>CM062820.1:423364911-424077468 GCA_031772625.1 Pinus tabuliformis | reverse complement strand
GCAACAAAATCACAATCGTAGATACAACTCAGAAGTATGAAGTATCACGCTGGCCACCGCCAATTGCGATTGCGATAATGTCCCTAGAATGTGATATTCTATATGTTTGTGTTTTATAATCCCGACGGTCCGTGTATCGCAAAGTGCCTGTTGTTTGGGCTTGAGTTTATTTACTGATTGCAATGAGAGATAAGTCCTGGATGCAATGCGTGTTAGGGTCCAACCCTAACCCCCTTATTTATGTAATAGGGTTGAGTCATAGTTATAGTTAAGTAAAGAGTCAATAAAGCCCATATTAATAACTGTAAGTGGTGGACCCGCATTTAAAGAAGGGACCACAGTTAGTTTCAAATGGGCCATGGTATTAGATAGATGGTATTAATAAGAACCATGGTACTGACCCATGGTATTGCAAGTAGGAATCATATATAAAAGATTGAGACTCCCCTTGAGGAGCGTCGTGTCTTATTTTGTAATTGAGCCCAGCTCTATTGGAGGTTGACCCCTCGAAGAGGCAAGTGAACATTGCTTTCCTTTTTGAATAATAAAATACATGTTGTTATTTCTTATTGTTCTGTGTTCTGGGTATATTTCTTCGCATATTTGGTATTCCGGTATCTTCTCACAGGTCAAGAGCATAACAAGTGGTATCATAGCGCTTTCCAGGGTCGGTGGGATCTCCATTTTTAGCAGATTTTTTTTGGCTAGAGATGTGTTCCGACGTCTTTAAACCATGGGATCTATCGTTAAGTGCATAAACCTGCGGATTTGGGGAGGCATGCACGCAGGAAATACAAGAGGTGGTCACGCTTGTTGGACTCCCTTGTAACCCCTGTGGATACCCCTTCGAGTAGTAGTGCATTGGACAGAACTGCGCACGGATTGTCTTCCAAGTACCCTCTAGGTATATCGGAAGCCCCCAAGGTTATCTTGAAACATCGCTGTAGATAAACCGTCGGTCGTCTTGCTGCTACAGTACACCAAGAACAGCACTCGGGGAGATTGCTCGCACGTATGATAGGGTAGTCGAGTTGTACGACTAAGGGTACGATTGATCCTCCTTGGTTAGTGCCCTGAAAGATTGGGTCGAGTACTACTGTTAGACCCTTATGTATATTGCATCTGTAGCACCTGACACTCTTTGAGACCATAGTTCCCTTCTCTCTCTAGATCACGCATCATCTTTGCCAGATCAGATCTACTAGGTGGGGTTCTGTCTCAACCACAACAATCAGTTCCGCCATTCAAATCTCTCAGATCCGTTATTCAAATCTATCAGATCCGCCAATCAGATCTATCATATCTGCCATTTACATCTAGCAGTTTGGGTTCTATAGCAGTCGCAACAATCATATCCGCCATTCAGATCTAGCAGCAGGGGTTCGATCACTGCCACGTTCCTACTCATACTCTGCAGTTGAGGGTTCGTCGACAGATCTGACTATTTGTGTGGGCCCCTATACCTGGGCATGATTCTCACAGGACATTGGGCGGAATTTACTTTTATGGGAATCGACTACTGTAGTATTCCTAAGCGAGGAGTAAAACTCCTTTCAAGTCTGAGACACTCTCGGGACGCTTATAGGAGACTTAGCCCATAAGAATCAGGTCGACGGGTTGAGCAAGGTGGTACCATTCACTTGCTAGCATCAAAATTTCGGGTGGTCCCAAATTTTATTTTATTTTTCGTAGTAACGACAAGTGCACTCGATCGATGCATGGTATAAACCAAAGCTCAAGCTATGGCCAATGAGAAGATCAATACCCTTGAACAAAAGTTGAACGCATTAACGAAGACGATCCAGACCTTAGCTGACACAATCACAAAGGGCAAGTCGGGGGAACAATCAGAGGCATATGCTTTTCATGAAAACATTGAGGGCGAGTCTAGCCATTCTCTTCACTTCTTTGGAAACCACCAACAGTCCCAGCCGTGACCACCCAAGTTGGACATGTATAAATTTGATGGCTCTCATCCGGCCACATGGCTAGCACAAATGGAGCAATATTTCACATTGAATCACATCAGAGATGATGCGACTCAGCTAAGTGTGGGTAGCATGTACTTGGACAACGAAAGATGGCAATGGTGGCAATGGCATCAATGTTGCTATGGAAGGCCCGTGACTTGGCAAGTATTCGCAAAAGCCCTTTCGGATCGCTTTGACCATGAATCTAATTTTTTGGGTCGTCTTACTAAGCTCCGACAGACAGGAACAGTGCAAGAATATATTACAGCCTTTGAAGCCTTAGCCTTCTGCACAGGAGGTCTACGAGATGAGTTCTACTTGGAATGTTTTGTCAGTGGTCTCAAAGAAGCCATACAAGCCCACGTCTGACTGCAACACCCAATCTCATGGCTAGATGCTTGCAAGATAGCTCGTGAAGTAGAATGTGCGTTAGCGGCCCAATCGACTCGTCCAAATTTCATAGCCAAGGGTCGCCCCACCCAAGCTCCAAGCACTACCCAAACACTTAAGGTTCAAAAGGTGTCACTGGCAGAAATGGCAGAAAGAAGAAAGCAAGGATTGTGTTACTATTGTGACGGGGCATAAATGCAAGGAACCCAAGTTCTTTCAAATTGACGCTACTGATCACAGTTCATCGGAGGAAGCCCCACCATTTGAAGAACCAGAGGAGGAAGATGAGGACAACCAGCTGGACAATGCTCTCCAGCTACACATAATGAACCAGTTATCTCGCTTCATGCTTTAGCTGGGATTTCTTCTCCCCAAACTCTCAAAATCAGAGGTTTTATTAAGCATCGCCCTATAGTAGTCTTGATTGATAATGGCAGTACACATAGCTTTATCCATCAAAGAGTCGCTAAAGCAATGCATTGTTTTGTCAGAGTAGTCCCTAATTTCCAGGTCCAAATTGCTGATTGGGGGTGTTATGAAACCAGCTCACAAAAAGATAGAAAAGATAGATCAATGCCTTAGAATTTAACCTCTTCGAGGGGGCAACCTCCTTTACATTACATAAATGAACAATTATTGGATGATTCAAATGACAAAACCTCCTTTCTATATATAGCAATCTAAGGAGTCACAATATAACCAGTCGACCTAACAATAATAATATAAAGCCACAAAAATAACAATAGAGGGTTTCTATGGGGCACAGTAATAACAATATGGGCACAACAATATTAATAAGGGATACAACTACAATAGTAATGGGGTAATCACTAGTATTATTGGGACCTAACATGCCCCTCTCCTTCAAAAAAGTGTTGTCCTCAACGTTTGAGTAGTTCTAGATGCTTTTGTATAAAATTCTCATCTTCCCATGTAGAATCTTCAGCAGATAAGTTCTTCCACTTGATGAGATACTCCGAAATTGATCGATTTCGTAGCTGTCGAGTTCTTGTTTCTGTGACTGCTTCTAGTTCCAATATAATTTTTCCTTCCTCGTCAAGTTCTAGCAATATTGTTTGAACTGGGAGCTTGTCACCTATAACCTTCTTTAAACATGAAACATGGAAAACTGGGTGCACTCGAGAAGCTGCAGGAAGCTCCAATTTGTATGCCATAGTACCAATATTTTGCAACACCTTGTACGGACCATAATACTTTGGTGATAATTTATTATCCTTCTTAGCTTGCTTGAGGGACATTTGTTTATATGGTTGTAGTCGTAGGAATACCCAATCACCTACATCAAAACTTCTTTTGTTGCGATGTTGATTTGCCTGTTGTTCATTCTATTCTGTGCCAACACGAGGTTATCATTTAAGAGTTGGAGGACTTGTTGTTGATGTTCGATGTGATGTTCCATTGCTTGAACCTTAGAATTTTCTCTTAAATATGATGTGATGGATGGTGGCTGATATCCATAAAGTGCCATAAATGGGGTCATTTTTGTTGCTGTATGGAAGGAAGTGTTATACCACCATTCAGCCAGAGGCAACCATTTGACCCATTGTGTCTGTTTATCATATACAAAGCAATGAAGATATCCTTCCAAACATTTTTTTACTATCTCAGTTTGCCCATCAGATTGAGGATGATAAGATGAGCTATGAGCTAACTGAGTACCAAGGCAAGAAAATAATTCTGTCCAAAAATTTCTAGTGAAAATGGGATCTCTGTCACTTATAATAATCTTTGGGTTTCCATGTAGCTTTTGAATTCTTTCCATAAATGCAGTAGAAACTGTACTGGCTTTAAATGGATGTGATAATGCACAAAAGTGTGCATACTTGGTAATTCTATCAACTACCACCATGATGACACTCTTTCCCTCAAACTTGGGTAAACCTGTGATAAAATCCATTGAAACCTCCTCCCAACGTTGGCTTGGAATGGATAAAGGTTGTAATAGACTCGGGGTCTTAATTGTTTCAACTTTATTTTGTTGGCAAACCAAACATTTCGCCACAAACTTTTGAATATTCGATTTAAGGCCATCCCAAAAAAATTCCTTCTTAACCCTGTGGTAAGTTTTTAAAAATCCCGAGTGCCCTCCTAAGGGAGAAGTGTGCAATTCCATAAGAATCTTTTGTTTGAGTTTGGAATTCTTACAGAGGTATAAGCGATCTTTGTACCATAACGAATCATTTTTCCAGCTAAATGTATCAGATGTACTGGAATCTTGTTGTAACTTTCGAATAAGTGCCCACACTTCTTCATCATTCTTCCATTCCTCCCTTGCTTCGTTTATCCAATCTGGTTGGATAATAGAAATGGCACACAACAATGCTTCCACATCCTCATCCTTTCTTGAGAGTGCATCTGCCACACACATTTTGCTTCCCTTTTTGTAGATGATTTCAAAGTCATAACCCAACATCTTTGTGACCCACTTTTGTTGCACTTCAGAGGATAATCTTTGTTCTAAAAAGTATTTAAGGCTATCATGATCCGTTTTTACCTTGAAGTGTCTTCCCATTAGGTAGGGTCACCATTTCTTAAGTGCATGTAGTATTGCCAACATTTCCTTCTCATAAATAGCTTTGTGTAAAAACTTTCCCTTGATTGGACGACTTTCAAAAGCAATGGGTCTTTCATCTTGCATTAAAACAACACCAATTCCATTTCCTGAAGCATCACATTCCACAATAAAGGTTTTTGTGAAGTCCGGTGTAGCTAAGACCGGTGCTTGGCACATTGCCTCTTTAAGAATTTCAAAGGCCTTTGTTGCTTCTGGAGTCCATGAAAATGCATCTTTCTTCAATAATGTTGCTAGAGGTGTTGCTATTCTCCCATAATTCTTAACAAACTTGTGATAATACCCTGTCAACCTGAGAAATCCTCGCAGATGCTTTATGGATGTGGGGATTTTCCATTCCTTAATGGCTTTAATTTTGCTAGGGTCTACCTTAACTCCTTCATGAGATACAATATGACACAAATATTCCACCTCTTGTACTCCAAAGAAACATTTGGATCTTTTTGCATATAATTGTTTCTCCTCCAATAGTTGTAGCACCCTGTCAACATTTTCAACATGATCCTTCCAAGACTTGTTGTAGATTAGTATATCATCAAAAAATACTAACACAAATTTTCTAAGGAAGGGTTTGAAAATGGAATTCATCAAACCTTGAAATGTAGAAGGTGCATTGGTAAGGCCAAAAGGCATGACCAAAAATTCATAATGACCCTCATGAGTTCTAAATGTTGCTTTCAAAATGTCTTCAGTCTTCATTCTGATTTGATGATATCCTGAACGAAGATCCAACTTGGTGAAGTAAATTGATCCATGCAATTCATCTAGTAATTCATCAATGACCGGAATGGGAAACTTATCTTTAATAGTGAGCTTGTTGAGCTCCCTATAATCCGGAAACATGCGCCATGATCCATCCTTCTTGTGCACCAATACCATTGGAGCAGAGAAAGAACTCTGACTAGGTTGAATTATACCAGCCTCTAGCATTTATGCAACCATACGTTCAATTTCACTCTTTTGGGCATAAGGATATCTGTACGGCCTGATGTTTGGAGGAACACTTCTTGGAATAAGATGAATAGCATGATCATGATCACGAATAGGTGGGAGACCTTTGGGAGTCTCAAATACCTTGGAATGATTGTCCAAGACTTTTTAGAGATCTGGAGAAATAGATGATTCCGATGTGGAAACATCTAGCAAACATAATTGTGCAATTACACCTCTTTGTTCCTTTTTTAGAAGCTTTGTCATACTGTTAGAGTTGATTATCTTTCCCGGTTTCCCTGCAATACCCCGTAATTCAACTTCCTTTCCTTCCATAGAAAATTTCATGAAAAGTTCTTGAAAATTAAAAGTTATTGTACCCAAGGATTGTAGCCATTGGACTCCTAGTACAACATCAACACCTCCCATTGGAATGGAAAGCATTGGGCTAGTCAATACATATTCTCCCATGGCTAGCTTGATATTATGGCACTTTCCAGAGCAATTTATCGTTCCTCCATTTGCAACCATCACTTGACACTTTGGTGCTGGATATAGGAAGCAATTCAATTCTTTTGCTATCTTACAATGAATAAAATTGTGGGTACTTCCTGAATCAATCAACACTATTACCTTTTTCTTCTTGATTTGTCCTTCTATCTTGATGGTTTGAGGAGTGGTAATTCCAGCCAATGCATTACAAGATATGGTCGAATTCATTTCTTCTTTATCTAGGCTTTGTTCCTGTAGTATATCCTCTTCTTTTGACCTTTCTTGCTCCTTTTCTTCTTCCTCTTCACAATCTATGTAGAATAATTTCTTCTCAGCACATTTATGACCTTTAGTGTATTTGCTATCACAACTGTAACAAAGCCCTTTTGCTCTTTTTTCTTCCAATTGTTGTGGTGTCAACCTTATAGGTTGTGGAAGACTAGGGGCAACAACACTTCCATCTTTATAGTTGTGAGAGGTATGCTTCCTGGTTGTCATAATTTTGCTTTCCATTTTTCTTGTTAACCTGAATGCCTTCTCTAATGAATTAGGTTCCCAAAGGCGAACATCATGTTGTATATTATCCTTTAAAGTCCCTATGAACACATCAATCCTATGCTCCTCTGGAATATTTTTTACCCTTATGTTCGATTTTTGGAACTCCTCAATGTGCTCCATTATTGAACCCTTTTGTTTGAGACTTATCAATTGGCTAAAAAAAGTGTTGCTTTTTGTATCCTCATAATGTGTTGTCAATTCTTCCGTAAAAATTGCCCAAGTGATAATTTGTTTACGAGAGCAAAGCCATTGATACCATACAAACTGATTTGGTTACAAATATAAAGTTGTAATACGTACCTTTTGTGTGTTTTGCACATTATTGAGATCGAAAAATTGATCCATCTGTAATATCCATGTTGCGAGATCCTTGCCATCAAACTTCCTCATATCGATTTTTGGAATTTGGTGGGTCCTTTACTACCCTTTCACCATTAGTAAGCATTTCTTGTAGAAACTTTGTCAAATCTGTCTTCAAATCTTCCATGTCTGTCTTCAAATTAGCTTCCACGTCATTCATCTTAGCTTCTACGCCTTTCTTTAAACAATCCATCTTAGCTTCTACACCTTTCTTTAAACCATCCATCTTAGCTTCTAAATCTTTCTTTAAACCATCCATCTTAGATTCTGTTACTTTTTGTGCAAGTGACACTTGTTGCACTTGGTCTCGTAATTTTGATATATCATGTTGCATTTCTTCCTCTTCTTTATGAGTCATGCTAGAGCTTTCAGTTTGCTTAGCAGGTGTTTGCATTTTCTTTCCTCAGGGCATCAATTACCGATAATAATGCTTTACTATGCCCTTTGAATTCCTTCACACTAATTTTTCAAACCAAGCTTATGCAAAAATTAAAAAAAAAAAAACTACACCTTTTTTCACTTTGTAGGAGCTTGATATTGGTTCTGATGTATCTCTGTAATTTCGGATCATCCAGTTCTGAAATTGCGACTTGCAGTAGCCCTCTGTGTCCTCTTTCCAATGCCACAAGTCTGATCCAAATTGGATTCTCTAGGGAAGATTTATGCCAAATCTCCAACAGTGACCTGATTATAGACTAGTTCACTAGAGCGAACTTGTATGACGTGCCACGAGTCATTGTTTCGACCTTTGGCTCTGAAAAATATATACAAGAAACTACAGTCCGTCCTCTTTCTGTACCTTCTTACGAAATTTCAATCCGATGCTCAGAGAGAAAGTTATGACGATTTTCCCCAGGTCACTTGTTTGGAATGTAATTTAGGAGTCTGTAGAAAGGCCAACTTCCTCAGATCATATCTCCGCAAATATAGTGCGAAAAGCTCTGAAATTCGGACTCAAGGTTCAACGCGATTTTGTCTCAAATGGGGTTTTTTTTTAGCTTCTGAAACGTTGCAGAAAAAAAGTTATATCGAAAATGCCATGATGACCTATTTGGAGTAGCGAAACCCTAGAATCCAAAGCTCTGACACCAAATGTTATGAAACCAGCTCACAAAAATATAGAAAAGATAGATCAACGCCTTAGAATTCAGCTTCTTCGAGGGGGCAACCTCCTTTACATTACATAAATGAACAATTCTTGGATGATTCAAATGACAAAACCTCCTTTCTATATATAGGAGTCTAAGGAGTCACAATATAACCCAGCCGACCTAACAATAATAATATAAAGCCACAAAATAACAATAGAGGGATTCTATGGGGCACAATAGGGGCACAACAATATTAATAAGGGATACAACTACAATAGTAATGGGGTGATCACTAGTATTATTGGGACCTAACATTATTATTGGGACCTAACAAGGGGACAATGAAATGTGAAGGCCGCTGTGAAAATGTCAAACTTCAAATGGGGGATTATCAGCTAAAGACCCACATGTTTGCCATACACATGGGGGGGTGTGACATTGTCTTGGGTGTTGAATGGCTCCGCACACTCGACCCAATCACAATGGATTTCTAGGAGTTATATATGAGCTTTAAGCAGAACAACCACACACATACCCTCCACGGACTCTAGGCGGGTGCTCCCTCTATCATCAGCTTGCATAGGATGGAAAAATTGTTAAAAAAGGGCCACCATGGAGTTATAGCCCAATTTAATGCCATCCAGGCCTTCGAACCCACTTCTCGTCATATTCATCCTGAGATGCAACAAATCTTAAACAACCACCTACCGGTCTTTGACAAGCATCATGAGCTTTCACCCTCGAGAGGGGAACATGATCATAGCATTACTCTGGTCCCAGGGGCCCAACCACCAAATGTGCACCCATATCAATATCTATTCGCCCAAAAGAATGAAATTGAAAAAATCGTCAAGGAACTCCTGGAAGCAGTCGTCATTCGTCCTTATTCATTGCCTGTGGTCATGGTGCTCAAGAAATATGGGGAATGGCGTATGTCTCCAGACTTTAGGGCCCTCAACAAATCGACGGTCAAATATAAATTTCCCATCTCGGTTGTTGATGATTTGTTGGATGAACTAAATGGGGCTCAATTCTTTACTAAGCTCGACCTTCGCTCGGGCTATCACCAAATTTGCATGAAAGAAGTAGACATTCCAAAGACTGCTTTCCGAACTCATGAAGGCCATTATGAATTTTGGGTCATGCCATTTGGTCTTTGTAATGCCCCATCCAATTTTCAGAGCCTCATGAACCACCTGCTCAAACCATATCTTAGAAAATTTGTCCTCATTTTCTTTGATGACATCCTGATCTACAGCTGCACCTAGGCCGCACATATTCAACATGTAGATCTGCTCTTGCAACTGCTCCGGAAGCATAAATTATTTGTCAAGATGTCCAAGTGCTCTTTTGGCATGGAAGAAGTTGAGTATTTGGGCCACATTGTGGGGCGTGAAGGTGTTAGGGTGGACCCCAAAAAGATCTAGGCAATGTAGGATTGGCCTCAACCAAAGACCTTGAAGAGCTTGAGAGGATTTTTGGGTCTCACGGGCTACTATCACAAATTTGTCCGCAATTATGGTCGCATTGCTAGACCCCTCACTCACCTTCTCAAGAAAAATTCATTTCTCTAGAATGATGAAGTGCAACAGGCATTTATATCTCTCAAACTTGCCATGTGTTCCACTCCCGTATTAGCACTACCCAGCTTGACCAAATCTTTTGTGATTGAATGTGATGCTTCAGGTATGGGTATTGAGGCGGTCTTAATGCAGGAAGGTCGACCCTTGGCCTTCACTAGCCAACAACTAAGTGGAACAAATTTGGGACAATCTACCTATGAGAAGGAGATGATGGCCATATTACATGCAGTGGATCCCTGGCGACCATACTTATTGGGGCGAAGTTTCCAAATCCGCACAGACCATCAAAGCCTTAAATATTTTTTGGAGCAACGCCTATCCTTGCCACAACAAAATAAATGGCTCGGCAAAATGTTGGGATATGATTATGAGATAATTTACAAGAAAATTTGCGAAAATGTTGTAGCAGATGCTTTATCATGCCAATTTGAGGAGGAAAGCACACTGCTTGCAATCTCCCTTCACATTCCAGAATGGATTGATGAGGCTTGCAAGGAATGGCTTTCACATCCTTTGCTCTCCCAACTCATTAATAAATTGCAGGCGGATCCAAATTCCACAGCGGGCTACTCTTGGCAGGATGAGATTCTTCGCGACAAGGACAGAGTCGTGATATCACCAACATCCACCCTCAAAAGTCGCATTTTGGCGGAGTTGCACTCATCTCCCACTGTAGGCCATTCAAGCTTTCAGAAGACTTATGCTCGCACTCGACGTTCATTCTTTTGGACAGGCATGAAAAAGGACATTCTTACTTTTGTTGCTGAGTGTGACGAATGTTAGTGCCACAAAGGAGAAATAGTTAAATCCCCAGGAACATTACAACCATTGCCCATCCTGGCCTCAATCTGGACGGAGTTTTCTATGGACTTCATTACGGGTCTTCCGAAGTCAGGCAACAAGTCAGTCATCATGGTGGTTGTGGATAGACTTTCTAAGTATGCTCATTTTTGCGCCCTACCCCACCCTTTTACACCAGCTTTGGTGGCCCAATCTTTCATGGACCAGATCTTCAAATTGCATGGCATGCCCACTTCCATTGTGTCTAACCATGACCCGATCTTCACCTGTAACTTTTGGTAGGAACTCATCAGGCTACAAGGTACCCAACTACAACTCAGTACTTCCTATCATCCCCAAACTGATGGTCAAACTGAAGCAGTCAACAAATGTCTGGAGACCTACCTTAGGTGTTTCACTTCAGAAAAGCAACATTTATGGGTACAGTGGTTACCTCTAGTCGAATGGTGTTACAACACTAAGTATCATGCAACCACCAAAATGACTCCATATGAAGCAGTTTATGGTCAACTCCCCCTCCCCCTACTTCTTATATCCAGGGATGCTCGAAGGTACAAGCAGTGGATAAACTCCTATAGAACCGCACAACCATGCTGGCCCACCTTAGAGACAATCTCCATCAAGCTCAAAACCGCATGAAGCAACAAGTAGATCAACATCGTTCATAACGCAAATTTCAAGAAGGGGATCAGGTATTTTTGAGGTTGCAACCATATAAGCAAACATCACTCAAAGACAAGGGTTGTCAGAAATTAGCTCCAAAATTCTACGGACCGTATCAAGTACTTCAGCGCATTGGAGAAGTAGCCTACAAGCTAGCTTTGCCACCCACTGCAAAAATCCATCTAGTCTTCCATGTCTCATGCCTCAAGAAAGTGATTGGGAACCATTGCTAAATTCAAACCAGTCTACCGGAATTGTACAAAGAAGGTTCAATCTAGCTCCAACCTGAATAGGTTCTTGGCACGCGAGAACGGCACCTGCGCGGCCGCACGATCAACGAAGTCCTCATCATGTGGAAAAACACCTCTCCAGAAGATGCGACATGGGAACTAGCCACTATCCTTCAGTAGTTTCCGTAGCTTCAGCCTTGAGGACAAGGCTATTTTTATGGGGGAGTGCATGTTAGGGTCCAACCCTAACCCCCTTATTTATGTAATAGGGTCGAGTCATAGTTATAATTAAGTAAAGAGTCAATAAAGCCTATATTAATAATGGTAAGTGGTTGACCTGCATTTAAAGAAGGGACCACAGTTAGTTGCAAATGGGCCATGGTATTAGATAGATGGTATTAATAAGAACCATGGTACTGACCCATGGTATTGCAAGTATGAATCCTATATAAAGGATCGAGACTCCCCTCGAGGAGCGTCATGTCTTATTTTGTAATTGAGCCCAACTCTATTGGAGGTTGCCCCCTCGAAGAGGCAAGTGAACTTTTCTTTCCTTTTTGAACAATAAAATACATGTTGTTATTTCTTATTGTTTTGTGTTCTGGGTATATTTCTTCGCATATTTGGTATTCTGGTATCTTCTCGTAGGTCAAGAGCATAACAATGCGGCTATAGGTTCCATTTAATCGTCTGTCGGGTCCGCCGATATCACATCGTACATCGCTCGTTTTGTTCACAGACCTTGACCACGGGTTTTTCTGTCGATTGCAATATCCGACAGGGTTGCGAAATCATCACCTTTTCCTTTGGGCGACCACTTTGCATGTGAACACTCGGCCTTAACTGCAAGATAAGCAGGGAAGTTGGTGGGACTGCCGATTTCGGCGGAACTTCCAGAATTAGCTCTGGATAATAATTTAATTGGTAGTAAGCGAGATTTGGAAGAGAAAATTGAGGAAATACTAATAGAAGTCATAACTAAGGCAATTTTCGACCAAATGGAATGCAAAAAGAGGCTAGATAGCCATTTTTGGGCATTCTGAACTGATTGGAATAGGTTTCAGGATCAAAGGAGCACTTATGGATAGGATTTTGTAAAGTGAAGGCTATGGGTACCCTGGTCAACCAGAGTGTTGATTTAATTTATGGAGGAGTATGAAGATAGAGATGACCTTGCAAGGGTCTTCCAGCCTCCATGTGCTTTCTGCAGCAGCCATTACAATAGTGTTGTAGCTTTATTTCTTCTTTTCTCTATATGTGTATGAAGAAAGAGACTTGTTTAAGTAATTCAAGTGGGTTGTAGTATTGTCTATGCTCTTGGAAGTTGGAGTATGGGGTCTTGATTTGAGAGCCCTTAGCTTGCTGATTGTTTCATGTCTAATGGTAGGTTGTCATGTGTTTAGAGTGAGAGTTCTTTGCAGAATAATGTTTCCTTCAAGGGGAAACTAGCCACTCTTTTTGTCAGCACACTTATGTACTCTTATTACTAAAGAATTTTGAGCATAATGAGAAGGGGTCATGCCTTTAGAGATGATCCAAGGAGATGTATCCTAAGAGGGGTGAACTCCTTTAACAATGGTTGGTGTATTATTGTTTGATGCATGTTTCCATTCACTGTTTTGGTTTCATGTTTTAAGTTTTCTTCATGAAAACTAACTTAAGTAAACACACATAAAATTCATGTTTTTACTTGTTGTTTTGGAGTACAAACCTCAAGCACATTTTTATATTCTGAATGGGGAATTAGCACAACATTACTAATCTGATCCATTTCAGATCATCTCCACTTGGTCCTGTGTGGTCCCGTGATCCAGGTGGATATTGGTGGCCACCTGCCAAGTCCACCTGGACCCCCACCATTGTTCTTCTCAGCATTTTCAGTTTCCTTAATTGTAGCACAACTTACTATTTTTAGCAGTTTTTCGGGTCCTGAACTTCCGGAGCCGTTTTGAGGCCCTAAACGACGTTTTTTTGGGGAATCCGGAGACAACATGGGTCCATGGAATGGACCGATGTTGCATGTTCCAACAATGGTAGTGCTCGGATAGATCTTTCTAACGAGCTATTGTATGCGTCAAACGGAGATCGTATGCCAAAGTTACGACCCCGGGAAGTTGATGTACCAACTTACCCCAAACGGGGCCCATAGTTTGGCGTTTCATCTTCTAGGGTTAGGTTTTGGAATGTTAAGGGTTTTTCCACTGTTTCTCAACAATAAATAGGCCTTTGAGCCTCATTGTAAGACAGTTCAGAGGCATGTAGCCATCACATCTCTTCTCAGAGATAAGCTACCATCGCCCTAGCTGGTTATTTCCATTTCTGGTTGTAAGCATATTTCAGTATTTTCCATTAATGAAATGAAGTATTATTTCCGCTGCATCTTTGTGTATATGGTTATCTCTGTAATTTGTTGCGTTCCTGTTTAAATCCGGATCAGTGGTATCAGAGCAGTCTGCTTTTTCTCTGTTTTTCTTTGCATGTCCCCAACAAGGTCGGGATATAAGGAGTTAGGGCTTGAACTGGTTGAACCTTTGCAAGACCAGCCTCACAAATCCCGACGGCCTCCCATGGCGGATGAGAAGAAAGACGAGGGGGCAGGAGATCCCATCAAAATCTTGCTCGAAGAAGCCCTCGAGCGACAACGGAACGCGATGATGGACAGCTTTGCCCAGATCCTTCAGCGGCTACCCAGAAGCAACGCATCGGCTTCCAGCAGCTACTCTGGAAACGCCACACCCTTTAAGGTACAAGTTAATTTTGAAATCCCCATATTCGAGGGTCAGATAGACGCAGATGCCGTAGATAAATGGTTAAATCTGCTAGAGGGTTATTTTTCTGTTCATGAATTTTCGAGTCGGGAAAAGATTGTTTTTGCTCTTCTCAAAGCAGCCCCCCACGTCAAGGACTGGTGGGAAACCTACTGCGAGCAGAAGGATGAAAGTACTGGCTCACTATTTTCAGCCGCACCCACCTGGGATTCGTTCCGGGATGCCATCAAGGAGCAGTACTACCACGTTGGAAGCTATGAGGATGAATACATAAAGTGGACCACGCTGCGGCAGGGAAGGGACCAAGACGTGCCGGAGTTCACCAATCTTTTCCATACCCTTCGCACAAAGTTGGGTATCAAGGATTCAGAGCAACATTTGATACTCAAATACCGTGGCTGCCTGCACAAGTACATCCAGGAAGAAATACAATTCCTAAACATCTCCTCGCTCGGCGCAGCATACCGATATGCCGTCAAGGTCGAGCAGAAGTTTAAACAAAAGAAGCGAGACTTTGGATCTGCGAATCCAAAGCAGGGGAAAGGTGCCCCTAAACCACAGAACAAAGGACAAAGCCAAGGTGGGACAGCCCAAGACAACCAGCCGAAGCTGCAAGCAAAGAACAGCGCCGCGAAGCCGAGAAAGGACACTGGAAAATGGTGTGAGTTCCATAAGAGCTCCACTCACAACACAAGTGAGTGTCGGGCCAAGCAGTCACTGGTGGCTGAGCTAAAGTTTTCAGAATCAGATGCATGTTCCGACTCTGAGTCAGAACCCGAGAAGGGGAATGAAAAAGGGAAGCAGATCATTGATGCGGATCCCAGCGCCACTGTTGCTACCGCAAAGATCCAGAAAAATGAACCCGAAGATCCAGAGGAGGAGGAGCGTCTCTTCCACTCCCAGATGTGGGTAAAGGGCTCCCTGATACAGTTCATTTTTGATAGCGGGAGTCAAAAGAACCTCATTTCGGCAGAGGTCGTGAAGCGGTTGGGCTTACCGACCACAGCACATCCACAACCATACACCATTGGGTGGCTTCACCAAGGACGAGATCTTCGCGTGAGCCAGCAGTGTCGCCTTCCATACAACATCAAGCCCTTCACGGATGAGGTATTGTGTGACATTGCTCCCCTTGAAGTTTGTGATGTATTACTAGGACAACCATACTTGTGGAAGCGACATGCTGTGTATGAATCAAGGCCCCGTGCTGTTATTATTACATTGGGAAATAAGTTGTACAGGATACCAGAGGTAGCACCACCTACCGCCATCTCTTTGATTACTGCAAAACAATGCAGTAAGATCATTTCCAAAACCAGGAAATTTGTTTTCCTGATGATACGCCCTCAAGGAAAGAAGAAGACAATGGCCGCGGCCTCCAGACGGGGTCCCTCTGCACGACAACTACAGATGGACAAGGTTGTGGAGGAGTACGAGGACATCTTCACCTCCCCGGCCGGGGTTCCTCTGCACTGTCAAGTCAATCACTCCATCGATCTGACCCCAGGTGCGCCGCTACCCAATGGACCAATTTATTGGCGCTCCGTTCTGGAGAACGATGAAATCAAGAGGCAGATTCAGGAGCTCCTACAGAAAGGTCACATCCGTCCGAGTTCATCACCCTGTGGGAGCCCGATCGTGTTGGTACAGAAGAAGGATGGGACGTGGAGACTCTGTATTGACTATCGGGCGCTGAACAAGATCACTGTCCGTAATAGGTACCCGATCCCGCGGATTGATGACCTCCTAGACCAACTAAAGGGGGCGAAATATTTCAGCAAGATCGATCTGAAGTCAGGATATCACCAGGTACCAATCGAACCCTCTGATGTGTGGAAGACTGCCTTCAAATCCAAGGAGGGCCTCTTCGAATGGTTGGTTATGCCTTTCGGATTGACGAATGCTCCTGCAACCTTCATGAGACTAATGGATGACATCTTGCGGCCATTCACCAACTCCTTTGTAGTAGTATACTTGGATGACATTCTGATCTTCAGCCAGAGTTGGGAAGAGCACCTCCACCACATCCGACAGGTTCTCCAAACACTGCGGCAACACAAGCTATGTGCCAATTTGGAGAAATGCACTTTTGGCATGACCCAGGTTCAGTATCTGGGATACATCATTGATGAACAGGGGGTGCATGTCGATCCAGCCAAGATCCAAGTCATTCGGGATTGGCCCTCTCCAACCACCCTAACAGAGCTCCGCAGCTTTCTAGGTCTTGCCAACTTCTACCGCAGGTTTGTGTTGGGGTTTTCTCATATTTCTTGGTCCTTGAGTCAAGTCACCAAGGGAGGGGCGAAAGCAAAATTCTTTTGGTCTGAATCTCAACAGAAGGCATTCATGGAGTTGAAGGATCGCCTCTGCACTGCACCAGTGCTCGCGTTACCAGATTTACAACAACCATTTGAGGTCGAGACAGATGCCTCTGACTATGCTATTGGGGCAGTCCTTACTCAACATGGACATCCAGTGGCATATCACAGTGAAACACTTTCAGACACAGTCCGGAAGTACCCCACTTATGATAAAGAGATGTATTCCATTGTACAGGCCTGCCGACAATGGAAGCATTACATTTTGGGGAAGGAAACGGTCATCCACACAGACCACCGACCCCTGCAGTTCATACAGACCCAAGGGAAATTGCAGAATGATCGCCATCAGAAGTGGTCTACATACCTGCAACAGTTCCACTTGAATATCAAGTATAAGAAGGGCAGCACCAATAATGTTGCAGATTGCCTCAGTCGACCACCGATCATGGCGTTAACCACCGTGCTCAACTCTTGTGGGCACGAGACTTCTGATTGGCCACTTCTCTACAAAAGCGACCCAGAATTCGGCCACACATACCAGACACTCTTGGAGGGTCGGCATGTTCCAGATTTTCACCTCCAGGATGCCCTATTATGCCACCTCGGTCACCTTTGTGTTCCTTCAAGCGAGCGTGCCAAGATGATTTGGGAAGCCCACTACAGTCGGGCTGCTGGGCATTTCGGGGTCGAGAAAACAGTGGCAGTTCTGCAAAATTATTTCTATTGGCCGAATCTTCGACAGGATGTTGGGAAGTACATCAGATCATGTACTGCCTGTGCCATTGCCAAACCGACCATTAAGAAGCACGACCTCTATACCCCGTTGCCTACCCCTAGTCGACCTTGGGAATCCATCTCCATGGATTACATGTCAGGCCTTCCTTCCACTAAGCATGGAAATGACTGTGTTTTTGTGGTCGTCGACAGGTTCTCGAAGATGGCCATTATGGTGGCCTGCAAGAAGAATATCACAGCAGAAGCCACTGCTAAACTCTTCTTTGAACGAGTGTGGGTGCACTTTGGGATCCCACAGTCTATCATCTCAGATTGGGACAGTCGGTTTCTCAGCACATTTTGGTCCAGTCTCTGGTCAATGCTGGACACCAAACTCACGAAGTCCACAACCTTCCATCCTCAAACTGATGGCCAGACAGAGGTTGTCAATAGGATGATTGTGCACATTTTGCGCATGTATAACTCAAAGCATCCACGCACATGGGACGAGAGCCTCCCCTATGTTCAGCACAGCTACAACCGAGCTCTTCACAGCTCCACTGGCCATAGCCCTTTTCAGGTGGGTTTGGGATTCCAGCCACTATGCCCCATTGATGTGGCCATGCCACTTGCAGCTACTCACATAAATTCAGCTCATGTCAAGTCCGAAACAGATAAGGCCACCAGCTTCATTGAGCGCATCCAACACATTCGCCAACAGGTCCATGACATTCTTGAGAAATCAAATGCCAAGTACAAGCAGCGACATGATCAACATCGGGTGCCACACAAGTTTCAGGTGGGCGACAAAGTCTGGTTGCATTTGCAAAAGGAACGCCTTACTGGAGCCTATCAGAAATTGAGACCACTCCGATATGGTCCTTACACCATTACTAAGGCTATGGGAGACAATGCATTTGAGCTCAGCATTCCCCCATTCCTTGGCCTGCACCCAGTGTTCAATGTGGACCGCCTTCGGCCATACTTTCCACCCTTGCTAGACACATCCGACATTGCAGAACAGCTCAAACCCACAGAATTAAATCCAGATTGCATGGAACAAGCTGCAATTGATCGCATCATGGACACACAGATCAAGAACACTCGCCAACAGAATATCCAACTGTATCGAGTTGTCAAAGGAGGCCAACTCCTTCAGCAGGGCAAGTGGCTCACCAGGGAACAAGTTCAGCAAAAGTTTCCTCATCTCATGGAGGAGCTCAACGCAATGGGGACCATTGCTTCCTAAGGGGGGAGGAATGATCCAGGTGGATATTGGTGGCCACCTGCCAAGTCCACCTGGACCCCCACCATTGTTCTTCTCAGCATTTTCAGTTTCCTTAATTGTAGCACAACTTACTATTTTTAGCAGTTTTTCGGGTCCTGAACTTCCGGAGCCATTTTGAGGCCCTAAACGACGTTTTTTTGGGGAATCCGGGGGCAACATGGATCTATGGGTCCAACAATGATAGTGCTCGGATAGATCTTTCTAACGAGCTATTGTATGCGTCAAACGGAGATCGTATGCCAAAGTTACGACCCCGGGAAGTTGATGTACCAACTTACCCCAAACGGGGCCCATAGTTTGGCGTTTCATCTTCTAGGGTTAGGTTTTGGAATGTTAAGGGTTTTTCCACTGTTTCTCAACATTAAATAGGTCTTCGAGCCTCATTGTAAGACAGTTCAGAGGCATGTAGCCATCACATCTCTTCTCAGAGATAAGCTACCATCGCCCTAGCTGGTTATTTCCATTTCTGGTTGTAAGCATATTTCAGTATTTTCCATTAATGAAATGAAGTATTATTTCCGCTGCATCTTTGTGTATATGGTTATCTCTGTAATTTGTTGCGTTCCTGTTTAAATCCGGATCATCCTGCATCTTTGAAAAGTCAAATCTTAAAGAACCATTCGGGAAGTCAAGTTCAATAAGGATTTTAGGATTGGCAAACTCTTTCATAAGGCATATTCCTCTAAACCTAACCCTTGAGTCCTCACCTCCTTCTCTTGGAAATCTTCGTACCTTGCTTGATAAGCAAGAAAGCTCTATTCTTAAAATCCCTTCTAGGAAAAGGATTACAAGGATTGCTTCATATTCATTGGTCAATTTATCCCTTACAAGTGACCTTCTATATATATCGAGTCTCCTCCCATCGGTGAAAGTTCATAAAGAGTAGGGAGTCTTAGTTGAGGTGACAATGTGCTAAGTCTCCATTGTTTCTCTTGATCTAGCAGTTGTCCCTTAGGAGTCCCTTTTAGACCCCTTACTAGTTTGAGCAGTAACATGCTACAAAAGTGGTTGTAAGCCTCTTGCTTGAAACACTCCATGGAAAACAAATTCTTTTTTCCTTCTGGGGTAGTTTCTTTGACCCTGTTCTGAGCTTTTCTAAATTTCGCGAATATATGGAAGTAAGTAGTGTTTTGATCTCCCTCCATGAGCCAAATACCTGGGGATTTCAACCTCCATATTTGTTCTTAATTTCTACATTCAACAAATATTTCTTTTGTAAGGGTCGCTTCTGCTTCTAAATGGTTTGAAGTTACCTCCTCTTTTTCCATTTGCCGTTGATGAGCTTCTAGTCTCTTTTGCAACTCCTGTCTCTTCCACCTTGGAGGTTGATATTTTGTATTTAACCAATTTCTTGACTCCCTTTTTACAACCTTTAGTTTGTTTTCCCAAACATAAGAGGGCGAACTGGAGATCGACTTTTTCGATACCTGAGTGATCAGCTCCAAAACCCTTTATTCTTTTAGTCAGTCTTGTTTAATTTGAAAGGTATTGGTCCCAGATGCTCGATAGGGGATAATTTTATCCCAATTGGTTTATGGTCCGATGCACCTTGAGCTAGAAAAGAAGTGTTGCACTCCATACCTTTGTCCAACCAACAACTGTGGATCAAGAATCGATCAATAGCAACAATGTGACTATTTCCGATGCGTTTGTTTTACCAAATAAATTTTCCGACCTTGGGTGGCAAATCCACCAAGTCCCACTCCAACATTAAATCTTCCATCTGCTCTCGAAAGGTTCCCTAACAGGGCATACTCCTCTTTTCTCGGTGACCTTTAAAACTATGTTGAAATCTCCTCCCAACACATAGTTTTTAGGCCCAAAATTCTCCCTTATTCTTCCTTGGGAGTTCCAGAATTCCAATTTTCCCCATATATAATACGCTTGTAGACATAGACCACGGGAGTTATCTCTCCACTGCTTTTCTCCTCCAATATAGTTACAATCTAGTGTTGCAAGCTAAGACTGTCCACTATTTTAAATTTTGTGTCATCCCAGAATACTCCCAATCCTCCTGATGCACCCTTTGAATCAAGAGCAATTCTTGAACTATTTTTCCATTTTTTTATGATTTTAATTGATAAAACAACCTCAAGTTTTGTCTCTTGCAACAACACAACCAAAGGCTTTTCCTTTCCTATCATCTTTTTTAGAGCAAGGAGTTTTTGGGGGCCTCCCATTCCCCTTAAATTCCAAGATAAAACTATCATTTCAAAGAGGGAGTTTTGAGAGACACTCCACCTTCTTTTTTCCCTTCTGCACCTTTCGTTGTTTTTGACTTGAGGATTTCCGGGATCACAGATTGATTCCCAAGATTTTTATTTTGCTCAGCCTCCCTTTCTCTCATTGTTTTCTTTGGCGGTCTTCCCTGGTGCTTTTTTTTACTACTTTCCATTTCAAGACTGCTTCCTTCATCAACCCAAATCAACGATTGAGTTTTAGTTCAAGTTGAGACCCCTGTTGGAATGTTGGATTCGACTTATGCTCTATCTTGCAGCATGTCCAGATCTTGAATAGGGTCTTGAGAAGTTGCTTCCTCTTCAATCTGATGATTTTTATTCTCCTCTTCCCCCACCTCATTTCCTTGGTTCTCATCTGGTTCAGGTTCTTGGCCATTTGTTTTAGGTTCTATGCCCTCATTCCCTTCATGATTCTGAAGTATTTCGAAGAAGTTTTCGGACGTTGTTGTCCCACTCTTTCCCTTACTACTTTGCTCTTTATTGGTCCCTGCTTTGTTCTTGTTTCCACCCTTCTTTTGAGTGTGCCATTGATCCACTTGCTCATCCGATGCATTTTTAGAAGGAGCCTTTTTACAATCCCTTGCAAATTGCCCATACTCATGGCAGTATCGACATTTGAAAGGGATTTGTTCATAATCCAACAACTGAAAATGGATCCAATCCCCCAAAATTAAGTTGATATTTGATGGCAAACCTTTTTCAAGGTCAACCTCCACACATATTTTTGCACATGCAAATTGTGATCCTTTTGGTTATGCCCGGTTAATATATTTTCCAACTCTGTTGCCTATTGCCCTCAGGCATTCATCGCTCCAACAAGATAAGGGGAGTCTGGGAAGTTTTACCCATACAGGGATAACGGTTGGGGTGTCTTCATCTGGATTAAATTCCAGAGTCCATTTATTGAGATACATCCCCCTATTTCCAAAGAAGTAAGGTCTGTTTCTGAATATAATGTCTCTGTCTTCTTTGTTTTCGAATAGGAAGGCAAAAAAGCCATTACCAACAACATATAACTTGATATTACTAGTCATGATTGACCTCCAGGTTTTTTCAATCCATACCTCCATTGATTTTGGGGATGGCCACATCCTAGTGAACTTCCCTATGAGGGCATGCTCCAAGAAGGTGACAAAGGTTCTCCTCGCTCCCAAAGGCAACTCTACCGAAGGGATGTCTTCAGATTTCTTTACAAACTTTGCATTCAATTCTCTTTTCTGAGGTCGTTTTCAATAGATGAAACCAAAGCTTGGAACACAATGTTCTTGTCATTTTGGGGAGGAGAAGGGGGGATCACCCCACAGTGGGCATAGCCGCAGACAGGCTCATGACCAGGGAACAAACTTAGTTCACTCGTTCTCGGGATTTCAAACCATTCCGAGCTTTGCACCAAGATTAAGAGTAAATAATATTAGACAAAATTAAATTTTGATTAATTTATAAAATATTTATGTTCATAGGTTTGTCAATTTTTGGAATAGGGTTTTTGAGAATTTTATTTTAATCATTAGATACCAAAATTAGGGTTCTGAGAATTTTATTTTAATCATTACATATATGATATAGATTTGACTTATAAACATGAGTTATGGCTTTTTTGGTATATGGTATAAAATATAAATGATGGAAAATGAAGTCTTCTACGTATATCAACCACAATTACCAATGTGGTTGTGCGAGTGTAAGTTTATGGGACAACATCTCGCCCCTATTGAATTGTAGAGTATCTCTTGGTGCAATTAATCTTTACAACATAAGAGTTTTTGTTTTTATTTAATTAGTAAAAATTGTAATGCCCCCATTTTTATTCTTCTTCATAGTACAACCAGAAGGATTTCCAAGGCAGGGGATGGCCAGGTCAGTGGAGCAGGTTTATGTCATCAGGGGTTCCAATGGAGTTTTGAGTAGTTTTTATGGGGTTTGATGGCATTCGCTCGGCATATTCATCATTATGAGTAGTTCCGCAAATCTTGTTTTTGGTTCCGTAACTTTATGATAATTCCCGTAAAACGGGGTTATTATCGGCATAACTTAATTAATTATGCTCGAGGTGGCATTCTGGGGAGATTAATTGACAGAACACCTCAACGTAATAGCTCGTTGGAACTGGAACGAGAAGATCTATAGGATGGGATGCTGAGAAGAGACTTCCAGTGGCCAAAGAGAGTATGGTGGGCGATTTTCCATTTTCCTTAGTTAAAAATGACTTTAATTAGTCATTTAATTAAGGGAAATTAATTAATTGGAGAAAAAGGGCCAAAAGTGACTTAAGAGAAATAAAATAAAATTAAAGGTCACTTAAGATAAATTCAATGGAGGAGCTTCTAGAATAATAATAATAAAATAAGATGCTTCTAGAGACTTGGAGATCTATCCATCATATCTATAAAAGGGGAGGAGGAGATTATTTGGAGACATGTTGGATTTGATATTGTTTCTTGTGTGGAGGTTTGAGAACCCAGTTCTCTACTTCAACAGTAGCCCTAGGACGGAAACCCTTGGGTAACTCAGTGAGAGTGGGCAAGAACCCATCTCTGCCCTTGGTGAATCCATTTAGGGTTCACAGGTTGAATTGTATTGTTTTTCAGTTTGTTTTGGAGGTTGATTTGTGGCATTATTGTAGATTTGTTTGAGGCCAGATTATCTCAGCTATATGGGTTGTA
Organism: Pinus tabuliformis; assembly: GCA_031772625.1. Lineage (NCBI taxonomy): Eukaryota > Viridiplantae > Streptophyta > Pinopsida > Pinales > Pinaceae > Pinus > Pinus tabuliformis. The sequence goes on along the minus strand of CM062820.1, from coordinate 424,053,813 downwards.
TGTGCATGTAAACCCCAGTTCATTTAATATAATAAAGTTGAGTATTTTCCTGTTCATCGTGTTGTGGGATTGCAGTGCTTTATTTGCTTATTTTTACATGGCAATCTTCTGATAAATGCATGATAGTTTTATATGAAGTGCATGTTCCAATTTTTTTTGATTTGGGACATTACAGTGGTATCAGAGCATCGATCTTGGCTCAATTTACGGGTTTTCAATTATCAGTTGTAGCTATTATGATTTGAGGGTTTTTCATTGAACTGTCATATTTATTAGAGGCCAAACCTTTTATTATTTGTGCAAGTTATTAAAAGAGACATTACAGTGTGCAGAGTGGGGTGGAGTAGGAAACTTGCCCTAAATTGGGTTTTTCTATGTCTTTTGGAATCTACCCAAAAAATTTATGGGTTTTTCTGCGTTTTATGAGAGGAGTTTGTGGTTAAAATTTCAAAAAAATCTAAGTAGTATGTGGGCTATAAATCAATGTTCCTTCATCATTTCGTTTTATCAGTGAACTTGATAATTCACACCACTTGGTGAGCTTGATCTTGCCTTGGATTTAAGCCAAACCACTTCTGGATTTTTATGGTTTGGTGTGAGGAGCCTCCGGTCAAATTTCCTGAATTTTTGGAGTAGCATTGAGGGCAAAAACACCAGTTCATCTTTAGCAACAACAACATAATTTATGGCAGCGCGAATTAATTATTTAGGTTATTTTGTTAGGCCTTTGAAATAGCAGAAAGGGGAGCTTGAAATTTTAAAATTTATTGGCTCATGGATGAGTCACTGAGGCAACTCGCAGCCCTTAGTGCTGACCCTATCGCCAGGAGAAATTTTATGAGAGTATTCATGGGAGGGTTCAGATTTGGGAAAGATGAGGAACCAAAGCAAAACCAGTCTCAAGAGCTCCCAAAGAAGAGCCGAAATCAAATGAGGAGAGAGCCTATCTACTTCACATGTCAAGGAGCATGGACACCATATCACACATGTAAAAATTACAAAGAAGAAAAAAACTAAAGAAGAGCGAGGAATGACAAAAACTCAAGTCAACAAAGAAATGAAGGGCCCATGTTTGATTAGGAGCTGCATGTAAAATGATTTAACTTGCATGAAAACACCTTTGAGGAGCATGAACAGTTGTGTGATAGCAACCTACCTATGCCTCTATGTTTGATGATTGTAGATGGTGAGCAACAATTTGATTCCATGCATAAATAAATCCTAGGAGAAGACACTCAGGAAGATTTGAGAAATAAGCCATTGGTGGTGGCCCAGCATGAAGATCACTTAGAGGTGCAAGGACATGAGGAGGAAGATATGCACAATGTGCGATATGAGCCAGTGTAGGAGAGTCAACTAGTGGCTCATGTTGAGCCCATGATGGAGGATGAGCAAACAACTTCGGGGCCAACCATTCATGAGGAGCAGAGAGATGTGCAGGTAGCCTCTAGGGAGGCAATATTTGCAGACACTTTCCCCAGGAGATGATTTAATGGGTAGTTTTGTAGGAGGCTAGTAGACGACAGGAGCTGTTGGAGATGGTGTTACATCCATCTTTGGGCCAACCCACTAATGAGGTGTGGGTAGATGCACAGACAACTGGCAGAGCTGCATGACTTTCAGGGAGCAACCCTCTCCAAGAGTATATAGATACTTCTTCCCACTATAGGGAGGAAGGAAAAATTTCTCTGATATGTTTTGGTTGATCGGGTAGAGCCTCAGGAGTTGAGCATGGACCAGTTCAGCATAGTAGACGTATCCCTTGCACAAGTGTTGATACATTATATTGGCGGGAGATCATAATTCCATATCCTTTTGATGGAGTATCAACCTTAGTTTGGGGCACAGTACAACAGGGGCACTTAGATGAGGAGGTTACTATATGCTTTAGTGAGCAGTGGGAGGTGGACCAACAGTTCACCAATGTTTCCATAACATTAGCCCTGCATCAACAGAGTGGGGATGACCTTGGCCTATGCCCGAGGTTGGATTGGAGGGAGGTGATGAGCTGGTACACAGTTGGTGGGGCATTATTCACAGTCGGAGCTATAGCACAACAAAAGCCATGGAGCATTGATGCTCCTTCTTGGTGGCATTGGGATCCAGGTGGATCTATTAGTCGCAGGTTGAGTCAAAGATGGACATGGGATCCAGGTATTGGAGGATCCAGTCATATTCTAATAGCTTGGAAGCGTGATGTGGACCAATGGTTTGTATGGGATTTGGGCATTGGGTCTCAATTGCGTTGGGCCACCAGATTGGTCCACTGATTTGGATTGCTTGAGGGAAAACAATCTTGGGGTGGGAGCACTGTAATGTCCCCACTTTTATTCTTCTTCATAGTACAACCAAGGTGGATTTCCAAGGCAGGGGATGGGTAGGTTAGTGGAGCAGGTTTATGCCATCAGGGGTCCTGATGGAGTTTTGAGGAGTTTTGATGGGGTCCGATGGCATTCGCTCGGCATATTCATCATTATGAGCAATTCTGCACATCTTGTTTTTGGATATGTGACTTTCTTATAATCCCCGTAAAACGAGGTTATTATTGGCATAACTTAATTAATTATGCTCGAGGTTGCATTCGAGGAGATTTACTGACAAAACACCTCAACGTAATAGCTCGTTGGAACTGGAACAAGAAGATCTACAGGATGGGATGGTTAGAAGAGAATTCCAGTGCCCGAAGAGAATATGGTGGGTGATTTTTCATTTTCCTTAGTTAAAAATGACTTTAATTAGTCATTTAATTAAGGAAAAATAATTACTTGGAGAAAAAGGGCCAAAAGTGACTTAAGTGAAATAAAATAAAATTAAAGGTCACTTAAGATAAAGTCAATGGAAGAGGATGGAGCGGTCACGCAGCTCTGAAACCTTGGCTGAGAAGGGTTAGGGTTTCCCACATCTTTTTCGTTGTAGTCACCTTGGCTGCTCTCACCTCTCGCTACGTCGGTATCACCGCTATGGTTAGCAACCTGACCATTACCTCCTATGTTGTCATTTTGCTACCCTACCTTCTCGCGTTGTTGCTGTTATTGTCTGTAGAATGTCGGCAATGGATGTCGATGTGGTTGACTACTCGGAGGATCCAATCACTGACGAGTCCATCTAGACAAGCCCTAAGTCTGCACCGAAGTCGACCGATAATAGACCTCTGGGCACGGAATCTCCAATTACGCAGGATTACTCTCACTGTCATTCCGACCCGGGACCTTCCTCGCTCCCCATTCCATTCCCCGACTTCTCCAGCGGAACGTTGGGTCTTGACTACCCTCCCCTCTTGCCGACAACCCTAAACTATCTCATATCCTGCTTTCCTCCATCCCCTACCTTTGACTCCGTGCCTCTGGACTCCCCCCATCTGACTCCCCCATCCATAAACCGTTCTACGGTCAGACATGCCTCTGTTTTTGTCTCCCCTCTGCATACGACCATTCCACAACCCCTGCCTCATTCCTTGGTTACTCCTAGCCTCTCTTCATCCCCATCTGGTTGTTTTGATACTCTTGTTGTTAACCCTCGCTCTAGCACCCCTCTATCTCAGTGGCACACATCGGGCTCACAGGACCCTCTTCAGGAACATCCCACTGCTCCGTGAACTGGTAAAGTTAAGAAATAAAAGTGTGTTAAAGCCACCCACAAGAAATTAGAACTTAGTTTTGGGGTTGGAGTGCACATGGGGGAGGTAGTGGATATAACCAACATGGTGCTGGTAGGTAGGGTTTGAGGACATGCCCACACTACTGTAGATTACGACAATGGGTCATGGAAATTTGGGGGCATATCCTTATGGAACTCCCAACTGTAACTACTTTGGCTCGGGGGTGGTTCGCTCTGAGTTTTCTGAGAGAGGAACAAACAACATGGGTCTTGTCATGATATTGGCATATTGAGATGGTTCTGTCCTACTCAAGCGCTGGATCCCTTTATTCAAACCTGAGTGCGAACAGTTGGGAGCTGGACCAATTTGGGTAAAGTTACCGGGTCTCCCCCTTCATTTTTGGTCTAAGGATGTTTTTATGCGCATTGGGAATGCTCTTGGAACATATCTGGATTTTGACAAGTCCTATGAATCAACTGACAACAAGTCCATGGCATGCATATTGGTTTATTTGGATATCAGAGAAGGATTGGAGGAACAAATTACTTTGCACTGGCGAAGATTCACTCGAGTTCAACTCCTGGACCATGAAGGCATGCCCTTTCATTTCCGGAGGTGTCCTAAGGTGGGGCATCTATTAAAGGAATGTATGCTGGTTAAACCTATTGTATCCCATACCAAAGTTTCGGAAGCAGCGACCATGGGAGAACCAACAACTGTTAAAGAGCCAAATTCACGATCTTAGGGGCCGTGTCACACTACTAGCGAAGTTGCTCAGATCCCAGTTTCGAATACTCCGAGGCTTCCTCTACCACCTATGACGAGATCCCGGGCTATAGTCGCGGTTGCTCGATCATCAGGTACTTCTTCACCTCTCTGCTCTGCATCTACTATTATTTCTATTGTTTCTATTATGCACCATCTTGTTACATTTGCGTCCATCCCTGGTATCACATCGTCCCTGCTTTCTTGCCCTCTGGACCTGCACCCTCCGACTATATCCACCACTCCACCCTCCATACTTGATCTTCACTCCAATCCACTCCTAGAGATTCCTACCTCCTCTGGGCATTCCCACTCTTACAACCTCTGGTCTAGCGCATCCCTTCCACCCGATCTATCTAGGATTGGGCTTATTTCCCCTCCTAAATCCTCCAAATCTACCAGAGGTAGAGATTCCTTCATCTCTAAGGTGATCATCCAGGCAGGGGTGGATGTGGCATTGGGTAGGCAATCCACACTCGAGAGGGTTCTTAGAGCATCGAACACCCTCAACCGATTTCTATCATGAAATGACTATCTTTCAATTGTAGGGGTTTGGAAAGCCTTGCAAAAAAATCTGCCCTCAAAAGGTTATTGGAATCTGAGACCACCGATATCATATATCTTCAAGAAACCTTTGCTAGTGTTTATTTTATCATCCCCATTCTTCAAACCCTGAAGTCGGGCTAGACTTTCCATGCACATGATGCCATCGAAAGATCTTGAGGTATTGCCTTAGGTATCAATTTGTGTACCATTAATATTATCTGCACCTATGGTGGAGCTAGGTTTATTGGAATGGACATTTTGTCCTTTGAATTAGGGATGGAGATCAGAATCTTAAATATCTATGCACCTTGTCTCAACCGAGTTGATTTATGGACTCATCTGCTCAACTTATCCCTTGCTAATTCTAACAATCTTATTCTAGGAGGGGATTTGAATTTCTCTATAGGACATGGGGAATCCTGGGGTAGTAATGTCCAGATTCATCCACTTTCGGATATCATGGCACACCTAATGGAGCAACATCAATTGATTGATATCCCCATGCAAAAATTGGTGCCTACTTGGCGCAATCGAAGAACTAGAGATGCTGTGTTAGCTAGGCGATTGGATCATTTTCTCATCAAGGAACATTTGGTTCAGGCTCTGCCCCATTGTCATCAGTGGGTGGGAATGGGTGGAATCTCTAACCATTCTCCTATATTCCTTGATCTCTCTGGGCCCATTCCTAAGACTAGGGCTCCCTTCAAATTCAATTCCTCATGGTTATTGAACCATGATTACATCAAGTTGGTCACAGATTTCTCGCATACCCAACCTCCATCCATGGGGAGATCTATAGCCGAGGGCTTCTGTGTAAATTTACTTGAGATCAAGAGTCTTACTATTAAATGGGCCAAGGAAAAAAGAGACCGGGATGAACTAGCCCTCTCAACCATTGAAGAACAGATGGACAATCTACTAGAAGAGAATGGTAGAGGGTTCATATCAGATGCTACAAAATCTCACCTCACTGATTTAGAGTGACAAAGAGCCAAGATTCTTAAAGATCGTGAGGAAACCTGGCGACTCAGGAGTCGGGCCATATGGTTAAAGGCCGGAGATGATAATACCAAATTTTTCCACAATTTTCCAAGGGATGGAGGGCCAACAACACTATCTGGAAAATGCCCACTGAAGATGGACAGTATGCCACCTCTTTTCACCAGCTGGCCCACCTAGGAAATTCTCACTTCCGGAAGTTGTTCAAGGCTCCCCTGGGGCATCCTTAGCTGAAATTGTTTGCATAGTTGGGTTATTCCCTTGTTATGTTGATCAAGAAGACTCTGATAACCTTGTCAAACTTGTTTCCATGGGCAAACTGGAGGGCACTATTAAATGGTTTAAAAAAGATAAGAGCCCTGGACTGGATGGGTGGACAATTGAATTCTATATTTCCTTTTTTGATACCATTGGACATGATCTAATCAACATTGTGGAGGAATGTAGAATTACTAAACGTATGTTCGAGGCTATCAACTCCACCTTTATTTCCCTTTTTCCCAAAGTGGACTCTCCCAGCTCATTTGATGACTTCAGGCCCATCTCTCTCTGGAATTGCCTCTACAAAATCATTGCCAAGATTATCGCCAATTGCCTTAAGCCCATTCTATCAAATCGTATTCTTCCTGAGGAATTTGCTTTCCTGCACAATCAACAAATACATGAAGCACTAGGCACTGCTCAAGAGGCCCTCCACTCCATCAAGATGAAGAAGCTCAAAGGGAATATTCTCAAGATTGACTTATACAAGGCTTTCGACAAGGTTAGTTGGCTATACATTAGAATGCTCCTTACTCACTTGGGTTTTCCCTTACCCTTTATCACCTAGACCATGAGTTGTATTACATCTGCTTCTTTCAGTGTTCTCATTAACGAATCTGCCTCCTATTTCTTTCATGCAGAGCATGGGATGAGTCAGGCCTGCCTTCTCTCCCCTCTTATATTTCTCCTAGTTATGGAAGGGCTCAGCTGACTTATTCACCAGGCCAGAAGGGAGAGGTGGATACTTGGTCTGAATATCACTGATCACTATACTATCACCCACCTCCTTTTTGTGGATGATGTGATTATCTTTCTAAATGGTAGTATCCAAGACTCCAATGCTTTCTATGATATCATGATACTTTTTTCAGCTACTACAGGTATGGAGCCCAATAAGCTGAAATCCACTATTACCTTCTTTGCTTGCTCAATTCAGGAAATGCAGATAGCCTCTCAGAAATTCCCCTATCAACGATTACAATTGGAGGTTGTTCTTAAATATGTTGGCTTTCGGATTAAACCACTTGGTTACAAGATTGCAAATTGGTCATGGCTGGTGGCCAAGATCGAAAAGAGGCTACTTAACTGGAACCATAGATTTCTATCAAGAGAAGGGAGACTGGTACTCATCAAATCATTACTGGAGGCAATGTCGATGTATTGGATGTCATTAGCTTGGATCCCAAAAGGAATCCTTGCTCTGATACAAAAATTATGCTGCAAATTCCTTTTGCATGGTCATAAAGAAGGGAAACCTTTTGCATGGGTGGGATGGAACCAAATCACACTACTAAAGAAGTGGGTGGGATGGGAATTAAAAGACCTACCAGCATTGATCCAAAATGGATCCTAAAACCCTTTAAGTCTTCAAAAACAAAAAAGAAAACTCTCGCAAAAGGATGATCCTTTAAAAATGGCGGATTGCACTATCGGGCCTGAAAAAATGAAGAAACAATGAAAAACAGAGCTATCAAAGGCTTGAACAACAATGCACAGTAGGCATCGGATTTGGCCGATCAACGATCCAGATCCGTCGGCATATCGTAATCGGCGGTGGCAAGTGGAGGTTATTGGAGGCGGCCATATGATGGTTGCGATAACAATCAATGCGAGTCAACGAGGACCGTCAAGCAAGCGCACAGATCGATGGCCCAGGTTAACTCGCGATATCACATCGGCAGAATACAAAAGATCGCTTACCGACGACCCAGGGACTATTCGATAAGTGACTGCGACATATCGCATCGCATTATCGCATCAGAGCAATACAAAGGAGTGGGGCCGATACATGCAACTTGCGATAAAGCCGGACCCGACGGGTCTTATGGGTAGAAATATATATCTTTTGAGTTCCGTAAAAAGGGGTTTTTATATGTAAATTCACATTTTCGTTAAATAAACGAAAATCAAAGGAAATGCGAATGGAGTGATAAAATGGACCTGAAAGGGTTTATACATGCAACGACATATATTTTGAGTTCCGTAACGAGCAAGATTTTGGGCGGGCCTTAGGCGGTAAGTGGTATTGGCCGGGCTCCGCCAGAGTCCATACACTGTCCGACACGTGGCTAGGCGCCAGAGAGTGAAAAACGCCTTTTTAGGCGGGTAATCTCTGTGCGCATAAGCCACCCGAAATCAATAAAAACCGTTGGATCAACGATCACTTGCGATAGCGCCCGAAGACGGATCCAAAAGGATTATAGAGTATAATTAATGATATTTTAGGTCTGATAAACAATAGTTTGGCAGATTTTCCCATGTTTTTGTGTATTTCTCTGTGTAGACAGAGAACGACCATTTTGGGGATTTCAAAGGGCGTCGATGGTCCGTTCCGTTGCAGAACAGGTGGACACCTTCCCTGAAGGCATTAACAAATGATTACTTAATGCTCAGAGGGGGATTTGAGTAGATAGAGGCCAGGAGCTAGAGAGCCGAGAAGAGGAAACGAACAGACAGTGCCAATTGGCTTAAAAGCCACAGAATGACAGAGATAGAGGCAGACAGTGCTGAGACAGAGAGAAACAAAGATAGAGAGCGAGAGGGGGAGTCTGTATACTCCAAGAGACTTGAGGGATTCAAGTAAACTCTTGCTGTTTTGTATCTATTGCGTTGAGACTCAAATTGAGCTCACTTTTGTAAAACTCTGCTCTTGAAGACATAATAGAGAGGTCACCACCGAAGGTTGGACCAGGAGACGTAGCCCAAGAGTTTTGGGTGAACTCCATATTAAACTTGTAGTGTTATGTGTGTTTGTCTATTATGTTTCTCTAACTTCTCATTGTCTATATTATTCGCAATCTTATTGATTCGTTGCACTAAGTAATATAGGCAAATCCATGCACATGAGTCTGTAATACCTTAATCTTAGTCTAAGATCTCATTTACAAATCAAGCATTCGCCCATGCTCTAGCTGGAAAAATGGGCTGGCTCATCCTCACATCCAACAGTCTATGGACAGAGGTAGTGCACTACAAATACATTTGGGCATTACAGATCATGGATTGGATTCGGCTTCCTACCTAGCGCAAAACAGGTATTTCTTCTATTTGGAGAGTTGTCCTTCATGCTCTACCTACTATTAGAAATGTTTTAGTCTGGCGCATCTATGATGGTCAATCAGTGCGGATTGGCTTGACCCGTGGACTGGCAGTGGAAATATGAATCGACTCCCACCTGATCTCATTCAACACCTCAAGCAAAATGATATTCACAGGCTTGCAACCATTGCAGATATGGAGAATACCATCGTTTTTGTTCAAGCATGGAAACTAGTTGGGGATTTAGGCATCCCAGCAAAATGGCACCAGGTATGGGATGATTACATAAAGGCTCTGTTGGAATCCCATGTTCACATCAAAGAGGGGGCTAACGATCTCATATGGGTTCATGCTAGGCATGGAAAATATATGCCCAAAGAAGGTTACCTTGTCATTCAAGCCTCTCTTACCCCACCTGTGCTCATTGATTGGTGGAAATACTTATGGAAGCTTAAAGCCTTGCCTTGCACCATATTACTTATGTGGAACATCTTGAAGAACAAGACACCTACAGGAACCAACCTTATGCACAGGGCATATCACAGCCCCTCTAGACGTGTGTTATGAAAACAGGTTGAAGAATCAACGACCATCTTTTCCTTCACTGCAATTTAGTTATTGACTTGTGGTCATTGATGAGCCCCAATTTTGGTACAATTTGGGCTCATTTTGGCCTATTCTACTTGCTCAAACCATTCATCTTTTATTGCTTATGCATGCATTTCTTAGTTTATTCATGTTGTTTGTAGGAAGAAGGGTAGGCACTCTATCCACGTGACTAATGCATTATGATTTCAGGTTTTTGCATTAAAAGGGAGAAAAGACCACGTGAAAAGGAGACAAGGAGACAATGAGGTGGCACTGCTGGTTTTTAGGAGAGGATGTCCACAGTCTTGGGACCCTCCTCGTGATTCCCACCATAGCTCCGAGCTCCAATCCATCTCCCCACCGAGCTTAGAAGCAGCCAGCTGTTCTACAGGAAGAGCAGTTATAACTGTTCTACAGGAACAGCAATTATGACTGTCCTACAGGATCAGCAGTTTAAACTTCAGTTGGACAGCCGAGCTCCTAAAATCAAGGACACCTGTTGGATGATCATTTTTGCATAAGTATAGAGGCCGTAGCCTTTGATAGGTTGTTGAAACTTTCGCATTACTATTGTAATTCTTGAGCACAGCTCTGTGTTTTTGTTCCTTTTGTAAGCCAGTTTGGCATGACATCAGATTATGAATAAAGAAGGCAGATTTTGATCTAGTTCTGAGTTTTCTCAAGGAGCTATAGCTCTCAGGTTAGGGCCCAACCTGAGAGCAATAGATCTCCTCGGTGTTGTAATGTGTTTGCATTTAGTTCCAGCACTTTGAGTTTGTTTACTTTCACATGCAATTCGAATTTACAGTTTGTTAACTTAGTCTTTTTCATGAGCTTAAATAGGATTAGTTTATGGTGCATTTGTTTCAGTTGCTTAAGTTCAATAGGAGGATAGTTATACATCATTGGAGCTCCAGCAAAAAGGTTGTAAAGGCCCACTGCCATCTCTGTTAGGGATTGGGGTGCAGTCCATAACCAACCACCAAAAATACGCATTTCTTTACTTCATGATTGCTGCAACACAGTCACGGTTATGTTAGATGCTTCCATGTAATTCACACCTGCACCACACACCTTCATCACAGCTTCATGCACATTCCTCTTCGCGTTTTGGATTGTTGTTCATTGAATTCATAGCACAGGTAGTCTAGGTGAATGCATTTTCGTCTTGGTGACAGTCATAAGCATTTGTTTCATTTACACTGCTCTCCCTCGCTCCATTACCTCCTCCTTCGTCTTGATCACGCATGCAACCACATCCTTGACCACTGCTCCGCTCTGTTATCTTCCAAATTCCTCCACTCCTCACGTAACTTCATTCTTTAGCCCTTTCATTGACATAGCCCTCTATCTTCCAACCTACTCCCTACACTCATTCCCCATCCTATCCCTCCACTTCTGAGCCATCACCAGCCTTATTCCTACCTTACATATCTCCCCCTACCATTCCATCACTCCTCCATCACTTCAAACACCCACGGTAGGTCATCCTGTAGCAATTTGTAGACTTCTTGTAGAAACCTCTGAGTTTCCTGTAGGATCCCCTGCAGACATCCTGTAGGAGGCCACTCACTCGGTTGCTGAGCTTCTGAACGTGAGGAACCCTTGTGGACGGATGCTAAGCATCCCTGGGGACCTCTCCTAGCCTCCCCAACCTTTCCCACGTTTTCCTTCCTTCTCCATCCCATCTGCACAACCAAACCCTAATAAGCACAAAATCACAATCATTCCATCCACTTAAAGAAAAAATACAAAAATATGTCTTTTAAGATGCAAGCAGCTTAGATTCATGCATTTTCACTTATTAGAGGTAATGACAGCATTGGTAGAAGTTTCATTCACATTCTTTGCGTTATAGAGGTTAGACTAGTCAAATTAGGGTTTCCTAGGTTTACATGCTTTGATTTGCTTTCAGTCCATTTTTGTCAAGTAAAGTAGCTTTCCTTTGAGAATAGCTTTCGTCCATCAATTAGCAAGCTTCTTCTGAGAGCCTATAGAAGTTGGCTTGAGCCCTAGCAGACTTGTGCCAGCTGACCAAGTGACAGCTGCGACAAGAGCTAGTACTTGTGCATATAGCACCGTCGCTTCCAAGTTTGTACGAACTACCGGGTTGATAAAATTAAGAGACAGGAAGCCCCAGGAGTTGTAGCATTATTGCTACAATACTGGAGCTCACCATCTTTTTGGCGCCGTTGCCGGGGAAGCGTCAGAGTATTAGTAATTGTTGCTTTTCTTCTACTTTCGTACTCTTACTTCTGCTCAGTAGTTTATTTCATTTCCATTCTGCAAAAGTAGACTAGCATTTCCTGCTTTCATAGATTAGCATTTCCTGCTTTCATAGATTAGTATTTCCTGCTTTCATAGATTAGCATTTCCTGCTTTCATAGATTAGCATTTCCTGCTTTCATAGATTAGCATTTCCTGCTTTCATAGATTAGTATTTCTTGCTTTCCTAGATTAGCTTTCCAATTCCGCAATTTCATTTGAGCAAGATAGTTAGTTGTAGATCACTCTGTTTCAGTTTTGCAGGTACCAAAGAAAAAAAAGCAAAAGCAATCAAAAAAGAAAAGTCCTTTCCATTTCATGCCTCGTAGGAACCGAGATAAATCAGGCAAATTCCTACCCAACACCCCCACCACATCTCTAAGTCACCCTTCTGTCTTCTTTGGTGACAGTGACCCAGAGGAACCTATAGGTGAACAACCTGAGATATACCAAGACCCTATAGAAGAAGAAGAGTTAGAAACCACTCCATCTGAAGCCATGGCTGATAATAGAAGAGAGGATGAGAGAATAGAAGGTGAATTCCCCATCCGAGAGACCAATGGAGAGATGAAAATGAAGAACATTAGCCCCTCTGCCTTGCCTCACTTCCATGGACTGACCACTGAGGATCCTGATACCTTCTTGTTTGAGTTTGCTGTCCTTTGTAGAACTTATGACTATACCGAAGATGAGCAAAAGCTGAAGCTTTTCCCTTCAACTCTTAAGGATGCAGCATTACGCTGGTTCATGGGATTACCTGGGAATAGTATCACTACTTGGGCTCAGATGCAGCAAGCCTTCAATACCAAGTATAGGGATTACTGTAGGTCTAACGAAACCAAGGGAGAAATCTTTCGGATGACCATGGGAAATGATGAGTCCTTAGAGGATTATGAGGAGAGGTTCCAACTTAGCTATAAGCGGGCCAGGTGCACACTTGAACCTGAATCCCTCAAGTTGGTTCTACTCCGAGGAGTCCCTGAAGATCTCTTAGACACCCTTCACATGTTAGCTGGGGGGGGACATTTACCAACTGCCTTATGAGGACATCAAGACTGTGTTTAGAAATCATTCCAGGGCAGCTAGGAAACGAGGTAGAGGAAATCTCCTCTCCACTGGTGTCCCTTTCTCCAAACATGAGTTTACAAACCAACTAGAAGATCTTAAGAGTGAGGTGAGATAGACCATTGCCATGCAGCTGGACACATTCAGGATCCAGCAGAAGAAGGAAGAAGCTGAGAGAGCCTTGGCTGTCTTCTGCCCTAGGTGCACCAGAAGACACCCTAAGAACGAATGCCCATTGCACTCGGTTGAAGTGTGTTTTGTTTGTGAGGAGGACCATCCAACAAATCAGTGTCCAACCTTACTTGGGTTTAAAGCCATGTACCAAGGGACCGAAGCCCCCACTGAACCTCTCTACTTCATCAACCAAAGGAGGCCACAAGGATCTAGACCTTATCAGCAGGGAATGCAAGGGGCACCACAAGCTTATTATAACCCCAACCAATCGAATCCCATGCCTTCTTGGGGTCCCCCTGCTCATCCTTCTTGGTCCATGCCTCCTCCATGGTCTTATCCACCTCAGTACCCTGCTCAACCTACTTCTCATTCATATCATTCACACTCCCAGTCACAGCCTCAGTGGAGTGCACCTCAGTTGGGGTGGAGGCCCCAATACAACACTCCTCCTGCCATTTTTCCTCCACCACCAGTTCAACCTCAGCCTTTACCTCCTGCTCCTCCAAGGCAACCTCAAATGCCTGCTCAACCGAACCCGAACCCCAACAATAGACAGGCTCAGCAGGTATACACTGGGGAAACATCATGTCCTACCTATGCTGTGGAGATCCAGGAGATCAATCTTAGATCTGGAAAGACTCTTCCAGATCGCCAACCTCCTCCCCCAGAGGATGAGGAAGACCATCAGGAGAGTGAACCAAAGCCTATTCCACCCTTTCCTGAGAGACTTGCAACCACCACACAACCCAACCCGGAAGAAGATGAGCTTCTGGGAGAGCTCAAGCAGTTGTGTGTGAAGATACCACTTCTCCAAGCCATCAAGGATGTGCCCATATACAACAAACTGGTTAAGGAAAAGTGCTTTAAACACCCAGGCAGGAGAAAGAAAGATGCCTCAACTATCAATGTCATAGGACAACTGTCCGACCTTATGCTAGGACAAGTCATCTGCCCAAAGTACCTAGATCCTGGAAGTCCTGTAGTAGATGTCCACATCAATGGCACCATTATACCTCACACCTTGATTGATCTGGGAGCTGCCATTAATGTGATGACCAGAGATACTATGCTTAAACTCAATCTTCAGGGTTCCTTAAAGAAGACCTCGACAGTACTGCAATTAGCAGATCGCTCCACCGTGACTCCCGAAGGGATTGTGGAGGATGTCTTGGTCTCTATTGATTCTTGGGAATACCCTGCAGACTTCCTGGTTCTGCAACCAAAGGCCAAGCTTACTGGATATCCTCTCATTTTGGGAAGGCCTTGGTTAGCTACTGCAGATGCTTACATAAGTTGTCGTGCAGGAAATATGACCATCAAAAATGGTCCCATGTCCAAGCAGCTAGTCCTATACCCTCCTGCCCAACCCTCCTTAGAGCATGATTTACCACTTTGGCTAGAAGAAGGAGAAGAAGATGAGGTGTACTCAACACCTCTGTGTACCCTAGATACCACTAGAAGAGACCCTCCAACCGAGGATGACTTGATCGAGAACTTGATCCAAAACCCACCTACCAGTGCACTACCCTTAGAAAAATTGGTGGAGGATGCCCAAGCTGGCAGCTTAGTGGATCTTTGTACAACCAACCCTGTCACTCCCATAGTTAAGAATGTGGAGTTCGGCCCTGAGAGAGCATTGAAAATCAGCTCCTCCCTATCTCCTTCTCAGGAAAAGGAGCTGTGTAGCCTGTTGGCCAGCCACCTAGATGCTTTTGCTTGGAGCTATAAGGAGATGAAAGGAGTCCATCCCTCGGTCTGTACCCATCATATATACATCAAAGAGGACTGTAAACCAGTTAGGCAACCCCAGAGGAGAATGAATCCAGCCCTTAAGGACATTGTCAAGGAAGAATTGCAAAAACTGTTGGATGCCGGATTCATCTACCCCATCTCAGATAGTGAATGGGTGTCCCCTCTAGTGTTGGTTCCCAAGAAGAATGGGAAGTGGAGAATCTGTGTGGATTACCGAGAGCTGAACAAAGCTACCAAGAAAGACCATTTCCCCCTACCTTTCATAGATCAAGTGTTGGATGGACTGGCAGGAAAGAAGTTCTTCTCTTTCCTGGATGGGTTTAGCGGGTACAATCAGATTCAAATCAGCCTGGAAGACCAAGATAAGACCACCTTCACCTGTCCTTGGGGTACCTTTGCCTACCCTGTCCTTCCCTTTGGGCTATGCAATGCTCCTGCTACCTTCCAAAGAGCTGTCTTGAGCATCTTCTCGGAGCTGGTCCATGATGCAGTAGAAATCTATATGGATGACTTTACTCCTTATGGGGCCAACTTCCAGGAAGCATTGTCCAATTTGGGAAAAGTCCTAACCAAGTGCATCGAGATGAACTTGTCCCTTAGCCCTGAAAAATGTGAATTCCTAATGACTGAAGGGACCGTGCTAGGCCATACCATCTCTCGCCAAGGGTTACAGGTGGATCCTAACAAAATTGCTCTAATCAAGAAGGTTCCACCTCCACAGAAGGTAAGGGATGTTAGGAGTTTCTTGGGATTAGCAGGATATTACCGAAGATTCATTAAGGACTTCAGCAAGTTAGCCTCACCATTGTTTGGCCTTTTGGCAAAAGATGTGGAGTTTAATTGGACTAATGATTGTCAGAAGAGTTTGAATGAATTAAAAGACAAGTTAGTGTCAGCACCAATCCTGAGAGGTCCAAACTGGGCCCTACCTTTCCACATCCACACTGATGCCTCGAACAAAGCCATAGGTGCAGCCTTAGGACAAGTTGAGCAAAAACTTCCATATGCCATTTACTTCGTTAGCAAAAACTTGTCCAAAGCTGAGCTGAATTACACTGTAACCGAGAAAGAATTCTTAGCTGTGGTCCATGCACTGAACAAGTTCCGACATTACATCACTGGCTATCAAACATTTGTACATACTGACCATGCTGCAATCCGATATTTAATGAATAAGCCAGATGTGAATGCTCGTATTATTAGATGGTTACTTTTATTGCAGCAGTTTGACTTAACCATTGTTGATAAACCAGGTAGAGAAAATGTTGTTGCTGATTTTTTATCTAGATTGGATTTGTCTGCAGATGAAGATGGGACGGTGGATGACCAGATGCCTGATGAGCATCTGTTTGCTATCTCAGTACTCTCTCCATGGTTTGTTGATATAGCAAACTACCTTGTTTCAGCTCAGTTCCCTCCGCACCTCTCTTCAAAAGAGAAGAGCAGAATCATCAAAAAGAGTGCCTCATTTACCTGGATCGGGGGCAATCTGTTCAAGCTTGGCCCCAATCAGATCTTAAGGCGTTGTGTAAGGGAGGAGGAAGTCTTTGACCTCCTCCTCACCTGTCATGATGGGCCTTGTGGAGGACATTTTGCAGCAAAGAGAACTGCCTTCAAGATCCTGCAGGCAGGCTACTATTGGCCCACACTTCATCAAGATGTCAGAAGATATGTCAGTCAGTGTGACCAATGCCAAAGAATGGGGAAACCGACCCAAAGGGATGAGATGCCTCTCCAACCTCAAGTGACTCTTGAGCCATTTGAGAAGTGGGGTATGGACTTTGTGGGCCCAATCAACCCTCCTTCAAGGCAAAGGTCTTACATCATTGTGTGCACTGACTATTTGACAAAGTGGGCAGAGACCAAAGCAATCAAAGCAGCAACAGAAGAAAGGGTGGTCGAGTTCTTAAGAGAGAACATCTTCTACAAGTTTGGCTACCCAAGAGAGTTGGTGACCGATCAAGGGAGCCAGTTCACATCCAACTTGGTTGAAGATCTACTAGCTCATCACAAGATCAAGCATAGGACTTCCACCCCCTATCATCCTCAAGCAAATGGGCAGGTGGAAGTCACCAATAGAGCATTAGAAGGGATCTTGACCAAGGTGGTGAGCAGCAGCAGAAAGGACTGGGCAGATCGCCTGGTTGAAGCCACATGGGCTTACAACACCACTTGGAAGACCACCACCGGCTTCACACCTTATGAGCTGGTCTATGGGAAGAAGGCTTTGCTGTCCATTGAGTTCGAATACAACACTTTGAGGATGGCAGCTCAGCTGGATCTAGATCTCAGCCATGCACAACAAGAAAGGCTATTGCAGCTGAATGGACTGGATGAGCACCGCATGCAGGCCCTCCTTCACTCAGAAGTGGTCCAACTTCAGAGAAAGGTGTGGCATGACCAACATCTCCAAGACAAGCAATTTCAGCCGGGAGATTGGGCTTTGTTGTATGATTCCAGATACAAAGACTTCAAGGGGAAGCTGAGAACCAGATGGCTCGGGCCATATTCAGTGGAAAAATGTCATGACAATGGATCTGTTCTTATTCGGACCATTGATGAGGAAGCCATCCCCATGCTTGTCAACGGGCATCGATTGAAGATCTACAGGAAGCCTCCCTCCAGACAAGAGTTCATCAAAACTATGGAGAAGGCAGTATTGGTCATAGAGAAGGGTTCTGCCCCTGCTTTGGGCACACCCTGAAGAATCTAAAAAAAATAATAATAAATAAATAATAAAGATCCTTGGGTGAAAACCTTTCTGAGGCGCCCAAGGCAGGTGGTAGGGGTGAAAACCTCATTGAGGCGCCCCTGCTATCTTTCAAAAAAAAAAAGAAAAAGAAAAAAGAGATAAAGATCCTTGAGTGAAAACCTCTCTGAGGCGCTTAAGGCAGGTGGTAAGGGTGAAAACCTCATTGAGGCGCCCCTGCTATCTTCCAAAAAAAAAAAAAAGAAAAAAAAAACAAAAAGAAAAAAATACAAGATCAACAAGTTTCTTATGTGAAAGTTGCATGCAGATTGCAGGTGTTCTATGGAGGAGAGGAAGCCTCTCAACTCAAGGCCAAAAGTCCTTATCATGCAGCCAAAACACCTCACCAGCACCTCCTCCAAGAATGCTTATGTTCTTCAAGGTATGTGCACTTTCATTATAGATTGAGTCTCCTACAGGAAGACGCAGATTTTCTACAGGAAGGTGCGATTTTCTACAGGAAGGTGCAAATTTCTACAGGAAGGTGAAAATTTCTACAGGAAGAGCTGTCTGTCTACAGGAAGCTCTGTATTTCTACAGGAAACTTCCTGTAGAAGCTCAGAACAGCCCAGAATGCATTTCATGAACAGATCTGATGACTACGGGTTGGTTTGGACGCATGCAAGCCTCTTTTGGGCCCATGCACGACGCTGTTACCTTGCTCCACCATCCTCGTTGACATGCACCCAAGATCCCTGCACCAGCAAACCATATCAATGAGTTCTCATGGTAAAGCCATTTGTCAAAGAAAAACAAGCACCGAGAGCTCATACCACATCCATGTCGAGCATCAGAAGCTCTGGGAGCGTGATCAGAAGATTCTATCCATCGTCGTGCAGCATGCACCCAAGGAGGCGAGACTGTTACAAGGCACCCCGCGGGAATCCTGTAACAGTCAAACCTGCATGAGTGGATACCATTCACAGCACCGCCATCTGCAAACAACACACGGGCGCAGGCAACCAGAGCATCCACTCCATCTCCAGCATCCTGTAACCATGAGCCTCCGGGACTGTGTAAGCCACATGCAGCAGGTAGATCCGCTCCCCGTCGTCCAAAAACCGAAAAATCGTGTGCAGCTGCGCGCAGGTAAGTGTCTCAACCCTTCCTTCCACCAAATCGCATGAGTATTACTTTGATTTGTTTGCATGGCGTAGAAATGAATGGTTGAGCGGCCGTATGGCCAGTTGACTGGCCACGTCGGCTAGTTATGGTATAGTCAGATGATTGGGTGGCAGCCACGACAAAGAAAATACGCAGCACGCACGTGAGGATAGTCCCGTTAACCGAGAAACGAGTTTAACCGAAAAGGGCGGCGGCAGATCTGTGGGAATGAATGCGGCAGCGAGTGAATATGCAGGCGAATGATGGGTGACGTCGCCCAACGGTCCGGCGGGGACAGCTCACCCCCCGCGCCACGAGCTGCGCCGATTCAAAATCTAACCGGCTAGATTATGCGCATGTATTCATCAACCTCCACTTCAAAACTCGAGTGGCTCTTCTGATTTCCTCTGCACGTTGATACGCCGAGCTTTCGGCTACCAGAACGCCGGTGAAGCACATCTCGACCGCTGGCCAACTACAGTCCTCCCCGAAGTTTGCACACTGCTCCTACAGGAACAGCTCCTACAGGAACACAGTTCTACAGGAACGCAGTTCTACAGGAACGCAGTCTTCTACAGGAACGCGGGTGCTCACGTAAAAAAGGTGGCCGAGTAACGAGGTAACCCTGGACTTCTCATGCAAATGGTCATTAAAGGTGGTAGGATTGTCAGTCACTGTCTGGGTATAGAGAAAGTGGTGAAATTGCTGTCTGTGTGCCTATACTGTCATTCTACAGGATTGTTGAGTAATTAGACTGTGTTGAAAATTTTGTGGGTTATGCGCATTGTTCTACACTCTGTCCCCGAAACTAAACTCTCTGCCACCATCACCACCTCCGGTTAAGAAAATTGTGCCATCATGCCGGGTGGATTTATCAGGCGAGAACCCACGGATTCAGATAAATTGAGGAGAAACCCGGCAGTGGTAGAGCTCTTCACCAGAGCACAATGGATGACTTTTTGTGATAAGCTGCAGGGCTACGATGATGAAGTAGCCGAAGAATTCTTGCAGGCTCTGAAGCCTAAATCCCAGACACTGGCCACAGTGAACTTCAGAGGTCTGAGCCTCAAGCTCACCCCAGAACATATCAGTCGGATCACAGAACTCCCTATGGGTCTGCCATGGGACAAGGACGAAAGAAAGCTAAGCCAGCAAGCCAAGAAAGAGTTCTTCCCACCTGAAGAAGCATTCACGGAGGACAAAAATGGGGTGAGAAGGACAAGCCTGTTGCCACCATGGAACGAAGTCAGCTTGCAAATCATGAAATATATCACCTGTGAAGGTCGTTTCAGCATCGTGTATGCATATCACTTCAGGCTGCTCAATGAACTAAGACACCGGATTGATCTTCCTGCAGAGCAGAGACTGAGCATTCCTTACTTTTTGCTACAGTCCTTGATGGAGTGCGCTACAAAGCTCAAGGACGGCATACCGGATCAGGTAGCCCACCATGGGCTAATCAAGCTTCTTGTGGAGGATGCTCTCCACTCATATAAAGTTCCCCTCTCATGGGAGTCATTTAGGAATTTAACGAGAGAGGGGGATATAAAGATGTTGATTGAAGAAACGGGTTCCTCTAGCAGTGAGGAAGAAGAGGCAGTAGCCGAGAGTAAGAAAGGGAAAGGCCGAAAGATCCCGACTCCAACACAGAAGAAAGAACGAAAGGAGAAGGAGGAGGGAAAGGATGACAGAGCAAAAGAGGACACCCCCATCCTGTCAGCAAGAGAAAAGAGGTTGAAAAGTAGGACGGTCAAAACTGAGGTGGTCCCCGTCAGCCCAAGCACCTCGTCAGCTCCTGCAGCCAAAGCCAAAAGCAAAATCCATGCAGCCAAGCAAGAAAAGGTGGTGACATTTGCATCTACAGGGACACAGAAGCAGGCTTCTACAGGAAGCCCAAGAACAACGCCTACAGGAAAGCAGACGAAGGCTTCTACAGGAAGCCCGAAGATCATTAAGAAGTAGGCTTCTACAGGAAGCCCAAAAGCAAAGACCAAGGCTTCTACAGGAAGCCCGAAAGTCATTGAGAAACAGCCTCCTACAGGAGGCCTGAAGACAGAGAGAGGGCCTTCTACTGAAAGCCCGGGAGTGGCTAAAGCCGAATCTTCTACAGGAAGCCCGAAATCTAAAAAGGAGGGTCCCTCTACAAGGAGCTCTGAGAGAGCAAAACGCAAGAAAGAGAAGGTTGGTCTTCTCGAGAAGGCCTCAGCACACCTGCAAAACCAAAAGAAAAGAGAGAGAGGGAGATCCCTCTACCTTCCGAAGCCAGGAAAAGTCAGAGAATGAAAAGAGACAAGTCGCAGCCTCCTCCCAGCAGCCAAACCACTTTAGGGAGTGTTCCTACTTCACCCAGTACAAGAACTCCCTCTAAAACACAGGCCACCCCCGAGAAGGGAAGCCCAAAAGTCACTTCCTGGACACGAAAAATAAGCCAGTCGCCTTCTGAAGCCCGACTCAAGGAAATGAAAAAGGGGGAAGAAGCGCCACCCTCGTCACCACCAGGGGCAGAGAAGGCAGGGCCCTCAAAAGCGGGAAAGAAAGAGCCTGTTCCCATCCCGAGTCCTCGGCCAAGGATAAGGAGCAGGAGCAAGGTTGCTCAAGGATGAGCAAATGGTTCAGCGGGGGGGTGATGATGAGCCCCAATTTTGGTACAATTTGGGCTCATTTTGGCCTATTCTACTTGCTCAAACCATTCATCTTTTATTGCTTATGCATGCATTTCTTAGTTTATTCATGTTGTTTGTAGGAAGAAGGGTAGGCACTCTATCCACGTGACTAATGCATTATGATTTCAGGTTTTTGCATTAAAAGGGAGAAAAGACCACGTGAAAAGGAGACAAGGAGACAATGAGGTGGCACTGCTGGTTTTTAGGAGAGGATGTCCACAGTCTTGGGACCCTCCTCGTGATTCCCACCATAGCTCCGAGCTCTAATCCATCTCCCCACCGAGCTTAGAAGCAGCCAGAAGTTCTACAGGAACAGCAGTTATAACTGTTCTACAGGAACAGCAATTATGACTGTCCTACAGGATCAGCAGTTTAAACTTCAGTTGGACAGCCGAGCTCCTAAAATCAAGGACACCTGTTGGATGATCATTTTTGCATAAGTATAGAGGCCGTAGCCTTTGATAGGTTGTTGAAACTTTCGCATTACTATTGTAATTCTTGAGCACAGCTCTGTGTTTTTGTTCCTTTTGTAAGCCAGTTTGGCATGACATCAGATTATGAATAAAGAAGGCAGATTTTGATCTAGTTCTGAGTTTTCTCAAGGAGCTATAGCTCTCAGGTTAGGGCCCAACCTGAGAGCAATAGATCTCCTCGGTGTTGTAATGTGTTTGCATTTAGTTCCAGCACTTTGAGTTTGTTTACTTTCACATGCAATTCGAATTTACAGTTTGTTAACTTAGTCTTTTTCATGAGCTTAGATAGGATTAGTTTATGGTGCATTTGTTTCAGTTGCTTAAGTTCAATAGGAGGATAGTTATACATCATTGGAGCTCCAGCAAAAAGGTTGTAAAGGCCCACTGCCATCTCTGTTAGTGATTGGGGTGCAGTCCATAACCAACCACCAAAAATACGCATTTCTTTACTTCATGATCGCTGCAACACAGTCACGGTTATGTTAGATGCTTCCATGTAATTCACACCTGCACCACACACCTTCATCACAGCTTCATGCACATTCCTCTTCGCGTTTTGGATTGCTGTTCATTGAATTCATAGCACAGGTAGTCTAGGTGAATGCATTTTCGTCTTGGTGACAGTCATAAGCATTTGTTTCATTTACACTGCTCTCCCTCGCTCCATTACCTCCTCCTTCGTCTTGATCACGCATGCAACCACATCCTTGACCACTGCTCCGCTCTGTTATCTTCCAAATTCCTCCACTCCTCACGTAACTTCATTCTTTAGCCCTTTCATTGACATAGCCCTCTATCTTCCAACCTACTCCCTACACTCATTCCCCATCCTATCCCTCCACTTCTGAGCCATCACCAGCCTTATTCCTACCTTACATATCTCCCCCTACCATTCCATCACTCCTCCATCACTTCAAACACCCACGGTAGGTCATCCTGTAGCAATTTGTAGACTTCCTGTAGAAACCTCTGAGTTTCCTGTAGGATCCCCTGCAGACATCCTGTAGGAGGCCACTCACTCGGTTGCTAAGCTTCTGAACGTGAGGAACCTCTGTGGACGGATGCTAAGGATCCCTGGGGACCTCTCCTAGCCTCCCCAACCTTTCCCACACTTTCCTTCCTTCTCCATCCCATCTGCACAACCAAACCCTAATAAGCACAAAATCACAATCATTCCATCCACTTAAAGAAAAAATACAAAAATATGTCTTTTAAGATGCAAGCAGCTTAGATTCATGCATTTTCACTTATTAGAGGTAATGACAGCATTGGTAGAAGTTTCATTCACATTCTTTGCGTTATAGAGGTTAGACTAGTCAAATTAGGGCTTCCTAGGTTTACATGCTTTGATTTGCTTTCAGTCCATTTTTGTCAAGTAAAGTAGCTTTCCTTTGAGAATAGCTTTCGTCCATCAATTAGCAAGCTTCTTCTGAGAGCCTATAGAAGTTGGCTTGAGCCCTAGCGGACTTGTGCCAGCTGACCAAGTGACAGCTGCGACAAGAGCTAGTACTTGTGCATATAGCACCGTCGCTTCCAAGTTTGTACGAACTACCGGGTTGATACAATTAAGAGACAGGAAGCTCCAGGAGTTGTAGCATTATTGCTACAATACTGGAGCTCACCAGTCATAGGTTCTTTCATCCCTCTCTATTAATGCACGATGGTCCAGAAACAACATTGTGGAAGCTTGGAACCACTGGAGATCGGGGACCTCAAACAAAAAACATCATTGTATACCTTTGATTTTATGTTGGTCCATATGGCTGAACCAGAACGGATATATCTTCAGAGACAAAGCAATCAATTGGCCTATATCTATTGCTCACATTTTAAACGCATACCATGAAATACCTGATGATGATAATACATGAGTTGTTCGATTAGTGACCACCGAAGTCATTAACCGCAATATATCATGGGCTTATTTTGATGGCGTTGCTCAGGAATATGGATGTTGGGGGGGGGGGGTAATTCTGTTTCACCAAACTAAAAACCATATCTATTGCACTCAATTGGGTTTGGGGACTGGCAAAAATAATTTTGCTAAACTTATTACTCTTCGTCACCTGCTCCACTTTGCACTTGCTCATGACTGCAAACATCTTCAAATTTTTGGGGATTTAAAAATCATTATAAACTGGTTCAACAATGCATCCACTTGTCATATGCATTCACTCATAAATATATTGGATGAAGCATTGCTTTTTAAATCCTATTTTGAATATATCTCTTATCAACATATTTACAGGGAATGCAATCAGGCTGCTAACCAACTATCCAAGGAGGCCATGGTACAACCCAGGGGTATCTGGCTTATAAGGAACAACAGGGTGATGAACACTTCCAGTACTACCATCGACCGTACATAGATCAACACTACCTGAGGGCCAACATGCCCTAATTTTGCAGTATATTTTTGTCTCAGTACATGATATAGTCTTATTTGTATATATTATTATAGAATTGTTTACAGTCCACCCTATAAGGATTTTTTGTACAAAACTATTTTTTGATGGCCATGGGCCCAACATATGCATATGCCACTCAGGCATCTACAACATGTAATTTTCTTTACTAATAGAAAATTGTGATTTTTCCCCAGTGAAAAAAATATAAAGTCAATGGAGGAGCTTCTAGAATAATAATAAAATAATAAAATAAGATGCTTCTAGAGACTTGGAGATCTATCCATCAGATCTATAAAAGGGGAGGAGGAGATCATTTGGAGACATCTTGGATTTGAAATTGTTTCTTGTGTAGAGGTTTGAGAACCTGGTTCTCTACTTCAAAAGTAGCCCCAAGACGAAAACCCTCGGATGATTAAGTGAGAGTGGGCAAGCACCCATCTCTTCCCTTGGTGAATCCATTCAGGGTTCACAGGTTTCAGTGTATTGTTTTTCAGTTTGTTTTGGAGACCAATTTGCGGCATTATTGTATATCTGTTTGAGGCCAGATTATGTCAGCTATATGGGTTGTATGTGCATGTAAACCCCAGTTCATTTAATATAATAAAGCTGAGTATTTTCCTGTTCATCGTGTTGTGGTATTGCGGTGCTTTATTTGCTTATTTTTACATGGCAATCTTATGATAAATGCATGATAGTTTTATATGAAGTGCATGTTCCATTTTATTTTTTTTTGGAACCTTACAAAAGCATTTTCTTTTCTCCAATATAAATATGAGATTTAATGATTTTAATTCTAATTATAGACATTAATATAAGATTTTAAGTTTCATTTATTTACAATTTTTTATAATTATCCAATATGTAACATTTAGATAATAAGATAATATATTTCCGCATTATTATCAAATATTTTTTTGTTTATTTATAGTTTTGAAGAGTAATGCAAATATAGGATTGTAGCTTTTCTTTTATGTTTTTCTTTTAAGTAATCTTACATATTAATTTAAAATTTTGGTTTTAATTTTTTTTGAAGTTTTTCCATTATTACTTATTATGTTTTAGGAATCATTTCGGATACATAAATTTATTATTTATTTTATGAATTAATTTAATAAATGTAAAGTTTCATTAATGTAATTTAGAGTGTTAGGGTGGCAAGAGGGAGAGGGGTATTACATAAGTCCAAAGGAAAACTTGTCAAACAATATGGCTAGTGGTTATGCTATAAGATAAATAATCAGGCATAACTATATGGACTATTGCAAGGAGTCACTTTAGCCAAAGGCTTGCAGGTCACCAACATCAAAATATTAGGGGATTCACTTCTAATCATCCAACACCTATAAAAAGGAACCCGCCCTAAGGATAAACATCTGGAAAATTTAATGAAAAGAGTAAGCAAGATTTTGGAAGACATCCTAGCGAAACAATACTTCCATGTCCTCAAAAGCCAAAACAATGAAGTTGATCAATGCGCCAATAAAGCCTGTTAACTCCCAGTTGGACAATTAGATATGAATGGAGAGCTAAGATGGTGGACTCTCCGGCAATTCTAATGAATTCTTCAATTCTAATGAAGGAGACTAGAGACCTTATAACCATATATACAAATTCTTATGAAAATACCCATAGATTTAAATATAAAGGGTGGAAGAATTTTCGTGCCATAAGAATAGTTCAAAAAGGAGGAGGGGGTTCGTCGACTGCCATGGCCATCCATGATTTCTAGATGCATGCACAAAACATCCTATATCTACCTCACTGGAACCATATGTTGCACAAGATGCATAGTAACCTCATATCAAGCCTCACACACATGGTGTTCATCATAAATCATGTGCAAACATTAACGAAGAAGTATGGTTAGCCCTTGCGAGGTGCATGCGAGACAAGGACAAAATGTTATATGCTAACAAAGCCACCACCCTATGCCTGGATTTATCTTCCCATTATGGAGCCTCACCACAATTGGAAACACAGAGTGCTATGTAAGAGACTTTGGCAAGTGTCATAGCCTATCGTTGGATCGTTAGGTAACTTCTCCACCACAGTCAATTTCCTTGATCATTGTTTGAAATACTACACACAAAATTAGATCCCTTGGTCTGGAAGTGGAAGGGTGGATGAAAATAAGCGCAAATGGGAGGTAAATGGCCATAAACAGGCTCTATGTGCTCTGAATTGGATTTCAAAAGAGTTATGTGGAGTCCCTTCACCAATAGGAGAAGAGTGTTGTGGCTCATGAGACCATGTCGTTCCAAAGGTGGTTGCCATTCACAATTGAAAGGAAGGGAATATTTTGATTGAAGACGAGTGAGAAAACCTTGCGAGTTACAAAAATCCAACATTGCCCTCTAAAATAAGCGAGCAGGACCATGTGGTCAGGTAAAAACAACAATTATAATTCCACCAGTAAAGCCAAGTGCACAAACTGCAAATGCTAGGGAAAAGGAACACAATTAATAAAACAATTGGATGTTGTGTAATTAGACATGATGGTCCTTAATATGAAGCAATAGGAGAAAATGTAAAAAATGCTTAATATTAGGGGGGAAATTCAAGATTTGAAAGGAATACTGGAAAGCCAAATGAATGAAAATGATGCCTTACGTCAAAGGATTATCGCTCTTCAGGATAAAACTAATGCTTTGCAACTGAATTGATGGGAAACTAGTGTTGCTACCCATAAAGTCATAGGATTAATCCCTGATCTCAACCAATCATTGGAAGAGGAAAATACTAATTTGAATTGATTGTTGTTGAAAATAGCAACAAGAAATGCTAAATATAGAAGTGTTGAATTTAGCACTGCTATAAATAGCATTTCGGGATACCTTCCTATTTTAGTTAGTCCATGAACTAAAATAGAGAAGTAAAAATTCAAACTTGATCTTAGCAACTGTTTGTAAAATAATTAATTAATTCACCTTGAGTTAATTAGTTGTAGAAAATGAAACATGAAGTCTATGTGGGGACTTGCAACAATTTCTCCATTGACTGAGGAATTTATCCATCAGTTAAAGAGATAAGGATGAGTTGTAATATTGAGTTGTAATTAGTTGGCTCAGTTAACTGAGTCAAGTCCAGTTAGATTAATTCAAACAATTTGTTGAATTAATAGTGAGTTTAGTTAGTTAATGCATGCATGCATGTAATTGTTGCACTTTAGATAACTAAATATTCTCTCATAAATAACTCATGCATGTCAGCTCAGACAGAGACACAATTGAGATCAGATGGAAGGACAATGTACTATCATTTGTACGAATATTCCATTGTGAATATCTCTTGCATGCAGAAGGAATTCATTCATTGGAGATTGTGTAGTTACTTCTTCAGTTTAGTGAATGTGATGAGGCCAATTCACACATGTGACATCATTGGACCCCAAGAAAAACTACGCAAGGAAATAGGAGGCTTGGGGGGCTGAGCGAAGGCATATGTTGTGTCTACTCAGTCTGTGAGCTGTATTATTTGATTGCAGAGAGAGCAGGATAGCTTGAGAGCTGATTCTTTTTGTAACTTGAACATATTTCCACTTGTATGATAATATAGAGATTGGGGTTTTAGGCTTAGGCTTTCCCCGAGTTATTTCTTCTGTGTTATGTGTGATTGATTTCTCATTCTCAGTTATATGTGTTCTCATTGATCTTGCTCATATTCGATTAAGCTTCCGCAAAGTTTGTTGTAGAAGTAGATCTTGTATTTTGCTTTAGTATATTGCATTTCTGTCAATCTATAATGGGAATTTCTACATGGTATCGGAGCAAAGGTGATCAAAGCGAAGAACAGTATACAAGAAGGGAGAAGTTCGAAGTTTCAAGTTCGTGAATATAGAAATTGAGTTCTTGTCACATCTCAATTTCACCAATGGCGTTCAACGGTTTAAGACTCGAGTATGCCCTTAATGGCAGCCTCGAGGATCGCATGGAAGCAATATTAGAGGGTAATGGTCTAAAGGACTTCATTGATCAAGAAGTCCCCAAGCCGACTGATGCTAAAGAATTGGCGGAATGGAAGAAATGTGTGGCTAGAGCAAGGAGAATCCTCCTGGAGGGAGTTCAAGACCACATTGTCTCAAGCCTCCATGGGAAGGAGACACCATTTTTGATGTGGAAAACATTGAAAGATCTATATCAGAACAACAACGATCAAAGGAAGTTGGCGCTGAAAGACAAGCTTTAGAAAATCAAGTGTGAAAAGGGCGACATGATCTCTACATATCTGAACAAGCTCACCACTTGCATGGATGAGCTTGGAAGTGTAGGGATCACAACTGCAGATGATGACATGGTGAGTCTTGCACTCCTCGATCTTCCTAAGAGCTGGCATAGCTACCAAGACTCAGTTAATGGAAGAGAAAAACTACTAGATTGGGAACGACTTTGGTCGGATCTGATGCAGGAGGAAATAAGAAGAAGCACTAGATATGGATCCTCATCGAAGCAAGATGATGAGGAAAATCTAGCCTTAGCGAGTAAGGCGAGGAAAGGGAAAGGGAAGGCGTCCCATCCCAAATCCGGTTCTTCCCATGGTGGGAAGAAGTTTGAAAAATCGAAAGTGCGATGCTTTCATTGTCATGAAGTGGGCCATTATGCTATGAATTGTCCACAGAAGAAATCCAAGAAGGGATCCTCGAAGGGATGTGATGGTGAGGAACTGGCCTCACAGTTTGAGTTGGATTTCTCTCTTATCGCATGCATGGTTTCATACATGGTGGTATGTGTGTGGTACCTGGACAGTGGAGCTTCATTCCACATGTCAGGTGACAAGAATCTTTTCAGTACCTTGGAGGAGAAGGATCTCCAGATGCAGACCAAGATGGGCGATGATGGAAAGTACCGTGTTTCAGGTGAAGGTACGATTATCTTTCAGAGGGAGCATGGAGCTCGCCTCACCCTGACTGATGTAAAGTATGTACCAGGTCTGAAGAAGAATCTTGTGTCTGTCGCTATGCTAGAAGATACAGGCTATGATGTAGTCTTTAGTAAAGGAAAGGTATTCCTGAGGCATATCGGTACTGGACAGACCAAGCGAATTGGGATTCGAGTAAAGAATCTCTACAAGCTAGAGGTAGATGACTGTGCTACATTGAGTTCCAAAGATGAGATGGTGCAGAGCCAAGAT
Source organism: Pinus tabuliformis (assembly GCA_031772625.1). Lineage (NCBI taxonomy): Eukaryota > Viridiplantae > Streptophyta > Pinopsida > Pinales > Pinaceae > Pinus > Pinus tabuliformis. The sequence goes on along the minus strand of CM062820.1, from coordinate 424,024,237 downwards.
GTTGGCAAGTATGGCATAGAAGACTGGGCCACTTGCACCATGGAGCTGTAAAGATCATGCAACATATTTCTACCGGACTACCCAAGGGAAAACTGGAGCAAACGAATACATACAAAGGTTGTACCTTGGGTAAGTATGCGAAATCTTCCTTTCCGGATTGAGATAATAGAGCTGGAGCAATCTTTGAGCGAGTTCACTCAGATGTTTGTGGACCATTCTCTACAACCTCCACTGCTAAACAAAGGTACTATGTTATTTTTATTGATGATTTTTCTCGTAGATGCTAGATCTACTTTATGCAAAAGAATGATCAGAGCTTCTTAAGGTTTTGTGAGTTTAAAGCCTTGGCAGAGAAAGAATCTGGAAAGAAAATAAAAGCCTTGCGTAGCGACAATGGTGGAGAGTATGTCTCCCAACAGTTTAAAGACTTCTGCGTTGCAGAAGGAATTAAACAAGAATTGACGACACCCCATAACCCACAACAGAATGGGGTGGCCAAAGGAAGAACAGATCTATTGTGGGAGCATCTCGAGCGATGTTGCCTGACCAAAGCCTACCACTGCATTTGTGGGCTGAGGCATGCAATACAGTAGTATACTTGCAGAACAGAAGCCCGCACCGTATACTGGGAATGAAGACACCTATGGAGGCCTTTTCTGGGAAGCGAACAGATGTGAGTCACTTCTGAATCTTTGGATTATCAGTTTACTGTCATGTGACCAAAGATGCCTAGAAGAAGCTAGATCCAACAACTGAGTTGGGAATACTTGTGGGGTACACAGATACACCCCACAACTATCGGGTGTACCTGCCTACCAGTCAGAGGACAGTGGTAAGCAGGGATTTGAAGTTTGATGAGCAGAAAGCCATGCAATTACCACTTGAGAGGGAGCTCAAATTGCATGCAGAGGAGGAACTTTCAGTTCCTGAGGAGGAGGAGCCTCATATTGATGTGGAGCAACCGCATGCATAGGATACGAGAGTGGAGACATCCACTCATGGTGAGACTTCCAGAGATGGGCAGAAACGCTCAAGGGAAGCTGACAGGTTGATGCTGGATGCACGGGAGAATGTGGGACAACCATCTTCTCAGCACAGACAAAGGAGGTCACCCGAGCAGCACACTTGGTACATGGCCCTGGTTGGGGAGTGTGTAGATACCGAACCTTCTTAATTTGAGGAGTCAGTGCAGCAGCCAGTCTGGGTTGATGCAATGGTAGAGGAGTAGGACTCTATCATTCGGAACAGTGTGTGGGATGTTGTCCGAAGACCTCAGGGCAAGTCCGTGGTTAGTTCTAGATGGCTTTACAAGGTAAAGCAGGAAGCTGATGGCAGTGTTGAGAAACATAAGGCAAGGTTTGTTGCCCGTGATCTCTCACAGGTCGAGGGGATCGACTACGATGAGATCTTTGCTCATGTAGCAAGGTACTCATCTATTAGATCGATGTTGGCACTATCAGCTCATATGGGATGGAAGATCCATCAGATGGACATGAAGACAACTTTCCTCAATGGGAAGATTGAGGAGGAGGTGTACATTGAGCAGCCAGAAGGTTTCAAGACCTTCGATGGTGTGTCGCATGTGTGCCGACTCAAGATGGATTTGTATGGGCTGAAGCAAGCACCCCGTGCTTGGTACACCAGGATCGAAAACTATTTCACTAGGTTGGGCTTCACCAAGAGTGAAGCAGATGTGAATCTTTACCACATCATGGTAGAAGGTAAACCATTGATAATTTTTCTTTATGTCGATGATCTGATTTTGACAAGTGATGATCAACTAATATAGTCTTGCAAGGAGGACCTTGCAAGAGAGTTCGAAATGAAAGACATGGGTCTTATGCACTACTTTCTAGGCATGGAGGTGTGGCAGAAAGATGGTGAAGTATTTGTGTCTCAAGGCAAGTATTCCAATGAGATACTTAGGCGCTTTCACATGGAGAAGTGCAAGCCCATGCAGACTCCTCTAGCTGGGAACTGGAGGAAGGAGGATGCTACTTCAGGAGAGGTAGTAGCTGCTACTGTTTATCGGTAGCTGGTGGGTTCACTTATGTATCTAGTGAACACACAACCCGACTTATGCTTTGCGGTGAACCAATTGAATCAAGCTATGGTTTAGCCTACCAAGCTGTTTTGGAAGGCAGTGAAGCATGTTCTGAGATACCTCAGAGGCACATCTTAGTTCGGATTGTGGTATAGATGGATAGAGGGAGTGAAGCTTTAGGGCCTCACAGATGCGGATTGGGCAGGGATTCCATCAGACCGGAAGAGCATTTCTGGAGGAATCTTCAACCTTGGTTCAGCTGCAGTTTCCTGGTACAGCAGGAAACAGAGGTCAGTTTCATTAAGCTCAGTAGAGGCTGAATACAGGGTTGCCAGTCAGGCTGCAAGTGAGGCCATTTGGATGTGAAAGATTCTAGTGGGATTGTTTGGTCAGAGGATGGATCTAACCGTGATCTACTTTGATAATCAGAGTTGTATCAAACTCTCTGAGAATCCAGTTTTTCATGACAGGTCCAAGCACATTGATATCCGATATCACCATCTTCGAGACTGTGTGGTCCAGAGGATCATGTTGTTGTTGTATGTTTCGACCAAGGAACAATATACATATATTTTGACTAAGGCATTGTCAAAATGCAAGTTCGAGTTCCACAGAGACAAGATTGGGGTTACTGATAATCCCTTTCTTGTTGAGAGGGAGCGTTTAAAATAGCAACAGGAAATGCTAAATATAGAAATGCTAAATTTAGCATTGCTATAAATAGCGTTTTGGGATACCTTCCTATTTTAGTTAGTCCCTGAACTAAAATAGAGAAGTAAAATTTCGAATTTGATCTTAGCAGCTGTTTGTAAAATAATTAATTAATTCACCTTGAGTTAATTATTTGTAGAAAATCAAACATGAAGTCTATGTGGGTACATGCAACAGTTTCTCCATTGATGAGGAATTTATCCATCAGTTAAAGAGATAAGGATGAGTTGTAACATTGAGTTGTAATTAGTTGGCTCAGTTAACTGAGTCAAGTCCAGTTAGATTAATTCAAAAAATTTGTTGAACTAATTGTGAGTTCAATTAGTTAATGCATGCATGCATGTAACTGTTGCACTTCAGATAATTGAATATTCTCTCATAAATAACTCATGCATGTCAGTTTAGACAGAGATCCAGTTGAGATAAGATGGAGGGACAATGTACTATCAGTTGTAGGAATATTCCATTGTGAATATCTCTTGCATGCAGAAGGAATTCAATCCTTGGAGATTGCGCAGTTGCTTCTTTAGTTTAGTTAGTGTGATGAGGCCAATTCACACATGCGACATCATTGGACCCCAAGAAAAACTGCGCAAGGAAATAGGAGGCTTGGAGGGCTGAGGGAAGGCATATGTTGTGTCTACTCAGTTTGTGAGCTGTATTGTTTGATTGCAGAGAGAGCAAGATAGCTTGAGAGTTGATTCTTTTTGTAACTTGAACATATTTCCACTTGTATGATAATACAAAGATTGGGGTTTTAGACTAAGGCTTTCCCCGAGTTATTTCTTTTGTGTTATGTGTGATTGATTTCTCATTCTCAGTTATTTGTGTTCTCATTGATCTTGCTCATATTCGATTAAGCTTCCGCAAAGTTTGTTGTAGAAGTAGATCTTGTATTTTGCTTTAGTATATTGAATTTGTGTTGATCTACAGTGGGAATTTCTACATGGTATCGGAGCAAAGATGATCAAAGCGAAGAAAAGTATACAAGAAGGGAGAAGTTTCAAGTTTCAAGTTCGTGAATATAGAAATTGAGTTCTTGTCACATCTCAATTTCACCAATGGCGTTCAACGGTTTAAGACTCGAGTATGCCCTTAATGGTAGCTCGAATTATATAGCCTAGAGGATCACATGGAAGCAATATTAGAGGGTAACGGTCTAAAGGACTTCATTGATCAAGAAGTCCCCAAGCCGACTGATGCTACAGAATTGGTGGAATGGAAGAAATGTGTGGCTAGAGCAAGGAGAATCCTCCTGGAGGGAGTTCAAGACCACATTGTCTCAAGCCTCCATGGGAAGGAGACACCATTTTTGATGTGGAAAACATTGAAAGATCTATATCAGAACAACAATGATCAGAGGAAGCTGGCGTTGAAAGACAAGCTTTAGAAAATCAAGTGTGAAAAGGGCGACATGATCTCTACATATCTGAACAAGTTCACCACTTGCATGGATGAGCTTGGAAGTGTAGGGATCACGACTGCAGATGATGACATGGTGAGTCTTGCACTCCTCGGTCTTCCTAAGAGCTGGCATAGCTACCAAGACTCAGTTAATGGAAGAGAAAAACTACTAGATTGGGAACGACTTTGGTCAGATCTGATGCAGGAGGAAATAAGAAGAAGCACTAGATATGGATCCTCATCGAAGCAAGATGATGAGGAAAATCTAGCCTTAGCGAGTAAGGCGAGGAAAGGGAAAGGGAAGGCGTCCCATCCCAAATCCGGTTCTTCCCATGGTGGGAAGAATTTTGACAAATCGAAAGTGTGATGCTTTCATTGTCATGAAGTGGGCCATTATGCTATGAATTGTCCACAGAAGAAATCCAAGAAGGGATCCTCAAAGGGATCTGATGGTGAGGAACTGGCCTCCTAGTTTGAGATGGATTTCTCTCTTATTTCATGAACGGTTTCCTCCATGGTGGGATGTGTGTGGTACCTGGACAATGGAGCTTCATTCCACATGTCAGGTGACAAGAATCTTTTCAGTACCTTGGAGGAGAAGGATCTCCAGATGCAGATCGAGATGGGCGATGATGGAAAGTATCGTGTTTCAGGTGAAGGTACAATTCTATTTCAGAGGGAGCATGGAGCTCCCCTCACCCTGACTGATGTAAAGTATGTACCAGGTCTGAAGAAGAATCTTGTGTCTATAGCTATGCTAGAAGATGCAGGCTATGATGTAGTCTTTAGTAAAGGAAAGGTATTCTTGAGGCATATCGGTACTGGACAGACCAAGCGAATTGGGATTTGAGTAAAGAATCTCTACAAGCTAGAGGTAGATGACTGTGCTGCATTGAGTTCCAAAGATGAGATGGTGTAGAGCCAAGATGTTGGTGAGCTATGGCATAGAAGACTGGGCCACTTGCACCATGGAGCCCTAAAGATCATGCGACATATTTCTACCGGACTACCCAAGGGAAAACTGGAGCAAATGAATACATGTAAAGGTTGTACCTTGGGTAAGTATGCGAAATCTTCCTTTACGGATCGAGATAGTAGAGCTGGAGCAATCTTGGAGTGAGTTCACTCAGATGTTTGTGGACCATTCTCTACAGCCTACATTGCTAAACAAAGGTACTATGTTATTTTTATTGATGATTTTTCTCGTAGATGCTGGATCTACTTTATGCAAAAGAATGATCAAAGCTTCTTGAGGTTTTGTGAGTTTAAAGCCTTGGCAGAGAAAGAATCTGGAAAGAAAATAAAAGCCTTGCGTAGCGACACTGGTGGAGAGTATGTCTCCCAACAGTTTAAAGACTTTTACGCTGTAGAAGGAATTAAACGGGAATCGACAACACCCCATAACCCACATCAGAATGGGGTGGCCAAAAGGAAGAATAGATCGATTGTGGGAGCATCTCGAGCGATGTTTCCTGACCAAATCCTACCACTGCATTTGTGGGCCGAGGCATGAAATACAGCAGTATACTTGCAGAATAGAAGCCCGCATCATATACTGGGAATGAAGACACCTATGGAGGCCTTTCCGAGAAGCGACCAGATGTGAGTCACTTCTAAATCTTTAGATCATCAGTTTACTGTGATGTGACCAAAGATGCCCAGAAGAAACTAGATCCAACAGCTGAGTTGGGAATACTTGTGGGGTACACAGATACACCCCACAACTATCGGGTGTACCTGCCTACCTGTCAGAGGACAGTGGTAAGCAGTGATCTGAAGTTCGATGAGCAGAAAGCCATGCGATTATCATTTGAGAGGGAGCTCAAGTTGCATGTAGAGGAGGAACTTTCATTTCCTAAGGAGGAGGAACCTCAGATTGATGCGGAGCAGCCACATGCAGAGGATCCGGTAGTGGAGACATCAACTCATGCTGAGACTTCCAGAGATGGGCGAAAACGCTCAAGGGAAGCTGACAGGTTGATGCTGGATGCACGGGAGAATGTGGAATAGCCATCTTCTCAGCGCAGACAGAGGAGGTTGCCCGAGCAGTACACTGGGTACATGGCCCTAGTTGGGGAGTGTGTAGATACTGAACCTTCCTCATTCGAGGAGGCAGTGCAACAACCAGTGTGGGTTGATGCAATGGTAGAGGAGTACGACTCTATCATTTGGAACAATGTGTGGGATGTTGTCCGAAGACCTCAGGGTAAGTCCATGGTTATTTCCAGATGGCTTTACAAGGTAAAGAAGACAGCTGATGGCAGTGTTGAGAAACATAAGGCAAGGTTTGTTGGCAAGGTTTGTTGCCCGTGGTTTCTCATAGGTCGAGGGGATCGACTACGATGAGACCTTTGCTCCTGTAGCAAGGTACTCATCTATCAGATTGATGTTGGCACTATCACCTCAGATGGGTTGGAAGATCCATCAGATGGACGTGAAGACAACTTTCCTCAATGGGAAGATTGAGGAGGAGGTGTACATTAGCAGCCAGAGGGTTTCGAGACCTTCGATCGTGAGTTTCATGTGTACCAACTCAAGAGGGATTTGTATGGGCTGAAGCAAGCACCCCATGCTTGGTACACCAAGATCGATGACTATTTCACCAGGTTGGGCTTCACCAAGAGTGAAGCAGATGCAAACCTTTACCACATCATGGTAGAAGGTAAACCATTGATCATTTTTCTTTATGTCGATGATCTGATTTTGACAGTGATGATCAGCTGATACAGTCTTGCAAGGAGGACCTTGAGTTCGAAATGAAAGACATGGGTCTTATGCACTACTTTCTAGGCATGGAGGTGTGGCAGAAAGATGGTGAAGTATTTGTGTCTCAAGGCAAGTATGCCAATGAGATACTTAGGCACTTTCACATGGAGAAGTGCAAGCCCATGCAGACTCCTCTAGCTGGGAACTAGAGGAAGTAGGATGCTACTTCAGGAGAGGTAGTAGCTACTACTGTTTATTGGTAGCTTGTGGGTTCACTTATGTATCTAGTGAACACACGACTGGGTTCACTTATGCTTTGCGGTGAACCAGCTGAGTCAAGCTATGGTTTAGCCTACCAAGCTGTTTTGGAAGGTAGCGAAGCATGTGGTGAGATACCTCAGAGGCACATCTCAGTTCAGATTGCGATACAGACGGATAGAGGGATTGAAGCTTCAGGGCCTCACAGATGCAGATTGGGCAGGGATTCCATCAGACTAGAAGAGCATTTCTGGAGGAATCTTCAACCTCGGTTCAGCTGCAGTTTCCTGGTATAGCAGGAAACAGAGGTTAGTTCCACTTAGCTCAGCAGAGGCTGAATACATGGCTACTAGTCAGGCTGCATGTGAGGCCATTTGGATGCGGAAGATTCTAGTGGGATTGTTTGGTCAGAGGATGGATCCAACCGTGATCTACTGCAATAATCAGAGTTGTATCAAACTCTCTGAGAATCCAGTTTTTCATGACAGGTCCAAGCACATTGATATCCGGTATCACCATCTTTGAGACTGTGTGGTCAAGAGGATTATGTTGTTGTTGTATGTTTCAACCGAGGAACAAGATGCAGATATTTTGACTAAGGCATTGTCAACATGCAAGTTCGAGTTCCATAGAGACAAGATTCCAGTTACTGATAATCCCTTTCTTGTCGAGAGGGAGTGTTGAAAATAGCAACAAGAAATGATAAATATAGAAGTGCTAAATTTAGCACTGTTATAAATATCATTTCAGGATACCTTCCTATTTTAGTTAGTCCCTAAACTAAAATGGATAAGTAAAAACTCGAATTTGATCTTAGCAGCTGTTTGTAAAATAATTAATTAAGTCACCTTGAGTTAATTAGTTGTAGAAAATCAAACATGAAGTCTATGTGGGGACATGCAACAGTTTCTCCATTGAATGAGGAATTTATCCATCAGTTAAAGAGATAAGGGTGAGTTGTAATTAGTTGGCTCAATTAACTGAGTCAAGTCCAGAGATTAATTCAAACAATTTGTTGAATTAATTGTGAGTTTAGTTAGTTAATGCATGCATGCATGTAACTGTTGCACTTCAGATAACTAAATATTCTCTCATAAATAACTCATGAATGTCAGTTTAGATAGAGACCCAGTTGAGATCAGATGGAGGGACAATGTACTATCAGTTGCAGGAATATTCCACTGTGAATATCTCTTGCATGCAGAAGGAATTCATTCCTTGGAGATTGCGTAGTTACTTCTTCAGTTTAGTGAGTGTGATGAGGCCAATTCACACATGTGACATCATTGGACACAAAGAAAAAATGCGCAAGGAAATAGGAGGCTTGGAGGGCTGAGGGAAGGCATATGTTGTGTCTACTCAGTCTCTGAGCTGTATTGTTTGATTGTAGAGAGCGCAAGATAGCTTGAGAGCTGAATCTTTTTGTAACTTGAACATATTTCCACTTGTATGATAATACAGAGATTGGGGTTTTAGGCGGAGGCTTTCCCTGGGTTTTTTCTTCTGTGTTATGTGTGATTGATTTCTCATTCTCAATTATAGGTGTTCTCATTGATCTTGCTCATATTTGATTAAGCTTCCGCAGAGTTTGTTGTAGAAGTAGATCTTGTATTTTGCTTTAGTATATTGCATAATCTGTTGATCTGCAGTGGGAATTTCTACAATTGTAAGTTTTATTTTTTTTGTTTAATAAGAAAGTTTTGTAAGATGTACTCTTGCAAACATACAAAGCATTTTGAAGCACCACATAGTCCCTTTGATGCAATAGGGCTTGTTGTATAATGGGCAACATGTTAGATGATCAAATGAACAAATGTATAAATCTCCTGGGTATTTATTATAACTAGACACAACTTTAATACAAAATCATGCTCATCCTCATTTAAAAAAAATGTAATATGGAGTGTTATTATAGATTTCTCTAATCAACTAAAGAGACAAGCTCATTTCCTTCCTGTTTAATCTAGTTAGCAGTTTTCCAAATGCCACCTTTCCATTCCTATTGAGAATTTAAAGATTGTGAAATCAATTAACGAAGTTGTGGTTATTTTTATTTTTACTATTACTGTAAGTGTTAATAAAATTTAATTTTAGATATATATATATAAACTATAACTAAGAGACGACATTAAGTTAAAAAGCGTCAAACACAGTTAGAGTACAAAAAAGTTACACTTTCAACATCTTTAGAAGTCCCGTCAGACCTTAAAAGGCTTGCTTGTCGCCTTATAATTTTCCTTGCAATAGCACAACTAAATCTACTTGTATAAACTTTGATGAAGGAGCCACCCAAAAGCTTTAATTTTTCCTGCATTTTCAGTGAAAATTAGTCATCAACAACAATTACCTTTGGGTCATATGTCACCCGATTCAGATTCGAGATAGATGGGGAGATAGATAGAGAGAAAATGAAGTTAATCACCTCACATGAATGGAGTACAATATGTTGGCGGAAACCTTACCTTAGCCCAACACCTCCACCACATCTTGTAATTGACATTCAAGAAGTGGGAATAATGAACAATTATGGTGATATTAAGTGATTTGTATGTGGGATTTCATCTTTGATGTATAAATCTATGGAGAACCCACAATATAGAGTGAGAAGGCTCCCTTATTTTAACACTCCTCGGACAAGGAAAAATTGGTGGCTGAGGCGATTTAAATGGGCATGCATTTTCCCCATTGAGGTTACCCTATATCACACAAATTGCCTTCCATTCTCAAACCTATGCATCAACCATGGTTTCTCGCTAATTGAAGGATTGGCTTGGTGTCCAACAACTTCTGTGTAAGGTTTACAAGGATCCTAGCAATAGTGACAACTTCTCATAGTCACGTTGGATAATGAGGTAGAAACATGGTGTGCCCAACTAACAAGCTTGATTGGTCTCCCCTGCTCTAGATTGACAGGAAAACAGACTCACTTGTAGGTAAGTTTTTCTCTCCGGCTTGGTATCAACATTTGTAATTGGAATCTTCAAATCTGGAAAGGGTGCAAACCATTCCTTGAATTAGCAATAAGGATTGCTCCTTTAAGTCTTAGGGGCCTGAATCATCCTTTGAAGAGCATCAACTTGGAAAATTTATCATTTATTCATGCTCATAGTTTGCACCAGATATGTGGCTTGGCTTCCTAGGAAAATATACCAACAATCAGGCTCATGGTTTATCTTGTCCAATGCAACTGAAAAAGCTAAGATGTTAGCTAAGTAACCAAAAGGTTATCCAAGACCTCGTCCACAACCATCTTGAGGACCAACGGCACCCAAATCTACTCACACAAAGGTGACAAAAAGCAACAAATCAATACGAGAGGTTACATTGCCTTGCATATAATAAGAAAAACATGATCTAGAGAAAAGGCAACCTCAACTAAGGATAGAATGTGATCATTGTCTAATCATTATCATATCGATAAAAAAGTGTATAGGCAAAAATAGAGAACCCAAAGATAACAGCAGGAAAAACACGCAATAGTTGCAGACATATGATGGAGAACATGGAAGCCTTACAAATTAACATGCTTGAAGCAAACATAAGCAAATGAAGGCCATTATTATTCTGATGGAGGAGATACAATATCTAAAAGGCAAACTAGCTCGCCAATCAGATGAGATGGATGCATTATGCTAGTAGATTGAAAGATTGCAAGATCAAATCAATTCTCTAAACTCCAATCACATAGAAATTAGTGCCACTAGAAGACATGATGGAAGTTCACTCCCTAACCTGTACTGAATATCAGAAGAAAGCAATAACACCATTTATTAATGTAATCATAGTACAAATTTTGTTTTATGCTTGGAAGATTTTGTAAATTGTACTCATATAGGCACATAGTTATATTAGAATTCCTACGTAGTCCCTTAGACACTTTAGTAATATCCAAGCCAAGGGCAACATGCTAGAAGAGAAATTGTAACAAATTTCATGGGTATCTATTCCGACCAGGCATATATTTAATACCAAATCTACTCCTTTTTGTTTTGAAAAAAGAAATAGATAATACAATTAGATTTAGATTATCGAGATTTACTTGATTATCAAGATTTGAATTTTGCACCCTACTCTCAAAACATTTAATCGAGATTCCCTTCATCATTATTATTAAATCAAACAATAAACATAATTAAAACCAATCACATGTAATTTCAAGATTTATTATTTTGGACCAAACTTTTAAATTGGTTATTATGTATATTTAGAATATTGAAGACATTTCTATGGTGACAAACTTTATGCTAATGATAATGACTAAAGTATAATTTATACTAACAACTAGTTTAACATATTTGAGTCAATATCGTAATTATACGTCTAAGTTGTCTATAAAATCATCCAATATAACTCCTAAAAATTATTCAAGACAATTTCTAGGACGACTTTTACCATTAGAAACAACATCCAAGAAAGTGTTTATACGAATTTCCAAATAGTGACCAAAGTAACATTCTAGGCACCTTCCAAAATATCCTAGTGAATATATTTTGAGTAACATCTAAAACATTGAAGAAAACATGGCGCAAACCATATGCAGGGTTTATGTTGCAGGTTTCAATGGATATGTCGATTTAATTTTGGAGAATTGGCTGTTAGTGAGGAGGAAGGTTCTTCCCCCCCATATTCCCCTTCCTATGGCTTGGGTATGGCAGATTATGTAGAGATTTGTAGCCTAGGCGGATGAGCTTGCACTAATGTGACTAGATAAATTATTATAAGAGTCAAAGGAAATATCTCCAAGCAAAGTCAAGTCCTCTCCATGAAACGACATCCTCCTAGCAGCAAAAAAGATGAAGAAACACCAAGTCGGCCTACAGTTAAAAAGTTAGCCTCAAGTTGTTCGAAAGGAGGGGCAATCCTCTATATATAGAGGTTGTCCACTCCCTCATATGAACCATCACTCACCTCTGAAATCAATGAGCAAGATACGTTAAGGAAAAACAAAGAAGGTGAAAGGACCTATTGTAGTGGCTACAATCACCCTCTAAAGTTTCCCCAGCCTGTTTTGGAGCCTCCCTACCAACCTTCACAGCAGCTTGCCTTGCTTCGTCAAGTCCTCAAGCTTCAATGTCTTTCTTGCTCAAAGGCAGCCTGTCGATCGCAATTTGACCTTTTCCCTTCACAGGTTGCTCACCCGGACTTGGTCCAGCTATAGGCTAAGCAGCTTCCCAGTGAAATTTGCACATTTCTAGAGGGAAACTAGCCTTTCCCTCCAGGAATTGCGCAATTCCCTTTGACAGCCTGCTGGGCTCCAGGGTGGCTCCAGGATTGTGCAATCCTGCCAGCCAACCCTCCTAGCAGGAATTATGAAATTTTCCCATCAACAAGCAATTCAGCCTAGGATTTGTGCGCAAATCTAGTAGCAGTTAGCTATGGGGCCTAGAAATTGCGTGATCCCCTTGGGCATTCATCCCAACTTATAGTCAGGAATGCACGTTTTGGCCAAGCAGTTGAGCACTGGCATGCATGGACAGTTCCACCCGGGACCAAGGAAAATTGACTTGCATGCATGCATGACTTGATCTTCCCGGAATAGAAAGAGACAACATGCAAAAGGCATCCCATGATTCGGGGAGCTATTTTCAGCAGTCGGGGGTTACATGCAAAGTTGTTTTATAAGTTTCCCTCCAAGTGTCACTTTTTCCTAGATTTGTCGCATGCACGTCTTGAGACCAAACTTATTTATTCGACACATCAGAGCTAATTCATTCACATCGACCGTAGAGCTCTGACATCCCACAACACATCTATGATTCTTCGACAGAGACTCAACTATTCACGGGTAAGTGGCCTCAACTTGTCTTTTTCAACATTTCTGTCGCTTTTTGTATATTCGCTTGTGTGAGTGTTGTTTTCTTGATTTCTTTGAACGTCTGCGATCATTTACATATATTATAGTTTGTCCTAGCTCTGTTTCAATTTTCATAGCTATCTCACTGCTATCGCATGCATGAAACTGTTTCACACAGACATTCGCCCAACCAACGAACGACCTCACCCACATGCATGTTGATCTGCTTGCTCAATCTTCCATTCATGTTTTTCATGCACTATTTATCACTTCCGCTGTCACTTAGTGTTACCATGCATTTCATTGACTTACTTGCTTTCAGTTGCCCATCGTTGAGTCGAGCCAACCTTGGCCCAGTCTCTGCCTTCACCAAGGTTGCTTTGTGCAAACTAGAGAAGGAAGGCTCACCTTCCTCTCCAGATTTGGGCATTCTGGCCCAGAATTGACCTCTTGGACTGAATTGTGCATTTCTGGAGGTCAGTGATTCTTGGCCCAAAAATTTGCGCAAATTTGTCCCTAGGCCAATAGCCTTTCCCGCAATCCTAGCAGCTAACTACCTAATTGGATTGCGCATTTTGCAGTCCCAGCAGTTAGTTAGTCTCTCAGTGGCCCGGATCGTGCCTTGTGCAGTCATGGCAGTCGATCTCCTGACCTCTCGGCCGAAATTGCGCAACCTTCATGAGCATTCACCCAGGTATTTTGCAAGTCAGTTCTCATGTTCATTTTGGTTTTCAACTGATAGATTGCTTGCTATGATGTTTCCATGTCTCCAGGTATCACAAGTGTCCATCTACCTCTCAGCAGTATAGGTACAATGGTTTCTAAGAGAGCAGAGATGAAGACACCATTTAGAGCACGCTTGGGGATGCAGTCGATCAAGTGTCCATGGGCCTACCTACTCACGAAGACATCAAGTTGTTCATGGACAAGGACATCAAGCCACAAAATCACAGCGAGCAACATCATGAACAATAGCTGAAGGTAGCATACCGAATGTAGCGAATGCAGTGAACACAACGAATGCAAGAGTAAGGTTTTTTACAACATAGAGGCGGAAAAAAGTTGCAAGATCAAGCAAATCCATTGCTAATGAAAGAAACTTTGGAGACTCAGTCTATGAAGTGACGACGCGACATGAGAATCATGTGAAGGAAGAAGATGGAACAAAGAAGGAGTTGCATGTGTTGAAGCAATAACTTAGGAAGAACATGAAGCTGTACAAATAGTCTAATGAGTTGCAGCAGGAACAAGAACAACGGTGGGCGCAACATGCACTCACAGATCAAACTGCGCTAGTACAAGTTAATGATCCATCCCAGCAGCTGACACAGAGCAAACATGGTGAGCAATGTTGTTGATCACATGCAAAGGATCCAGCAGCATGCATGTCGTTGAGCGCACGCATGCAATCTAACCCATTCAACACACTCACCAAGGCGAAGGCAAGAATCAAGTCCAATTGGGGCTGAACATGCAGTTTAGTAAGTTGATGTGCATGACCACCAACACACACTTGAATCAACACGGACACTATGCATCAACGTGTCATCGGTTCAACCGTACCTAAGAAGACCATGTGCATGTTAGCAGCTGAGTTGGATGAAGGGGCCGAACCAATGCACCGTTTGCAACGGAGGCAAGAGTTCGCTTTAGCAAGATGTCACCATGAGGTGCATGCACACCATCACGGATGACCAAGCTTGGCATCAACTCATCAACTTCACCATCACAAGCATGTCAAAGAGTTGGTCTCACCACAATAGACCGAGTGTCAGTGATGTCTTGCAAGGCTTGCTTAAGCCATGTTGTCTCACACACATACATGTGTATTGTAATGTTGAGTCATTTCAAGTGTAAGTCGAGTGTCAACAGTTGGATGTAACAGTCAAAGAGTATGTGAAGAGTCATGAGGGTAGTTTAACCATCACAAAGGGGAATGTCAAAGGCCACCCCACCCTTTGTTATAAATAGTCCCTCATAACTCATTATATAGGGTTTTGGTCAGCCAAGCTTCTACTAAGACTGTCTTGAAGAAGGCTTGGACAATATTGTAATGCCGCTTGGCTTCTCCACTGCACAGAGCTAGTACATCTCTTTGGAAGAGAAGGCAAAGGTGGCTGTAACATTCTATTGATAGGGATAATAGGTTTACATGGTGTATTGTATGATTGTGACTTACACTTCTTTATATAATAAAAGCTAGCACATTTTCATGCATATGTTGTTATTGTAGTTGGACTGATCTGGTTGCCTTAATAATATATGTTGTTTAACTTACGTACTTGTGTATGAACTGATTCACATGCAATTATATGAATCTTGTTGTTAATGTGTTGCATATGTTGTTAATGATGTCACCGTTTGTGTCGACTGCTATGCCGAACACCAGGCAGACCTTTCTATGAACCTTGTTATATCAACCGTTACACTAGTCTTAGATTGATCCATGAGTGTTGTTCATGTTATCTTACCTTGTATGTTGGGACTATCGCATCTGTGTTGAATTATTTGCCGGAATCTTTGCATGTCCTTTGTGTTATGTGTTCCTAGCCGAGTTGGGACTGATCCCTTTAAACCTGGAACTCACCTTCACCTTCCTCCCCTTTGAAGTGTTGGAACCTCTCATACTCATTCCTTGACTCACTGGATCAGTCACACCATTGCTACTAATAGAGTTATCTTACTTGCCTCTGTGTGACATCGCGGTCAAGGAATTACCTACGACCCACTGTTGGGACTCCTACACCAAACAGTCTAAGGTCTAATTGGGACTTCTTACTGGGGAGATCCCCTTGACATTTTGGCTGGTCCAGCACCGTCAACATTTCTGGCGCTAGAAGGAGGGCTTGATGACAAGCAATGCCCTCTCATGTAGTTTTGAACCTTTGCATATCTTTCATGGAGTCTTGCATTCTTCTTCCCCCCAGGTGTTTTTCGAATAGTGAAGATGTCCCCATCTCAGGGAAGCTTTTCAATCTCTTCTCCACTCACATGTATGATGGTGAAGGCGAAGTGGCCTGACTTGAGCACTTACATAACTTCCTTTCCATGATTTATGAGGAAGATGAGTTTACTGACGAACAGGCTGGTCTGCTGCTTGCATTCACACTTCCTGAATCCCCATTTTGTTGGGTGCCCATCCTACCGCTGGCACCATGCACTCATGTGGGCACTTTTATCATCTTATTGAAGACATGTTCCATCATTTTGATCTAGACCATCTTGATCGGAAAATGTTACAACAACGAAGGGCTCCGCATGAGTCTGTTATTGACTTTTTGTAGTGCTTCCATGAATTACAGTTTCAAGCTCCGAAGAGCCAGATGAAGTTCAGTTATCTCTGGGACTGGTTTGAGTAGTGTCTTAAAAAATCTGCCTGTCCCAAGAGAAATCTTGATGTCAAGCCTCGCTCAACCTTATTCGTTGATGGAACTGCGCAATCCCATGTGGGAGCAGGCACTGTCTCAACGGACTGTCCGCCTCCCTTTCATTCAACAATTCCACCATCACCTAGTGATGCTAAGGATCATATTCACACATATGTTCATTCTTCACACCCTCCCAACATCACTCCACTCAATTTTTGCGCAGAGTTGGTTGTTAGTCCTGCGAGTTCCCATATGCATTCTTTTCTTCGACCTCCATCTTTGCACTCAGGTGTTCCTCCGGATGATGCTATGTTGTGTTTGTCCATTATGGACTCTTCACTTGTTGTGAATGACGAACAACCCACTGACGGAGTTGGTGTTGCACAAACAACATGTTCTGTCATTCATGAAGAGTATGAGTGGGAGCTTGAACATCAACACTCGGTGAAGGATGGCTCCCTTCCATTCGAGCCCTCTCCGTTCCTTCCTAGCTTCTTTGGTGAACCTGCCATCCATGATTTTGTATGTGTGTCTTCATCTACGGATGCACCCATTGTTGATCACTCGCAGGACTCACCGGATGCTAGTTCATCATTTGACAACGGAGAGGATAAGTTATTCATTGAAGATCCACTTGATCCTTCATCTGTCTTTTCCGGAAACACAGAGGATGAGTTTGTTCGCTTTTCATCCACCCCTTTGTTTGATTCATCTGGTCATGAGGATGCCGAAGAATTCAATGATTTTTCTGATCATGCAGTCATGATCCATTTGCTTCCATTTTTTATCACGATCATGAATCTATCGTAGTTGATCTTTCGAAGCCACCAGTTTATGATGATCTACCTGATGATGAAGTTGAGGCATCCAAGACTGTCAAGGCACTTCAGCCCGATCTGATGGTTATTTCAGGTCCTCACTCTCTTGGGGTTAGTCTCACTTCCGACCATGAAATTGTTCAATCACTCAAGGATCCTCATCACTCATCTGTATGCATTGAATATCCATCTCACACACAAATCACACTTCCTCCACTCGAACTGCACGATCCCATTGCTCATGCATTGGAGGAGTCTTACATTGTAAGCACTCGTGCGCAATGCAACTCGTGCGCAATGCAAGTTATCTTTGTTTCTTTCGTTTTCTTGCATGTCTCAGTCAAGAGTTACATGTAGTTTCACACAACACCATGATAAGTCCACAAACTATCCGTCATGCACTTGCACTCACTTATGTCCCGTGGGCACTTTGAAACATGAAGTGTGGTTGTCTTCACTGTCATATCTTTCTTGTATGCTGGTCCGCACAACTGGGTCACTCGTGGACCAAGCCTTCACCCACATGGGTCTACCAATGCACCGGTGGCTGCATTAGAAGTATCACTTCATGTGATTAGGCCCATGCACTGTTAGTGTAGGAGTAGGAGTAGTGTTTGATTTCAGTTGTTTGCTTGCATGCTTGTTTGCTTATATGCTTTGTTTTCTTATTTGTTTGTTTTCTTGTTTGCTTACTTGCTTGTTTGCTTACTTGCTTTGCTTTCACTTTTGCTTGTGCTTTTGTTTTGATTTGATGTTTTTTAGTTCTCTTGTTTCGTTCGTAGGTTAGTTTTGCATGAAACCATGTGTGACTTATGAAACGAGCTCGGTAAAGTGCAAGAGAGCTTGTACAACTATTGCTACTTGGTTATATGTCATCTTTCCTCTATATGATGAACTTATTACTCTTAGTCCATGACATGTTGAAGGAAAATACGTACTCTTTGAAGTGAACCTTGGTGTAAGCACAACGCTTGCGCGCTAACTAGTGTCACCTTCTCTAGTTGATTGTTTTTGGGTTAACCCTTGTTAGCTTTGTCAAGTAGACTAAGGTGAGGGGGAAAACCTTAACAGGCACATCAGAGATACAATAAACTACTTCTCTGCTAGAACAAACTCTTCTTCTCTCAATAAGTCAGGATGCCTCTTCCACCTCTGAAATGAATAAGTGTTATGGACAGTGAAAATGAAAAATGAAAAAATGAAAAGTCAAAAAATTCAAAATGAAAAATGAATAAGGTGAAAGAAGAGAAAGGCTTCCTGCGTAGGGAGGTGATGCAAGTAACTCCACCGGGGTATTGTCCAGGCTTGCTGGCAGTGGAGAAACACCAGAGATGAAACTCGGACTCTGACGACTATACTGCTTGTGCACTTATATCCCCCTCAATCCCAATCGAAACAACTGTGTTGCCTTGGCTTGGAATGTGTGTTAATCGACCAAGAGTCTAGCAGATGCTACATCTTACAATCAAGCTAGTGTTAAGCCAAGACGAGCTGATAACTAGACAATACTTCCATAGGTGTTAGACTTGCTTTTCACGAACAAGGTCCATTCAGAGAGCTGGAGTTCTACCAATGTGTTGCCAAGTGTTGTAGCGGCTACAACCATCCTCCAAAATTTTGCCTTAGCCTATTTTGGAGCCTCCCTACCAACCTTCATAGTAGCTTTCCTTGCTTCGTCAAGTCCTCAAGCTTTAGTGTCTTTCTTTCTCCAAGGGAGCCTGTCGATCACAATTTGACCTTTTCCCTTCACAGGATGCTCACCTGGACTTGGTCCAGCTGCAGGCTGAGTAGCTTCCCAGTGAAATTTGTGAATTTTTGGAGGGAGACCATCCTTTCCCTCCAGGAATTGTGCAATTCCCTCTGACAACCTGCTGAGCTCCAGGATTGCGCAATCCTGCCAGCTAACCCTCCTAGAAGGAATTTCACAAAATTTCCCATCAAGATGCAGTTCAGCCGAGGCTTTGCGCAAATCTGGGTAGCAGTCAGCTGTGGGGTCTAGAAATTGCGTGATCCCCTTGGGCAGTAAGCCCAGATTATAGTCAAGAATGCACATTTTTCCCAAGCAGTTGAGCACTGGCATGCATGGACAGTCCGGTTGACTAGTTCCACCCGAGGAAACTTGACTTGCGTGCATACATGACTTGACCTTCCCGGAATAGCAAGAGACAACATGCAAAAGGCATCCCATGATTCAAGGACATATTTTTAGCAGTCGGGGTTACATGCAAAGTTGTTTTAGAAGTTTCCCTCCAAGTGTCGCTTTTTCCCAGATTTGTGGCATGCACGTGTTGAGACCAAGCTTATCTATTCGACGCATCAGAGATCATTCATTCACATCGATCGTGGAGCTCTAACATCCCACATCACATCCATGACTCTTCGACACATCCGGATTAGCTATTCATAGGTACATGGCCTCAACTTGTCTTTTTCAGCATTTCTGTCGCTTTTTGTGTATTCGCTTGTGTGACTGTTGCTTGCTTGATTTCTTTGAACTCTTGCTGTCATTTACATATATTATAGCTTGTCCTAACTCTATTTCAATTTTCGTTTCTATCTCACTGTTTTCGCATGCATGAAACTGTTTTGCACAGACGTTCGCCCAACCAGCGAATGACCTCATCCACATGCCAACATCTGCTTGCTCAATCTTCCATTCATGTTTTGCATGCACTGTTTATCACTTCTGCTATCACTTAGTGTTGCCATGCATTTCATCGACTTACATGCTTTCATTGCCCGTCGGCAATTCGGGCCAAACTTGGCCCGGTCTTTGCCTTCACCAAGGCTGCTTTGTGCAAACTAGAGAAGGAAGGCTCACCTTCCTCTCCAGATTTGTGCATTCTAGCCCAACATTGACCTCCTGGACTATATTGCACATTTTTTGAGGTCAGTGGTTGCTTGGCCCGAAAATTTGCTCAAATCTGTCCCTGGGTCAGCCGTCTTTCCTAGTTGGGATCGCACATCCCACAATCCCAGCAGCCAAATTCCCAACTGGATTGTGCATTTTGCAGTCCCAGCAGTTAGTTAGTCTCCCCGCAACCCACACTATGCCTTGTGCAATCTTGGCAGTCGGCCTCTTGACCTCTCGGTTGAAATTGCGCAACCTTCACGATCATTCACCCAGGTATGTATCAAGTCAGTTCTCATGTTCATTTTGGTTTTCAACTGACAGATTGCTTGATATGAGTGTTTGCATGTCTCCAAGCATCACAAGTGTCCATCTACCTCTCATCAGTACAGGTACAATGGTTTCCAAGAGAGCAGAGATGAAGACACCGTTTAGAGCATGCTTGGGGATGTAGTTGATCAAGTGTCCATGGGCCTACCTACTCACGAAGACATCAAGCAGGAGCATCACAACGAGCAGCAGCATACCGAATGCAGTGAACATAGCGAATGGAAGAGGAAGGTTGTTGGCAACATAGAGGCAGAATAAAGTTGCAAGATCAAGCAGATCCACTGATAATGAAAGCAACTCTAGAGACTCAAGATATGAAGTGACAACGCGACATGAGGATCGCACGAAAGCAGAAGATGGAACAAATAATGAGTTGCATGTGTTGAAGCAGCAACTCAAGAAGAACATGAAGCTGCACAAACAGTCCAATGAGTTGCAGCAGGAACAAGAACAAAAGTGGATGCAGCATGCACTCAAGGATGAAACTGCGCCAGTACAAGTTAATGATCCATACCAGCAGCTAAGATAGAGCAAACATGGTGAGTGATGTTGTTGATCGCATGCAAAGGATCCAACAACATGCATGTTATTGAGCGAACAAATGCAATCCAACCCATTCAAGACACTCACCAAGGCAAAGATAAGAATCAAGTCCAATTGGGGCTCAACATGCACGTCGGCAAGTTGATGGGCATGACCACCAACACACACTTGAAGATTAACATAGACACTATGCATCAGTGTGTTGCTGGTTCAACCGTACTTAGGAAGACCATGCAAATGTTAGCAGACGAGTTGGATGAAGTGGCCAAACCAATGAACCGATTGCAACGGAGGTAAGAGTTTGCTTCAGCAAGATGTCACCATGAGGTTCATGCACACCATCACGGACGACCAAGCTTGGCATCAACTCGCCAACTTCACCATCACAAGTAGGTCAAAGAGTTGGTCTCAAGTGTTAGTGATGTCTTGCAAGGCTTGCTCAAGCCATGTTGTCTCACATGCGTACATGTGCATTGTAATGTTGAGTCATGTCAAGTGTAAGTCGAGTGTCAGCAGTTGGATGTAACAGTCAAAAAGTAGGTGAAGAGTCATGAGGGTAGTTGAACCGTCATAAAGGGGAATGTCAAGGGTCACCCCACCCCTTGCTATAAATAGTCCCTCATAACTCATTGTATAGGCTTTTGGTCAGCCAAGCTTCTACTAAGACTATCTTGAAGAAGGCTTGGACAGTATTGTAATGCGCCTTGGCTTCTCCACTGCACGGAGCTAGTACATCTCGTTGGAGGAGCAGGCGGATGTGGCTGTAACATTCTATTGATAGGGCTAGTAGGTTTACATGGTGTATTGTATGATTGTGACTTATACTTCTTTATATAATAAAAACAAACACATTTTCATGCATATGTTGTTATTGTAGTTGGACTGCTCTGGTTGCCTTAATGATATATGTTGTTATACTTACATACTTATGTATGAACTGATTCACATGCAATTATATGAATCTTGTTGTTAATGTGCTGCATATGTTGTTAATGTTGTCACTGTCAGTTTTGATTGCTCTGCCGGACACCAGACAGACCTTTCTCTGAACCTTGTTATATCAACCATCACACTCATCTCGGACTGATCCGTGAGTTTTTTTCGTGTTATCTTACCTTGTATGTTGGGACTGCCGCATCCGTGTCGACTGCTCTGCTAGAAGTTGTGCATGTCTTTTGTGTTGTGTGTTCCTAGCTGAGTTGGGAATGATCCCTTTCAACCCGGAACTCACCTTAACCTTCCTCCTCTTTGAAGTGTTGGAACCTCTCATACTCATTCCTTGACTCACTGCATCAGTCACACTGTTGCTATTGACAGAGTTATCTTACTTGCCTCTGTGCGACATTACGGTCAAGGCATTACCTTACGACCCACTGCTGGGACTCCTACACCAAACGGTCTGAGGTCTAATTGGGACTTCTTACCGGGGAGATCCCCTTGACATGTGGCAGGTCCAACACCGTCAACAGGAGCCTAACTCACAAGGATACCTACCACACGTGCGCGAATCTAGGGCTATTGTACAGTCACATCAATCTACATATACATCTCAAGAAGAATCTCCTTTGATCAAGAGAAAGGTGTCTCCATAAATAAAGGACATCACGAAGTATAGAAGAGAAAAATCTTATCTAGAGCTCACATAAGCAAGGTCTATCTCCAGTCATAGAACGAAGAAGGAGGACGAATTGTCGGCGAGAAAAGTGCCAAAAGAAGGAAGACTAAGTGCCAGGAAACAAAGTGCAGAAAGGAGGAAGGACTTGACTTGTGCTTGGAGGACATTCTAGTCAAGGTTATAGGGTTTGGAATTAATCAATAAAAAGCTTCAATAAGAGAAACTTACCAAAGGGTTTTCCTTTCTAAGAGAGAAAGGTTTTGGCCCTTGGAGAGAGCCAACATTTTGTGTTCTTGTTTCTTATGTTTTGGTAGCAGTTTGATGAAGTAAACAAACACACTAATAATAATAAGAAGATTAAGCTAAGATAAATTGTAAAAGTACTTCACAAATTATTATCAAGTCTAGAAGAATCCTACTATACACTATTTCCCTTGATTCTTCAACATGGTTTCAGAGCTAAGGTGACACATCAAGGAAAGAGCATTTCAAGAACACTCATCAAGAAAGGACATTTGTAAAAGTTGAAGCATCAAGCCAAGAAGTCTCAATCTCATCAAGGACAAGAAAGGAATACAAGAAGACTACAAAGTAAAAGGAGAATCATTTTGTGTAAAGGCACCTACAAGAAGAGAAAATCAAGAGGGACCTACATCAAGCCACACCATCTTGAAAAGGAAAAGCACTACAAGCACAAGTCATCAAGCAATCAATCAAGTCCATTTGAAGAACATCAAGATCCAAGGAAGGCAAGACATCAGGTCTTCAAGCAGAATGCAAGTCCACTACATCTCAAACTCTATCAAGTAAGTATATGTCCCCTTCTAATTATAAATCAATATATTTTTACAAGGAAAGCAATAAATTGGTTGGGACCACTAACTTCCTTGCATGGAAGAAGACGACTGATTTACTTCTCAAGGAGAATGAAATTCTAGAACACATCAAAGGGAATATCACTATCCGTGCTAAAGAACAAACTCAAGCCTTAGCCAAGTACAATAAGGATGAGACCAGAGCTCAAAGGATTCTAATGGAATCCATCAAAGATTCTCTCATTCCTTATGTCTCCAAACTTGAAACGTTAAAAGAAATATATGACAAACTAATAGAGTTATTCTCAGTAAGAACAACTAGAGAAGTGATATCTCTTCGAAATGATTTGTATAAGATGAATATATCAAAGGAAGGAATAGCTCCATACTTCATGAAGATCTCTGAGATAAGGGTTCAACTTCAAGAGCTAGGAGAAGTCATGTCTGACAAATAAACGACAAATGTAGTACTCAATGCTCTACCTAAAGATTGGGGAAACTTCACATCAAGCATATATGCCAAGAAAGAAGCTACCCCACTAAGTGAATTATGGTCTCTATGCAATATAGAGGAAACTAGACACAAAGCAAAAGAGGAGGTGGGATCAAAGGAGCAAGCATTTGCAACCATGGCCAACAAAAATGGAAAATTTGGCAAATTTGGTCCATGAAGAACAAGCAATAGAGATATGTCCAAAATCCAATGCTTTGGATGTCAAGAATATGGACACTACAAAAGTAATTGTCCTAAACTTAAGAAGGACAACAACAATAAAAGAAAAAGGGAAGAAGCTCACATGACTCAAGAGGTGAAAGAAGAATACACGAAGCAAAAGAAGGAATATCCTCCAAATCTCTACTATGACTAAGTCTACTTCTTTACTTAAAGCATTCTTTCAAAGTTTTGAGTAGTATAGAAGCATGTAGGAATAGAATAAAAATGCATGGCTAGAAACATCTTCTAGAATCTAGAAGCATAATGTACATAGAGTTCAAAATACTCATGTAGAAGGAGCATTTAGAAATAGAACAAAATGCATGGTTAGAAATATCTTCTAGAATATAGGAGCATAGTATACATATAGCTCAAAATATTCATATATAAGGAGCATACCTATTATAAGACCTCATCCATGATAAAATAAAATGTGATCATGATTGTAAATCCTAGAAGGCCACCATTATCAAAAGAAAGAGACATTTGCAGGATGAGGATATACAAGATCCTATGACAAGAAACTTCAAAATAAGGTTCATAAATAAGAGCAGATGTGTCAACAAGAATTCCATTCATGGAATACAAGGAAGAATGATGTGTAGGCAAGAATGGATGAAGCAAAGAAGGGCTACATCAATCAAGAATTACCATCAAATGAAGACGAGATGATCAAAGCAGAATCAAGATGAGGTATGTATGTACTAAAAGGTAAAGTCATGTCATATTATATATTATTAAGTCATGGGAATATATCTAAGACATGATCAAGTACAAAAGGATCTCTTTCACCGAAGACATAATCAAAAGAATGTACAAGTTAGCAAAAGAAGTGCTCACCTAAGGAGAATAAGGTTGTTGAATACTCCATGAAGCAAGTGAAGAAGAAATATTCTCCTAAGGAGTACAATATTGCTAACTAAAAGACATGTGAAGAAGAAATGCTGACTAGTTCAAGTAAGCAGGAAAAGAAGAAAGTGCTCTCATGGGAAGTATAAGGTTGTTATCTAAACAACTCAAGAAGAAGAAAATGAAGAAATATATCGAGCATGTGAAGAACACCATGGTCATAAGGAATCACTATCCGACAAGATACATTAAAGACATCTCCCAAAAGAAGGCATGACAACTCTGACAAAGGAAGAAAAAGATCAAAGGACCCTTAACACCTATGAAGGCCTTGGAGATATGAAGATGCATATAGTTGATTCAACTCTACGAAGATGTCATGATGAAGAGGCCATCCAACAAAAGCACTATCTAATGTTGAAGCAATACAGGATGAAGTCATGAAGTGTTACCAAAGCAAAGCCTGGAAACAAGAAAGTACAACTAAGCATCTATTTGATAAGTATTCTAAAAGCATAGAAATATGACAAAGGAGTAGCCAGATTATAAAATAACTTGATACATATCTAGAAGGACACTTTCCATGAAGAAGCAATGACATGACAAGACAAGAAGGAAAGTGATCAATGGTCGGTGCCCTACCAAGAAGAATTTAGAACAAAGACTTCATGACATCAAAGAAGGAGATCAAGCAGCTGAAGGACCCATGAAGAAGAAGTTGTTCATGATTGGAAAATTCCCTAGCTAAGAGGGAGTTATAACAAGTTCCCAATTGTTTAGTCAATTTAGTGTTATCTAAATTGCTAGTATTTATTGTCAACCCGGGGCTCGTAAGCTGATGAAGTGAAGGTGTACTATATGTACTTAAGTATCCTCTTAGAGTTTTTCTTATCGTTGGGGGTGTTGTTGCGGTTTAATTATGTTCCTAGATGGAATGAGAATTTATAAACAAGTGAGTGATGGTGTGTGTGTAGAGTGAATTCTAAATGAGTGGAAGTGTGTGTTGAGTGATCTCTAACTATTTGCTTGAAAGGAAATGCTTGGAATGAATAAATGAAATTGAAATGACTTGAAATAAACTTGAAAGCAAATGACCACTACCAATGGCACTAGACACTGTTCAAGTTGCTGCTAATAAAAGGAAAAGAAAATCACTTTTAAAACCCAAGAATAAAGATTATCTCTCTCTATCTCGATGCCTCAAAGCACATGTACTGTGTAAAGCACGGAAAGAAAGTAGCTTAAGTGGAATTATAAAAGTGAGAAAAATATGCTTGAAAGACTAATGATAATAATTTGCTATTTCTAATTCTCTACTTCAGCCATATGTACTATGGAAAGCATGATTAGAAAGTAGTGAGGAAATAGTCTAGGAAGCACTTTAAAATCAAAAACTTCTACTTTAAAGACTAGTGGTAATGATTTACTCTTTCTAACTCAATACTTCAAAGCACATGTACTGTGTAAAGTACGGAAAGAAAGTAGCTTAAGAACAGTCCAAAAAGCACCCAAACAAGCTGCAAGTTAGTGATATTTTGATCTTAAAAGATAGTAGTTTATGATGAAGATCATTCATGTATGTTAACAGCTTTTTGAGAAATAAGATTAAAAACTAACTATAAAGACAAAGGCAGCACTTGAATTGTCAACTTCAAATACCATTAGCTGTAAAGCAAACACAACACATATAAAAATAAATCCCGGGCTAAAAGAAACCTGCAAAGAAATAACACTGATCAGCTGAAAATAAAGGAAAACAAGTAAATAAAACTATACATGCTTAAGGAAACAAATGAGAAAATAATGAAATGCTGCACATGAAATACTTTACAAAGGCTGAGATGAGCAGGGGCCCTCTGTTCATTCAGCCACAAGAGAACTCAAAGATCTGGAAACTTCAAAACAGTGCTATATTGATTTCTCCATTTGTAAAAAGTTTACAAAACAGAGTGCTGGAATAGCACTAGAAAACAGAGTTCACAAACGCTTCTAAATTCAACACGAGTGCAGCAAAATACAACTAATCAAAAGTTCTTTGAGCGTACGCAGACGCATCAATTTATAGGAGCTTCTAAGTTATCCTACGCGTACAACTAGTTAACAGAAAAACAATAAAACAGTATGCGTATTAATGGTCCTTGGACACATCACGGTTGCGTGGACGAGTTCAGTGGTTCTTGTCGACATGGATAATAAATCCCCTGTTGGATTGCGTCCTCTGCCACCCGTAGATCATAGACAGATCACCATTTAAGGTGCCGTGACCAAACAGCTCTCAAACACCGTTTAAACCACCTTGAGTTGACCGTGGCTAAACCAGCTTTGACCATGGGTGAAAGTGACGTGGATGGCTGGAACAAAGGGACAGGAACCTCGAGCACACTGATACCTGAGTGCCCATGTGGCCCATCTAGCAAACCGACACGTGGATCATAGTATTTAACAAAAAGGCTGCAGGATCTTCAGATAGCTGCGGGATCATCAGATAGCTGCGGGATTCCTGCAAGTAAGTCAAAAACTAAACAAATAGTCATCCATTAGCAAAACTTGCTTGATCATGCTTATTGACACTGAATGTAATGATCTGAGAGGTTTTATGGTGAAAATGAGGCAAAAGTGAAGGAAAGATAAGGAAAAGTGGAGGAAAATGGTAGACAAATGGGTGTAAAATAGAGGTTCTACACCAATTACAAAGGAACTTGGATAAGTACCTTGTCATAGGATACTTGGGCATGTCTTCCTCAATTGAGAGGAAGCGATAGACACAACATTCTTATATTCACTTGGGAAGAAAGAATGGGAGGATTAGGTAATCATCTGGCATTCGATACTCTTTGAGGATGTGTAGGGCATCCAAGACAAGATTAGGCAAGAGGACTGATATTCTTTGAGGGCTAGGAACCAAAGATAAGAATAATCCTAGAAGGTCATACTCAGTGAACACCTGGGTGGGTATGTACCTTGAGAGACAATGACTAAGGTGTCTATAAGTCATTGGTCTCACCAACATTGTGCTCTAATCTAATGAGAGATAGAGTTGTTAGTCATGCTATGGACAATTTTGGTTACTATGTGATCTGAATTGGATCCATAGAAAGATTGTCGAGAAACATGACTGAATAAGGTCGAACAAATCTCTAATAAAATCCAAAATAGAATAAAAAACACCCTGAACCAGTGGCCATGGCAGCCGACGTGGAACGACGAGGACCTCGGTCAAAGCGCGCTGACCGAGGCCCATGGAGACCGCGTAGGAGGCCAAAGTAGCCCCTGGGAGCCCCAGAATGGGAAAAGGGCGAGGTTTTTGATGCGCAATTAGCGCTCACCAGGAGAACAGGGCCAAAATGGGAAAGCCCGAGCACTCAGTCGTGTGGGGGAACTGGAGGACCGCGGGCGAGAAAAGGTAAAAGAACTAAAGTACAAAGGCGGGACCCGCGCTCTAGAAACCGACGGTTTTGATTGGGGTGCCCTTGAACGGTAAGAGGTTTTGGATAGGAGCGGAGCGATTCCATACACCAATCGACGCGTGGCAGGCGGAGGTGAGAGAAAACCGCCGTTGATCGCCTGCTATTGGTCGAGCAAGTAAACCGCGTGAAAGGTGCGTATGGCATCAGATCTGGAGGGCCCAGATCGAACGGCTGAGATTGCGCCTGATGGAAAGAAGCGGAATCGACAGGGAATTATGCCGTGTTCTAAAGGGATTTGGAATCCGTTTGACCGCCATAGTGGAGGAAGAACACATCCATGGCGTAACTAACGAAACGAACCAACGAAGCATGCTGGCACCATTTAGAGGAGGACAAGTGGCCACTCCCTGAGCATTCATGATGACACCAAACGCAGGGAACTCCAAGTGCAACTACAGAAGGTGAATCAACACAGGCAGAAGAGGAACTGAACAAGCATAGGGATCGAATGGCTAAAGCCATGAATAGAGACAGTGGAACTAGTTAGAGTTGATTTGGAATCAGAATTGAGAAGAGTCCAAGAGACCAAGAGAGACAATGAACAGTGAACCCTGAGAGGAGGACTGGACATAGAGAATAGTAAAGCTAAGCAGAAGAGACAAAGGGCTGAGCTGACCACAGGCAGCGTCGAGCATTAGAGAGCTTGAAGAAACAAGCCTTCCCATAGAGGAATCTGTCCGGACTGAGCATCACATTTGGCTCTTTCCATTGTAGACCAAGAGGTCATAGAGATGGTAGGAGAAGAAGAGTCTGTGTACTCCAAGTGGCTTGGGGAATCCAAGAACCACCTTGCCAAGCAAAATCTGCTTTAGGAGAACTCATATTGAGTCCTTGTATTGTAATTTCTCTGCTGAAAGACACAATAAAAGCAAGGCCATCACTGAAGCTGGACCGGATACGTAGCCCTGGAGAATAGGGTGAACTCCTTATTAAAATGGTTTGTGTCTTTGTGTTGCTTACTGTATTTCTCTGTTGTCTTTCCATTTTATTTTCTGTGTATTGGCAATCTGATCGATTCGTTGTTTCAATAACACAGAACACACACACCAGCACATGAGTTTGTAATACCTTTAGTTTAATAAATCTTTAACTGATGGCACTCATAGGGTGAATATCAGATCAAGTGGTATCAGAGCTTAAGGTTGTAAGGTTAGACAAGCTTGTGTTGGTATAGCTGTGAATGCTCACAAGATCAAAGCTCAAATTAGGAGAAGGAGAGTTGGTGGAAACTAATCCTGAAATTGGGAGAGTCTATCCTCGAAAGACCATGTCAGAAGAAAGTTCTATGGGGCCAGACCCTCAATTCATAAAGAGTTTCCTAGCTATAAAGTCCATGGTTGAAGAAATGTACCGAGACTTTAGAAAGCAAAAGGTGGAAGATGCATCAGGCTCTAAGGAAGAGAAAGAAGAAGATGAGTCTCACTTCCATGACAACTCCAAAGGAAAGGGGAAAGAGGAAAACTTTCTCACACCTCCTAATAGCCCTATACATAATAAGAAAGCATCTTTGATTAAGTTAGATGTTAAATTTGATTTTCCTATATATGATGGAGAGCTAAATGCCGACAAATTGGGCAATTGGATTAGACAAATTGATGTGTATTGCAGGGTACAAAACAAAAACTCCGACAAGAGTAAGATTTAGTTGGCAAGCCTACGCCTAGGAGGCACTGCCTTGGTTTGGTGGGAAGGTAGAACCCAAGCTGATATAAAAAGCTATGGTAAGACCATCTCTGTCTGGAGTGACTTCATTTCTACAATCAAGAAATAGTTCTATCCATTGGCCTACATGCAGCAGGCCATGATGAGTTGACAAACTCTTCGGCAATTGAAGGGGTAACGTGTACAAGGGTATACTCAAGAGTTCAGAAAGAGAGCATTGACGTTGGGTATCTCACTAGACTCATTAGAGACTCTTTTGAAGTACATTGGTGGTCTACACAGCTACATGAGGCATACCATCCTCATGTTTAATCCCACTAGTAAAGATGAGGTGTCTATACAAGCTACTCATCTAGAGGCTAGAGGAAAGAATGGTAATCCAGAAGTTGGGGGACCATCCCAACCCACTGTAAGAAAGAGCAAGGAGAAAAGAAAACAGAAGTGGAAATCAAGGAAGGCTAACACTGCATAGAAAGCCAAATCTTCATGCACTCACTGTAAAAAGGAGGGGCATGATGATGAGCATTGTTGGATTCTGCATCCAGAGCTGAGACCTAAGAAGTTTGAGGGCAAGAAGAAGAAGATAGCTGCAACTATTCAGAGAGATTTGGGGTCAGACTCAGGAGATGAAACAACCATAGCAGCCATAGGTATAAAAGGTAAGAATTTTGAAGCATCTACTAGTAATTCTGCTCAATCTGTTATTGATGAAGAAAATGAGAGAAAAATACATGAGCTTTTCCATATTTGAGTTATTTCCAAAAATCAAAAGATTGATACTTTGTTTGATAGTGGCTCTCAAGTAAATTTGATTTCTGAAGCAATTGTAAAGAAATTGGGATTAGCAACTACACCTCACAAGAAACCATACCCATTAGGATGGTTGAATGATAAAGCACAACTACAAGTGACTAGACAGTGCAAACTCAAGTTTTATTTTGGATCAACATTTGTAGATGAGGTTGAGTTAGATATAATTCCTTTGGATATATGTGGAATTGTTTTAGGAAGTCCCTACTTGTATGATAGAAAGGCTATCTTCTATAGAGCTGAGAACAAGTATCTATTGGTTAAATATGGAATCGAATACTTTGTAAGAGCTCATAAACTCAAGAATAACTATACTCTCATAAACTCAGGACAGATGAAAAGAATGATTAATTCATGCAAACAATTCTTACTGATGGTTGTAAAGGAAAAGAAACCTGATAAAACCAATGTATTTGAGGGCTGTAATGCTGAACAACAAGCTGATATAGAAAATGTTGTTTCAGAGTATGATGTCTTGTTTCAAGAACCTAAAGGTCTGCCACCCAAAAAGGGAATAGTACATGATATTATTTTGCAGCAAGATGTTCCATTGCCTAACATTGGGATGTACAGGTTGTCTGCTTTAGAGAATGCTAAAATCAAGAAGCAGGTGCAGGAGTTGCTCGAGAAGGGCTTCATCAGGTCTAGCACATCACCATGTGGGTCACGAATCATTTTGGTCAGAAAGAAAGATGGCTAGTTGAGAATGTGCATTGATTACCGAGCACTGAATAATATAACAATCAAGAATCAGTATCCACTTCCTCGCATAGATGATCTCTTAGATCAATTAAAAGAAGCTGTTTATTTCACCAAGCTGGATTTGCACAGTGGATACCATCAGGTCAGAGTTGCAGAGCAAGATGCATGGAAGACTGCTTTCAAAACAAAGCAGGGATTGTATGAATGGCTAGTTATGCCTTTTCGCTTAACTAATGCTCCTGCTACTTTCATGAGATTAATGAATGATGTACTCAGACCTTTTCTTGATGATTTTGTTATTGTGTATCTGGATGACATTCTGATTTTTAGTAAAACATGGGAAGAACATTTAAAGCATGTTAAGCAGACATTAGATGCTCTGAAAAGAGAAAAACTTTATGTTAAACTCTCAAAATGTGAATTTGGAAAAACATCTCTAAACTACTCGGGTCACATAGTAGGGGGAGGTGAATTGAAAATAGATCCCTCTAAAGTGGCAGTCATTGTAAACTTGCCTAAACCTAGGTCTGCTACAGAAGTGAGAAGCTTCTTAGGAGCAACACAATATTGGAGGAAGTTCATCTCTAACTTCTCCATGATTGCAACTCCCTTACATGCTTTAATAGGGTTGAATAAGGTGTTTCAGTGGGGAGGCAAACATCAGAAAGCCTTCGACACCTTGAAATAAAAAATAAATACAACACCTGTACTAGCACTGCCATATTTGTAGAGACCATTTGAGATCCAAACTGATGCCAATGACTATGCCATGGGAGCAGTGTTAACACAACACGACAAACCCATATGTTATCATTCTGAGACTTTTAATCCTGTAGTAGTTAACTATCCTACATATGATAAAGAATTGTATGCAGTAGTTCAGAGTGTGAAAAAGTGGAAACATTACTTAATGGGCAAAGAGACAGTAATACATACTGATCATCAGCCACTCCAATATCTACACTCCCAAACTAAGTTGCAATAATCAAGACATTACAGGTGGATGGGTTTTCTACAACAGTTTCACTTAGTCATCAAATATAAAAAGGGCATACATAACAAGGTAGCAGGCATGTTATCTAGACCCATTATAAATGCATCTACCATACTTAAGCACAATTTTGTACTACAAGAAAGCTACATAGAAAAATATGCTCAGGATATGGACTTTAAAGATGTATATGCGACCTTGAGTCAAGGCAAAAGAGTAGAAGAATTGGACTATCATATAAAGGACCAACTCTTATACCATTGTGGGAAACTCTACATTCCACAAACTGAGAGGATAAAGATAATTAGGGAAGCACACACTTCTCTGATATCAGGTCACTTTGGGGTAAGCAAAACAGTTGCACAGCTGTAAAGATTCTGCTATTGGCTGAAAATGAATGAGACAGTTTCTAGATATGTAAGAGGGTGTGCCATGTGTGCTAAAAGCAAGCCCAGCAATAGAAAACTAGGCTTGTACACTCCATTGCCAGTTCCTTCTCACCCTTGGGAAAGCGTTTCCTTGGATTTTGTAGGGGGACTCCCTAAATCTAGGAAAGGTCATGATTATCTATACGTTGTTGTGGATAGGTTCAGCAAAATGTACATTTTGATACCTTGTAGTAAACAGGTCACAGCTGAAAAGACTACAAAATTGTTCTTTGAACATGTATGGTTTCATTTCGGATTACCCACTTCCATTGTATCTGATCGAGACACCCGATTTGTGGGGAAGTTTTGGTCTAGTCTGCGGGAACTGATGGACACCAAATTAAAGAAAAGCACAACTTTTCATCCACAAACAGATGGCCAGACAGAAGTAGTAAACAGGACTGTGATCCAGTTACTGAGAGGATATTACAGTAAACATCCTATGCTTTGGGATGAACACTTGTGTTATGTGCAGCATGCTTACAACAAAGCCAAACACTCTTCTACACAGAGATCTCCTTTTCAGACCTGCTTTGGTTTCACACCAAGGTCTCCTTTGGATTTTGTCTTTAGTAAAGATACCATGGTTGATGGGCAAAATGATGCCAGGTTCATTGAACAGATCCAGGAGATCCATCATGCAGTACAGGAACAACTGGAAAAGAGCTAGGCCAAGTATAAGGCTAGGCATGATAAGCATCGGATGGAGCATAGTTTTCAAGTTGGAGACAAAGTCTGGCTGTATATTAGCAAAGACCAGATGCAAGGTGAAGGTAAAAAGCTAAAGCCTATCAGGTATGGACCTTTTAGGATACTTGAGAAGATTGGTGAAAATGTGTTTCGCCTTGATCTACCAGCGTACATGCACATCTACTTAGTCGTAAATGTAGATTGTTTGAGATTGTTTGAACCTTCAATGATTGAGAACCCTGAAGAGCAAAGTCAATTTCCTTCTATTAATGACTTGCTAGCTGAATACCTCAATGAGTTGCAGGAAGACACAGTGTTGGACAGGAAGGTGAGGACAACGTGCAGGGGAGAAGTTGAGTACCTCAGGATTGGGCTCAAAGGTTCAAAGCCGAGCAACGCAAAGTGGATTGAGATTAGACAAGTGAAGAAACAATATCCTCACTTAGTCGATGCTTGAAAACCAACTTTTGGTGGTCCAAAAGCTTTTTCAGTAGGGAGGCCATGATCCGAATTGGATCCATAGAAAGACTGTCGAGAACCATGACTGAATCAGGTCGAACAAATCTCTAATGAAATCCAAAACAGTATCAAAAACACCCTGAACCAGTGGCCATGGCAGACGACGTGGAACGACGAGGACCTTGGTCAAAGCGCGCTGAGTGAGGCCCATGGAGACCGCGCAGGAGGCCAAAATAGCCCCTGGGAGCCCCGGAATGGGAAAAGGGTGAGGTTTTTGATGCACGATTAGCGCTTAGCGCTAATTGCGCATCGCTAGGTGAACACGGCCAAAATGGGAAAGCCCTAGCACTCGGTCACGTGGGGGAACTGGAGGACCGCGGGCGGGAAAAGGTAAAAGCGCTAAAGTAAAAAGGCAGGACCCGCGCTCTGGAAATCGACGGTTTTGATCAGGGTTCCCTTGAATGGTAAGAGGTTTTGGATAGGAGCGGAGCAATTCCATACACCGATCGATGCGTGGCAAGCAGAGGTGAGAGAAAACCGCCGTTCATCGCGCGCTATCGGTCAAGCAAGTCAACTGTGCGAAACGTGTGTATGGCGTCGGTTCTGGAGGGCCCAGATCGGACGGTTGAGATTGCGCCCGATGGAAAGAAGCGGAATCGACATGGAATTAATCCGCGTTCTAAAGGGATTTGGAATCTGTTTGACCACCATGGTGGAGGAAGAACGCATCCACGGTGTAACTGAAGAAACGAACCGACGAAGCATACTGGCGCCATTTAGAGGAGGACAAGTGGCCACTCCCTGAGCGTTCATGATGACATAGAACCCAGGGAACTCCAAGCGCAGCTGTAGAAGGTGAATCAACACAGGCAGAAGAGGAACTGAACATGCATAGGGATCGAATGGCTAAAGCCATGAACATAGATAGTTGAACTAGTTAGAGTTGATTTGGAATCAGAATTGAGAAGAGTCCAAGCGACCAAGAGAGACAGTGAACAGTGAACCCTGAGAGCAGGACTGAACACAGAGAAAAGTAAAGCTAAGCAGAAGAGACAGAGGGCTGAGCTGACCATAGGCAGCATCGAGCATTAGAGAGCTTGAAGAAACAAGCCTTCCCATAGAGGAATCTGTCCGGACTGAGCATCACATTTGGCTCTTTCCACTGTAGACCAAGTGGTCACAGAGATGGTAGGAGAAGAAGAGTCTGTGTACTCCAAGTGGCTCGGGGAATCCAAGAACCACCTTGCCAAGCAAAATCCGCTTCAGGAGAACTCATATTGAGTCCCTGTATTGTAATTTTTCTGCTGAAAGACGCAATAAAAACAAGGCCACCATTGAAGCTGGACTGGAGACATAGCCCTGGAGAATAGGGTGAACTCCTTATTAAAGTGGTTTGTGTCTTTGTGTTGCTTACTGTATTTCTCTGCTGTCTTTCCATTTTATTTTATGTGTATTTCCAATCTGATCGATCTGTTGTTTCAATAACACAGAACACACACACCAACACATGAGTTTGTAATACCTTTAGTTTAATAAATCTTTAACTGATGGCACTCATAGGGTGAATATCAGATCACTATGATGTTATAACAGATGGATTGCCAATTCGGTTTCTCTTATGTGAATTCTTCAAGATTGAAAAATAGCCAAACACCTTGTAATGATTTATGAATACCTCCCTAGTTAAGCGAGAGTGTTGAAGAAAGTGTAAGTTGGTTCGGTTTTCATAAATTTACTTTTGATATTTGTATTTATTCAAGAAAATAAATATTACTTTTGTTATATTTCTCAATGAGTTTCTTGCTCATTGAAGTAGTTCAAGCACATATTTAAGTGCTTCTAGGAAGTCAAAGAGTCAATGTATGTATTGAAGACCCTTAAGGGCATGTTACACTATGTATAAACTTGTATAAGAGTAAAAGGAAAGATCTCCAAGCAAAGTCAAGTCCTCTCCATGCAATCACATTCTCCTAGCAGAAAAAATGATGAATAAAAACCAAGTTGGCCTCAAGTCAGCCTAAAGGAGGGACAATCTTCTATTTATACAGGTTGTCCACTCCCTCCTATCGACCATCACTCACCTATGAAATCAACGAGCAATATAAGTCAAGGAAAAATGAATAAGGATGAAGTTTAAGGGGTCTGCAAGTGTAGTGAAGAAAGAAGGAAGAAAAGCGAAGTTTTGGGATTGTTTCTAGGGCAAAGTATAGTCACACATGCGAGGAAAAGGAGGGAAGTCTGTGGGTATATCAGCAACAACATCACAGTCACACATTCATCTTTGTTTGGGCTAGAAATTCAGGCCTACAAGGCCTCCTACTCAAGCGAAGAAGACTCTCTCTCAAGCGAAGGTGAAAGGACCCTAATTCACAAGGATACCTACCACACGTGCGAGAATATAGGGCTGTTGTACATTCACATTAGTCTACATATACATCTCAAGAAGAATCTCGTTTGATCAAGAGAAATGTGTCTCCATAAGTAAAGGACATCACTAAGTATAGAAGAGAAGCATCTCATCTAGAGCTCACATAATCAAGGTCTATCTCCAGTTAAAGAACGAAGAAGGAGGACGAAGTGTCAGGGAGCAAGGTGCTAGAAGAAGGAAGACTAAGTGCTGGGAAACAAAGTGCAGAAAGGAGGAAGGCCTTGACTTGTGCTTGGATGGAATTCTAGTCAAGGGTTTAGGGTTTGGCATTGATCAATAAAAAGATTCAATAAGAGAAACTTACCAAAGGGTTTTCCACTCTAAGAGAGAGAGGTTTTGGCCCTGACAGAGAGCCAACATATTGTGTTCTTGTTTCTTATGTTTTTGTAGCAGTTTGATGAAGTGAACAAACACACTAATAATAAGAAGAAGATCAACCTAAGATAAATTGTAAAAGTATTTCACAAATTATTATCAAGTCTAGAAGAATCCTACTATACACTATTACCCTTGATTATTCAATAGTGTATATGCCTTGTTGCAGGTCTGTGAGGAGGCTAGGGGCAGTGGGACCTCTTCTTCTTCACGACCCATGTCTTTCAAAGAAGCCCTAAACCCGGACCCAAATTCAAAGATTGCAAAGGAACTTTCTGGTCCGACTTTTTTGGTGGAACATTTCGAATATCCCAACATTAGAGGTGAACGAGAGTATTCATAAGAAAAGAGCAACATATTTTGAAAGTCAGGCCATTATATGTCATTTTAATGGCTTTTGGCCTTCATCATCTGCCCTCAGAGAATGGGTTTACCAGAATTGGACCTAGAACATAGATCTTCTTTTTTGTTCGAAGGGTTACTTCATGGTTTACTTTAAAG
This sequence comes from Pinus tabuliformis, assembly GCA_031772625.1. Lineage (NCBI taxonomy): Eukaryota > Viridiplantae > Streptophyta > Pinopsida > Pinales > Pinaceae > Pinus > Pinus tabuliformis. The sequence continues at coordinate 423,986,903 of CM062820.1, read as the reverse complement.
ATTTGGAGGATTGGAAGAAGGTCTTTGATCTGGGGCCTTGGTTTTGGGGTCGGGCAGGTCTTTCAATTCAACCATGGTTCCCAAATTTTAATCCTCTAACTATGAAGTCCCTATTTGTTCCAGTTTGGGTTAGGCTCCCAAACTTGCCTCTTCATTGGATCATGCCAGAGATCCTAGAGGACATTGGTGACTCTATTGGTAGTTATATCAAAGTAGATAGTGACATATTGGCAAAGGGTTTTGTAAGTTATGTTTGTATATGCATGGAAGTGGACCTTAGCGAGGTTTACAAAACAAAATTTTCCTAACATTGGAGGGAAAGGAGTATATCTAACCATTGGATTACGAAAATACGCCTTCAGATGCAGAATCCACTAAAAGCCTGGGCACCTCCAGGATGCGTGCTCTTCCTTAAAAGGGGTTTTTTGTAATAAGGTACCTTAGAGAAGCTACAATGGCTGGAGAGGTCTGAAAGTAGCAGCTAAGTCTAAATCTCCTACAGGTCCAAAGATGAACAACTCGTAGAGTCAACAACAATCTCCCAACTCCTCAGCCTCTCAGTGAAATAGGCAGTTCCTAGATGCATCGATGAAACCTCTAGCAAAGGATGTCATCCCAATAAAGGACAAAGAGAAAAATTTGCCATAATTGTTCCAATTATGTGTGAGCAAAAGCACAATCATGAGTCAAATTATTCTAATAGAGAAAAATACATTTTGGGTTCAGTTAAACCATATGCAATGGTACTCTCTCAACCATCTAAAGAAGTAGCATCATTCTTCACCGTGTCGGATGTTCCTCGTGGGTGGATTGATATTCGTAGAAGGAAGGGAAAAAAGGGAAACCCATGGCTCACCTTGATTTTTAAATCCAAATTTGTAGAAGATGTAATTTGGAGTAGTTGGTATCACAATGTAATCTGATTTTCTGGAATTAATAAATTTAAATTTACAAAAAACATCCAAAGAACATCCATAATAAAGTCCAAACATACATTGAGTGTTTCATAGGATATAGAATCGGAAACACATTTAGGACAATGTCTACAGTAACATCTAAATAACAATGCAATATTAAATCCTCAATTGAGTTCAAGTTCATATATAATTAAGTTCTATTTTAACTTCACTTGTTTGACCTTTATGAACATTGTAATTTATGTCTTTACGAGTGTCGAAATTTGGCATTCATATATTTTAAAATATTATAACCCTTTATTTTACATCCACACAAATCAATACAATATCAATTTTATTTATATAGAAATTTATCATGCAAATTTAAGTTCAAAGATAATTTAAAGTTGTCATTTAAAAAAAATAAGAAATTAGTATTTGGATTAAAGGAGAATAATCGAGCAACCAAAAAAGCACATTTCAACAAAAATATAAGTATAATTTTTCATAAATATTTATAGGATGTCAAATATTTTAATCAAAGATTATTGTTGTTTGCCAAGATTCAAAGTAATATAAACAACCAATTAAAAATGCAATGCATTTTCAATACATATACAAAGTAACACAAGGTGAACTAAATTATAAAAACATAAATAATATATATTTTTTTGTACATATAACAAAATAAGATCAGGGGCACGGTTAGCTTACTATTGGCACGATGTTCTCTTTGAAATGTGGTTATTTTGGTAAAGGTTGTAGGTGATTTGAGAATTTTCCTTTCTTAGTTGGCTTGGATAGCTTTCTTCTTGCCATTGGCTGTGTTCCACCTTAAGTTTGGAAGGTTGGTGCATTGTCAATTTGGTATGACGCTCTAGTGTTAGCAAATTTCCTCTACTATTGGCTTTGCAGATTGTTGAGTCACATTTTTTTTGCTTAGATGCTTTTTGAATTTTCTCATTCGGGGTAGACCTTCAAGGGCATTTTCATGCTCATTAAATCAGAGTCTTCTGCGCCATGGTGGTGTTGCAAGCAAGCTTGTTCTTTGACCAACATTTCTCTCTCTCTACTGGTTAAAAAGAGACCTTCTTCTAGCTATGGATAATTAGAATTAAGGTTTTAGACATGAATTGTCAACAAAAACTTTAGAGCAATGCCTTTTCATGAAAGAAGCTAATCAAGTGTTACTGTGGGAAAAATTGAATTAGGGGTTTGACGTAGCTATGGAGGTTTTGGAGAATACCATGGAGGAATGTTTTAGGCATAAAAGAAAGGAAGATGAGTTGGATGCACTCAAGCAGCTTTTGAAGGACCTGAAGATATCCTTTTTGCAACATATTTTTGCCTTGTTGGATTAGAGAAATGGTACATTACAATGTTCGATCTGAATGTTCCTCCATGGGAGGAGAATTATTAGGATGTTTACTTAGGAATTTTGTTTAAGTTTTGCAATGTAATGCAAATTTTGTTAGTATTTACAAGTGTTTTAGAGAGTGTACACCTCCAAAGGCCCAGTGTTCCTTGGGATGGTAAGAATGTTGATGGTTAACGATAATAATAATGGTTAAGAGGTTACATGTATAGCTAGTCTTGAATGAATTCCTATTTAAACGCCTATTGTACAGGCTGTGACTTGGGCACAAATATATGTAATATATGTTTAATAAATATGGGTGGTTTATAATATTTACAAAATGAGTACTCAAAATCATGACATCTCAATGTTTCATAAATATAGAGAATAATGTAAATTTTTGTTTGATAAAATTCCAATGTAATTTTTTTTCGCGCTGCTGCAACCCTAGCCACGCCCGACTGATCCCTCCCTCCTTCGCGCGATCTTCTCCTCTATGGAGCTCGGAGGTGGCCCTGCGGCCCCTCCTCCCTCGTCCCCAGAGCTCGAAGCCTTCAGATCCCTAATAGCAGCTGCAGGGAAACGTCAGACCTCTAGCTCTCAGTAAAAGTTTGTTAAAAAACTGGACAACATTCCCACGGTGACCTTGCATGTGGAGCAAACCTGCAGAACAACGTTGAACCTAGTAGAAAGAGGCCTCATTGGCCAGTTTACAGGGCTATGGCCATCCCCAAAAGCAGTAGAAGAATGGGTTAAATGAAACTGGATACCACTGGTTAATGAAGGAATAAAAAAACATTTTGTAGGCAAAGGGTTCTTCATTTTCGTGTTTGATAATGTAGACGACAGAAGCCTGATCTTCAGAAATGGGCCATACTTCATGGGCCCCCAAGGCCTCTACTTGAACAAATGGTCCCCAGACTTTGATCCAGCACAAGATGTTCCCACAGCTGTACCTATTTGGGTGCGTCTCCCACACCTTCCCCTTCATTGCTGGAGTCAGAACTCGCTACAATCCATCGGAAATGCCCTAGGAAGATACATAGACCAGGCACCGAGGAAGGATCAATACTCCTGCGCCCGCATCTGTGTAGAGGTCGATCTGGAAATCGGGCTACCTGAAGCAATCAAACTCTCGGTGGCGGATTGGACACACATCCAAGAGCTCGACTATGAACAACTGCCCTTCAAGTGTCGACACTGTCACGAATACGGGCACTTCGCAAGATACTGCAAAAAGAGAAATGAGGAGGTATCAGAGAAAGAAAAGGGCGAACAATGGAAACAAGCAAAGAAAACAACAAGTAACAGGCAGAACAACAAAAATAAAGCTAAAGAGACAGAGAATAAAGCAGGGCAAGAAAGTGCAAGCAATCAAAACACTGGAAGCAGAGAAACCATTAGCATCGTGGAGGACAAAAATCCCTTTGAATCTCTCAAGCCACCTCCAGATCCTCCAGAGACAGAGCGAGAAGATCTACCTCAGCTGAACAATAATGACACTTTAGAGCCAGGTAATAATCTAAACCTAACCCCAAGTAATACTTCCTCTCCTTCTTATGCTGATATAATCAAACAAAAGAAGAAAAGCACAGAGAACACAGGCTCATCAGACAATGAAACCTTTGAAAGGCCAAAAAAAAAAGTTGGAAGAAGAACAAACAGGGAAACCAGGGAAGAAGAGTCAGAAAGGAAAAAACCCTTGGCAGTCAAGCTACCATTGAGATGACACTTGGGAGGAATACCAGACCTAGGGTCCCCAAGGGAGGAGGGCCTACCCGAACAAGTGGTAAATGATGCAGTTGGTCTCTTGGAACTGCAGGGGTTTGGGGAATCCCACTAAGGCAGAGGCCATTAAAGACCTATTGAAAATGGAACCCACAGACATCCTCATGCTCCAAGAGATAAAGGTAGAATGGGAGATCCTTCTAAAGACCAGTAACACAAAATGGAAATTCGATTTTGGAAAGGTTGTCAGCGCCAGAGGCACGGCTGGAGGAATAGGTACATTCTGGTAAAAAAACTCCTTTTCTTTAGAAAGATCCTTCGAGACCCAGCATTGGATATTTACTGAATTGCGCCACACAGCAAGCAATCTTAACCTAACTTGTTTAATATGTATGTTCCTGTACACTATGAGGAAAAGAAAGAGTGCTGGAAGACACTCTCGGATTTTCTAGACCATATTAATCCCAGGAACATAGTTATAGGAGGCGACCTGAACATAATTCTAGACTCTAAAGAGAAGAGAGGAGGGATCTACTCAAGAGACCCTTTTCTCACCACAGTGGAGAATCTGATACTACAGTGGGACTTAGTAGACTTCAAGCCAGTTAAAGGAAAATACACTTGGACCAACAACAGAACAGGAGAAAATCACATAGCAACAAGGTTGGACAGATTCCTCATCAGCAGCTCTATAATGATGGGGAAAATAATAGTCATCAACAAGATTCTTCCAAAACTCACCTCGGATCACAAACCAATTCTCCTCTGCCTGAAAGATGAAGAAGACCTAGGCCCCCTCCCCTTTCGCTTCAGTCCTCTCTGGGCAGAAAGAGAAGGGTTCTTTGAAACAGTTCAAACAACTTGGAGAATAGATGTTTTAGGCTCCCCAAGCTATGTGTGGGAGCAAAAGATGAAAAATGCAAAGAAGGCCCTAAAAGAATGGATAAAGAAACTTATGAATAACCCCACCAGCCAGAGGAAAGAGGCTGTCATTCAGCTGGAAGAAATGCAATTTGAATTGGAAGAGAAAGATATTTACCCCATGGATTTAGACAAAGAAAAATCCGCACAAAGGAAAACATATTGCTCCTTCAGAAGCAAGGAAGAGTATTGGCGCTTAAAGTCCCGTAGTTTGTGGCTTAAAGCTGGGGATAGAAACACCACATATTTCCATAGACAGTACAGGGCTCGACTTTCCTGAAATCATATAGCAGAAATCACCACATCTAATGGACAGGTATGCAAAGGATTTTCCCAAATCAAGGAAGCTGCAGTGAAACATTTCCAGACTCTCCTTACTATAGAAAAGGATGGGAGCGAGGAAGATATATCAGAGTTCCTCGCAAACATACCAAAGCTAGTCAGCACGGAGGATAATGAAAATCTTATGAGCTCAGTCACAGAAGAAGAGATTTCTAATATTGTCTGGTCCATGGAGCCAGACAAAGCGCCAGGACCTGATGGATTTTCAATCCACTTTTACAGAATCTGTTGGGAGCTAATCAAACCTGATCTCCTCAGAATGATACGTGGATTTATGAGGAAGGCAAAGATTGGGGGTGGAATAAACTCAACCTTCCTCATTTTAATACCCAAGGAAACAAACCCAGGATCAATGGACAGATACAGGCCGATCTCACTATGCAATTCGTCCTACAAGATAGTGGACAAACTTCTGGCGAACAGAATCAAGCCTCTCCTGCAAAAGCTCATTTCTCCAGCCCAAGGGGGATTTGTGAAAGGAATACATATCCTGGGCAATGTCATCCAAGTCTAAGAAGCCCTGCACTCGAGCCACTCACGCAAAGAACAAGGTATGCTTATAAAACTGGATATGTGTAATGCTTTTGATAGAGTTTACCGCTCCTTTCTGTACAGGGTCCTTTCATCCTTTGGATTTAACCAGGACTTTATAAATTTAATCAAAGCTTGCCTAGAGAAGATCTGGATAGCTCCAATGGTAAATGGGAGACCAACAAATTTCTTTTTAGCCACCAGGGGATTGAGGCAGGGCTGTCCCCTTTCACCATTTCTTTACATCCTGATGGCAAATTCCCTAAGCAGAAAATTGACCTTGGAAAAACAAAATGGCAACATCCCTAGGGTTAGAATCGCGAAAGAAATTGCCCTGGTGAACCACGCGCTGTTCGCTGACGATTCACTGTTGCTTGGGGGTGCATCTCCAAGAATTGCAAACTCCTTCAGAACCATCCTTACAAAATATTGCAGTATCTCTGGAGTGTTAATCAGTGAAAGGAAAAGTGCTGTTTACGGATGGAATATAGAGCAGCACGCTATTTACAGAATTGCCAGCGATCTGGGCTTTAACAGATACGCAGATTGGGACAAATTCAAATATTTGGGTCTTCCTATAACGATGGGACCCAACATAAATCAACTGTGGGAAGAGGCGATATCGAAATTAAAAAAAAAGACCACAGTGTGGGGGGGATATTGGCTTACCACAGGAGGTAAACTCACGCTCATTAGATCGGTTCTCTTGGCACTGCCAACGTTTCAGGCCTCCTTAATGATGGCCCCAAAGCAAATCTCAGACCAAATCTCCAGTCTCATGCGTAATTTCATGTGGAATGGAGGGCGAGGAAATGGTAACAGATTTCATTTAATAAAATGGGAAACAACGAAAAGGCCATTAGAGGAAGGCGGCCTTCAAATCCGAGATCCCCTGCAAGCAAACTTAGCGCTGGGTTGTAAATTACTGTGGCAATTTCTTGCTGAGCCCAATCAACTAGTCAGCCAGATATTAAAGTTTAAATACCTCAAACACCAGTCAATTAAATCCTTCGTCCCGGAGAAAGCCCCAAAAGGAACGCAGGCTTGGAAGCTATGCAACAAAGGCATTGAATTTTTCAGATCTCACCTGTATAGAATTCCCGGGAACGGCAAAAACACTCTGCTATGGAAAGACAGAGTCATGGGTCATCCCCCTTTGACAGAAAACAATGAAATATCAGAGATAAGAATTTGGTTACAATCAAAAGGAATTCGGAAAATTGAAGACATCTCTGGCTGGGACAACAAAGGAGATTGGCAGCGCTGGAATTTTCCTAAGGCACCAGCGCATCTAATCCCTCAGCTAAACGCCCTTAAAGAGGCAATTTCAGACTTTGCTCCAGTACATAAAGATGAAGAAGATACCTGGGGATGGGGAAAGACGGGGGTGTACACAACAAGACAAGGATATTTACAGATGCAAAGCAAAAAGGATTCGCCACATCCGAAATCAGTGTGGAAGTAGGTATGGGACAGCTTTAGCATCCCCAAGATCAACTTCTTCTTTTGGACACTATTCCATAACAAAATCCTGATTGGAGAAACCTGTGTAGAAGGAACATAGCAGGTCCCCATCGATGTGCTCTATGCAAAAATGAACTGGAAACCTCAGATCATATGTTTATTAATTGTGAGTACGCGAAGAAGGCTTGGTCTATCTTTCTGACCGGACTGAATGTGAGACCCACAACTCATTGTTCGATTGCAGATATGTTCTCCACTTGGAAATCCAGTTATTCTCGCAATATCGCTGGCAAATATCTATGGTATAAGGTATGGATTGCTGCCCCAAAATATGTATGCTGGAAGCTATGGCTAGCCCGGAACGAAATCATCTTCAACCAAAATGAAATACCTGCAGAAAAAGTGGCAGAACAAGCAAAGAAACTCCTTTTAGAAACTCTGAACTACTCTTCAATAAAAGATGATAACTCCCTTCGAACAGAGGAAAGGGCATGGCTGGATGACTTCTCTTGCAAGACCAGACCTTCAGCAATCACTCGGCCAACCCATAAGGAAAGATGTCAGATTCGAGAATCCGTGGACAGATTTCAGCAGTGGTGGAAATCCCAGGGCAAGTGCACTATCTTCTTCGATGGTGCCTCAAAAGGCAACCCAGGTAGATCAGGAGCAGGAGGGGTAATCTTCTATTCGAATGAGGAAAAAAATGATTTTAGCTGGGGACTCAGAATGAAAACCAACAATTAGGCTGAAGCACTCAGTCTTTTAAAAGCTTGCCAATTAGCTAGAAAAGAAAGCGCAAGCGAAATCCTTATTTTTGGAGATTCATAATTGTTGATAAAGACATTAATAAGCAAGAAACGACTCAATGATCTAGCGTTAAACAAACAGCTCTCAAGAGTGAGCAAAATCTTGAAGGACTTCTCCTCGGTGCAAACATTCCACATACTCAGAGATCTAAACAAGGAAGCAGACAGATTGGCAAACATAGGATGCACTCTACAAAATGGAATGATCAGCATAAATGCAGGTGCTTTGAAAACGACAATTATTCCCTAACCGGGATAGGAGCTCATGTAAAATCTACGAATTGTAATGGTTGATTAGGCTTCGCCCAACTCGAATTTATCAATAAAACACAACCGTTTCAGTTAAAAAAATAAAAATAAATATAGAGAATAATACTATAATGGTTATAAATAAAGTTTTAAAATTTCAATTCAATTAATTTACAAATACAATATTACAAAAAAAAAAATCCAATTTTAAAGTAGAGAGCCAGTAAGTTAAAGGTCAATCTCTAATCCATAAAAAAAAATAATTTAAGAAAGGATTTTTATAATGTATCTTTATGTATAGTAGATCTCTATTTTAATAGATTGATGGTAGGGATGGATTTAATTTGGAGATGTATGATATGAGAAGTAAAATTATTAATATATTAGAAACGCAACTCAAGCACCCACATAATTGTATTTGGAGTTACAAAAATGTTAAAGTTTCAAGTGAAGTTGTGCCTCCAATCTTACACAATTGATTAATTAAGTTAACTATGAGATATCTATGCCAATCAACAATCTTGTTTACACTACACCATGAATCTCTTCAAAGACGAGGTGATGTGTAATGTTGCCCCACTTGAGGTTTGTGATCCAATTTTAGGAAAAACTTATATATGGAAGCACCATGGTGTTCATGAGTCTAGGATATATCATGTCATTGTTACTTTAGGAGGTCAACTCTACAAGGCAACAAAGGTAGTCTCAACTACCATAGTCCCTCTGTTCACAATTGAGTAGTGTAAGGTGGTAATCTCTTGGACCATTAGATTTGTCCTCTTTTTGGTTTAGTCAAAAGGTGAACATAAGATTACCACAATTATTAAGGCCTTTATAGTGGCCTCTAGTCTACACATCAAAATCAAGTTAACAAGATGATGGAAGAATACATAGATATCCTCGTGTCACTTGTAATGGTACATCTACATCGTTAAGTAAAGCATGCAATTGATTTGACATTGAGTTTGTTATGAACCTTTCCCCTTAAAAAATATAATAGGCCAATAATTATAGTCCTCTTCAAGGAGAAAACCTCCTTTCATGATGAATACAATGTAAAAGACGATCTTTGATAATCCTAAGACTAGGTCTCCTTAGTATATATATAGGAGACAAAGGGTATAATTGTAATAAAATGGGACCATGAGAAATTCTAACCTACATAATAATATAACAATATAAATGTAATCACATAATATATGGGGCTTAATAAGGGGTTTTAGGGTTAACATAGGGCTTATATAATGTTTAATATGCCTCTCCCCTTCAAAGAAGTGTTGTCTTCAACACTTGACTATTTGTGGGTGTTTTTGAATGAACAACTCATCCCCATGTCGCTTCTTCCATTGATAGGTTCTTCCATTTGATGAGGTACTTAGTAATTGCTCAATTTCTTAGCTACTTAGCTCTTGTTTCCAAGATTGTTTCTAGTTCTAGTATTATTTTAGAATAGTTTCGAGTGGGATCTTGTTACTGTTTTCCTTCTTAAAGCAAGAAACATGGAAGACTCGATGTACAAGTGAAGATGGAGGTAGCTCCAATTTGTAAGTTGTACTTCGAATCCTTTGCAACACCTTATATGGCCATAATACCTTGGTTCTAATTTATTATGCTTCTTTTATTGCTTGAGGGGCATTTGTTTATATGGTTGTAGTCTCACAAATACCAATCCCCCGCTTGAAAATCCATTTCAATGTGATGTTGGTATGCTTGTTGTTTAATACTATTTGTGCCATAACCAATTTGTTCTTAAATAGTATTAGAACCTCTTGTTGGTGTCTTATGTGGTCCTCTATTGCTTGAGACTCTCTAGTCCCTCTCAAGGGTGATGTGATGCATGGAGGGTGACATCCATAAAATACCATAAATGGTGACGTTTTTTATGAGGTGTGGAAGGATGTGTTGTACCACCATTTTGTCAAGTGCAACCATTTGAGCCATTATGTTTGTTTATCAAATGCAAAGCAATGTAGACAATCATAGTTTTCTGATCAGAATTGAGGATGGTAAATAAATAATGAGTCATTTGAGTAGCCAAACAATAAAATAATTCATTCTGAAATTTTCCAATGAAAATTAGATCTCTATCAGGGGTGGTAGGAGCGAGAGGGGTTATCTATCTCCTAGATGAACAATTAGAGCTACAATAGACTTGGGGTCTGTGTACTACAACTAAAAACCAAGCTAAGTATCTATCACTTTGACAAGGATTAGAATTAACAATAGTAACAAACATCTCCAAAATTATGGTGATCGAAGACTCAATGATGGTGATTTGTAACAGCCCAAAATAAATATCTACTTAACTTTTCTAGTTAACATTAAATTTAAATCAACGTGGCACTTACCAAGCCAAATAAACATGTAATTAATAAACTAAATTCAACTAAGAATAATGCTTACCTGTGGTAGAAGTAGGCTTACCACAACAAGGTTTTGGGGACGACTCTCCACCCAACCGTAGGCTCAATTGTGCAAGGATTTGCTACAACTGGGCACCCCCGAGCCCTCAATCAATGTACTACTACCAGTGACTCCTATGTCTTAGAACACCATTCTCCCAAGAGAATGAAAGATAGAATCTCAGAAAGATGGAATGCAGGAATGCCTCTCATCTTCCTCACCATCTATTAAATAGAACAAACATTGGATGGGAACTACATGCACACACTCCATGTGTCTACATGCGACTTTGATTTTTAGCTTTCTTGTTTTATTTCTTTACTTTTCTTTTCATTTTTAGCTTTCTTTTTTTATTTTCTTCTTTTTCATAGCTTTATTGATTTTTTTAATTGTTTTCTTTGTTTTATTTCTTTTTATTCTTATTTAGAGCTTTAGTATAGTTATTACTATTTTTATTTTTATTATTTTTATTTATTTTCTTGTATTTTTAAATATCATTTATTATTTAACATTTATGATTTATTATTTTATTATTATTTATTATTTATATTTATTTTGTGTTATTTATTATTATTATATTATTTTTATTATTTATTATTAAGGGGAGGGATATTACATACTCTCCCACTTTAAGGAACTTCGTCCCGAAGTTATGTTGAATTATGTATTATTTATTATTTTATTTACTTCATGTTGCCAACACCCTCTGTTGAACTAGTATAACCAGCAGGCATCGCAAGTCCCCAACACCCCGGGAAATCTCAAGGAATCTCTGTCATTTTTCCCACTTTCGGCACTAGGCTAAGCCTGACCCGGTCTGTATCCTAGTCCAAGGCTGGCCCCAAGGCTCGCGCTTGACTCAGACCTCATCTGCCCCAAGGCAGGCATCCAGTCTGGTACTTAATGACCCCGGGCATCTCGCAAGGCTAGCCCACTCCCTCCACAACTACTAAGGTGCACAGCCCCAGGCATCGAAGTCCTTTACATCTCTTCTAGACTTCGACATCCCAATCCAATAACAGGCACCTAGCCTATAACATCAGGCACTTGGCCTCCTCAATATGGTCGTATAGCTCTTCAAGAGCTATCCATCAAGAGCTATACACAAGATAAAGGAACCACTGGCATATGTAGTGTTGATTGAGTTTTGTCCCCAGCCCATATGGTGTTACTTATTCTCCCTCGTGCGTATGGGCCCACATGAGATCATCAAATAAACCGGCCCTCTTGGCCCATTTGTGGAGTCCTGTGAATCATCACATCTCAACATGCATCAAATGCATTAACCATACCATCATAGTATCATAGGAAATAATCCACATGCCAACTCTTGCATGAGAACGTTCATCTTTGTTAATCACAACATTATGAATAATAAGGAACCGCATGCTCCTGCATGTCATATATTTGTACGGAACTATCGTATGCTTCAGTTATACCATCAACACAATTATATCTAAGACATATCATGACTTCACATAAATGAACCACATGTCAACAATCCTCATATTATAGCATCATAATTCCTATGCCACGTTATACATATCATATCCATCATGAGTACTGAACATTAAATACCTATCATCACGTAGTAAATGAATATGTTAATATACCTTGACATAACGTCATAATACCTATGCATATCACTATTATCATTTTGATACATCATTATCTTCCTATCATGATATCATGAAACATCGTCAACATGTTTTCATCAAGTTGTCAATCACTTTCAATAATCATTTCGACTTCTTTCTACTAGGTAGTTGATCATTTACACCAACGGTATAATCATCAAAGTATATCGTTAAATTTCACATGAGCGTCATCATCTTGAGTCTTAATATCACGTCATATATTCTTCCTTCCCCAAGAAAATTTTAGTGAATTTTATTGTTTAAGATATTACTAGTGATACCATCATTATTTAAGTCATCTATCTCAAAATTAAAATCCCTTGATTTTACATCCATTTACCCTTTGGGCTTACTGATTCCAATACCGCTATATGCAATTGCATATAAACACTATTTCATCATGATTTAACTTTATGAGGATTTTTTGATCCATGTTGACTTATTTAACAATTAGCACTTCATCCACAAAAATATGTTCTTATCTCGTTGAGTTCGTAAAGTTTGTACCTTAATACCACTTGATTGCTTTATCATAAATTCAGTTTCCTCAAGTTGGGCAAAAGACTCTTTCTTATTAAATAATATCATTATTTTAGATTTTGAAACAGTTGGAAACACTACTACCATCTCATCATGCAACTTCACACCTTCATATTTTTTAAATATGTAGATCATCATTATGACCATTACCATGTTTCTCAATACCTATAAAAGAACTTTCTTCTTGATAGAACATCCCTTCATTTCCTTCTACCCGATATTCATAGATATATTTTTATTTTTCTCTCTGTCTTGATTTCCTACTATTTCATGCTTCAAAATGGAAGTTTCTTCACTTCATTCTATTTTATTAAATTGACTTGAATTTATCACCTCCAATCATTGTGGTTTCTTCTCCTCCTCTCCTATAGCACTGATATACCTTGGAAATGTTGTTAATATTTCCCAATTCATTAAGATAGCTACCAAGTGTAATCCGCTTATCTTTTCTATTATAATAAAATCTCTTGATCATACGTCTTGTTATCCATAATTCATTCATATAGTTAGTCACCTATGGAAAATTTTACAATGTGGCTCTCTCATTGTTATAGATGTTGTAATGCACACAACTTATCTTCTCCAATCATTCTATTTAACATACCATACATGTTCCTTAAAATAACCTTCATTATTACCTTGATTTTTCAACTTCATTAGTTGATTGTCAATATTTTCTTCTTTATGTGCATCCTCCTTAGATAGACCTTATAGTGATACCTTTAGGGTACCAAGTTATGATTATACCAAACTCTTCCATTATGTTCTAAAATAGGTTGTTTCTTCTTACTGATTTCTTACCCTTGTTGTGATACTTCTTCTCTACCACCTTAAACATCTAATCCAAGTTGGCCATAATCACATGAACTATCATTAGTTATCATCCTTTTTAAAAATTTTAGTTTCTCCTTTCCACTTCTCCATAGACAACTTTATCCAATATATGCATTTAACCTTGAATTACGAAACCCCATGTAACATTATACTCAACATCTGAACTGAAATCCAAATTTGTACGATTTGCCTCGCAGACTAAAATATACCATCCTGTGGTTTACTCAAGAATGAAGGGGACTTCAATGGTAGCTTGATGATGTTTAATATACAAATGATATGAGTAGTAAATGAGCAGATACATGTAATCTGAATGGCAATTGCAATGCAAAATTAAATTTATGAGAAGATCATATTGAGAGAGTCGTGTTCTTGCAATAATAGACCAGAGAAATGCCAAGCAACTGCTATCGCTAAAGGACAATGAGAACAACAATCCAACCCAATTAGTGAATAGTATGATCAACATTCAAGGAATGTCATCTCTATGTTTTTATATCAGATTGAACAGTAAAATAATGAACAGATGCTAGTGAACAATGATCATCTAAAGGTAATAAGATATCAGAGTTTATCCATTGTGAATTTGGAACATATTTGACTACTTTAATTGGTTACAATTTTCAACTTCAATTATCCAAATACTTCAAGTGTATGTAACAACCCAAAATAAATATCTACTTAACTTTTCTAGTTAACATTAAATTTAAATCAACGTGGCACTTACCTAGCCAAATAAACATGTAATTAATAAACTAAATTCAACTAAGAATAGTGCTTACCTGTGGTAGAAGTAGGCTTACCGCAACAAGGTTTTGGGGATGACTTTCCACCCAATCGTAGGCTCAATTGTGCAAGGATTTGCTACAACTGGCCACCCCCGAGCCCTCAATCAACGTACTACTGCCAGTGACTCCTATGTCTTAGAACACCATTCTCCCAAGAGAATGAAAGATAGAATCTCGGAAAGATGGAATGCAGGAATGCCTCTCATCTTCCTCACCATCTATTAAATAGAACAAACATTGGATGGGAACCACATGCACACACTCCATGTGTCTACATGCGACTTTGATTTTTAGCTTTCTTATTTTATTTCTTTACTTTTCTTTTGATTTTTAACTTTCTTTTTTTATTTTCTTCTTTTTCATAGCTTTACTGATTTTTTTATTATTGTTTTCTTTGTTTTATTTCTTTTTATTCTTATTTAGAACTTTAGTATAGTTATTAATATTTTTATTTTTATTTATTTTCTTGTATTTTTAAATATCATTTATTATTTAACATTTATGATTTATTATTTTTATGATTATTTATTATTAAGTGATTTATTATTTATATTATTTATATTTATTTTGTATTATTTATTATTATATTATTATTTTTATTATTTATTATTAAGGGGAGGGATATTGCATAATTGGACAAGTGTGGAAAGAAAGGGGATCACATAACATTTCCCTCCTCCCAATCTTGCAAATGATTACCTTACAAATTCAACATTTTGAACAAATAGAATTATGCCATGTGTATAGGGAGCTAAATACAAAAACAGACACAATGGCAAACAAAGGGAGAAAACTGGAACAAGGGTTAATGGAGATAGACCAAAGGTCTACAATAAGCCTCCCTTTACCATGAAATTACTAGACACATATAAGGGTCAAAGTATAAAAAGTAATGGTCCCTTTAGCTGAATAAATGATCAAATGTGTAAATTGGGAGATATACCAATTGCCCCATCCCTAAACAAGTGGATATTGGCATGAATATTGGCGATCCCAAGGAAGGAATGCTGACTCCCCTTAAATATTCAAACAAAAGCCCGATGAAAGTGTGCCATTGTCTTGTACAATGTTACAACTAGAGGATAGATATAGACCCACACACACATAAGTGGCTACAATATCTAACTTTGAATGGTCGAAATTGGTGGACTTAGGTAAATGCATCAACCTTGTTAAAACATTCAATTCACTTCAGAAGGGCTTTAGTTCTCCTTTTCCTTCATATTTCTCATCATTTTTTATAGTATTTTCAAGAAATTCACTGAGATTTCATTATGGATTCGACAACTCCACAATTTAATGCCTTAAAATGGTGAAACCGAGGTGGGGGTGGATTTATATGGTTCGATGTTGCCCTTAATAGTGCTTCATTATTGTATGAACCTAACCACTAGATGATGTGGCTATCATTGCGTGGAATTAGAAGCTCTGTGCAATATATAGGACCTCTCATGGCGGACTTGGGAACTCCATCTCATGGGGACAAGCAAGCGAAGATCAACTAGCTCCTATAATATTTGTTGGAGGTTGTGGAAGGGAGGATTAATTCTATGCAGCAACAGAGTGCTTCGCAAGAAACAAAAAGGAAAACATATCAATTATTAATGGACAATAGCTATGAATTGATGCAAATTAAGATGGAGAAATTTCAAGTTGAGATTCAAACATAGATGGTTGCAATGGATACTAGGCTCATAAAAGTAGAAGAAAAACGTAGCAGTAGAGCACAGGCAACCCTAGAGGAGTCTGAGACCAGTGAAGGAACATGAAAGAAAAAGGCTAGAAGAGTTGGGGGACAATACCAATAGGTCAAGGATAATGATGACGATCTAATTGAAGAGGTATGATCACCATCTGGTAGATAAATCAACATGCCTTGATATTTTTTGATGTTTTGTAGATATAAGTTGTTATTAGGAGTTTTTTTTGTAAAGATTACATTAGTCATCTATTTAGAATGGTCAACAAAAAACTCCATAAGCATATAATATCTATATTTTGGACTATTGAATGTAGTATAATAGTGGATCATGTAGAACTATGTAAGGGTTCTAGCCCATAAAGCATCCTTTCATTATAATATTCAACTCCTAACCATTTATTTGAAAATAAAATGGATTCATGTCACTTATAATAATCTTTTGTATTTCGTGTAGATTTTAGACCGTTTCCATGAATTCTTTTGCCACTGTACTTGCTTTAAAAGGATGAGAAAGAGAGTAAAAATGCGCACACTTTGCCAATCGATCTACCACTACCATAATGACACTCTTTCCTTTAGAATTGGGTAAAATTGTAATAAAATCCATTGAGACTTATTCCAATGTTGGCTTGGTATGGTTAATGGCTAAAGGAACCTTGAGTTCTTTATTTTCTCTCCCTTATTTTGTTGGCATACCACACATTCCACCACAAAATTTTGCACATCTACTTTAATACCTTCCCAAAAAAAATCTCTCTTGATCCTATGGTATGTCTTCAAGAACCTCGAATGTATTCCTACAAGAGAAGTGTGTAATTTTGAAAGGACCTTTTATTTGAGTTGAGAATTTTTACACAAGTCTAAGTGATATTAATACGATAAAATATCATTTTTACACATAAAATTTTCTATTGCATTGGGGTCCTCATATGTTTGTTTAATTATCCTGCATATCTTCTCATCTTGCTCCCATTCTATCCTTGATTCTTCCACCCAATCAGATTGTGGAGTGGAAATAACACATAGTAAACTATTTGTGTCTTCCTCTTTTCTTGAGAGTGCATATGTCACAATATTTTCTTTTCTCTTTTTGTAGATAAGTTCAAATTCAGAACCAAACATCTATGTGACCCATTTTTATTATGCTTTAGAAGATAGTCTTTTCTCCTGGAATTACTTTAGACTATAATGATCTCTTTTTACTTTGAAGTGTCTCCCTATTAGGTATGGATGCAATTTCTTAACTACATGCAGTATGACCAACGTTTATTTTTCATAGATAGGTCTGAGTAAGTTCTTTCCTTTAAGTTGATACTATCAAGGCAAGGGGCCTTCCTTATTGTGTAAAAACTACAACAATGCCATTGTTTGAGGCATCAGACTCCACAATTAAGGTTTTTGTGAAGTCGATTGTTGCCAAGACGAGAGTTGTACACGTAGCCTCTTTAAGTTTGCCAAAAGCTTTGGTAGCTTCTTTAGTCCGACAAAATTCTTCCTTCTTCAATAATTTGATTAGAGGCGTTGCAATTTGACCCTAATTCTTGACTAAATTGTGGTAATAACCTATCAATCCTAAGAATCCTATGATTTTCTTCAAGGTATTAGGGATTGGCCATTCCATCATAGCTTTGATTTTGTTAGGATCCACCTTGACCATAATGTGATACCATATGACTCAAATATTCCACTTCTTGAACCCCAAAGACACACTTGGAAGGCTTTGCATATAGTTGTTGATTTTCCAATAGTGTTAAGACCCTATCAACATGTTGTACATGCTTTTCCCAAGTTTTGTTGTATATTAGTAGGTCATAGAAAAATACTAACACAAATTTTCTAGGGAAGTGTCTGAAAATAGAATTCATCAAGCTTTTAAAAATTGAAGGTGCAGTTGTAAGTCTGTATGACATAACCAAAAACTCATAATGACCTTCATGTGTTCTAAAGGTTGTTTTGGGAATGCTTTTTTTCTGTCATTCTGATTCAATGATATCAAGAACAAAGATCCAAATTAGTAAGGAAAATTGTTCCATGTAATCAATCTAAGTATTCATGAATGACAAGAATAGGAAACTTAGCTTTGATTGTCATTTTATTGAGTTGTCTATAATTTGGACGCATATGGCATGAACCATCCTTTTTTATATTCATCACTATTGGTGAAGAAAAAGAACTTTAGCTAGGTTGAATGATGCCCACCTCTAACATTTCTTGAACCATATGCTCAATATCACTCTTTTGTGCATGTGGATACCTGTAAGGTCTAATGTTAAGAGGTATACTTCCATGTTGCAAATAAATAGCATGGTCATGATCTTAGGCAGGTGGAAGACCCTTATGCATCTCCCAAAATACCTTAGAATGACCATTGATATCTTTTTGGAGATCCACTTGAGCAGATGATATAGATATTTGAACATTTAATGAACACAACTGTGCAATTACACCTTGGTGTCCTTCTTTTAGCAAATTTGTCACACTATTAGAGTTTATCACTCTATTAGGTTTCCCCTAGATACCTCTAAGCTTAATTTCCTTTCCTTCTAAGAAAAATCTTATAAAAGATCTTTAGAATTAAGGGACATTGTTCCCAATGATTGTAACAATTGGACCTCTAAAAAAAATACCAACACCACCCACTTGTATTGCAATCATTGGACTAACCAACAAATACCCCCCCATATTCAACTTAATATTATGGAACTTTGCTAAATAATTTATGGTACCTCCATCTCCAATTTTTACTTGATTTTTTGGTGCTAGATAAACAAAGCAATTAAGAAGTTTGGCCTCATTCAATGGAGAGTAAATTATTCTCACAACTAAGAAAAACTTGAGCGAGTATGTAGTTTCACACATTTCATTATTATTATTATTATTTGATCAAAATGGTGTGTTTGTATTAGTAAAGTGTTGTAGGCTCATTAGTTAGCAATCTAGCAAATCATTTTTTAGATATCTCTAAGTGTTTTGAGGAAAAAATGTTGCCCCTTGTCTGAATGCTTCATTTGGTACGCTAATGTGCCATTTCCAACTACATGTTAGATTCTAACATAAACTCATAATAACAAACATAGTTTGAAAAACATATAGAAACAATATTAAACAAGTTTTATCTCCATGTCCACATTATTCTAACCCACTTTTTCCATGTCTATTCTTGAACAATGTTGCTATATTGTCTTAGTCGCCTTCTCCATGGTTGTACCTCTGGAAAAATTCACCCTAACCTGCATCGTGCCTTAATACTACAACAACTTCAAGATAGTTTATTTGAGGAGGTTGTTCTCCTACTTCAATTGCTAGATCATAGTTCCTAATTCATGGTCTCTATAATTAAAGATCCCTCCCTATCACATGCCTCTTTTTATAGTCTAAGCTAAGCATTCATGCTAGCAATGGTGGTTTTGAAGTCCATAATTGTTGTTTCTTGAATTCTTAGTTATCAATTGACCTCTTGAAATTCACAGTTGATGCATTTGTATGTATCCTTTTGCCCCCACCATGTGGTTATTTCTAGTAACACAACGACGAGGGATCCTAGCATGTGACCAAAACTAGGACCTTCAACCTCCATTAAGGAGTTTGATTTTGCACCCTATTTCTTCTCCACCCTACAAAATTTGAGCCTAGTCCATGGTGAATCTCCTTTCTCCCAGGGATACCACCACCAAGTTTCACTATAACAAAAAACTAAGCACTTGAGGTTGAGGCACCCAAGTACCCAACAACTCCTAGAATTGAAATATATATTCTTGTGGATTTAATCCTTGAGACACCATCAAAACACACATTCTGACATGGGTGGAAGATCTCCCACCTTCTTAAAGGATTGATGAGGCTCATCAATGGGTAATTTATATGGATCTTAATACCACTCTCCAGCTTACTAAAATCAACTTTTCTCACATTTCTTTACATGTTTTGTTATATTTTGCTTAATGAGAAGGGTAAAGATGAGATGTCATGTCTTGTGGTCTAATGTGCATTGATTGCAGGTTTTGGAGCAAATTTTGGCTAATTAAAGTGTAGGAACTCGAAGTAGACAAGAAAGAGGGATTTTAGGAGATTTGATCTCCCTCCTTAACTCCTCACTCACTCGAAGATTCCTCCACCAGATCTCATCAGCTCAAAGTTACAAGCAGCCGAGCCATTAAGATCATTGGCAACTAAGTCAGTGATAGTTGAAGACCAGTTGATCTCAAATTTGGGAGCCAAGCCTCCATAAATTTAAGGAAGTTTTTGGTAACTTCAGTTGTATAAATAAGAAGGCCTAAAGCCTTGTTAGGATTCGACTTTTTAGTTATTGTAGCCAAGAGGCATTTTCGAGCTAAGACATTGTGACTGATAACTCTTATGTATTTTTGATATTTTAATGAAAATGAGAAGCATTTCCATGATCCAACACTGAGTTGACTCAGAGGGCTGAAGCTCTTGGGTTAGGGCCCAACCCTAGCATCAAAGGTTCCTCTTTTTGTACATGTATGCTTATATTACATTCATAGTTAGTTGTTGAAAAAATGTAGGTTTTGTTAATTTGCAAGTATTTGGATGATTAATTAGTTTGCTTCCATTTGTGGATAGTTAGATCAATGGTATCATAGTGACAGAAGACACTCCATAAAAGTTGGTGATAGTGGATTTCACCTCATCTCCCTTATGGGATCATGACTTGAGGGTTCTATTCATCCAACCCAAAAACCGATTTCTTGCTTTGTTGCATAATCTAGGGTTTCTTGATGAGTAGGTCATTGTCTTTGAGTTTCTTAGGATGAGTTACAATTGTCATTTTTGATCTCTTAAGTTTTGCATTGGTTTCAAAGCACTTCCATTCATGAACTTAGCCACTAGATGGTAATAACTCTGTTTTCTTCCATTTAATAAATCTTTCCCATGTATAAATGAATTTGTGCATAAATGCAACCAAGAATGTATGTTGTTGTAGGAGCTTCTAAATTGCAGGGATACCTCATCTCATTTGCCTCATCCAAACCTTATCCACCCATGTTTCCAAATTCCACTAAACCCTAAATCCGAATTCTTGTTGTGTAAACAAAATTTCCATTTCCATTGAGAAAATCCAACCATCTTAAAGCATTTTATTGAAGCTTGGATAGTGTTCGCCTCCTCCATACCTTATTCCCCCATCACATACCTTTCCCACACTTCATTTCACCTTTCCTACCATCTCCTAATTTTTCGGTCTGTTTCCTTTAGTAAAACAAGGCATCCTATAGTAGAACTAGGACATCCTATAGTAGTACTATAGGAAACCCTGTAGTAGCCTGTTTTGAGCCTGAATTTAGCAAAATTGTCATTTAAGCTTGGATTAGGTCTCCACTTGGCTTCCATACCCTTAAGACCAATCTAGAACTCTTCCTCCATACTTGTCTCCCCTGCTAAAGAACAAGTAAAGATTAGCATTTGCATTCATAAAATGAAAACATCAAAGAAGAGCTTTTTCTACAACTTCTAAATTAGCACATGCATGCAACCATTATTATACTCCTTCGATTAGATTCCATGCTAAGTTAGTTTAGATCATTAAATGTTATAAAGAAGGATAAGATAGGTTTCTTTTACAAGAAAAAGGTGTAAATGAGTAGCTAAAGGATTTCATGTCACTTTACAAGCATCTTCCAATTTAGTCTTTCATTCCTTAAAGTAGGCAACATTCCTTTTCTTTCATTAAGGATAATTTTCCCTTCTCCATTTGGTAGTCAGACTTCTTCTAGTCAATAGAAGACTGGTTTGAGAAACCCTAGTGGTCTATCACCCCAGTTGAAAAGTGACAAAGAGTAGAGCATTACATCTATTTGTGTATACAACATTGTCACCTCCAGGTTTGTACGAACTCTGGGTTGATGAAGTAAAGTTGGTAGCCCCAGGAGTTGCAACATTATTGCTACAATACTGGCGCTCATCACTTTTTGTTGCCGTTGCCAGAGAGGTGTCTGAATAGATGTGATTTCTACTTTTTTTCTTTCTTTCCTTATTTCCTTCTCATTCTACAAATAGTTACATTCAATAGACAGTTGCAATTTCGTTTTTCTTTCTTTCCAATTCTGTAATTAGTTCCATTATGTAAGTAGTTGCAATTTGGTTTTGCTTTCTTTCCATTATGCAAGAAGTTAAAAAAAACCCCAAAGAAAAAAGAAACAAACTCCTTTCATGCCTCATAGGAGTAGAGACAATTTAGGGAAATTTTTTCCAAATACCTCCACCACATTAAACAACAAACCTTCCCTCTTCTTCGTTGGCTGTGAGCTAGAGGACCCATTAGGTGAACAACCAGATATTTTTGAAGAGCCTATCGGGGAAGAAGAAGAGACCATTCCACCAACTTACACCATGGATGAAAATAGAAATGGGATTGGAGACAAAGAAGGAGCTGAGAATAGCGCTGAGGGTGCTTTCCCATCAGAGAAACTTATGGGGATGCTTGGATGAAAAACATAAGCCCCTCTGCTCTTCCTCACTTCCATGGCCTGACCTTAGAAGACCCGGATGCTTTTTTGTTCGAGTTTTTTGTCATATGCAAAACTTATGATTACACCTCTAAAGATCAGAAGTTGAAATTGTTCCCATCCACTCTCAAAGATGCAGCCTTGCGTTGGTTCATGGGTTTACCTGGGGACAATATCACCACTTGGGCTCATATGAACAAGCTTTCAATAATAAGTATAGGTACTACTGTAGGTCCAAAGATACCAAAGAGGAAATTTTTAGAATGACCTTGGGACATGATGAATCTTTTGAAGATTATGAGGAAAGATTCCAAATCAGATACAAAAGGGCCAAGTGCACCGTTGATCCTAAATACTTAAGCTAGTTCTTCTTAGGGGGATCAGGGAAGATCTCCTAGAAAACCTAAACACGCTGTCAGGAGGGGACATCCATCAGTTGCCCTATGATGATATCAAGATAGTTTTCAGGAATCATTCTAGGCTAGCTAGAAAGAAGGGTAGGGCTAACCAAGCTTTGGCCAGTTCGTCCTCCTCCAACACATCCATAAAAATTGATATTGGGAACATGTTGGAAGATTTTAAGAGTGAAATGTTGCATACCCTTTCTCTGCAAAGGAACACCATGCAGATCGAGAGGACGCAGGAGGAAGTAGAGAGAGCCTTAGCTATCTTCTGTTGTAGATGCACCAGGAGGAACCATTGGAACGAATGTCCATTAAATCTGATTGAAATCTGCTCGGTTTGTGAGGAAAAACACTCCACATACAAGTGCCCTTATCTGCCTAGATTAAAAATTGTGTATCAGGGAACTGAAGGGGTGACTGAACAACTTTGCTACATCAACCAAAGGAGGCCTCAAGGACCTTGACCATACCAACAAGGCATACAGGGGCATCCTATTCATATTACAACCATAACCATAATACATCCATCCCCCCTTGGTGACCTCCTACTCATCCTTCGTGGTCCACACCTTCTCCCTCGTATTTTGAACCTCAATACCATTCCCAACCTACCAACCAACCATTTCGGCCATATGCTCCTCCAAAACCTCAGTGGAATGCACCATCCCAAGCGTGGAGGCCCCCATACAACCAAGCTCCAGATTTACTGCCTCCACCTCCATATCAACCACAACTCCTACACCCTGCTCCACCTAAACAACCTCAGATGCTTGCCCAATCAAATTCGAAACCGAACAATTGACAGGCACAACAGGTCTAAAGTGGAGAAACATCCTACCCTGCCTATGCTGTGGAAATTCAAGAAATTAACCTCAGGTCTAGAAGAGTGCTTCTAGATAATCAACCTCCATATCCACTTGAGGAGTGCGAAGAGAAAAAGGAGGAAAGTATCCCTCAAGTAAATCTACCTCCTTTTCCCGAGAGATTAACCCATACTGTCCAACACACCTCGGAAGAGACTGAACTTCTGGGTGAGCTGAAAAATATGTGTGTTAAAATCCTGCTTCTCCAAGTTATCAAAGATGTCCCCATCTACAACAAGTTAATCGAGGAGAAGTGTTTCAAACATATAAGAAGGTGAAACAAAGACACCCCTACCATTAATATCATTGGACAATTGTCGGACTTAATGCCGGGGCGAGTGATTTGCCTAAAGTATCTATATCCTGGAAGTCCTGTAGTAGATGTACACATCGATGGCACCATTGTCCCCCATACCCTGATCAATCTTGGGACTGCCATCAATGTGATGACTAAGGAGACTATGCTTAAACTGAATCTCTAGAGATCATTAAGAAATACCACAACAATCTTGCATCTTGCGGACAAGCCCATAGTAGCTCCTGAGGGAGTTGTTGAGGATGTGATGGTCTCCATTAATTCCTGGGAATACCCTGCTGAATTCTTAGTTCTCCAACCTAAGTCCAATTTCAATGGTTATCCTCTCATCCTTGGGAGGCCATGGTTAGCCATTGCCGACGCTTACATAAGTTGCAGGGCTGGGAATATGACCATTAAAAATGGGCATTTGTCCAAGCAATTGGTCTTGTACCCTCCTGCTCAACCATATTTGGAGCATGAATTACCTTTATGGTTAGAAGAGGAGGAAGAAGATGAAGTCTACTCTTCCCAAATCTGTACCCTAGATGCTACTATAGGAGGGGGGAAACCTGATGAAGATGACCTGATTGAGAAAATCCTCCAGAATCAACCCCCCAACACCATGTCTCTTGAGGAGTTAGTGAAGGAAGCCAAATATAACCCTTGGACTGATCTATGCTTAGCTGACTCAAGCCCTACTCATGTCAAGATGATAGAATTCGGCCCAAAAAGAACATTGAAAATCAACCCCTCTCTCTCTGTACCTCAGGAAGAGGAGTTATGTGACATGCTAAGAAAGCATTTGGATGCCTTTTCCTGGAGTTACAAGGAAATGAAGGGAGTGCACCCTTCAGTGTGTACTCACCACATTTACATCAAGGAAGGCTACAAGCTAGTCCACCAACCTCAGAGGAGAATGAACCCAACCCTCAAGGATATAGTCAAAGAAGAATTGCAGAAGTTGTTGGATGTAGGGTTCATTTACCCCATCTTAGATAGTGAGTGGGTGTCTCCTCTGGTTTTGGTTCCAAAGAAAAATGGAAAGTGGAGGATCTGTGTGGATTACTGAGAGCTAAACAAAGCCACAAAAAAGGACCATTTCCCTCTACCTTTCATTGACCAAGTATTAGATGGTTTGGCAGGAAAGAAGTTCTTCTCTTTCCTAGATGGATTCAGTGGTTACAATCAAATCCAGATCAACCCAGAGGACTAGGATAAAACCACCTTCACCTGTCCCTGGGGTACCTTTGCTTATAGGGTCATTCCTTTTGGTCTATGCAATGTCCCTGCCACTTTCCAGAGGGCAGTCCTAAGCATATTTGCAGAGCTAGTCCATGATTCTGTGGAAATTTATATGGATGATTTCACGCCTTATGGGTGTGATTTCCTTGAGGCTCTCTCTAAATTGGGAAATATATTAAACAAATGCATTGAAATGAACTTATCCCTTAGTCTCGAGAAGTGTGAGTTCTTAATGACTGTAGGAACTGCTTTAGGTCACTCAATATCCCAGGAAGGATTGCAAATAGACCTAAATAAGATAGCTATCATAAAGCTGGTCCCTACTCCTCAGAAGCAGAGGGATGTCAAAAGTTTCTTAGGCTTTGCTAGAAGGTATAGGAGATTCATAAAAGACTTCAGCAAGGTAGCCTCGCCTTTGTTTGGACTATTGTCCAAGGACTCTGAATTTTTATGGTCAGAAAGCTGCAAAGAGGCCTTAGAAACCTTAAAGGACAAGTTGACTACTGCACCTATCCTTCGAGGCCCAAATTGGGCTCTTCCTTTTCACATACATGTTTATGCCTCTCACAAAGCTATAGGAGCAGCTCTGGGCTAGATCGATGACAAGCTACCTTATGCCATTTACTTCATAAGCAAAAATCTATCCAAATTTGAGTTGAACTACACAGTGACTGAAAAGGAGCTCCTAGAAGTTGTCTATTCCTTGAATAAATTTAGACATTACATTATTCGTTACCAGACCTTTGTACACATTGACCATGCTGCGATTAAATATTTGATGAACAAACCTTATGTGAATGCCTGAATTATTAGATGGTTACCTTTTTTACAACAATTTGATCTAACTATTATTGATAAGCCTGGCAGAGAAAATGTAGTTGTAGATTTTCTGTCCAAATTGACTGTGTTTGCAGGTGAGGAAGGAATGGTTGATGACCAACTTCCAGATGAACATTTATTCACCATTTCAGCTCCCTCTCCATGCTTTGCTGACATAGCCAACTACTTAGTAGCTGCACTGTTCCCTCCAAATCTGTCCTCCAAGGAAAAGAGAAAAATTATAAGGAAAATCTCCCCATTCACTTGGATTGGGGGCAATCTCTTCAAGTTGGGCCCATATCAAATTCTCAGAAGATGTGTTAGGGAGAAGGAAGTTTTTGACATCCTTCTGGCTTGTCATGATGGGCATTGTGGAGGTCACTTTGCAGCCAAAAGGACAACCTTCAAGGTACTACAAGCTGGCTATTAGTGGCACACTCTCCACTAGGATGCAAGAAGGTATACCAGCAAGTGTGATCGGTGCCAAAGAATTGGGAAACCTACCCCGAGGGATGATATGCCTTTGCAAACTCAAGTGAATTTTGAGCCATTTGACAAATAGGGCATGGATTTCATTGGGCCCATTGATCCTCCATCAAGACAGAAAAAAGTACATCATTGTGTGCACTAACTACTTAACAAAGTGGACTAAAACTAAAGCTGTCAAGGTAGCCACAGAAGAGAAAGTGGTTCAGTTCTTGAGGGAGAATGTGTTTTACAAGTTTGGATACCCTAGATAGCGAGTCATTGATCAGGGCACTCAATTCACCTCACACATGATTGAGAATTTGTTAAGCCAGCATAAGATCAAGCACATGAAGTCCACTCCTAACCACCCTCATGCCAATGACAAGTGGAAGTACCAACAGAGCATCATAAAGCATTCTGACAAAAGTGGTTAGCAACGACATGAAGGATTGGGTTGACAGACTAGTGGAGGCCACTTGGGCCTACAATACAACTTGGAAGACAAGCACTGGCTTCACCCTTATGATTTGGTCTATGGGAGGAATGCTCCACTCTCCATTGAGTTTGAGTACAACACTTTAAGGATGGTAGCACAATTGGATATAGATGTTACAAGGGAACAACAAGAGAGGTTTCTCCAACTAAATGAATGAGATGAATTCAGGATGCAGGCCCTCCTGCACATAGAGGTAACTCAAGTACAAAGAAAGGTTTGGCATGAAAAAAATATCAAAGACAAACTATTTCAGGAAGGTGATTGGGCTCTACTATATGACTTAAGGTTCAAAGATTTCAAAGGCAAGTTGATGACCAGATGATTGGGCCCATATGTGATAGAAAGTGCCATGACAACGGGGTTGTTCAAATAAGAACCATTGATGAAGAAGGTATTCCTTTGCTTGTCAATGTGTATAGGTTGAAAGTCTATAGAAAGCCTTTGTTAAAGAAGGAGTTCATCAGTAGCACCAGTAAGTAAGTAATGGCGATTGAAGGTGTCTCGTCTTCCACCTCACCAAGTTCTTTAGAACTGTTGAATCTTTGAAAAAAGAAGAAGAAAAAAACAATAAAATACCCCTGGGTGAAAACCTCCTTTGAGGCGCCCAGGGTAGGTAACTAGGATGAAAACCTCCTTTGAGGCGCCTAGGGTAGGTAACTAGGATGAAAACCTCCTTTGAGTCAACCTGGTTGTCTTTCAAAAAAAATAAAAGACCCTTGGGTGAAAACCTCCTTTGAGGCGCCTAGTGAAGGCAACTAGGATGAAAACCTCCTTTGCGGAAACATGGTTGAATTTCAAAAAAAAAAAAGAGAAGAAAAAGAGAGAAAAAACATAAAAATAATGGAAGGGACCTCAAACCTGCCCACTCATAACAATTCTAGTTTTTGCATGTTTTCAGAAAGACAATGGACACAAATATCAGAGGGAAACAAGCCATGCAAAACCCCATGTTTTTATTCATCCATTTCATCTCCTCCATGACCCCCACATTCATTCATCCATACTCATCTCCAACAATAGAAAAATCCAAATTTCAGGCAATTCTGTGACTTCTACAGGATTTCCTGTAGTTACTACAGGAGTTTCCTGTAGTACTACAGGAAGTCTTGAAAATCTACAGGAAAGGAAGTCCAATGGAAAAATTATGATGCAAGCCTGTTTTGGATAAAAAAGGAGGCCATTGACTTTGCCACATCTCAACCAACACCCTTCATGACCATGTCGCCCTCTGTGTCCAAAAAAAAAAAAAAAAAAAAAAACTAGGAAGAGGAGAGGCACAACTGAAGGCATCATGGCACATCTCCAAAGCTCAGCAACAAGAAAGGAAGCTAGCACCTGCACATCAACAAGAAGACAATCTATTAGCAAAATAAAACCAACAAAAAAAGAGCAGTAGAGAAGATGTACCTGAGTCATGAGCAGCGCAACAAAACCACCCTCCAGCATGTATCAGCAAGGCAAAGGGAACCACAGGTATGTCACCTCATCCACACTCTCTCATAAGTATGAATATGATTAAAACTATAAGAATATGTAGAAAGTTGGTTTTATAAGCAAAGGTGGCCAGTTAACTTGGCCACCCTCGGCTAGATAACAAAAAGTTAAAGTGATAGTCAACTGGACACGTGGCAAGGTCACATTAAAGGGAATAAATCGTAAAGGTGGTTGAGTTACATTGAACATGAGTGGGTGATGATTATGAGGAAGGGTTGCATGATAACTAATAGTGGGACCAATGATCCAAAAGGAGAAATACGTACTCAGCCAACCAGCACATCGCTTAATGAAATCGACCATAAATAGAAATATTCCCTAACTTTCATGCAAGGTATTGTTCATTTCAAGATTTTGAGAGCTGAGACCACCTTGAGGAGCCATCAAAAGGAAAAGTTAGTCTCGGCCATCCTACAGTGAGAACCTACAAGAAACACAGAAAAACTACAGGAAATAGTGAGGGAAGCTAGTCTCGGCATCCTACAGTGAGCACCTATAGGAAAACTACAGGAAACAAGGAGGATTGTAAAAAATGCTGTGAGGGGGTGCCTAGTGCCAGCAATTCAAGAATTCTCCTCAATCAAAGCATTGCAGTGAAAGGTAGGTGCCATATCCTCTATGCTTTCATTTGTAAAGAGGAAAAGAAAAGAAATTGTCATTTCTTTTAGTAATTACAGTGTGCATAGAGATAGGCAGAATTATGTGGAGGATTGTGTAGAGTAAAAGGAGAATTGTAGTCATCACCCTCCTAAAATCTAAACCCTCATC
Organism: Pinus tabuliformis; assembly: GCA_031772625.1. Taxonomy (NCBI): domain Eukaryota; kingdom Viridiplantae; phylum Streptophyta; class Pinopsida; order Pinales; family Pinaceae; genus Pinus; species Pinus tabuliformis. The sequence continues at coordinate 423,957,386 of CM062820.1, read as the reverse complement.
ACCTGGGGAAGCTCTTAAGCTATAGCCACCAAAACTTCATACAAACATATTGACAGAGAGAAAATATGACAGGGGGTTTCAACAGAAGGGAGCCCACCAGAACAACTAGAATACATCAACATCCTCCTGTGGTAGAAATTTTTACAAGGAATCAATGGTTGGGATTCTTCGAGCTACTTAGGGGATATGATGATGATATAGCTAGGGAATTTGCAATGTCACTCATACCTCTAGCTAGAGTCAGTGCCACTGTTGTAGTGAGGGGTTTGTCAGTAACAATTACCCATGAAAGCATTAGCAGGATCACTACACTTCCTCTAGGGTTGCAATGGAGAAAAGAGGACAAAGCTAGAAACACTTTTTCCAAGAAGAACTTTTTCTTGGAAGGAGAGGAACCAATTGAGGACAAAAATGGGATTAGAAGGGGGAGCATTCCATATCCTTGGGATGAAGTAAGCTATCACATTCTCAAGTATATTTCTTGTGAGGGTAGACTCAGTATAGTCTATGGGTACCAGTTTAGACTCCTCCATGAGCTGATATTTGGAGAAGAGTTACCTCCTCATAGAAGACTTAGTGTGCCTTAATTTTTATTACAATCAATAATAGACATGAGCATCAAAGTACAAGAAGGGAAGCATCAACAGCTGGCACATCATGGATTGATCAAAATCATAGTAGAAGATGCCCTAAACAACTTAAGAATCCCTATTATGTGGTAAACATTTGCAGACATGAACAAAGAAGATGCAATTCAAGCCATTGAGTATGAAAGAGACCCTACTTCTAGTGGTGAAGAAGAGGGAGAAGAGCCTGAAGAAGAAGAAAAAGAACCTAAAGAAGAAGAAAAATAACCTGAAGAAGAGGAGGTAGAAATAAATGAGAAAAAGGATGAAAAACACAGTAGGGAAGAAGCACAAAAGGATGAACCAAGTCCTGAAATACATAGCAAGGAAGGAGAGGAATCTCCAAGGGTGTCTCTGGAGCCCACAGAGAAGGAGGCAGCTACTGCCTTAACTTCTCTAAGTACACCTATCAAATCAAAAGGAAAGAGGCAGAGGCAGACTCCCCTATACTTTAGAATAAGGAATAGCACCACGATAAAACAAGGGAGACCTCAAATACCTACCAAGGTTCCTATAATCATAGAGGACTCATTAAAAGAACAAGAGAAGCTAATACCTCTAGGAAGGAGAGGTGAAGAAGGCACAACACAACAAGCTTCCCCAAGGTCAACAATCACCTATGTTAGGAGGCCTGTCACAAGGTCAACCTTAGCAAAACAAGTTAAAGAACCTTTGACCCCTTTTCAAAAAGGGAAGGTCTCCTATAGGAAACACAGACAGGCCTACAAGAAACAAATACAGTCCTACAGGAAACTCTACTAAAACTACAAGAAACATAGAAATAGGATTAGGAAGGACAACAAAGGCAAAGGAAAGGAAAATAGGCAGCAACCCAAGTACAAGGAAAAAAATAATATGCAAGAGACAGTAAAGGGAGAGTCTAAAGAGTTGAAGGAACCTAACCCACAACCAAACCTCAACTCCTATTACATATTCATTGAGGGGGGCAGAGTAGTACCACAAAATTTTCCATCCCCCTATTCTTTGAGCTTGAAAATGAGAGATCAAGGACACATCATTGGATGCAAATTGCTAAATCAAAAAGTGTAGAGGACGTGGGACATATGGAAGAAAATATGCTAGAAATGGGTAGAGAATTGAGTAGCATAAGAGACAAGGAAAGAGTGATGAAATCTCAACTAGAGGTTGAGAACACATGGCTGAGTAGGCAAGTACAAGAAAAAGCGAGCCAATTGGCAATTATGGCAAGTCTCTCCATGGAGGCACTGTGAAGAATGCCAACAAAATCATATGCCTTATACCTCAAAGAACAATGGATGCAGTTTCAGATAAAAACCCTAGCACAACGAGGAACTATGCCTTTCCAAGACTATAGGATGTTCATTGACCTCTGTGACCAAAGAACCCTGGGGGATAGGGCCAAGATATATGAATTCTACCTACATAATTTGGCCCTAATAGATTTGAATGTGTGGGACCCCAATCTAAAGCTAGGGGACTTACAATTGATGGCCTTGGCATCATGGATGAATCATGAAGAGGCCAGGGCTATAAGTAAAAAGGGTATTGGAAAGAGAAGAAACATAACCCCTTTACATCAGAGCAGAACATAACAACTCCATGGATGTCATTAGCACCTAAAACCTCATTGATAATGATCCCTAGCTTGCACCGAGATACCTAGCTAGACAAGAGCAATCTGTCACTCATTTTGAGGACACTTTGAGATTGATAGGGGATGAAAGCCAGCAAACATGCCAAAGGAGATGGAACACCTTATCCTACATCCTAAAGATCAGGGAGTATCATTCCCCTGAAAGAATGAGGGATGCACTAGAAAGGAACCCATTGTATAAGAAAGCATTAAAGAGACTCAAAGTCAATTGGATTGGCTTGAAACTTAGTCCACCATTGCTCTTGGGTATGTTAGAAGGAAGAAAGGAAGAAGAAGAAAGAAAGCAGTGGGAGGAAATAGAGAAGCATGCAAGATTTTATCCACAAGAGGAGGATACTACAACAGAAGCCTGGAATGTCAGGGAGGCCACGAAAGCAATGAAAGACATGGACATAGATTGAGTTGCTTAGAGGATGAGAAACACTTTCAGTAGGGGGGTGATGATGAGGCTCATCAATGGGTAAATTATATGGACCTTAATGTCACTCTCTAGCTTACTAAAATCAACTTTTCTCACATTTCTTTACATGTTTTGTTACATTTTGCTTAATGAGAAGGGTAAAGATGAGATGTCATGCCTTGTGGCCTAATGTGCATTGATTACATGTTTTGAAGCAAATTTTGGCTAATTAAAGTGCAGGAACTTGAAGTAGACAAGCAAGAAGGATTTTAGGAGATTGGATCTCCCTCATTAACTCCTCACTCACACGAAGATTCCTCCATCAGATCTCATAAAACTTAGAGTTACAAGCAGCCGAGCCATTAAGATCATTGGCAGCCATGCCCATGATAGTTGAAGACCAGTTGGGAGCTAAGCCACCCTAAATTTAAGGAAGTTGTTGGTAACTTCAATTATATAAATAAGAAGGCCTAGAGCTTCATTAGGATTCGACTTTTTTGTTATTGTAGCCAAGAGGCATTTTCGAGCTAAGACATTGTGACTGATGAGTCTTATGTATTTTTTATATTTTAATGAAAATGAGAAGCATTCCCTTGATCTAGCACTGAGTTGACTCAGAGGGTTGAATCTCTTGGGTTAGGGCCCAACCCTAGCAGAAGAGGTTCCTCCATGTATGCTTAGATTACATTCATAGTTAGCTACTGAAGTAATTTAGGTTTTGTTAATTTGAAAGTATTTGGATGATGAATTAGTTTGCTTCCATTTGTGGATAGTTAGATCAGTGATATCATAGTGACAAAAGACACTCCAGAAAAGCTGGTGATAGTGGCTTTCACCTCATCTCCCTTATGGGATCATGACTTGAGGGTTCTATTCATCCAGCCCAAAAACAGATTTCTTGCTTTGCTGCATAATCTAGGGTTTCTTGATGAGTAGGTCATTGTATTTTAGTTTCTTATCAAAGCACTTCCATTCATGAACTTAGTCACTAGATGGTAATAACTCTGTTTTCTTCCATTTAATAAATCTTTCCCATGAATAATGAATTTTTGCATAAATGCAGACAAGAATGTATGTTGTTGCAGGAGCTTCTAAATTGCAGGGAGACCTCATCTCATTTTCCTCATCCAAGCCTTATCCACCCATGTTTCCAAAGTCCACTAAACCCTAAATCTGAATTCTTGTTGTGTAAGCAAAATTACCATTTCCATTGAGAAAATCCAACCATCTTAAAGCATTTGATTGAACCTTGGATAATGTTCACCTCCTCCATACCTTATTTCCCCATCATATACCTTTCCCACACTTCATTTCACCTTTCCTACCATCTCCTAATCTTTCGGCCTGTTTCCTGTAGTAAAACAGGGCAACCTGTAGTAGAACTAGGACATCCTATAGTAGCACTACAGGAAACCTTGTAGCAGCTTGTTTTGAGCCCGAATTTAGAAAAATTGTCATTTAAGCTTGTATTAGGCCTCTGCTTGGCTTCCATACCCTTAAGACCAATCTAGATCTCTTCCTCCATACCTATCTCGCCTGCTAAAGAACAAGTTACAAAGATTAGCATCTGCATTCATAAAATGAAAACATCAAAAAATATATTTTTCTACAACTTATAAATTAGCACATGCATGCAACGATTATAATACTCCTTAGATCAGATCCCATGCTCAGTTAGTTTAGATCATCACATGTTATAAAGAAGGATAAGCTAGGTTTCTTTTGCAAGCAAAAGGTGTTGATGAGTAGCTAAATGATTTCATGTCACTTTACAAGCATCTTCCAATTCAGTCTTTCATTCCTTAAAGTAGGCAGCATTCCTTTTCTTTCATGAAGGATAATTTTCCCTTCTCCATTTGGTAGTCAGACTTCTTCTAGTCAATAGAAGATTGGTTTGAGAAACCCTAGTGGTCTATCGCCCCAGTTGAAAAGTGACAAAGAGTAGGCCATTACATCTATTTGTTATACATCACTATCACCTCCAAGTTTTTACGAAACCTGGGTTGATGAAGTAAAATTGGTAGCCTCGGGAGTTGCAACATTCTTGTTGGAATACCGACGCTCATCAAGGATGAATCAAGGGAATGGTTGATTACACCTCCCTTGCTTCATCCTTATGCATGAATCACTTCTCGCCATATACAATATGAGTGATGAGGCATGTGACATGCACCCCATATAAATGATATGCTTTCCAATGTTAGTTCATTATTTCCTCCATAATTGATCAACACGTTGATAGGAGCCCCCCAATTTTTTGTGTTGATTTTCCTAAATTTAAACCTTAAGGTGGTGAATTTGGCCCTACTTGTTTTCTTTCCAGTGTTCCCTATTCAAGACCACATGCCTCTTTATCCAATTATTCAAATTTTCATTCAAGGTTCTCATGATGAGATAATATTTTACCTTTTTTATTTGCTCCTCTTTTAGCACTATTTTTATGGTTCTTACATAGTTGCTTTGAATTTGGCTGGAATTTTTCCTTAATTATTTAATTATAGCTCATAATTACATATCACACTCTTTTCCTAGTCAATTTGGCATCAATTAATCTCATTCCCATGAATAAAGTGTAAGCCTTTGTCTAATTGTTAGTTTGTAATCCTGAGCTCCATCCATATGGATTTCTTTAATTTCCTTCAAGATCATATATGATCCCCCCTACTCCTATGACCCCCATATTCCATTATTATTATCAACAAAATGAAAAAACTGATTGAATATATATTTTAATGGTTAGACGATTATACATTTTCTATGGCCTTATGCAAACACTACATTTTATGATTTTGATGCTAGCTTTGTAGTTATTGGGATGATTTAGGTTATGCCATTTTGTATTGGAAATTTTAGATTGTTTCCCTTATTGAATTTTACTCAATCTGTATTAGTTTAGTAATGATTCTAATTTCACATAAGTGACGATATATGATGGTGTATTTAAACCCAAAAAACTAATGACTAGAAATGAAGAAGGTTGCATTTCTAGAATTAAGAATGTCTCTTCTTAACTTGACATGGAATTTCACAATATTGACCTATAATATGTGGATATAACTAGTATTAGTGTTGAAAAATTGTGGCTACTTTTATTGATACTAGAATATGGACAATTACTTGTATATGGACAAGTTGCTTGGTGATATGCTTGTATATATTGAGAAATAAATTTTAGTTAATGTTGAAAAGTGTGCAACAAGAAATGCTAAATTTAGAAGGTGCTAAAAATAGAACTGCTAAAAATAGCACTTCTAAAAATAGCAATTTGGCCAATGAGCATTTTGGCCACCTTGGGTGAGAGGTGAAACTGCTAAAAATAGAATCTTCTAAAAATAGCATTTCTGGGTCCCTTCCTATTTTTACCAATCCCTGGTCTAACTATAGGAAGTAAAAACGAATTTGGTCTTAATAGCAGTTTAAAATATTAATTAATTAATATACATGAGTTAATTAGTTATGGAAAATTAAACTAGAAGTCTTTGTGAGAACATGCAATTAGTTGTCCCACTGAATGAGGAATTTATGCTTGATTCTCTCCACTGATTGAGGAATTAAGTATGAGTTCTATAATGAGAGAATCAATTGACTTAGTTTATCTTAGTCAAGTCCAGTTAGATTATTTTAACAAGTTGTTAAAATAATGAGATATAGTTTGTTAATGCTTGCATGCATGTGACAACTATTATTTTCAGATAACTAAGTATTCTCTCATGGATAACTGATGCATGTTAGTTCAGACAGAGACCCAGTTGAGTTCAGATGGTGGGATAGTGTACTGTCAGTTGCTAGGATATTTCTAGTAAGTATTCCTTGCATGGAGAAGGATTTATTTCCAAGAGAATTACGTGATATAGGAGATTGGAGGACTTGTGGCCTATATATTGAGGCCTAGGGAGTCTATGATCTTCATCTTCTGATTGCAGAAAGAGCAGGATAGCTCTTGAGCTGATTCTTTTTGTAAACTGAAGAGGATTTCCACTTGATTTATAATACAATGTTGGGGTTTTATGCTGGTGCTTTCCCCAGTGATATATCTTGTGTTATGTTTGATTATTTCTATTAATCAGTTATATCTGTTTATGCTTGATGTTGTTCATGAAATCGATTATGCTTCCGCTTAATGTTTTGTAGAACTAGATCAAGTATTATGCTTTAGTACATTGCATATACCAGTTTGATCTACATGTGAAATTTCTACATGGTATCAGAGCACAGGTGATCAAGGAAGAACAATATACAAGCAAGAGAAATTCGAAGTTTATTATTCGGGATATAGATCTCAAGTTCTTATCACATCCATTTCACTGATGGCTTTCTATGGTTTGAGGCTTGAGTATGCCCTTGGTGGCAACTCAAACTACATAGTTTGGGAAGGATTGCATTGAGGCAGTATTGGAAGATAACGACCTTAAGGACTTCATTGATCAAGATGTCTCTAAGCCTACTGATGCTACTCAACTGGCGAAATGGAAGAAGTGTGTGGCTAGAGCTAGGAGAATCATCCTGGAGGGAGTTCGAGATCACATAATTTCGAGCCTCCATGGGAAGGAGACTCCACATGTAATGTGGAAAACATTGAAATATTTATATCAGAAAAGCAGTGATCAGAGGAAGATGGCTCTGAAGGACAAACTTTGAAAGATCGAGTGTGAAAAGGGTGACACTATCTTTACGTTCCTGAACAAGCTCACCACCTGCAGAGATGAGCTTGCAAGTGTAGGGGTCACTACAGTTGATGATGATATGGTGAGTCTAGCACTCCTTGGTCTTCCTAAGAGCTGGAATAACTACCAGGACCCAGTGAATGGAAGGGACAAACTGCCGAATTGGGAATGACTATGGTTGGATTTGATGCAGGAGGAGATCAGACGAAGCACTAGGGATGGAGCTTCTTCATCAAAACATGATGATGAAGAGAACTTGGCTTTAACATTTAAAGCTAAGAAAGGGAAAGGGAAGGCATCCCAATCCAAGTCTTCTCAAGGAGGGAAGAAGTTTGACAAGTCGAAGGTGAAATGCTTTCATTGTCATGAGTTGGGCCATTATGGTACTAATTTCCCAAAGAAGAAGTCCAAGAAAGGTTCCTCCAAGGAATTTGATGGTGATGCACTAGCTTCACAGTTTGAGATGGATTTCTCACTTATTGCATGCATGGTTTCATCCAGCATGGGATGTGTTTGGTACTTGGACAGTGGAGCCTCTTTCCACATGTCAGGTGACAAGAGTATTTTCAGCACCTTGGAGGAGAAGGATCTCCAAATACGGATCGAGATGGGCGATGCCAGAAAGTACCGTGTCTCAGGTGAAGGTACGGTTGTGTTTCAGAGGGAGCATGGTTCTCCCCTCACTCTTTCTAATGTTATGTATGTACCAGGGCTGAAAAAGAATCTTCTGCCTATTGCCATGCTTGAGGATAAAGGCTATGATGTAGTCTTTAGTTTGGGAAAGGTTTTCCTAAGGCATATCGGCATTGGACAGACCAAACAGATTTGGATTCGAATTAAGAATCTCTATAAGTTACAGGTAGAAGACTGTGCTACATTGAGTTCCAAAGCAGAGGTGGTGCATGGCCAATATATTGGTGAGTTATGGCATATGAGACTGGGCCACTTGCATCATGGGGCCTTGAAGATCATGCAACAAATTTCTACCAGATTACCCAAGTGTAAGCTGGAGCAAATGAGCACATGCAAAGGTTTCACTTTGGGTAAGTATGCAAAAGCTTCCTTTCATGATCGGGATAGTAGAGTAAGAGCAGTTCTGGAGCGAGTTCATTCAGATGTATGTGGGCCCTTCACTACAGCCTCCACCGCGAAGCATAGGTACTATGTTATTTTTGTTGATGATTTTTCTCATAGATGTTGGATCTACTTCATGCAAAAGAAGGATAAAACCTTCTTGAAGTTTTGTGAGTTCAAAGCTTTGGTAGAGAAAGAATCAGGGAAGAAAGTAAAGGCCTTGTGGAGTGTTAACGATGGAGTGTATGTTTCCCAGCAGTTTAAGGACTTCTGTGCTTCAGAAGGAATTAAACAGGAACTCACGACACCTCATAAACCACAACAGAATGGCGTGGCTGAAAGGAAGAACATATCTATTGTGGGAGAAACTCGAGCGATGTTGCATGACCAAGGCCTACCACTTCATTTATGGGCTGAAGTAGGAAATACAGCAGTGTGTCTTCAGAACAGAAGTCCTCATCGTATTTTGGGGATGAAGACACCTATGGAGGCTTTTTCGGGGAAGCGACTAGATGTGAGTCACTTCTGCATCTTTGGATCACTAGTCTTCTGTCATGTGACCAAAGATGCTCGGAAGAAGCTAAACCCAACAGCTGAGTTGGGAATACTTGTGGGGTACACAGATACACCTCACAAATATCGAGTGTTTCTGCCAGCCAGTGAGAGGACTGTAGTGCGTAGGGATCTGAAGTTTGATGAGCAGCGAGCGATGCGAGTGTCACTTGAGAGGGAGCTCAAATTGCATGGTGATGATGAGGAACTATTAGTTCCTAAGGAGGAGGAGCCTCCTGATGATGCGGAGTAGCCGCATGTAGAGATTCCAGTTGTGGAGATCACCACTGCTGGAGAGTCTTCCAGAGATGGGCGGAAACGCTCACGGGAAGCTGACAGATTGATGCAGGATGCGAGAGAGAATGTGGGGCAGCCATCCTCTCATCGCAGATAGAGGAGATCTCTCGATAGATACACTGGCTACATGGCCCTGGTTGGGGAATGTGTAGCGATCGAGCCTTCTTCTTTTGAGGAGGCACTGTGGCAACCAGTTTGGGTGGATGCGATGGTAGAGGAGTATGATTCTATCATGCAAAACAGTGTATGGGATGTTGTTCCTAGACCGGGGGACAAGTCAGTGGTTACTTCCTGATGGCTTTACAAGGTAAAGTAGGCAGCTGATGGCAGTATTGAGAAACATAAGGCAAATTTTGTTGCCGTGGTTTCTCACAGGTAGAGGGGATTGACTATGATGAGAACTTTGCTCTTGTTGCAAGGTACTCATCGATAAGATCGATTCTAGCACTATCAGCATAGATGGGTTGGAAGATCCATCAGATGGATGTGAAGACAACTTTCCTCAATGGGGAGATTGAGGAAGAGGTATACATAGAGCAGCCTGAGGGATTTGAGACCTTCAATCGTGAGTCGCATGTGTGCCGACTCAAGCGAGCATTGTATGGGCTGAAGCAAGCACCCCGTGCTTGGTATACCAGGATCGATAACTATTTCACCGGGTTGGGCTTCACCAAGAGTGAAGCAGATGCGAACCTCTACCACATCATGGTAGAAGGTAAGTTATTGATTATTGTACTTTATGTCGATGATCTAATTTTGACAGGTGATGATCAATTGATCAAGTCTTGCAAGGAGGACCTTGCAAGAGAGTTTGAGATGAAGGACATGGGCCTCATGCACTACTTTCTAGGCATGGAGGTGTGGCAGAGAGATGGGGAAGTATTTGTGTCTCAAGGCAAGTATTCCAATGAGATACTCAGGCGCTTCCACATGGAGATGTACAAGCCCATGGAGACTTGTTAGAGGAAGGAGGATGCTACTTCAGGTGAGGTAGTAGCTGCTACAGTTTATCGACAGCTTGTGGGTTCACTCATGTATTTAGTGAACACACGACCAAATTTGTTCTTTGCAGTGAACTAGCTGAGTCAAGCTATGGTTCAGCCAACCAAGTTATTTTGGAAGGCAACAAAGCATGTGCTGAGATATCTCAAAGGCACTACACAATATGGATTATGGTATAGATGGACAGAGGGAGTGAAGCTCCAAGGCTTCACGGATGCAGATTGGGCAGGTAGTCCATCAGACAGGAAGAGCACTTCTGGAGGGATCTTCAACCTTGGGTCAGCTACGGTTTCTTGGTATAGCAGGTAACAGAGATTAGTTAAACTTAGCTCAGCGGAGGCTGAATACATGGCTGTTAGTTAGACTGCATGTGAGGCCATCTGGATGCGGAAGATTCTAGTGGGATTGTTTGGTCATATGATGGATCCTACCGTGATATATTGTGATAATCAGAGTTGCATCAAACTCTCTGAGAATCCAGTGTTTCATGACAGGTCCAAGCATATAGATATCCACTATCATCATCTACGGGATTGTGTGGTTAAGAGGATCATGATGTTGCTGTACATTTCAACTAAGGAACAGGATGCAGATATTTTGACAAAGGCATTGTCAAAGGGCAAGTTTGAGTTCCACAGAGACATGATCGGGGTTGCTGATAATCCCTTTCTTGTTGAGAGGGAGTGTTGAAAAGTGTGCAACAAGAAATGCTAAATTTAGAAGGTGCTAAAAATAGAACTGCTAAAAATAACACTTCTAAAAATAACAGTTTGGCCAATGAATATTTTGGCCACCTTGGGTGCGAGGTGAAACTTCTAAAAATATAATCTTCTAAAAATAGCATTTCTGGGTCCCTTCCTATTTTTAGCAGTCCCTGGTCTAACTATAGGAAGTAAAAACGAATTTGGTCTTAACATCAGTTTAAAATATTAATTAATTGATCTCCATGAGTTAATTAGTTATGGAAAATTAAACTAGAAGTCTTTGTGAGAACATGCAATTAGTTGTCCCACTGATTGAGGAATTTATCATTGATTCTCTCCACTAATTGAGGAATTAAGTATGAGTTCTATAATGAGAGAATTGGTTGACTTAGTTTATCTTAGTCAAGTCTAGTTAGATTATTTTAACAAGTTGTTAAAATAATGATATATAGTTTTTTAATGCTTGCATGCATGTGACAACCATTATTTTTAGATAACTAAGTATTCTCTCATGGATAGTTGATGCATGTCAATTCAGACAGAGACCCAGTTGAGTTCAGATGGTGGGATAGTGTACTGTCAGTTGCTAGGATATTTCTAGTAAGTATTCCTTGCATGGAGAAGGATTTATTTCCAAGAGAATTACGTGATATAGGAGATTGGAGGACTTGTGGCCTATATATTGAGGCCTAGGGAGTCTATGATCTTCATCTTCTGATTGCAGAAAGAGCAGGATAGCTCTTGAGCTGATTCTTTTTGTAAACTAAAGAGGATTTCCACTTGATTTATAATACAGTGTTGGGGTTTTATGCTGGTGCTTTCCCCAGTGATATATCTTGTGTTATGGTTGATTATATCTCTTACTTAGTTATATCTGTTTATGCTTGATGTTGCTCATGAAATCGATTATGCTTCCGCTTAATGTTTCGTAGAACTAGATCAAGTATTATGCTTTAGTACATTGCATATATCAGTTTGATCTACAGGTGAAATTTCTACAGTTAATTGGTTGTAGATGAAGTTGTCATCATGGATCCATTCCAAGCCATGAAATATGGTCCATTACGCCTCTATTTTTGTATTCATTTAAAAAATATATAGGAATTTTTGTTTGTGAGTCAAAGAATTTTCCCCAGGGATCCCAAATTTTTTGGAATGTTGGTTTAAAATTTAGAAACTTAAAGTTTAAGTTCAATGAAGAATTTGCACAAAAGTTTATTAGAGAAATGGGAATAAGATGTTGAAGAAAAGCTATGGATTTAGAAACACTAATAAGTGATTTGGGTCTTTCAAAATATGATGTTGATGTTTTTAAAATGAGCAAAACAAATCCTAATGGAAGCATAAGATAATATTGGAGGTGTATTATAAAATTAACCTATAAAGCACAAAGAAGATATTTTGTGTAACGCCCCACCCCACATTTACCCACTTTCACAAGTTCTCCAGGGTAAACATAAGATGAGTGTCACTATGATATGAACTAACCTCCAAATTCTAGTTATGGAAGTGTGGTCTACAAATCAGAAGTAAACTCACATCTCTTAGAGACTACAGATCACTCAAGAGCCTACCAACCACCCTAGGTGATCAATCCTCAAGCCAAAACTATTTTTCACAAGGCTAACACCCCAGCCGCACTCTTAAAACACTGTGCATGTAGTTATGATGCTCTAACCATACCCATAAGGCTGCTTGCATGCGATTGTGACCAAATTTCCCTAGTTCAGAGCATGCGATCGCAAGATCTATGCCACTTTTTCAGGCTAGCATCCATTCCACTGCCCATAACTTCCTATAACTTTCCAGAATCATGATAATGATGATAGCAATTCTAAATAATAAGAACTTGAGCAAGACCTCGACCAATACATGCCTAATGCAAGATAGACGTTTCATAAAATAGATAATATACATGGAAGTTACGGGTCATGAATGCATATCTGATCATAAACTCCTGAACTTCATTTGAGAGTCACCAAGAACGATTTATGCCCTCTTTAGCTAGTTTCAATAATACTTATTAGCCTATGCATTCATCAACCATTCAATAACTTATCAAATCATGAACAAGAGTCATAGCTAGAGCACATCATAAATCCATGCACAAAACTAACATATAACTAGAATAGAAGCTATGAAAAATCAACCATAAGATCACCATAATAACTAGTACAAGTGCTCATTGATTACAATTGGAAACTAAGTCATTTTAACATATGAAAATGCAAACCAATTTAGGGACTTCCACGTACCACCTGACCATAGATTGGGCCGAACCAAATCTCTCTTTCATCCAATCACCCCCGCACCATATTCCAAGCATGAATGTGGGATCATAAGGGTTAAACCAAAAACAAATCAACCAGGTATTCTAGATACCAAACCACCTCAACCCTTAATCACAGCAAAATCACCAATATGTTCTATAAATCACTAACATCAACTAAATCAGTCTCTACCAAAGTTGTCCAGGGCTTTAGGAACTAGTAACTCAACCCACATCCTCCAGGGCACCCAATCTATTACAAGGCTCTAGAGCGTTTGTCCCAACCCACAGGCTCTAGGAACTAGTATCTCAACCCACAGCCTCCAGAGAACCCAACTTTTTTCAGGGATCCAAAATATTTCTTCCAACCCACAACCGTAGGAAACTTGAGAACCAATTAGAAAAACCAAATGGGGAACCCACTATACCATGGCTATCCAGGAAATGGAAAGGCAAGGCTAAAACCATTGTCACTTTAGGAAAATATCCATGCCAATGACAACACATAACAAAGGAACCAAATGCATATACCATGCATCCAAAAATTAGCAAGGAGGTCACACATGCAACCTGTTACCTGCAAGGTAAGCCTGTTGTAGCTGTTGATCCAACTGTATCCTTGTGTTTCCTTGCTTTCCTCTCCTTTCTTTCTCCAATCCAAGTGAATATTAGAATGCTCCAAGAATGATTTAAGTGTGCAAGAGTATGAGAGAATAAGCCATCAACTCAAAACTATCAAAAAGCTAGAACTAACAAAAGCCATCAACTGTTTCTATGATGCCTTTTTATTGTTGATGTCTCCTTTTTCTTCATTTTCCTTCAATTTTCCTCTAATTTCCCTTGCATGCAATTTTGTGTCTCTTTGCCTTCTTTTTCTTCTATTTTCCTTTATTTTCATAATTAAATGCCAATTATTGTCTCTTTTCTTTTTCAATTACTTTGCCAATTTCCATAGCCATTAATTATCCGCAAGTGATGCCCACTATAATGCTTCACCCACCATTCAGCTTGAAATACATGTCCCATGACCTTGGTTTACTATTATTTACATGGAAAATCAAGCAGGGCCAATTACAACCCCCCCCACCCCCCGCTTGGGGGAACACCATCCTCGATGTTCAATCACACTTATAACCAACAAAACATGTTTCCCATGGAGCTTTGTAATAAATCTTGATGCAACATTTACATCATACCAAACTGTTGAAACCATGAACATCATACTACTTATTGAAGCTTTGTAACCCAACTTGATGTAGTATTTACAACATACTGTTTATTGGAGCTTTATAACACAACTCATTTTAGTATTTACAATAAAAATAGATAAGAATATAAAGCCCACATCTGATCATCCATCTCCCATGTAGATTCATTAGGCCCAAAGTGATTCCGTTGCACTTTAAGTTGCTCGATTTCTTAGTTTCAGAGCATGAGCTATTTCCACTACAAAATGCATTGAGGTTCTGGCTTGAACTCTCCCTCTGGTTCCACCTACATTATAGAGACCAATCAATCATATGATCAACATCCTAGATTGTTGGACATTAGATAAACCAACGCTCCCAGTGTGTTTCACGACATGGAGTATCCACCTCTTGTGGATCCTTATCTCTAGCGATGCGATCGTTGACTAACACCTACAGGTTTTGGTCTAATGGAAATTGTGATTCCCAACAAGTGGTATCAGAGGGTAGGTCATGCATTCAATACACACTCGGCTCGTTTTAGGGGGGAGATTGTTGGAAATTGGATAAACCAACAGTCCCCATGTGTTTCGTGACATGGATTAACTACCTCTCATGGATCCTTATCTCTGGTGATGCAATCATTGACTAACACTTGCGGGTTTTGGTCTAACGACAATCGTGATTCCCAACACTGGACATATCTCTTAAGTAATGAAACATGGAAAACATCATGGAATTTCACTATTGGCGATAGTGCAAGTTGGTAGGCCACTGGTCCAATTCTCTCAAATATCTCAAAAGGCCCACAATATCGAGGTTCCAACTTGAAACATGATCCAATCCTCAAGGAGCTCCTCTTGGGATTGATGTGCTAGTGCACATGCTCCCCAACCTGAAACTCCTTGCATGCTCTATGTTGATTCGCATAACTCTTCTTCCTGTCCTATGATACCTTTAAATTCCTCTTAATAACCTACATCTCTTTCTCCATCTCAGCCAACATATTGGTTCCAATCAACACCCTCTTCACTAGATCACTCCAACTAATAGGAGTATTACAACTCTGCCCATAAAGAGCCTAAAATGGACTCATCCTCAAGGATTCTTGATACCCATTATTATATGAAAACTCTACTAGTGGAAGATACTCCTCCCACTTCCTTTGTTGATGCATGACATACATCCTTAACATATCCTCAAGAATCTTGCTAACCCTCTTTGTCTATCCATATGTCTATGGATGATAAGTTGTACTGAAAGCTAACTTTGTCCCCAAGCCTGCAAACAACTCCTTCCAAAACTTGGAAGTGAACTTGGCATATCTATCTGATATAATCTTCTTGGGAACACCATGCAACCTCATTATCTCCCTAATGAAGATCTGAGCTACCTCATTAGCTGAATTTGTAAATTTCACTCCAATGAAGTGAGCTACCTTGCTCAACCTGTCAACAACAACCATGATGGAAACATGTTGTCTCGATGTCCTCGGAAAACCTATAATGAAGTTCATGGAAGTGACCTCCCATGTCCATTCTGGAATTGAAATAGGTTGCAATAGACCAGCCGGATGCTTACATTCCACTTTCACCTATTGGCAGTCCAAATATCTTACAACAAACTCAACCACCTCTTTCTTCAAATTTGGCCAATGATAGAACTTCTTAGCAATTTTCAAAGTATTCTAATATCCTAGGTGGCTTGAATACAGCTTGACATGAAACTCCCTGAAGATAAGATTATTGATCTCACTATTATCCGACACATAAATCTTGTTCTTGAATCTCACCAAACCATTTGTTGTAAGGTGATACTCCTCATCCCTACCACCTTCACTCTGTAGCTACAATCTATGCTTCAGATGTTGGGACCTCTCATCATGCTTCCCTTCATGCAAGCTTTACACCTACAAATGTGCCCTATATGAGCTAACAGTCAATATGTGATTCAACTACACTCTCCTACTAAGAGCATCTACAACCCTGTTCTCCTTGCCCTTAATATATTTGAGCTCAAAGTCACATTCATTGAGGGTAGCCAACAATCTAGCATGTCTGGAATTTAGATTAGTTTGGTCAAACAAGTACCTCAGTCCAATGTGATCACTCATCAAGACAGACATCCCGCGAAGAAGATAATGTCACCACATCTTCGATGCATGAATGATAGCTTCCAACTCAAAATCATAATTCATATAGTTCCACTCATGCTCATTCAACTTCCTTGACTCATAAGATATCGCCTGTCCTTCCTGCATCAGGACTCCAACAAGTCATTCCTTGCAAGCATTTGTACAAACCAAAAACTCCTTATCAGGATCTACAATCTTCAAAACTGGAGCATTTGTAAGCAAATGCTTCAATTGCTCAAAACTAGCTGCACACTCCTTAGTCCATTCAAACTTCTTCCCTTTTTATTTGCAAAGATGTAATAGGATAACCAATCTAAGAGAAATTCATGATGAACTGCCTATACTAACCTTCTAGTCCCATGAATGATCTAACCTCATCCACATTCCTAGTAGTTTTCCACTCCATGATAACTTTAATATTTTTCAATTCCACTGATTTCCCCTCCTTGGAAACAACATGTTCCGAGTAGTGAATATGAGATTGAAATAAACTACACTTTCTAAGCTTGGCATACAATTGATGCTCTATCAACAATCTCAACACTACTACCAAGTGCTCTGTATGCTAGAAAGAACAAAATTGCTTACAATTGAAACTTGTCCAAGTAAGGACGCAACACATTGTTCATTAAACACATGAAAGTGGTTGGAGCATTGGTAAGACCAAAAGGAACCACCACAAACTCATAATGTCCATACCCTCTATGAAATGCAATATTGTAAATGTCTTTTTCTTTGATGCACACCTAATGATATCCTAATCTAGAACAATCTTTGAGAATACTGCTTTTCCCTTCAACTGATCATATGAATCATCAATCCGTGACAATGGATACCTATTCTTGATAGTCACCTTGTTCAACTGCCAGTAATCAATGTACAATATGAGAGTACTATCCTTTTTCTTTACAAACAATACTGGTGCCCCCCAAGGTGACATACTTGGCCTTATGTATCCCTTATCAATCATTTCATTAAGATGCAACTTCAATTCCACCAACTTTGGAGTGCTCATCTTGTATGGTGCCTTAGATGTTGGTGCTTCTCCCAACATCAGCTCAATAGGAAAATCTACCTCTCTATGAGGAGGAAACTATGGAATCTCTTCAAGAAACTCATCCTGAAACTGCTGCAAAATAGGATACCTCTTCACGAATTCATTATCCTCAACATCCTTCCCTTTTTCACTGGAAACATGAATTGCAAATAATACACATCCCTTCCGACAATTGTGCTTTGCCTGCATAGCTGTAACCATTCTCACTGATGTAGGATTATTCTTTCCCTACAATATCCTCCTTTCCCCATCATCATCTAGGAACTCAATAGCCTTTTCATAGCAATCCACCTTGGTCTTGTGAATGTGTTGTAGTTAAGTTTTTCCAGCTAGGAAGAACAAAATCTCCTTTAAACAAATCCATGGAATGTTTGAAAAAAAAACGCTGAGTCTTTGAATTGTCGGTTTCCTTTTAAGAAAAGATAAGATTCTGGTCGGGGCTTGTGATATTAGATGATAAAATTTTCATAAATTTGTTTATTGGAAAAGTTTTTATGAATGTTTTTACACTTTTGTCTTTTTATAAAGAACATTGAGCCTTTTTCCAAAATATTCTTTTACCAAACGTGCTATTTCATTGAATTATTGAGCTGAAGGATGAGATTTTGGTCAACATAGTGTGCTCTCACATAATGAAGGTGGGATATATCTCTTGAAAATAAAATATACAAGCAAGGTACAAAGTCTGCTGGTGACACAACTCAAACAATTGTAAGAGGGGTTAATTTTCGATTTCAAGATATTAGAAATGTGTTCTACAAGGAATTTTTGGAAGCAGATGTCAATAATGGCATGTCATCTCAAATCAACATGCCTGATTTATTTCATTTGAGCCAAAATTTTCGGACTCACAGTGGGATAATTAAACTAGCACAGAGTGTTATGGAGCTCCTGCATCATTTCTTTCCTTTGGCTATAAATAGATTGAATCCAGAAAGAAGTCTCATATATGGGGAAGCTCCAATATTTATTGAAAACGAGGAAGACAAAAGTCTTATGACTAAAAGTTTGGTCATGGAGGAAACTTTGGAAGTCACAAATGTGAATTCGGCACTGAGCAGACAATTTTGGTAAGAGATGATCTAGGGAAACAATAATTTTGTTGGCACATCAATAGATATTTAACGCATTTACATGTGCAGATTTTAAGCGCTGATTTAATTTATTCAGTTGGTCTGCTCATTTTCAGTTCCTCTGGTTTAGTTGTTGGGATAGAGCACCAAGACCATGCTAATAGTTCAAGTCTGAGGATTTGGATGGTGTAGACATTTCATCAGTGTCGTGAAAAAAACAAGCTAAAGGAATGACAACTAATGGTAGTTAGTACTTTCCTTCACACTCTGATTTTGATTGCAATAACTCACAAGATGGTCCACATAGATATGAGGATGCATGCACAAAGTTCATCTTGTAGACAAAAGGGAATCAGTGGCATGCATGATTTCATTTGACAACTGTGATTGTAGGTCCAACTATCCTTACATTTCCCTATGCCTTTGGTGGGATGGGGTGGACGTTTGGGCTCTTTTCCCTATTTGTGGTAGTTGCAGTCACCTTCTAATCATATTTATTCATGTCCATAGTTCTCGATAATTGTGAAAAACAATGTCATCACCACATTCGATTGTGGGAACTCGCAAGCGATATCCTTGGGTTTGGATGGATGTTTTACTTGTTTCAATTCAAACAACGATCAATATGGGGGTGGGCATTGGATGCATCCTACAGGGCGAGATGTTGAGTGAAACCCCAAGTAAGGATCATTCAATCAATGATTCAACCCTCACTAGGGTATTCAATGCCTTCAGTTCCATCTCTATTCTAGTAACTATATTTGGAAATGATATTCTTCCAGAGATGTAGGCCATGCTTGCTCCTCCTACAACAGGCAAGACAATCAATGCTTCTTTTTCTTCCGCCCAACAAAGCATACAAGGAAGGAAAAGAGATCAATGACTCAAATCATTTTTTATTTGATCAACCAAATCCAAAAAACATGAAGTAGACAAAGCTTAAGCCAAAGTGTAATTCCGGGAAGTAGTTTTTCCCAAACCCCTATCTGAAAGATCTACGGTCAATATTTACCCTAAAATCACCACTTGTACTTTACAAAAACCATTATGAGTGTTCCTAGGGGCCATAAATTATTTTTCAAGAAAACCATCCATGTGTAACAATAGTTTGGAACTGCACCTATAAATGCCCTCTATCACATCTCCACACTGAGTTCCTGTTCCAACATATTATTTAAAATTAAAATCTTCTAGTTGTTGTTCGAAGACGATATTAAAATTGTGTTGGGCGAAATTGGTAAATTTTAAATAGGGTTGGGTTTTGGGTCCATATGAAATATTGTATATTTGATTTTAGATTTTTTATTTTTATTTTTAAAGATTTTAAAGAAACAAATTTTAACAGTTTAAAGTTAGATTTGTAACTAATTCAAGAATTAGTTTTGAAACCAATCATTGAACAATTAGCCAGGAAGAATATAAAAATGAGAAAGGAAGAATCTAAAGGGGTTCAAAGTCCACTTCTCCATGACTGACAATGTAATCATAATTTCTCTTTGAAATTAAAGAATACACAACAATTTCGATTCCATATATGAGTGTAGTTGCAGTCGTTGTTTTTCTCTTGGTTCTATGTTTTCTCTTCTCTTGGACAATGTAAGATGCAATAGGTGCTTCAGTTTAGTTTTTTCACAAATTTATTTAATTGTACTCATGATAATTAATCTTGCAACCCCTAATGAAGCACTCCACATCCAAGAGATCCATTCACATTTTCTCATTCTTCCATTATCCTTTCTGTAGTAGTTTAAATTTAGATTCTTAAGTGCCTAATTTAAACTTTGTTTTCTATTTTTCTACAAACCACTCCTTTAATGCAAAGACCCTCCAACCGTTAGAGTTTCTCTCTCCATTATGTTTTGAATGCTAGGGTTTCAGAACTAGAATTTTTGGTCGCAAACCCTCATGGCATGTCCCTTTGGCCATTGATTTGAATAATTTTCTTGAGATATCAAGGGCACTGGTTCCCTTGCAGCCAAGAACTGTCTCCGAGGTGACAATAAAATTAAGAATAAATCGATGCCCAAAAACATACTATATGAACCCAAAGGAAGCACATTTAAATATGCTAAGGTAGGCATACCATTAATCTCAAATGCACAAGATCTCACCCAATGATGAACTCTTCTCTTGGTCCCTGTAGCCAACTACACCAAGTAAGATTTTGCATGCACTTCTTTATTCAAGCAACACTTATCCACCATTTCAGGACTGATATAACTATAATTAGATCCATGATAAATCAAAATGGAAACAACTTGATCATGAAGTTTACCTTCCATATGATAATGGATTCCTGATGATCATCCTGTCTGTTATCCATTGCTACATAAAGCCGAGGAATGCTCTGACCAACATCTCTAACTATCTGTGCCTATGAGCACTATAAATTTGAGGCTTGCTGTTATGAAACCAACTCACAAAAAGATAGAAAAGATAGATAAACACCTTAGAATTCAGCCTCTTTGAGGGGGAAACCTCCTTTACATTACACAAATGAACAATTCTTGGATGATACAAATGACAAGACCTCCTTTCTATATATAGGAGTCTAAGGGGTCATAATATAATCAAAGTCGACATAAGAATAATAATGTAAGGGAACAATAATAATAGTAGTGGGCTTCTATGGGGTACAATAATAACAATATGGGGACTACATGGGCACAAAAATATAATAAGGGGGTTGTACTAATAACAATAAGGGGTCACACTAGTAGTATAGGGACCTAACATGCACCTCTCCTTCAAAAAGTGTTGTCCTCAACACTTGAGTAGTTCTTGATGCTTCTGTATAAAATTATTTTCCTCCCATGTGGAATCTTCAGCAGGTAAGTTCTTCCACTTGATGAGATACTCTGAAATTGATCGATTTCGTAGCTGTCGGGTTCTTGTTTCTGTGACTGCTCCAGGTTCCAATATGATTTTTCCTTCCTCGTCAAGTTCTAGAAATATTGTTTGAACTAGGACCTTCTGCAACTTTTGAATGAGTGGACACACTTCTTCATCCCTCTTCCATTCATCCCTTGCTTCATTTATCCAATCTAGTTGGATAATAGAAATAGCACAAAACAATGCTTCCACATCCTCATCCTTTCTTACGAGTGCCTCTGCTACAAGTTCCCTTTTTTGCAGATGATTTCAAATTCATAACCTAACATATTTGTGACCCATTTTTTTTATTTTTATTTTTTAAAGATAATATTTGTTCTAAAAAGTATTTAAGACTATCATGATCTATTTTTACCTTGAAGTGTCTTCCCATTAGGTAGGGTCGCCATTTCTTAAGTGCATGTAGTATTTCCAACATTTCCTTCTCATAAATAGCTTTGTGTAAATACTTTCCTTTGATTGGACGACTTTTGAAAGCAATGGGTCTTTCTTCTTGCATTAAAACAACACCAATTCCATTTCCCGAGGCATCACATTCCACAATAAAGGTTTTTATGAAGTCCGGTGTAGCTAAGACCGGTGCTTGGCACATTGCCTCTTCAAGATGTTCAAAGGCCTTCATTGCTTTTGGATTCCATGAAAATGAATATTTCTTCAATGATGTTGTTAGAGGTGCTGCTATTATCCCATAATTCTTAACAAACTTGCGATAATACCTTGTCAACCCGAGAAATCCTTGTAGATGCTTTATGGATGTGGGGATTTTCCATTCCTTAATGGTTTTAATTTTGCTAGGGTCTACCTTAACACCTTCATGAGATACAATATGATCCATATATTCCACCTCTTGTACTCCAAAGAAACATTTGGAGCTTTTTGCATATAATTGTTTCTCCTCCAATAGTTTGAGCACCTTGTCAACATGTTGAACATGATCCTTCCAAGACTTATTGTAGATTAGTATATCATCAAAAAATAGTAACACAAATTTTCAAAGGAAGGGTTTGAAAATGGAATTCATCAGACCTTGAAATATAGAAGGTGCATTGGTAAGGCCAAAAGGCATGACCAAAAATTCATAATGACCCTCATGAGTTCTAAACGTTGTTTTTGGAATGTCTTTAGTCTTCATTCTGATTTGATGATATCCTGAACGAAGATCCAATTTGGTGAAGTAAATTGATCCATGCAATTCATCCAATAATTCATCAATGACAGGAATGGAAAATTTATCTTTAATAGTGAGCTTGTTGAGCTTCCTATCATCTGGACACATGCGCCATAATCCATCCTTCTTGTGAAAAAATACTACTGGAGCAAAGAAAGAACTTTGACTAAGCTGAGTTATACCAGCCTCTAGCATTTCTGCAACCATACGTTCAATTTCACTCTTTTGGGCATAGGGATATCTGTAAGGCCTGATGTTTGGAGGAACACTTCCTGGAATCAAATGAATAGCATGATCATGATCACGAATATGTGGGAGGCCTTTGGGAGTCTCAAATACCTTGGAATGATTGTCCAAGACTTTTTGGAGATCCGGAGAAATAAATGATTTCGATGTGGGAACCTCTAGTGAACATAATTGTGTAGTTATGCCTCATTGTTATTTCTTTAGAAGCTTTGTCATTCCGTTAGAGCTGATTATACTTCCTGGTTTCCCTGCGATACCCCTTAATTCAACTTCCTTTCCTTCTGAAGAAAATTTCATGAAAATTTCTTGAAAATTAAAAGCTATTGTACCCAAGGATTGGAGCCATTAGACTCTTAGTACAACATCAACACCACCCATTGGAATGGAAAGCATTGGGCTATTCAATACATATTATCCTATGGATAGCTTGATATTATGGCACTTTCCTGAGCAAGTTATGGTTCCTCCACTTGTAACCATCACTTGACACTCTGGTGCTGGTTATAGGAAGAAATTCAATTCCTTGGCTATCTTACAATGAATAAAATTATGGGTACTGCCCGAATCAATCAACACTATTACATTTTTCTCCTTGATATGCCCTTCTATCTTGATAGTTTGAGGAGTGGTAATTCCTGCCAATGCATTACAAGATATGATCTGATTCATTTCTTCTTTCTCTAGGGTTTGTTCCTGGTGTATATCCTCTTCTTTTGATGTTTCTTGTTCCTTTTCTTCCTCCTCTTCACAATCTATGTAAAATAATTTCTTCTCAGCAAACTTAAGACCTTTAGTGTATTTTCTATCACAACTGTAACAAAGCCTTTTTGCTCTTTTTTCTTCCAATGGTTGTGGTGTCAACCTTGTAGGTTGTGGATGGCTAGGGGAAACAACACTTCCATCTTTATGATTGTGAGTGGTAGGCTTCCTTGTTGCCATAATTTTTCTTGCCAACTTGAATGCCTTCTCCAATGAATCAGGTTCCCAAAGGTGAACCTCATGTTGGATGTTATCCTTTAAAGTCCCTATGAACACATCAATCCTATGCTCCTCTGGAATATCTTTTACCCTTATATTCAATTTTTGGAAGTCCTCAATGTGTTCCATCATTGAACCCTTTTGTTTGAGATTTATCAATTTGCTAAAAAAAGTGTTTCTTTTTGTATCCTCATAATGTGTTATCATTTCATCCATAAAAATAGCCCAAGTGACAATTTGTTTATGAGAGCAAAGCCATCGATACCATACAAACTGATTTGGTTCCAAATATAAAGTTGCAATGCGCACCTTTTGTGTGTTTTGGACATTATGGAGATCGAAAAATTGCTCCATCTATATTATCCATGTTGCTGGATCCTTGCCATCAAACTTCCTCATATCGATCTTTGGAACATGGTGGTTCTTTGATCCAACGTTAGAGTCTATGAAATCATGATTAACATTTATTTTGTTCTCATAATGAGTTTCCTTTACTACCCTTTCGCCATTAGTAAGCATTTCTTGTAGAAATTTTGTCAAATATTCCATCTTAGCTTCCACACCTTTCTTTAAATCATCCATCTTAGCTTCTGTTACTTTTTGTGCGAGTGAAATTTGTTGCACTTGGTCTTGTAGTTTTGATATATCATGTTGCATTTCTTCCTCTTCTTCATGAGTCATGCTAGAGCTTTCAAGTTGCTTACTAGGTGTTTCCATTTTCTTTCTTCGGGGGCACTCTAATAACAATATGGGGACAATAAGGCACAATAATAACAATAAGGGCTACAATGACAATAGTAATGGGGGAATCACTAGTATTAGAGGGACCTAACATGCCCCAAGATTTCGGCTCAAATGGGTTTTAATTTTAGAGTCTGAACCTTCGTAGAAAAAAAGTATAGCGAAACTTCCATGATGACCTGTTTGAGATGAAATTATGGAGCTTGCAAAAACCCTAAATTCCTCAGATCATATCTCTGAAAATATAGCGAGACAAGATCTGAAATTCGCACCCAAGGTTTAGAATGATGTCTTCTCAAATGGGTTTTTTTTTTTAGCTTTTGAAACTTCGTAGCGAAACAGTTATAGCGAAAATTCCACGATGACCTGTTTGGAGCAACGAAACCCTAGAATCCAAAACTCTAAAACCAAATGTTATGAAACCAACTCACAAAAAGATAGAAGAGATAGATAAACGCCTTAGAATTCATCCTCTTCGAGGGGGCAACCTCCTTTACATTACACAAATGAACAATTCTTGGATGATACAAATGACAAGACCTCCTTTCTATATATAGGAGTCTAAGGGGTTACACTAGTAGTATAGGGACCTAACACTTGCCACCCTGATGTGATGGGCACTCACTCCTGCGATACTCTCCACCACAAGTCCAACACCTCAAAGGTTTCCTTTCATTACCCTTATTTTGCTCCTTAGTGTGAAATCCATGTCCTGTGTCAACTGAATTGAACTTCTTATGATGTGCTATGTTCTCCTTATCACCTGCATCCTAAGGTTTTCCTCCCTTCTTAGCCCACTTTCCTTTAATATTCTCATTACTTTTCCAATCCCGCTTAAGTTAAGACTCGAGCTTAGACTGCCCATAACAACACTTCAGCTTCCCACTGACCTCCTCCAATGACCGAGGCTCATCATACTCAATCTGATCTTTAAATGCTACTAGAAATCCATTGATGAACCTTTGGACCTTTGTGATCTAATCCTTAAGGTAGGGAACATACCTCAACAACTCGAGAAAATTGGTGTTAACTCTTCATCATTCATGGAACCCATCTTGAGCCCATAGAATTCCTTGGCCTTGTTAGGGTCCAACCCTAACCCCCTTATTTATGTAATAAGGTCGAGTCTTAGTTATAGTTAGTTAAAGAGTCAATAAAGCCCATATTAATAATTGTAAGTGGTTGACCCGCATTTAAAGAAGGGACCACAGTTAGTTGCAAATGGGCCATGGTGTGAGATAGATGGTATTAATAAGAACCATGGTACTGACCCATGGTATTGCATGTAGGAATCCTATATAAAGGAAAGAGACTCCCCTCGAGGAGCGTCATGTCTTATTTTGTAATTGAGCCCAACTCTATTGGAGGTTTCCCTCTCGAAGAGGCAAGTAAACATTGCTTTCCTTTTTTAATAATAAAATACATGCTGTTATTTATTATTGTTCTGTGTTCTGGGTATATTTCTTCGTATATTTGGTATTCTAGTATATTCTCATAGGTCAAGAACATAACAAGTGGTATCAGAGCACTTTCCAGGGTCGGTGGCATCTCCATTTTTAGCAGTTTTTTTTTTGGCTAGAGACGTGTTCCGACGTCTTTAAACCACGATATTTGTCATTGAGCGCAGAAGCATATGGATTTGGGGAGGCATGCATGCAAGAAATACAAGAGGTGGTCACGCTTGTTGGACTCCGTTGTAACCCCTGTGGGTACCCCTTCGAGTAGTAGCGCATTAGATTGAACCGCGCACAGACTATCTTCCAAGTACCCTCTGGGTATATCAAGAGCCCCCTGGGCTCTCTTGAAACCTCACCATAGATAAACTGCCAGCCTTCTTTCTGCTATAGTACACCGAGAACAACACTTAGGGAGATTACTCGCGCGTACGATAGGGTAGTCGGGTGGTACGGCTAAGGGTATGGTTGATCCTCCTGGTTAGTGCCCTGAAAGATTGGGCTGAGTACTACTGTCAGACCCTTATGTATATTGTGATCTATAGCACCTAACACTCCTTGAGACCATACTTCCCTTGTCTCTCTCTAGATCACGCATCATCTTTGCCAGATCAGATCTAGCAGGTTGGGTTTTGTTGCAGTCGCAACAATCAGTTCTGCCATTCAGAACTCTCAGATCTGCCATTCAGATCTATCAGATCCGCTAATCAGATCTATCAGATCTACCATTCAGATTCAGCAGTTTGGGTTCTGTAGCAGTCGCAACAATTAGATCCGCCATTCAGATCTAGCAGCAGGGGTTCGATCACTGCCACATTTCTACTATCTACAGTTGAGGGTTTCGCCGACAGATCTGACTATTTGTGTGGCTCCTATACTTGGCAGGATTCTTGTAGGACATTGGGTAGAAGTAACTTTTTACTGCAGTATTCCTAAGCACAGAGTAAAACTCCTCTCAAAAATAAAAAAGTGTGAGACACTCTTCGGACGCTTATAGGAGACTTAGCCCATAAGAATCAGGTCGACGAGTTTAGCAAGGAGGTACCATTCACTTTCTTAGCGTCAAAAAAATCGGGTGGTCCCAAATTTTTTCTCACAGTAACGACAAGTGCACCGGATCGGTGCATGGTATAAACTAGATCTCAAGCTATGGCCAATGAGAAGATAGACATCCTTGAACACAAGTTGGAGGAATTAACGAAGCAGATCCAGACCTTACAGGAAACTCTCACAAAGGGTCAGTCTGGGGAACAATTGGAGGCATATGATTTTAATGTAAACCTTGAGGGTGAGTCTAGCCATTCTCTTCACTTCTATGGAAACCACCAATAGTCCTAGCCATGACCACCCAAGCTGGACATGTATAAATTTGATGGATCTCATCTGGCCACGTGGCTAGCACAAATGGAGCAATATTTCACATTGAATCACATCAAAGATGATGCGACTCAGCTAAGTGTGGGAAGCATGTACTTGGACCACGAAAGATGGAAATGGTGGCAGTGGCATCAACGTTGTTATGGAAGGCCCGTGACTTGGTAGATATTTGCAAAAGCTCTTTCTGCTTGCTTTGACCATGATTCTAACTTTTTGGGTCATCTTACTAAGCTCCGACAGACAGGAACAATGCAAGAATATATTACAGACTTTGAAGCCTTAGCCTTCCGCACAGGAGGTCTACGAGATGAGTTCTACTTGGAATGTTTTGTCAGTGGTATCAAAGACGCCATACAAGCTCACGTTCGACTGCAACACCCAATCTCATGGCTGGAAGCTTGCAAGATAGATCATGAAGTAGAACGTCCGTTAGCAACCCAGTCAACTTGTCCAAATTTCATAGCCAAGGGTCGCACCACCCACACTCCAAGCACTACCCAAATACCTAAGGTTCAAAAGGTGTCACCAACGCAAATGGCGGAAAGAAGAAAGCAAGGATTGTGTTACTACTGTGATGAGAAATACTCATCGGGGCATAAATGCAAGGAACCCAAATTCATTCAAATTGATGCTACTGATCACAGTTCATCGGAGGAAGCCCCACCATTTGAGGAACCAGAGGAGGAAGATGAGGACAACCAGCTGGACAATGCGCTTCCAGCTACACCTAAAGAACCAGTTATCTCGCTTCATGCTTTGGCGGGGATTTCTTCTCCCCAAACTCTCAAAATTAGAGGTTTTATCAAGCATCGCCCTATAGTAGTCTTGATTGATAGTGGCAGTGTACATAACTTTATCCATCAAAGAGTTGCTAAAGCAGTGCATTGTTTTGTCAGAGTAGTCTCTAATTTCTAGGTCCAAATTGTTGATGGGGGGACAATGAAATGTGAAGGCCGTTGTGAAAATGTCAAACTTCAAATGGGGGATTATCAACTAAAGACCCACATGGGTGGGTGTGACATTGTCTTGGGTGCTGAATGGCTCCACACTCGGCCCAATCACAATGGATTTCTAGGAGTTATATATGAGCTTTAAGTAGAATAACCACACACATACCCTCCACAGACTCCAGGCGGGTGCTCCTTCTATCATCAACTCGCATAGGATGGAAAAATTGCTAAAAAAGGGCCACCATGGAGTTATAGCCCAATTTAATGCCATATAGGCCTTCGAACCCACTTCTCTTCATATTCACCCTGAGATGCAACAGGTCTTAAACAACCATTTGTCGGTCTTTGACAAGCCTCATGAGCTTCCACCCTCGAGAGGGGAACATGATCATAGCATTACTTTGGTCCCAGGGGAAAAACCACCAAATGTGCACCCATATAGATATCATTTCACCCAAAAGAATGAAATTGAAAAAATCATCAAGGAACTCCTGGAAGCAGGCGTCATTCATCCTAGCATTAGTCCTTATTCATCGCCTGTGGTCATGGTGCTCAAGAAAGATGGGGAATGGCGTATGTGTCCAAATTTTAGGTCCCTCAACAAGCTGATGGTCAAAGATAAATTTCCCATCCCAGTTGTTGATGATTTTCTGGACAAACTACATGGGGCTCAATTATTTACTAAGCTCGACCTTCACTCGGGCTATCACTAAATTCGCATGAAAGAAGTAGACATTCCAAAGATTACTTTCTGAACTCATGAGGGCCATTATGAATTCCTGGTCATGCCATTTTGTCTCTGTAATGCCCCATCCACTTTTCAGAGCCTCATGAACCACCTGCTAAAACCATATCTCAGAAAATTTGTCCTTGTTTTCTTTGATGACATCCTCATCTACAACCGCACCTGGGAAAAAATTCTTTAGCATGTAGATCTGTTCTTGCAACTGCTCTAGAAGCATAAATTATTTGTCAAGATGTCCAAGTGCTCTTTTAGCATGGAAGAAGTTGAGTATTTGGGCCACATTGTGGGGCGTGAAGGTGTAAGGGTGGACCCTAAAAGGATCCAAGCAATGCAGGATTGGCCTCAACCAAAGACATTGAAGAGCTTGAGAGGATTTTTGGGTCTCACAAGCTATTATCACAAATTTGTTCGCAATTATGGTCACATTGCTAGACCCCTCACTCACCTTCTCAAGAAAAATTCATTTCTTTGGAATGATGAAGCGTAACAGGTATTTATAGCTCTCAAACAGGCCATGTGTTCCACTCCCATATTAGCACTACCTGACTTCACCAAATATTTTGTGATTGAATGTGATGCTTCAGGTACGGGTATTGGGGCGGTCTTAATGCAGGAAGGTCGACCTTTGGCCTTCCCTAGCCAACAACTAAGTGGGACAAATCTGGGACAATCTATCTATGAGAAGGAGATGATGGCCATCTTACATGCAGTGGATACCTGGTGACCATACTTATTGGGGCGACGTTTCCAAATCCACACAGACCATCAAAGCCTTAAATATTTTTTGCAGCAACGCCTATCCTTGCCACAACAAAATAAATGGCTTGCCAAAATGTTGGGATATGATTATGAGATAATTTACAAAAAAGGGCGTAGAATTGTCATAGCAGGTGCTTTATCATGCCAATTTGAGGAGGAAAGCACCCTGCTCACAATCTCCCTTCCCATTCCAGAATGGGTTGAAGAGGCTCTCAAGGAATGGTTTTCACATCCTTTGCTCTCCCAACTCATTAATAAATTGTAGGCAGATCCAAATTCCACAACGACCTACTCTTGGCAGGATGAGATTCTTCGCTACAAGGACAGAGTAGTGATATCACCAACATCCACCCTCAAAAGTCGCATCTTGGCGGAGTTACACTCATCTCCCACTGCAAGCCATTCAGGCTTTCAGAAGACTTATGCTCACACTCAACGTTCATTCCTTTGGACATGCATGAAAAAGGACATTCTTACTTTTGTAGCTGAGTGTGACGTGTGTCAGCGCCACAAAGGAGAAACAGTCAAATCCCCAGGCACATTACAACCATTACCCATTCCAGCCTCAATCTGGACAGAAGTTTCTATGGACTTCATTACGGGTCTTTCGAAGTTAGACAACAAGTCAGTCATCATGGTGGTTGTGGATAGACTTTATAAGTATGCTCATTTTTGTGCCCTACCCCACCGTTTTACACCATCTTTGGTGGCTCAATCTTTCGTGGACCAGATCTTCAAATTGCATTGCATGCCCACTTCCATTGTGTCTGATCATGACCCGATCTTCACCAGTAACTTTTGGCAGGAACTCTTCAGGCTACAAGTAACCCAACTACAACTCAATACTTCCTATCATCCCCAAACTGATGGTCAAACGGAAGCAGTCAACAAATGTCTAGAGACCTACCTTAGGTATTTGACTTCAGAAAAGCAACATCCATGGGTATAGTGGTTACCTCTAGCCAAATGGTGGTATAACACTAACTATCATGCCACCACCAAAATGACTCCATATGAAGCATTTTATGGTCAAATCCCTCCTTCAACTACTTCTTATATCCAGGGATGCTTGAAGGTACAAGTAATGGATCAACTCCTACAGAACTGCGCAACCATGCTGGCCCACCTCAGAGAAAATCTCCATCAAGCTCAAAACTGCATGAAGAAAAAGGTAGACCAACATTGTTTAGAACGCAAATTTCAAGAAGGGGATCAGGTATTCTTGAGGCTACAACCATATAAGCAAACATCACTCAAAGACAAGGGTTGTCAGAATTTATCTCCAAAATTCTACGAACCGTATCAAGTACTTCAGCTCACCGGAGAAGTAGCCTACAAGCTAGCTTTGCCCCCCACTGCAAAAATCCATCTAGTCTTCCATGTCTCATGCCTCAAGAAAGTGGTTGGGAACCATTGCCAAATTCAAACCAATCTACCAGAATTAGATGAAGAAGGTTCAATCTGGCTCCAACCTGAACAGGTTCTTGACACGCGAGAATGGCACCTGTGCGGCCGCACGATCAAGGAAGTCCTCGTCAAATGGAAAGACACCTCTCCAGAAGATGCGACCTGGGAACCAACCACTATCCTTTAGCAGTTTCCGCAGCTTCAGCCTTGAGGAAAAGGCTATTTTTATGGGGGAGGGCATGTTAGGGTCCAACCCTAACCCCCTTATTTATGTAATAGGGTCAAGTCATAGTTATAGTTATTTAAAGAGTCAATAAAGCCTATATTAATAATTGTAAGTGGTTGAACCGCATTTAAAGAAGGGACCATAGTTAGTTGCAAATGGGCCATGGTATGAGATAGATGGTATTAATAAGAACCATGGTACTGATCCATGGTATTGTATGTAGGAATCCTATATAAAGGATAGAGACTCCCCTTGAGGAGCGCCGTGTCTTATTTTGTAATTGAGCCCAGCTGTATTGGAGGTTGCCCCCTCGAAGAGGCAAGTGAACATTGCTTTCCTTTCTGAATAATAAAATACATGCTGTTATTTCTTATTGTTCTGTGTTCTGGGTATATTTCTTCGTATATTTGGTATTCTGGTATCTTCTCGCAGGTCAAGAGCATAACAGGCCTTTTCGTCATAGTATTTCTCATACAAGTACTTCTTCCTAAAGAGTATTTTAAATGCATGCCAACTAAGCTTCTCTACCCTGATGCCTCTGACACACTTCACATCTTCCCACTAGATATTTGGATTTCCCTTGATAGTGAAGATAATTATCTTGGATTTCATATTCTTTGAATAATCGTGCCATCCAAAGAACTTCTTCATCCCAAGTAGCCATGCTTCTACATCTTCTGGCTTCTTCAGTTCCCCATCAAAAGTAGGAGGCTTGTCTTTCTTGAACCTCTCTGGAAAATACTGCTTTTCACTCCTCCTATAAGGATGTTGGCAGTAATGATAATGATATCTCTTAGAACTAGAACTAGAATAAAATACATGAGTGCTAGGTTTCCTATCAGGTGTATCCAAATATTTTCCACCTTTAACTATGTCATCTTTGTCCAACTTGTATCCTGAGATGGAACTGCAACCATATGCCTTATTAGTCTTTTCCTCCTATCCATGAATGATCCTCAGTTGTCCCTGTTTCTACAAATATGAAAGGCTTTGAAGGATGAGTACATTAGCTTCTACTTGCTTTTCCTGTGCTCTGGCAAGTCTTTCCAGTGCCTCAATCAACCTATTATTATATGCCTTACAACATATGATCCATGCCTTCAAACTTCTCAATGTATCTGCTAAATTAGGAGATTATTCTTCTCCTTACTACTCAACTGACCTTTCCCATTCCATAGAATTCACATCAAGCCTGTAAGGGGAGTCATGTGAACTATAGTCCACCACTCTTCTCTTCATCTATGATCTTCTATCTCCTACAAACATGTCAAGTTAGATAAACCAAATATAAACATAATTGATCCGAATGGAAAATGGCATCAACCCATGGTACTCATCCATGCATATTATTCATCGACCCATGGAATTTACCCATGGTATTGTAAGTGACATCCACCCATGGTATTCTTTCACCCATGGTATTTTCCCATGGTATTGTGACATCCACCCATGGAATTGACCCATGGTATTGTGATATCCACCCATGGTATTCATTCACCCATGGAATTGACCCATGGTATTGTAACTGAAAAATACTATAAGTAGCAAGTCACATTTTGTAAAAGGAGAGATGTGATGGCTACATGCCTCTGAACTGTAAAGGGAGATGGTCCGCCATAATGTAGCCTTTACAAAATGTGACTTGCTACTTATAGTATTTTTCAGTTACAATACCATGGGTCAATTCCATGGGTGAATGAATACCATGGGTGGATATCACAATACCATGGGTCAATTCCATGGGTGAATGAATACCATGGGTGGATGTCACAATACCATGGGCAAATACCATGGGTGAAAGAGTACCATGGGTGGATGTCACTTACAATACCATGGGTAAATTCCATGGGTCGATGAATAATATGCGTGGATGAGTACCATGAGTTGATGCCATTTTCCATTCGGATCAATAATCAAAATCATACCTTAGTGTATTTCAGGGGAGGCTATCTCGTATGTACAATCAATTTAGATTAGCACGATATAACTTCACAAGCATGTCAACTCATACATAAACACGGTCATGATATCCATAACAATAACTAGTTAACATGCATACATCATAAACTCATAAACAACTAACATACATGCATAACAATCACATCTACCCCGAGGTCTAGTACTGCAACCTCACTCTAATACCACCCTATAACATCAGTATCAGAGGTAAGGTTGCAGGGAACATAACTGCTCTGATACCACCCTGTAACACCCCACCCTACATTTACCCATTTTAATTATCTCTCCAGGGTAAACATGAGCTGAGTGTCACTATGATATGACTCAATCTCCAAGTTCTAGTTATGGCAGTGAGGCCTACTGCCCGAAATTAAACTAGCATCCCTCAAAGACAACAGATCACTCAGGAGCCTACCAACCAACCCAAGTGATCAATCCCTGAGTTGGAACTCTTTTTTCACAAGGCTAACACCTCAAATGCACCCTTGACACACTGTGCATGCAATTATGAGGCTCCAACCACACCCATAAGTCTGCTTGCATGCGGTTGTGACCAGCTTTCCCCATTTCAGAGCATGTAGTTGCGATATCTATGCCACTTTTTTAGGCTAGCCTCTAGACCATTTCTCATAACTACCTGTAACTTTCCAGAATCATGGAAATGATGATAACAATGCTAAACAATCAAAACTTAAGCAATATCTTGACCAATAAATGCCTAATGCAAGATAGACATTTCAACAAACAAATAGTAAACATGGAAGCTACAGGTCATGATTGCATATATGATCATAAACTCCTAAACTTCATCTAAGAATCACCAAGAAGGATGTATTCCCTCTCTAGCTAGTTGCAATAACACTTGTTAGCGAATGCATTCATCAACCATCTAATAACTTATCAAATCATGAACAAGATTCATACCTGGAGCACATCACAAATCCATGCATATAACCATTATATAACCAAAATAGAAACTATGATAAATCAACCATAATATCACCATAATAACCAGTATAAGTGCTCATATATCACAATAGGAAAATAACTCTTTTTAACATATGAAAATGCTAACCAAGTCAGAGACTTCCACCTACCACCCGACCATAGATTGGGCTAAACCAAATCTCTCTTTTAGACAATCACCCCGATGCCATATTCCAAGCATGAAAGTGGGATGAGATTCTTCGCTACAAGGACAGAGTAGTGATATCACCAACATCCACCCTCAAAAGTCGCATCTTGGCGGAGTTACACTCATCTCCCACTGCAAGCCATTCAGGCTTTCAGAAGACTTATGCTCACACTCAACGTTCATTCCTTTGGACATGCATGAAAAAGGACATTCTTACTTTTGTAGCTGAGTGTGACGTGTGTCAGCGCCACAAAGGAGAAACAGTCAAATCCCCAGGCACATTACAACCATTACCCATTCCAGCCTCAATCTGGACAGAAGTTTCTATGGACTTCATTACGGGTCTTTCGAAGTTAGACAACAAGTCAGTCATCATGGTGGTTGTGGATAGACTTTATAAGTATGCTCATTTTTGTGCCCTACCCCACCGTTTTACACCATCTTTGGTGGCTCAATCTTTCGTGGACCAGATCTTCAAATTGCATTGCATGCCCACTTCCATTGTGTCTGATCATGACCCGATCTTCACCAGTAACTTTTGGCAGGAACTCTTCAGGCTACAAGTAACCCAACTACAACTCAATACTTCCTATCATCCCCAAACTGATGGTCAAACGGAAGCAGTCAACAAATGTCTAGAGACCTACCTTAGGTATTTGACTTCAGAAAAGCAACATCCATGGGTATAGTGGTTACCTCTAGCCAAATGGTGGTATAACACTAACTATCATGCCACCACCAAAATGACTCCATATGAAGCATTTTATGGTCAAATCCCTCCTTCAACTACTTCTTATATCCAGGGATGCTTGAAGGTACAAGTAATGGATCAACTCCTACAGAACTGCGCAACCATGCTGGCCCACCTCAGAGAAAATCTCCATCAAGCTCAAAACTGCATGAAGAAAAAGGTAGACCAACATTGTTTAGAACGCAAATTTCAAGAAGGGGATCAGGTATTCTTGAGGCTACAACCATATAAGCAAACATCACTCAAAGACAAGGGTTGTCAGAATTTATCTCCAAAATTCTACGAACCGTATCAAGTACTTCAGCTCACCGGAGAAGTAGCCTACAAGCTAGCTTTGCCCCCCACTGCAAAAATCCATCTAGTCTTCCATGTCTCATGCCTCAAGAAAGTGGTTGGGAACCATTGCCAAATTCAAACCAATCTACCAGAATTAGATGAAGAAGGTTCAATCTGGCTCCAACCTGAACAGGTTCTTGACACGCGAGAATGGCACCTGTGCGGCCGCACGATCAAGGAAGTCCTCGTCAAATGGAAAGACACCTCTCCAGAAGATGCGACCTGGGAACCAACCACTATCCTTCAGCAGTTTCCGCAGCTTCAGCCTTGAGGAAAAGGCTATTTTTATGGGGAGGGCATGTTAGGGTCCAACCCTAACCCCCTTATTTATGTAATAGGGTCAAGTCATAGTTATAGTTATTTAAAGAGTCAATAAAGCCTATATTAATAATTGTAAGTGGTTGAACCGCATTTAAAGAAGGGACCATAGTTAGTTGCAAATGGGCCATGGTATGAGATAGATGGTATTAATAAGAACCATGGTACTGATCCATGGTATTGTATGTAGGAATCCTATATAAAGGATAGAGACTCCCCTTGAGGAGCGCCGTGTCTTATTTTGTAATTGAGCCCAGCTGTATTGGAGGTTGCCCCCTCGAAGAGGCAAGTGAACATTGCTTTCCTTTCTGAATAATAAAATACATGCTGTTATTTCTTATTGTTCTGTGTTCTGGGTATATTTCTTCGTATATTTGGTATTCTGGTATCTTCTCGCAGGTCAAGAGCATAACAGGCCTTTTCGTCATAGTATTTCTCATACAAGTACTTCTTCCTAAAGAGTATTTTAAATGCATGCCAACTAAGCTTCTCTACCCTGATGCCTCTGACACACTTCACATCTTCCCACTAGATATTTGGATTTCCCTTGATAGTGAAGATAATTATCTTGGATTTCATATTCTTTGAATAATCGTGCCATCCAAAGAACTTCTTCATCCCAAGTAGCCATGCTTCTACATCTTCTGGCTTCTTCAGTTCCCCATCAAAAGTAGGAGGCTTGTCTTTCTTGAACCTCTCTGGAAAATACTGCTTTTCACTCCTCCTATAAGGATGTTGGCAGTAATGATAATGATATCTCTTAGAACTAGAACTAGAATAAAATACATGAGTGCTAGGTTTCCTATCAGGTGTATCCAAATATTTTCCACCTTTAACTATGTCATCTTTGTCCAACTTGTATCCTGAGATGGAACTGCAACCATATGCCTTATTAGTCTTTTCCTCCTATCCATGAATGATCCTCAGTTGTCCCTGTTTCTACAAATATGAAAGGCTTTGAAGGATGAGTACATTAGCTTCTACTTGCTTTTCCTGTGCTCTGGCAAGTCTTTCCAGTGCCTCAATCAACCTATTATTATATGCCTTACAACATATGATCCATGCCTTCAAACTTCTCAATGTATCTGCTAAATTAGGAGATTATTCTTCTCCTTACTACTCAACTGACCTTTCCCATTCCATAGAATTCACATCAAGCCTGTAAGGGGAGTCATGTGAACTATAGTCCACCACTCTTCTCTTCATCTATGATCTTCTATCTCCTACAAACATGTCAAGTTAGATAAACCAAATATAAACATAATTGATCCGAATGGAAAATGGCATCAACCCATGGTACTCATCCATGCATATTATTCATCGACCCATGGAATTTACCCATGGTATTGTAAGTGACATCCACCCATGGTATTCTTTCACCCATGGTATTTTCCCATGGTATTGTGACATCCACCCATGGAATTGACCCATGGTATTGTGATATCCACCCATGGTATTCATTCACCCATGGAATTGACCCATGGTATTGTAACTGAAAAATACTATAAGTAGCAAGTCACATTTTGTAAAAGGAGAGATGTGATGGCTACATGCCTCTGAACTGTAAAGGGAGATGGTCCGCCATAATGTAGCCTTTACAAAATGTGACTTGCTACTTATAGTATTTTTCAGTTACAATACCATGGGTCAATTCCATGGGTGAATGAATACCATGGGTGGATATCACAATACCATGGGTCAATTCCATGGGTGAATGAATACCATGGGTGGATGTCACAATACCATGGGCAAATACCATGGGTGAAAGAGTACCATGGGTGGATGTCACTTACAATACCATGGGTAAATTCCATGGGTCGATGAATAATATGCGTGGATGAGTACCATGAGTTGATGCCATTTTCCATTCGGATCAATAATCAAAATCATACCTTAGTGTATTTCAGGGGAGGCTATCTCGTATGTACAATCAATTTAGATTAGCACGATATAACTTCACAAGCATGTCAACTCATACATAAACACGGTCATGATATCCATAACAATAACTAGTTAACATGCATACATCATAAACTCATAAACAACTAACATACATGCATAACAATCACATCTACCCCGAGGTCTAGTACTGCAACCTCACTCTAATACCACCCTATAACATCAGTATCAGAGGTAAGGTTGCAGGGAACATAACTGCTCTGATACCACCCTGTAACACCCCACCCTACATTTACCCATTTTAATTATCTCTCCAGGGTAAACATGAGCTGAGTGTCACTATGATATGACTCAATCTCCAAGTTCTAGTTATGGCAGTGAGGCCTACTGCCCGAAATTAAACTAGCATCCCTCAAAGACAACAGATCACTCAGGAGCCTACCAACCAACCCAAGTGATCAATCCCTGAGTTGGAACTCTTTTTTCACAAGGCTAACACCTCAAATGCACCCTTGACACACTGTGCATGCAATTATGAGGCTCCAACCACACCCATAAGTCTGCTTGCATGCGGTTGTGACCAGCTTTCCCCATTTCAGAGCATGTAGTTGCGATATCTATGCCACTTTTTTAGGCTAGCCTCTAGACCATTTCTCATAACTACCTGTAACTTTCCAGAATCATGGAAATGATGATAACAATGCTAAACAATCAAAACTTAAGCAATATCTTGACCAATAAATGCCTAATGCAAGATAGACATTTCAACAAACAAATAGTAAACATGGAAGCTACAGGTCATGATTGCATATATGATCATAAACTCCTAAACTTCATCTAAGAATCACCAAGAAGGATGTATTCCCTCTCTAGCTAGTTGCAATAACACTTGTTAGCGAATGCATTCATCAACCATCTAATAACTTATCAAATCATGAACAAGATTCATACCTGGAGCACATCACAAATCCATGCATATAACCATTATATAACCAAAATAGAAACTATGATAAATCAACCATAATATCACCATAATAACCAGTATAAGTGCTCATATATCACAATAGGAAAATAACTCTTTTTAACATATGAAAATGCTAACCAAGTCAGAGACTTCCACCTACCACCCGACCATAGATTGGGCTAAACCAAATCTCTCTTTTAGACAATCACCCCGATGCCATATTCCAAGCATGAAAGTGGGATGAGATTCTTCGCTACAAGGACAGAGTAGTGATATCACCAACATCCACCCTCAAAAGTCGCATCTTGGCGGAGTTACACTCATCTCCCACTGCAAGCCATTCAGGCTTTCAGAAGACTTATGCTCACACTCAACGTTCATTCCTTTGGACATGCATGAAAAAGGACATTCTTACTTTTGTAGCTGAGTGTGACGTGTGTCAGCGCCACAAAGGAGAAACAGTCAAATCCCCAGGCACATTACAACCATTACCCATTCCAGCCTCAATCTGGACAGAAGTTTCTATGGACTTCATTACGGGTCTTTCGAAGTTAGACAACAAGTCAGTCATCATGGTGGTTGTGGATAGACTTTATAAGTATGCTCATTTTTGTGCCCTACCCCACCGTTTTACACCATCTTTGGTGGCTCAATCTTTCGTGGACCAGATCTTCAAATTGCATTGCATGCCCACTTCCATTGTGTCTGATCATGACCCGATCTTCACCAGTAACTTTTGGCAGGAACTCTTCAGGCTACAAGTAACCCAACTACAACTCAATACTTCCTATCATCCCCAAACTGATGGTCAAACGGAAGCAGTCAACAAATGTCTAGAGACCTACCTTAGGTATTTGACTTCAGAAAAGCAACATCCATGGGTATAGTGGTTACCTCTAGCCAAATGGTGGTATAACACTAACTATCATGCCACCACCAAAATGACTCCATATGAAGCATTTTATGGTCAAATCCCTCCTTCAACTACTTCTTATATCCAGGGATGCTTGAAGGTACAAGTAATGGATCAACTCCTACAGAACTGCGCAACCATGCTGGCCCACCTCAGAGAAAATCTCCATCAAGCTCAAAACTGCATGAAGAAAAAGGTAGACCAACATTGTTTAGAACGCAAATTTCAAGAAGGGGATCAGGTATTCTTGAGGCTACAACCATATAAGCAAACATCACTCAAAGACAAGGGTTGTCAGAATTTATCTCCAAAATTCTACGAACCGTATCAAGTACTTCAGCTCACCGGAGAAGTAGCCTACAAGCTAGCTTTGCCCCCCACTGCAAAAATCCATCTAGTCTTCCATGTCTCATGCCTCAAGAAAGTGGTTGGGAACCATTGCCAAATTCAAACCAATCTACCAGAATTAGATGAAGAAGGTTCAATCTGGCTCCAACCTGAACAGGTTCTTGACACGCGAGAATGGCACCTGTGCGGCCGCACGATCAAGGAAGTCCTCGTCAAATGGAAAGACACCTCTCCAGAAGATGCGACCTGGGAACCAACCACTATCCTTTAGCAGTTTCCGCAGCTTCAGCCTTGAGGAAAAGGCTATTTTTATGGGGGAGGGCATGTTAGGGTCCAACCCTAACCCCCTTATTTATGTAATAGGGTCAAGTCATAGTTATAGTTATTTAAAGAGTCAATAAAGCCTATATTAATAATTGTAAGTGGTTGAACCGCATTTAAAGAAGGGACCATAGTTAGTTGCAAATGGGCCATGGTATGAGATAGATGGTATTAATAAGAACCATGGTACTGATCCATGGTATTGTATGTAGGAATCCTATATAAAGGATAGAGACTCCCCTTGAGGAGCGCCGTGTCTTATTTTGTAATTGAGGAATTTGGGGAATCTCAGTGATGGGAAGCATTTGATAAGGTATTTTAAAGATAGGGGAAGGTGTATGAACATCAGGATACAAGTTTTGCCGATGATTTGACCGTCCAAGAGAAATTGCCTTCAAAACCCTAGGAGAGGGAAATGACCTTGCCTAGGTGCAACTGAAGCATGGACAAGATGTAAAATGACTCATTAGACACTGAGATGATAATGAAAACCCTATGAATGATGATAGACTCAGCTGAATAGTGACATAGACCGACATTTGGACAACTTTTAGAAGGAGTGAAAGCAAACCCTAGACCTAATGCCTAGTGACCAGATTTTGCTTGAAAACTCTTTGAAATGACAAAATTTGACTTGGACACTCTGAGACCACTTTGTAAGAGCATATTTGATCACTGGAGGAAGGCTGGAAAGACTGACACTAACATTGGCTCCAATGGGGATGGTAGCTCCTTGGAGGTGCCAAGAACCTCAGACCTCTGGGAGAGCAGACCAGTGCTTTTAACCATTGGGCGATGGAGTCATTATTTCGGCAAACGACACAAGACTTTGACTCATTTATTGAATGAAAACTTGACTGAAAAATGACTGAAACTGAACTGGAACTTGACTCAAACCGACTCGATGGCAAACTGAAATAACTTGAAAAACTCACTCAACAGACCAAACACAAATGACTCATGACTGACTTAACTAAAACAAGAACTTACAAAGCTTATGGAAGGGAAGCAGTCCATCAAGATGTGAAATCATGATGACAACTACCTGTGTTTCTTACAAGACAATATACATCAAACTATTTCAAAATGCCAATGTAACCAATCAAGCAGATGCCTTCTTGACTGATTCTCCCAATCAGATCTCATGATCAACAATAGATACTGGTAATTGGGCATCCAAAAACATAGCTGACCATGATCTCCTTCATCACTGAACATAACAATAATCACTTTCACTGCTGACTGTAACAAATCTGCCATTGGATCCTGGAAAACATGAAGACTTGACATTGCCACCTCCTGCTGAAAGAACAAGGTGTCCTTTGTTTCAAATTCTGATCTGCCTTCCTCATGTGCTTCGGTAAAAGTATGCTCATAAGCTTCAAAAAACTCCGAACAATTGGATGAGCAGAATTCCTCTTGAAACAACATTTCAAAACATGAGACATATGAGGAAGAATCTGAAATGGAATCCTGAATGTTTTGTTCTTCTGTGGTGTGAATGTGCTGTAAGTCATCTTCATATGATATCACAACCAAATGATCAAGTTCCTTATTACATTCTTCAATATTATCAAGCACAATATTATCATTTACATCGTCTACCACAAATTCACTCAAAGAAACTTTTTCACTTGCTTGAGCAAAGATCTCACCTTGCTGTTCATGAGCAGACTGAATGACCTCCTCATGAAGACTCTGTTCTGATGAAATGGGAGCACTTAGATTTGTAACTTTGTTTTCTTCATGCCAAATGATCTCAACATCCAAGTTTTTCTTTATAGGATTCGGCACAAGGTATTCTTGGTCATCATGATTTGAATGTTGATCTGAAATAGTTGACTTGACTGCAACACATGAATCTTGACTACCCTGCACGCTGTCTTCTTCTGTGGGTAGATCTGAAATAGAACCCTCTCTTTCATCATTTTCAGCCATATGGAAATCTTCAGCCTGCTGATCTTGACAAGTATCCTCTAAGATTTCTGTGTGCTGCTGAAACGGATTTTCATACAGAGCCTCCATAATCTCAAGGTCCATAAAATTATCATCTTCATAATATTTCTCAAGGCTTTCAATAAAA
The DNA here is from genome assembly GCA_031772625.1 of Pinus tabuliformis. Lineage (NCBI taxonomy): Eukaryota > Viridiplantae > Streptophyta > Pinopsida > Pinales > Pinaceae > Pinus > Pinus tabuliformis. The sequence goes on along the minus strand of CM062820.1, from coordinate 423,914,741 downwards.
CTATAAGCATGCTTGCAAAAATCATGAACCAAATTTAATGATGGATACGATGCTTGATATCTTTCAATATACAAGGCATGAAAATCCTTTAAACAGTAAATACAAGCAGGCAACAAACTTTCATACCATGATTGGGCTCTACCTTCCAAAGTGGCCAAGAATATCTTCATCAAACAATCTTCAGGAAAATCCACCTTCAATTTGCGAATATGCATATGAAATCTAACTAGATGTAAAGCAGCATCCTTCTTACCATCATCATTAAATATAGGCAGATTCCTTGACCAATCTACCTTTGGAATTTTATTTGGAAAACCTGGAATGTGATCTCGGCTCAAGGGAGCATATCTTCTTGTGATTTGGTCCATCTTGAAAATCTCACAGCTACTGATCTTTCTGCAGTGAAGTCACCATGAAGCACTGATCGCTGGATTCTTCAGTGAAAGGAGTCGCCAAGTGAATGATTTCAGCCTTGTCAGTGTCTGATCGTTGTCGACTATCAACAATCAGATCTGAACTTGATACATGTACTGGGGTGAAATGCAAATGAAGTGCTGTATTCACAAGCTCACGGAGATGGACTGAAGCAGCGTTTATCTACTTCCACTTATGCAAAGCAAAAGTGTTTCGAAGGCTACCTGGCATAACTTCAGGCTCCGTCTAAGACTTATGAAAAACACATCAACCCACAAACAAGTTTGTTCTCCCCAGTATGGTCGCCAGTATGTTAGCGCTTGAAATTTCACCTCAGGCTGAGAAAGGTAAACCTCAAGGCAACATCAAACCACTTCGCCTCGTAGCTAGCCCTATGGGGCGGGAGAGGGCTCTCTCCGGTCTATCTGGTGAGATCTTCAATGGATGAGATGACCAATAGGGTAACACTGATTTTAGGCTAGTAAACTGATCAAAAGGGTTGATTTGGGGTTTTTAGGGTTTTTGGTGGCAAATTGAGGGGATGGCAATTTTGGGTGCGGGGATTGGACACAGTTTCTGCAGGGGGTTCTTTGGGGCGAGGTAGGAGACAATATTGATGCCTTTGATTGAGGAGGATGGTCAGGAATGAAAAGTGAGGAGCTAAGGAGAGCAAACATTAACTTTGAATTCTCCTTAAACAATAGAAAACATTGAAATTAAACAAACTTAAAAGCAGAGCATGACAGTCATGAATTCTTACTTTAACACTTCGTTTGCTTAATGTGCAGAAGGAAAAGAAAGGGAATGATTCACATAACACACTTACAAGTACATAGAAAAACACACCATCAATACATGTAACCACAAGAATCCCAAAAAGGACTGCAAAACCCTGGTCTTCCTTAGCCAAAAATTGCAAAGATACAGTGAATAATACAATGATAGCTTCTCCCTCAAGAGTCCAACCATGAAAATGAGCAAGAAAGTACATAATATAGATCATTTAACCTCTTTCCCTGCCTCCATGGGTCGAGCTCACTATCCTAGGAGCTGTTTCAACCACTTCTAAACTAAGCACTACAAACTAGGCAGTCAAAACAACTTGCCTCTATAAGCTAGGAAACCAATTCATTCATTTAATTTTCACCTTTTTCATGAATGAATCTTCTAGAAGAGGTACATAAGAGTAAAAGTGTCAATAAAGTACAATAATTACATCAAATAAGATAATAATCCACCCCAAAAAGTCAAACTGGGTCAAACTGCGTTTTTCTGAGCTGTACAGTGAAATTTGGAGAAGTTTGCCTGACAGGTCGCGCGCCTTTGCCTGACGGATCGCGCGCCTTTGGGACCACATTTGGGGCACTTCCAGGTGGAAAAATTGAGCAAGAGTAGGCTTGTTGGAAAGGTCTGTGAGTCTACTTTCCAACCCAACTGGAATTTCTGAATTTGGTGGTCATTTGCCCCTCCAAAATTGCAATATCCCAAGACTGCTTTCTGTGTCTCAAAAATGTGGCAGAAAGTCATTTTTTGCTCCTTTTTTGACTTTCTGGAGGCCCAAAACTTCATAAAATCTCTTGTCCATTGATGAGAATATGTAAATTCTCATGAAAAATCTGGAAATGTTGAGTTTTTTCAAAATGGAGTTGCCAAGATGAAGGGTCGCGCGGGGGGTGAGACCCGTTAATGGAGAAAACCTGTAATTGCCTAAAAAAACCAAAATTTACCCAAAATGCTCAAATTTTTTTGGGATTTGTGCTGTGGCTAGGCTATTTAGTTCCTTGGTCCTTCAGTGAAGCCTCGGCCAAGATATGGAGGGGATCGGGCCTTTTTCTCCGTTTTTTTGCTTTGACCAACCTCCTTGGATCCGGCGATTGTAATTTTGACATTTATCTAAAACCATGACACCTGTGCAAAAAGTGAAGGAGGTTTTTCTTCTTTGGCATGTTATGGACAAAAACCTCTCTCAGTTTTCCAAAATTCATCTTTTATTGCTCTGGAACATCATTTGAGTGAAACTGATCCCGATGTGTGAAACAAGGAATTTCGCCGAAATGAAGCGAAATGAAGGGGATAGGGGGCTTCTAAATTCTTGGGGAAATTTTTGGAAGTAGGGAGGGATGTTAGGAAGCAGGGGAAAGTGGAATCTCAGAGATTGAGTGAGGGGAATGGGTCCAAAAGGGCAAAACACAGGCCAAACCTAGAAAATTGCCAGGTTGTAGCTAGAAATTAGGGTTTGTGCAAAAATGAGGAATTTGGGGAATCTCAGTGATGGGAAGCATTTGATAAGGTATTTTAAGGATAGGGGAAGGTGTATGAACATCAGGATACAAGTTTTGCCAATGATTTGACCGTCCAAGAGAAATTGCCTTCAAAACCCTAGGAGAGGGAAATGACCTTGCCTAGGTGCAACTGAAGCATGGACAAGATGTAAAATGACTCATTAGACACTGAGATGATAATGAAACCCTATGAATGATGATAGACTCAGCTGAATAGTGACATAGACCGACATTTGGACAACTTTTAGAAGGAGTGAAAGCAAACCCTAGACCTAATGCCTAGTGACCAGATTTTGCTTGAAAACTCTTTGAAATGACAAAATTTGACTTGGACACTCTGAGACCACTTTGTAAGAGCATATTTGATCACTGGAGGAAGGCTGGAAAGACTGACACTAACAGAGGTATTGAATTAGATTTGGCTAGATTTCAATTAAGGATCATACTCAGACAATGAAAACTTGATGTTGAAATTGTATGCATTAGTATAAGGCCTATCCCATGTTTGTCTTATTTTGTTGTCATCAATTAAACAAAGCTCAAATCTTGAGCTATGCCAAATGCCATATTTAAGTTGTCTAACAAATGATAGGTATCAAATTTACGTGTAATAGTAGAGATTTCTTGTTGATTTTCTTCCATTTTTGAGAATATCTATAAATGGATTAACTTTAGTTCCATTTGAAGCTTTTGTGTCAAAAGAATACCTTGTAGGTCATTCAATCCTAAGCAATGATACTTTGAGAAGTTCTATCCTAGACTTATCAGTGGCTCACCCTTGAGTTCATCATTGAGTAACTTAGAGGGAATAGATATTATACCTAGCTTTGCAAGTTTAACATTGTTACATAATCACGGGAATACTTGTTTTATCTATAATGCTCCTTAGTTCTTAGTGCATGTCCCAAAGTTTGTGGAATACTTTTTTTGAATATTTATACTAAGGAAAGAAATCGACAAAATCCTTTGGGCACAAATGTAACTATATTTTGGGAGCATCAATGGAAATTATATGCATTTTTATGTCATTTACTTGATTTTACTTTTACTGTTGTCGAGTTATTGCATAATCATCTTTGGATTTTGTCTTGAGTGAAAATTTATAATAAAAATATTTTAACCTATTGCTTCAGTTGCATAGAGAGAGATTGCATTAATATGTAGGGATCTTTAAACGAAACTATGGGCTATAGGAATAACATGTTGTGGATTTAAAGCAAAACTTGCTTGTTTTTCACTTCAGTTACTGGCTACAATCAATGAGGCTCATGATTTCTTAACCTCTACGAAAGCTTGTTTGAAGAAATATATAATGTTAGATACCTAATCCTTAGGATTATGGAAAATTGTAAATATTCTTGTAAATCTTACTTTAGGAGGAATACAAAGATTCATAGGTGGTTAGGAAGAGTCATTCAACCCTCTTGGAAGATGAAATGAAGGTCAATTCACATTGTATTTATACATGGCTCATTTTAACAAAAATATCTTAATATGCAGAGTTATTCAATCCTCATGCTTGATAGTGGTGTCATAGATTTTTTCATAACTCCATGATCTTGGAGAGAAGCCCTCAATTTCTTTGCTTCGACTCTCACAATATTTCATCCTTTTATTCACTTGTTTGTTGCTTGTCCCAATGAGCTCAATCTTCAACACTACATTTGAATACTCTTCTGGAGAAGAAGGAAAAAAATGCTCGATGGAACTCATAATTTCTAAAGGATGTGGGGAGACTATTAAGGATTAAGATTTGGAGATGTTGGGTTCATATTGATTGTCCATAATGTTTTCCATTTCACTCCAATAATTTATTGTAGTTTATAAGGCCTCTACTCTTGTGCTACTTGGTTTCATTCCATCCAATCTACCTTTGCTTAGTGTTGGGAAAATTAATTGTTTTAATTAGAATAGGTTAATTACACACAAGCATACACAAATTTGTCAACCAAGATAGGTCTCTTTATTTCAAGGTTATTGTGAAGAATATATATTTCTAGCACCTAATAAATAACGTTGATCAATACTAAAATCTCTCTCTATGGTCATGACACTTAATTAAAACATAGGTTGTTGTAACTCTTCACTCTTACACACAAAAAGCATTAATGTCAAACCCTCAAAAAATTTAATCACTCCACATATAGTACTTAAATAGAAATCACTCTTGTATAATAAATACTAGACAAATATTCTAGACCACACTTGTGGGAAAAGAAAATAGCACTCATGAAAATGAATTGCATAAACTATTCAATTACAATCACACAATAGACAAACCATTCACAATCATCCAAACAATTGACTGTGTAACATAATGTAACATGTATAACAACAATTAGTCTGACACTTAGTTTCAACAATAATGCATAAAACTATAGGGGTAATTGAATAGTAGTAACACATGACCGAGAAGGGATCAATCTAGGGACTTTGTTGTCAAACAAGCAATCTATATCAAGTATTCTGCAACTTAGTTAATAATTAGTAATTACAATGTATCAATACGAGTATGTAACAATGATAGCTAAACAACACTAAACATAATATGCGAGTGAATTAAAATACAACGACTACACTAACTCACTAAAACGACAATACCTGCTAAAGAGGAGGGCCCTTCCTCCTTAATAGGGAGTTGGTGATTCACGAATTGCAAACTAACACATGAAACCACAATTGAGCCATAAACCAATGAAAGATTGTATTAAATTTGGAAAATTATAGATTCATAGTTCTCCAAAAGATGATGGTACCACACCCGAACAAGGCAGAGGGTTTGTATCTTTATAGAATTACATCGTGTCTAATTTCAATGCCAAAATCAACAATGGGAATCTTTTGATTCTCAGGATATACAAAATGAGAGTCTTATTTAACAAATTATGATTTTTTTCTAAAAATAAAAGAAATGTTATAATGAAATCTTCATTTAGCGAGAGATCAAAAATGGGGAATCGTAATTGTTATAGTCGAGTTGGTTGTATTGTCAAAAAGTGGTTCAATCCTTACTAGCACGACAATCTGGTTGACTTGATTGAGTAGAAGAACCCATGTTGGTTCTTGAAAATGAAATCATAAAACAAAGTAGTAGCATCATAACAACAACAACATAACCTATCCTGGTGTTTTAGAATTAGGAAGTCTTGGAGAAACGACATTGCATTTCCTAAGAAAAAGTGAGTAGAAGCATCACAAAAAATTGAGTTATTCTGAAACATCCTTCTTTTCTTTTCATCAGTAAATTTATGCAAAAATAATTAACCTTTTGTCAATATTCAACCAAGACTTCATAAATTAAGATGCCATTAAGGGATAACATGCATTGGTCAAAATGGTAGTTAGTGAAGTAAAAGGACATGATTGTAAGGGTAAAAATGGTTGAAAAGGTGAGGAAATGATAATGAAAAAGATTTTAATTCCAAGGCCCAACATCACCCCCCAATTGAAGCAATTTCATGTCCTCATGCAAACCCTTTAATAAATTCTCAATGCATGTTGTGAATGTGGCTCAATAAAATTATAAGTTGTTGTTGTATCTGCTATAATGGCCCTATATCCTTCAAAAGCAATTACGTTGAGCCACTAAGTCTCTTCCACTATTGGTTTCAATTATAATTAATTATAATACTTTAATGCAGGAAGCCAAATTAATGGAAATTTGAATTTTAACCCAAGCTAATTGGGCCCACATTATATGATACAATTAACATATATAGCGATCCTCGAAAGAGCATGCATAAAGTTTGGGAAGCAATATGGATCTTCATCCTTTTGCTTCTTGTCACATACTTCCAATCTAATCTTACAACCATCTAATGCATTCTATCTCAACTACTTAATGCTCCTATAAAAAAGATCTAAAACCTTTCTATGGACCTTAATTACTTTAGCCCTTGTTTCTAGAGATCGTAGAAAGTTGCTAGAGGTCCTCACCACTTCTGCAGTAGAGCTTGGTTCTTCTTGGATACCTCGAGAAAGGTTGTAGTGGTGGTTATCTGATATGGTCTCCCTTTTTTCACGACTTTTAATCAAAAAAGAAAAAGTTTCTCCTCATCAAATAAGGTGTAAGAAGGAGAGGTTTTTCTACAACTCAATATATTATGTACAAGCTTTTACATTTGCTCCTTAATCTCCTATAACTATTTTAATTTTTCTTGTAGGTCCAACACTTTTCTATTTTATTTCTCCCTTTCCTCCCTTACCTTGTCCCATCTCAATCTCTAAATCATCAATTCTTCAGCCCAGGTGTTATGCGGGATTTATGATTGTGGACATAAATATCTCCCCTAGGTTTGGTGGCTAACCTAGAACAATAAAATGACAAAGGACCCAATGTTTTCCTTAAAGTAAGTAGATGAGGGGAAGAAACCTACTTGGAATTTGTCATATGTTTCACTCCTTCTTTGGCTTGAATGCTCCAATATTAGCTCCAACTGCCAAAATTAGAACCTACAAAACCAGACAACACAAGCCAAGAAACTACAATATATATTTAGCATCATCTATCTACTTCATTCAACAAATCAACATGGTATTGAAATATATGAAATAACAACATCACATATATGAAAACAAAAGAACTCTTTGTATTGATATAAATGGAGTGAGTTACAACCATAAATAGGTGTCGATCTTGTAGAAGAGCTCCTCCAAGTTGTTGAATTGTCCTCCCTTTGTCACAAAGTGTACCTCCAATCACCCTAATTTCATCAAAGGATAACTCTCACAACAAAAACATAAGGATATAATCACTCTCCAAAATCCAATAAAACTAACCAGGTTCTTGTGGAATGAGGTAAATATATAGGAAGGAGAGGTAGTTCATGAATTCTTATACATTTACCAATCTAGGCTTGAGATCCAAAAGTGATGGGAGGATGAGCTCAAGGGATAAGATGGTGATTTCTCCAAGGTGGAATCAAATAGGATTCACCAAGGTAAATGGTTGAAACAACCTCTGGAATCTTTTGGAAGAGGAATTGTAGGATTTTTTATTTTTATTTTTTCTCAAATTTCTAGAATCAATGCACCCCCACAGTTATGCAGGGTGCATTGCATAGCACCATGAGAGAAGGAGAGAGTGCATTGCAACAAAGTTTCTTAGTTATGTAGGGTGTGTTGGTCCTTAAAATCTTGGAAACTCAGCAATCAAGAGAAAAAAACTTTAGGATTTAGCAGAGTCATGCTTAGGGCTTTGTGCAAGGATGATGAAAAGTGGTAGTAGGATGTTGATTGATCCCATTAGGAGACCTGTTGATCAGATGTGACAAAATGACCTATAATAGATTCCCCCCTAAAGCACAAAGTTAGAAATGACGACTGATGACTGAAGTTCTTTACCTTGTGACAAGTCGGGATCAAGAACAACCAACAAGCTTCATCTATTAAAATACATTTTCATCGTGACATTTTTGTTGCTAAGGGAGGCATACCCATACTCAACACATAAGATAACACAACATGTACAATGATCAAAAGACATGTCCACATATGACAAGTGGTGGAACCATGACTGGATGACTGTCTATATGATCATGGCGATCATACATTGTGATATCTATATAACTCCTCAAATCGTAGCCCGAATGATGAAACTAGATACGAGTTCTTCTATCTCATTCACACGACCAACCAACGCATGAGTCTAACCATGTGAATTAATGATACGAGGTTGAACATGGTAGACACCATCTGATTACCGACTGATGATGTAAGTCGTTAACATATGCGAGAGAAATCACCGATGATGTTAATGGCTCTCAAGGTACTTAAGTACGATCCATATAGTGTGAATAAATGAGTTGATGTTGAACACCACACATAATACTTTAGTCGAAGGCTAATGATGTAAACCTATCGCTGATAGCGAGGACACTTGCCATTGATGTATGAAAGCACCAAGGTACTGATGGGTGTTTCTAAGTTAACTTCTTAGATAATGTGATGATGTCCACAGGAAGCGATTCCTCATAGGAGGGCCTTGATGTATCCCCCATCAATGACACAAACGAGTATCATGATTGAGACAAATTGATGTTGATATGGAACTGGATCAAGAAAGACAAACATTGAATGAAGGCTTAAGACTATTGTAATGGATATAAGCTGAATGAATTCTCTTGAACACAACGATGACACTGAAATGGAGTTGGAAACATTGACCCAAAACTGAAATGGAGGTTCTGTGAATGTATGATGAACCAAAATACAAGCAGATTACCCAAACCAATAGCCACAAAGATGAAGTGGATGAGTATCATGTTCAAGAGTGACTCACTTCCATTAACAAAATGGAGTACCTTGTTTTCCCAATTTCCCCAACCATACTGGTCAGTAACTCTTTATTTTTTTAACAAGTTTGAGGAGGATAACATATGCTTGATCTGTAAGTCCATCCTTTAGATGAATCCCTCCGAGAATATCTAACGAACCTTGAGAATGAGTGGTTCGGGTGATTCAAATCCAAATCTTGGAAGAGCGGCGGTAGGGTTTCGGGAGCGAGGCGCCGCATATCAGGGGTTCCTCCGTCAATGCCGCAGCACCGTCCGTGACCCACAGAACTTGGTAGCAACGTGGGTGCTTGGGTTCTGAACCTATTTTCCATTCTGGGCGGGGGCGAGGTGGCTCCCTTGCCGCCTCTGCCCCCGTTTCCTCGCCTCTGCACTGATCTTCCTATGCAGCGGCAGTGGGTTTTGGTTTGGTTTTCGCGGGCTATCCTATTGGAGCGTTGAGGGAACAGGGATGTGGAGGATCTTTCTCTGCATTGTTTCGTGCCGCATCAATGGCTGGTTTCGCTGGTTTTTTTGCTGGCTGCTGTGGATGTTTGGGGCAGTTGTCCTTCTCTGGTTTGGTCTGCTCCTGGAGGAGAGTTTTTGAGGGGGTGGGGAAGGAGTGGCTACCTTGGCGGCTCTCTTCCTCATTTCGTGCCTCTCCTTCTTGTCTGGGCAGCCTGATCTAGAACTACTGTTTCTACTTCCTTCCACAGGAGCTTCTTTCTTTTTGCAGGGCTATGGTGCCGCTGGGTGCTGTACCTCTGCTACTATTTGCTATTTTGTAATAGATTTGGGTATCCTGTTCGGGTCTGTTTTGTTGCAGATTTGCTGGGTTTCTCATTCCTATTGTTTGCTTCCCTTTCTAAGGGCTTTCTAGATACTTCTATGGGAGTATTGTTTTGTAGTGGCTCTGTCCACATTCTGCATATGCTTCATGCATCTACAACATGTAAACTTCTAAATCTTCTGATTAATGAAAATTACGAATTTTCTCATCGGAAAAAAAAGAGTGGTTTGGTCCCATCATGATTGATGAGTCCATCATTGTTTGATGTTTTAAAGAGTCCATCGAAGGTGAAAAATCAACTTCTTTTTCATGTTTAGCGAGTTTGAAAAAAGGTCGAATAAAAAAACTCCAGATGTCCCTTTTTGTAGGTAGTCCCTTAGGTCCAAAAATTTAGAAAACAATACCCAAGAGAACCTCTTAGGCATGTTCGAGTAAGGTATTCCTTTTTCATAGTTAGTTTATCTCAGTCCAGAAAAGGGTTAAAATTATACTGAGTAGTTTTCTTTTCATTTACTTTTATAAGTTCGAAAAGACAATTGCTCGAAATATTTTCATTTTTTGAGAGTTTGAAAAGAGCTAAAAGATGACTCCTCCTGGAGGAATGAGTGGTATAAATGGTAGAAACTGGTTCCGGTCATGATGGAACTGCTCAAACCACATAGAGGTGAAGAGGCTAGCTAATAAGACCATTCATCGCAGTGGTTCCTTAGGAAAGGGTAAAATAACCAAGTGAAAGTCTATGATCGACCAAGTAGATGGTGACGACAAAATGAGAAAACCAAGGCTCATTTGGTAGAAAATAGGCTAATAAAAAATGGTAATCATGAGAGATAGGATGAGAATGCTTTCATTTTTTACACAAGCTTGAAACATGCGAAAATATGCTTGAAATTGGTTTCATTTTTACACAAGATTGAAACATTTGAAACTATGTTTGAAATAAGTTTGCATGCCCCCAACATAATGACTCACATCGAGGTACATGCCCCCCAAGCTTCCTTTCATGCACCTAAGTAGACTACTGGTTACTAACAGGTGGATGGAGTGAAGGTTCATTTATGAGATCAAGTGAAAGACTCGACTGGGATTTTATGAGATCTAATCAAAGAATTTAATTGGAAGGGGATCTGTTTCATTTTTTAACGAGCTTGACATAGGAAAAGAGCTATGCTCATGACACCTTGTTTAAATTTTTAACGAGCTTGACACAATATAAGGAACTCTACTTAGGGAAGCTTGTTTCATTTTTTAAGGAGCTTGACACAAGAAAAGGAATTATGGTCCAAGGACCTTGTTTCATTTTTTAACAGATTGATACAAGAAAAGGAACTTTGCTTCAACAAATTGATCATGACCTACAAAAGGCCATGGATTCCAAGAGGTTATCATCAGTTGGGAGTGTTAGAGTCTTAAAGTCACAATGATCAAAATTACTCTTTTCACTATTGGTTATAGTATTAGGTCAAATTATAATATTTTCAAATTAAATTTGACATCTCTCTTGGTTTTCAAATGGTCCTAAGTCATTGTCTAGGTGTAATGCTACTCTCATAATACATCATATGTCATGGTCATCAAGGTCAATTCGAAATTAGTTTCATGAGTCATTGAGTCACCAAAGGTCATTTTTCCTTCATTAAGTGTCATTATTAAAAATCTGAAAAGAAAGAGTCATGGTGTCATAAGGTTGATCATGAAAGTGTCATGAGTGTCTTGTTGGTCTAGTCAGTAATCATACTCATTAATTTGGGTGTGTGATCATCATATTTCCATTTGAAGTCATTCATCATCCAAAATTAGTAAGATGTCATGAGAGTTAAAAACAAAAAGAGAATAAAGTACATCAAGAGAATCAAGGTACATCTATGTCACATGGAGGAAAAGACATCTGCAACTGAAATAATCATCATATATTTTGTATAAATGTATCATCAAGCCATATCCTAGCTCAAATCATCCAAATGATGGAGAAATTGGTCATCATGACAAAGGGAGGTAAAATTTGAATTTTCAAGTTATAAAATGCTTCAAGGAGTTTGAGTTGGTTCTATTAACAATGATATGCATTCAAGGAGCTCAAATTCAGCCTCAGAAACTTTGCAACTAAGCCAAGAAAGAAGAATTAAAGTAGCGCTGCGCATCTGCTGCGCTTCTGGGAAGCTGCTAGGGTTTTTGCTGCACTTTCCCTCTTCCATGGTTCATAGCTTCATTCAAGAGTAAAAACCTTTATTTTTATGTTCACACATCCTCCATGACCCTTCATTGAGAATTTTCCATCATTCCCCTCATTAAGATCCTTTCATTTCCTTATTTTCCCAAAAAACCCTAGAAATTTGTTGCGTTTTTAACCTAGGTCTATGTTTTTCCCTTTTCACCCCTTATTTCTCGAAAATTTCGAGAAAAACCACCTTAATTATCTTCCTAAAATCTATCCCTACCCCCCATAATTTTCTTAGAATTTTTCCTACCCACCTTTCCACTCATTCCCTTCCCCCAAGTTGTTGCGCTTTTAGCTCTGTTTTGCTATCCTACAGAAACACAACAACTAGTTGTTGCGCTTTTCCTTAGAAGGTCAGAATAAAGATTGTCAAACATGAAAAGGTAGGTAATGGAATATGGATACCAGAAAAGTACCTGAGAATACTTGTAGAGTCATGAATTTGCAGAAAATGATCAAACAATGCCTATTTACACCTTGGTGCTCCCTTTTCAGGACTGTTGCTGCGCTTCTAGACAATCAGCTTTGGGATCAAGTTTGAAGAGGTTAAAATCATGTTTTTGAATGGTTTAAAGGATCCAAGGTGTAGTGGAAATCTGCAATTTTCTTCACAGGTCTTCAACAACACCCAAAACTCCCTCCAAGCTATCAAAATTTCAAGCCAAACATTTGCTGCGCTTCTGTAAAAGTTGTTGCGTTTATGTGTGACCAACTTTAAGCTTGGATTTTGAACAAATGGGAAAGTATTTTTGAAAATTAGAGGAATTTTTGTTCATAACATACCCAAATACAATAACCTCACTCAGTTTATACAAAGGTATCATATATTAGGAGATATTCAACTTTTTTGGAGGCCTATTTCAAAAAATCAAATTCTCCATTTTTTCTTGTCTGTTTTAGTTATTATTTTGTGGCATAGATTCTGAGAAAATGGAAACGAATTTCCAAAAACTGAGAGAGGTTTTTCTCAAAAACATCCTTTTCTACAAAAAGTCTTCCAGTTTTATAACAAGTGTTATGGTTAAAGAGATATCAGTTCATCTTTGACCCCTATTTTCGCTACGCTTCTAGGATACCCTGCACAAACTTTAGTTTTTGAGGCTGTTTTCTTCATTTTTTAGCAGGATCAGCTATGTAGACATCAAGTACACATCTTCAGTTTTCAGTTCATTTCTTCAGTAGAAAAAAAAAAAATTCACTAGGGAAGGTCTCCAAACTAGCGTGCAAACATTTGCTGTGATTTTGTTACATTTCTACTATGCTTCTAAGTAAAAAGACAATGTTACTTTTGTAATTTGTAAAAGTAATTTTGGATACATGTAATCAGTTAAACTAAGAGTTTATATAAGGTCAGTAGGTTTATTAGTGGTTTCTATAGTAAAATATCTTGTAATCAATGTATAGAGAGATAAGATCTTATGGTTAAGATAAAGGATGAAAGTTTGTTCTAACTCCTCCTAGGTTTTAGCAGAGATATGATAGGTGCATGTACCTGCTTAGTTGACTTTTTGAAGATATAATTCGACCTCCTTAGGAGGAATTCGACCTCATCTCCTATATTAGGCTAAAATGTAATGTAATCAGGATTGTAGGATACTAGAGGTAGATACATTTTGGAACTAGTGAACTCCATTTTTTGCAGAGAAATAATATACAATTGCAACTATTTTTATGGGATTCATGTGTTGTGGTTAGTGGCACTATTTTTCTCATGTTTTATTATGTAATTGATTGTTAGATGTTTCTAGCAACCATCTATACTTCTTATTATGCTTAATCTCTTAAGTGTTAAACATAATTCATTGCCTAAATGCTCTGTTTTGTTTGAGATTAGCATTTAAGTGTTTTCCTTCTAGATAAGTGAATTCATGCATGTATGCTCACTTAGTTTCTTCTATCTGATTTCCTCACTACCATACTACTACGACAGATCCATTTGTGTCTTTGATTACATCTATCTTGCCTCATTTAATGAATGCAACTGATCTTTTGACCTACTTGGATCTATTTCCTAAACCTAGTGCTTCTTATCCAGCAAAACCTAAATCGAAACCCTACTGTGCAAAATATCTAGCCTAAAACCTTGATATTTCTAGCCATATTTTGGTTGAGTCATAGAGAGAGCCCTCTCTGATTTGGTAGGGCTAGCTACCAAGTCAAAAGTTTGGTCTATGGTTACCTCTTTGGTTTCTCTTCTCAGCCTTGGGAAACTAAGGAGAGCTAACAGGGAGAACAAAGCTCTGGAAGTGATACATATCAAGGGATCCAATGGAAAGATCAGACTCGAGTGCCCCTTGTAAATGATTCACCATACGTCTACTAGATCACCAGTAGTCACGAGCATGGAACAAGTTACCACATAATTAATTTGTGGCAGGGAAGGTACCACTTGCATATAAGGACCATTTAGGGATTTGGTTGATTGGGAGTCAAATTAGGACCAATGAATGAAAGATGGTCAATGGTCACAATTCTTCCTTCATGTGGGAAACACATCACACGAAAGAGTGAAGAGACAAGAGCTCCAATGACATAAATATAGTCACACCCAAGGAGTAAATTAAAATCCAAAGGACCTTGGACTACCATCACATCGATATAGACAATTTTTCCTCCTAAAGTAATAGGAAACTTAGGAAGGATCTGTAATGGTTGACTGGTTCCTCTGCAAAAAGCCAATAGATTCTGGGTAACAGGCACAAGCTGCGGAGAACCTAAAGCTTGCCAAGCAGTTGAGGACAAAATACTAACAGATGCGCCTTCATCTATGATCATGTTAGGTACAACCACATTATAAGCCTCTACTATGACCTAGAAGGGAATGTAAGAAGGAAGACGATATCTTGTTAGTCGAGTCCTATCAAAATAAGTGACCATGCTAGTTGGAGGGGGTGCCATGGTAACGAGAGAATTTCCCCATTGTGTTATGGGAATGAGAGAACTGCTCTCTAGTGCTATGGGAATGGGAGGATTTCCCCCCTATGCCATGGGAATGGGAAGACATACCCCCAGTTCATTGGAATATGAAGAAACAAGAAGAACTTGAGCAATATGAAGTTCACTCTCTATGGGAAAGGTACAATCAACTGAAGGTGGAATCGAGTCAACCATTTTCTAAACCAATGGTTGGTTAGGAACAAACTCATGGGATTCACGTTCAGAGAGAGCGATATTGAATGGATTCAAATTCTGATCAATCACTTCATCAACTAGTGGAGGATTGGGAGAAATCTTCCAGTAACTAGCTAGAAGTCGAGACTGAGAAGCTGTAAGCTTTTACAACATTTCTGAGGCTTCATCCATATAAGGACAAAGGTGTATAGGATGATTCCCTTCACAAAACTTACAGGGAAATATGACTTTACCCTTTTCCCATGGACCTTACTATCACTAGTGGATGGTTTATCACCGGCATGATCTCCAGAGGCTGATGACAAAGACCCATGTGAGCTTGTGGACCAGACTTCTAATACATTAGGAAAACTAGGACAATCTTTAAGAAGGTGGTCACCCTTACATAACATGTAAGGTAATTTAACTTTATGGGGTTGACTGGAAGATTTTTCCATACTATTTGTGTCCATAGCAAAGGTTGCTTGGTTTCCCCCTGCCTCTTTTGCTTCTTCCTCTTCATCCCTTTATTCTTCTTCTTAGTTTTGTGGTTACTAGAATGAAGACTTTCACCAGGTGAAGAGGAAGAAAGGGATGAAGAAACAATAGGTGAAGAAGGCAAAGGGTCAATTTTAGGATCAACATGAGGTTGATGTTTTTTAGGTGGAGAAGAACTCGGTGGAGAAGTAGTTTGGACATTCAGAACCATAGTGGTTGAAAATAACCAAACTGAAAAACCAATGGTAAATCCGAGAAGGGACAATGTTGCTATATAAGGAGCACTAATATTTCCAAAAGAAGGAAAAGGACCAGGATTCCCCTCAGAGGGGTTCCCTTGATTGGTAGACTCCATAACTGTTGCTATTAGTCTCAACCTAGGATCCAATAAGGAGTTGTTCCATCGGTCAATTAATTGATTTTAGAAATTAAATTCAAAAACAAAATAAAGGGGTAACTAGACATAAAGGTTTACCAAGTAACCGTGCACTGCAATATATACCTTGGAAAACCAAGGACTTAACGTATGGCAACCAATCTCCCCGAATGTTCTGTTCGGTGTATCACAGTATACAAGGCGACAAACTCAGTTACCTATGGATGAATAGCAACCTATAGGGGACTCCTAAAATATACTTGATGGTATGTGGGAGTGGAGTCCATAATAGTGTTGTCTAATGCGTAACCATTCGATGAGAGCTTTCCCATATACTTTAAGTGCGTAGAGCACCACCAATATACCCAAAGGTACGTGGAGAACGATCATATACACTTACGTATGTGGAACGAGATATCACCCCAGGTATGCAACACTGGAAAACAAAGACAACTCCTACGTTTAACGAAGTCAGAACAAATGTATAGCCTAAACCTCTATATGCTTGCGTTAATGTTACAAATGATCCTTAGGTTGATTCAGTTAATTTTAAGTTGATCTTGAAGTAAGTTTTAGTTTTATGGCTCACCATGAATTCACCTAAATTCCCTAAATTGCAAATCTAGCATGAATAAATGGAATATTTCTCTCAATGAAAATCTAGCTAAGGAAGGGAAGAGACAAACAATATGTAGCATGTAAAACACAACAAATAAGATGCTCAATGCAATTCCATTTTCATGCAACTGTTCCTAAATCAATATAGATGCAAAACCCTAAATGCCAATGCAAGATTTTTTCTTTTCACCACACTTAATTTTCATAAATGAGGAAAACTAAGATGTAAAGTCTAATCATTGATTCAAATGCACTTTTTAGAATGAGGACTAGAACAACAATTCATCTGAGCTATCAATGATCAAACAAAACAAGTTTGCAAGCGACCTAATGATAAGAAAAAATAAATTGAAACCAATTCTTACCCAAGGAAATCAAACATAAACGAAAACCAAATGGAGGCCTCAGAAAGACCACAAGACACTCAAGACTCAAGGAAGGTTAGCTAGAAGTAGGTTGATCAAATCAACGTTGAGCAAACAAGGAAAAATTTGTGCAAAAACAGGGATCAATGCAGGTGCAGAAGAGGCACCAGTGCTTTGCAATGCAGGCACAGAGAGGGCCCAAGTGGGGTGCAATAAAGGCACAAAGAAGGCCTCGGTGGGGTGCAACGTAGGCACAGAGAAGGCCCAGGTGGGGTGCAATGCTCTGTCAGCAGACCAAAGGGTGCGTTGATCCTAGGAAAGAGGATTTCGACACAAAAATTGAAAACAAGACTCAATGCAATCACTTCCTAGGTATTTTCTTGGCTGGTTAAAGAAACAAAGGTATATGATAGAGGTAAATCAAACACAATGGACAAAGAAACCACCAAGGGAATACACCATTCCCCAGTGGAGTCACCAATTTGTTATGCAGGATTTATGACTGCAGACAAAAATATCTCCCCTAGGTTTGGTGGCTAACCTAGAACAACAGAATGACAAATGACCCAATGTTTTCCTTAAAGTAAGTAGATGAGGGGAAGAAACATACTTGGAATCTGTCATATTTTTCGCTCCTTCTTTGGCTTGAATGCTCTAATCTTAGCTCCAACTGCCAAAATTAGAACATGCACAACCAGAAAACACAAGCCAAGAAACTACGAGATCTATGTAGCATCATCTATCTACTTCATTCAACAGATCAACACGGTATTGAAATATATGAAATAATGACATCACATATGGGAAAACAAAAAAACTCTTTGTATTGATATAAATGGAGTGAGTTACAAGCATAAATAGGCGTTGATCTTGTAGAAGGTCTCCTCCAAGTTGTTGACTTGTCTTTCCTTTGTCACAAAGTGTACCTCCAATCACCCTAAACGCATGAAATTATAACTCTCACAACAATAACATAATGGTAGAATCACTCTCCAAAAGCCAACCAAAACTAAACAGGTGCTTGTGGAATGAGGTAAATATTTAGAAAGGAGAGGTAGTTCATGAATTCTTATCCATTTACCAATCTAGGCTTGAGATCCAAAAGTGATGGGAGGATGAGCTCAATGGATAAGATGGTGATTTGTCCAAGGTGGAATCGGGTATGATTCAAATGTTTATCCAAGGTAAAATTGTTGAAACAACCTCTAGAAGCTTCTAGAAGAGGAAGCTTCAGATTATTTATTTATTTTTTCCTCAAATTTGTAGAATCAACTTACCCCCACAATTATCTAGGGTGCACTGAATAACACCTTGAGAGAAGGAGAGAGTGCACTGCAACGTAGTTGCTTAGTTATACATGGTGCGCTAGTCCTTAAAAGCTTGGAAACTCAGTAGTCAAGGGCAGAAACTCATGGATTTAGCAGAGTCATACTTAGGTCTTTGTGCAAGGATGATGAAAAGGGGTAATAAGATGTTGATTGATGTCATTAGGAGGCATATTGGTCGGATGTGACAAAATGACTTATAACACTAGGCTTCCTTGAGATTATGGATGATTCTCCTATTTTCAATGAATGAGACTACCCATTTCTATAATGAAATTTCCAATTGTCTCCGCTTGCTTAGCTATGCAAATAAAACACTATATTTAAATGATCATCAATTTTTTAGGCCACAATGTCTCATCCATTGTTACAAGAGTATCTTTGACATATTTATGTAAATCCTTCTAGTTTTCAATCTCCTCTTCACCTTACAGTTGTACTACCTTAGCGATTGGTTCTTGTGTATCGGTAGCATCATTGACAGGTTCTTGTTTACCAACATTTTGATTTCTCGCAGTTTGATCTGCCTCAGCTATTGGTTCTTGTGTGGAAACATCATCTTCCCTAGGTTCTACTCAGCACCCCAAAACTCCATATCTCGCACTTTAAATTATGTTCGCACTCCTACTGAGAGAAATTCTAGCTTCTATACCTCATCTCATGTGTACCCAACCTCATTACGGATTTCCCCACAAACTGTACACGATGGTTTTTCAGTATTTTTGAGTCTCAAAGAGGGAATAAGGTGCATTCATAAGCTCAAAAACCTCAACTAGGGTTTCTAGTCCTAAAGGTTTCTTACTCTGGAATTTCTCTTTTAACATTGCAATTTGCTTTCTGAACTCATTGTTTTATTTCCTAAAACTGTCAACTTGATGAAATAGGGTGTTAAATTCAGATTTACCAGAAGGGGAGCTGTCATCCTATTTCTACCTAAACTCCTCTTCTTCTTGTTGGGCCACTCCTTCTTCTCCTTTGTAGCAATGGGTGTTTTAAACGACTGAGAAGGCAATGTTGTGATAGTAACCCTAACCCTTTTCTTTGGAAACTTGCCACTTGGAGGCTTTCACAAAAACATTTTCTTTATTTTTGTATACAAGGTTTATTCCTCTACAACAGGGTAGGTCCCAAATTCTAAGCCCCTTGTTTGCTTGCTAGTTATGTCAACTAATGCATCAACATTAAGGCCTTCATTAACATGAGAATACAAAGTGAATGTATCAATAGGGTGAACTTCTTTGGGGGTATAAGCATAAGAACCCTTGACCAGTGTGTCAATAGGGGAATTTTCAGCATCACTTCTTCTACTTGACCCTACTTGTTCTATCTCAGCATCCTCACTCTATTATTCAAACTCACTTTCTACTTCTTCTTGAACTAACCCCTAACAACAACCAACAAACTTTCCCAAGTTCTCCCTTGTCGCTCTAGTGCATCAATGACAATGAGCTTTATTAGCACATGGTTTTTATCATAGATCTCAAGGTTCTTAGCTTTGGAAATGAAAATTTTGATGTGTTCTAGTGACTTCAGGAGAACATATGGCATGTTAATCAATTTCCCACTATGAAGATGGGTAAATAACTGAAAATGATAGTTATAAATTACTCCAAACCAACCTTCATAGGTAATGTAATTCTGAATGAAATATGTCACGTCCTCCCATGGGTGTGGGAGTGAGGTTCTATCCACCCACCTTTGTTGGCTTAGGGGGTCCTGACCTAGGTTCAGAGTTAATTGCGCCAAACAAAACCCTACGCTGCTGGCCCTTTCGGAAATAACTTGCGTAGCGCAGGCTGAAGTCTCACCCAAAGCAGTATGGGGGGATGCTAGAACCAAGTTTCCGCATCCAGGGATCAATGTGATGTATTTTAGCGCCCTAGATCTTCCTCTACGTAGATCTATAAACCTCGAGGTCTCGGTACTGCAACTCCCTTTAAACAGTCCTTAGACCTTCGCGAAGGTCTACGATCAACTTTTGCGAACACTTAACAGTCGAATAATCTATTTACATGCATCAGACAATAACCCTAGATTTGAGCTCGCATAGATCTACTTCAGTATTTGATAAACATAACAGGATGTATCAAAATCTTCATGAAAGTATTTAACATGTATTGCATACAATTATCAAGACTTATTCAATAGAATCGCACATCATTAGATCAATATTTCATAAGCAGATTATTCATCAACAACATAAGTTATAAACAAAAGTAAACAATAATACATAATATTTCTCCAGAAACAACTTCTTTATTGATATCAATTCAGAATACAGACTCAAAAATTCCCTACGCACTCAGCTGCAAGGGTCTACGCACTCAACTGTGGACTCTACCTATGTCTCTGCGCACTCAACTGCAGAGCCTTTATCTCCTATCTAACCATCTTCTCTGTGCTAAGACCTCCAAGACTTTATTCGTTATCCATTATGACTTCTATTATATCTTAGACTGTCTAAGACATGCCTATTTATATTTATAGTTTTTTACATACAATCCTATGGTTTGCGGAGCATGGGTAGTCTCAAAATTGACTCAACTTTTACATAAACAAAGGGCTAAAACCCCTTTGACTCCTAACCACCTACGCACTCCGCATCCATAATTCGCGAAGACTTTACATAATTTACAAAAATTACATCAAAACCTGGGTTTTTAACCCCAAAAATGACCTAGGGGACCTTATCCCAACAGGCCCCCAACACAAAGGTCGTGACTCACCCTCGAGTCACTCGGTTGGCGTGAAAATATTGTTGTGAAGATCCCCCAGCTCTACCTAAACAACAACTTTGGCAATGCCCTGAGTGGCTTCTTGCTTGACCTCTTCCACTAGCGTCTTCGTAGCTGGTCCTTCTGCGGCCAACTTTAGTGTCTACTGCATCTGCTACAAGGTCGTCAACCTCTCTTGAATGTTGATCGTGACCTAGTAAGCTTCATCTAACCAAGGTCCCAACCTGCCTTACGCAAGGCCTCCTTATTCTAGGCTGCTTCTACCTGCACGAGGAGCTGCTTCCCCTCCTACAACTTGGCTAGGCGCTGCGCTGGAAAATGGAGCGCGCTGTTGCCCTGACTTCATCATACTGCCTCTGTAGCTCCCTGGCCTCTGTATTTAGCTTTTGCAGCTTTGAGTCTTCCTGTAGACTAGTCACCAACTCCATTACTTGCTAAAATAATGCTGTGCAATCTGCAACTGTGGCATCCAGAGTGGCCAGTCCTTCCTTGATCGTGGCTCTGCACTGCTCCCAGACTTCGGATGGATTCGAAGGTTGCATCTTCAATTACAGCTTGATTATATTCATGTTGAGTTGAAATTGAACTCAACTAACCTCTGCCTTTGCCTCGTGCACTCCAGTGGCTAACTTCTTGATCTTAGCTTCCAGCTGTGTGTCCTTGGGAATGTGGAGTTCAAGCACAGTTTTGCATGCTTGCGCGACTACTCACTCCAGTCATGAACTGTGCGCCTCCTTTTCTTCCAAAATCTATGTCTTCTGAGCCAACAACTACCGATTATTCACCTTGATTTCGCTGACAACACTAAGTGCTCGTTGTTCCCGAAGGCGAAGCTCTCTCGCAATTCCATGTAATAATTCATGCAATGTCTCCAGCTGCATCGCGGCAAGGTTCAAGCCCATCTTCGGGATGCTATAAAGGAGGGCACACTTTTCCTTGGTCTCCACGCGTATTGAACCTGCAGGCAAGGGGAAGACTTGCACATCCATCATCGACAACAGAACTAGATTCGCACTGGTACTTGTTCCGAACTACCCGTTGTGCCACTCACTTTTCCAACATCAGCTTGGAGCTTAGTTGCTTGAAGCTGCAACTCACGAAGATCCTTTTGCACTCCACCTAAGGTCTGAATGTACTGCTATTCCAACTGCTGCAGTACTTCTTTGGCGACATCCTTGACATTTTCACCGATCACATCCAGATCGGTCTCTATGAGCACTAGGGGTTCATCCTGTGTTTTGTGTGCCTTCTGCTTAATAGGCTTCGCATCCGACTTCAAAGTAATTTTCATAAAACCCAAGTCACCTATTATTCCCTTTAGGTTTGAAAATTTGGTAAGAAAAAGATCCTAGCACTCGCGAAGTAACTCAACAACTTTATCCACTGTGGCATCATCCTAGTAATCCCCAATTTTTGCAAATTTCGGTTCCACTTCAGTACCAATGTTGACTTGCTTTGTATTAAACAATGCGGTGATGTCCGAGTTCTCTATTTGTAGAACTTCGACCTCGCGATTCCCTTCTACCTCTAGAATGTTAATGTTTCTTGGATCATCATCCGCCTATTCAACTGTCACGTTGTAACATTCCAGTGCATGGCGCAACTGGGTGCTCCAATCTGGTTGATCCAATTCCAAAGGTTCTTGCGGTGTATTGAAGATAACTACCTTGATCTCCTGTAGTGCTTCATCAATGCTAGCGAAGCCATCCTCAAAGATGAGTGTCAATAAGAACCCTTCCCTCAATGTATCCCACTCCGTGGTGTCATGGCGGAGTTCCATTTCCAGATACCAATTCATAGGAATTGTATCCAAAGTATGGAAAAATAAGTGCACCCACTCCAGCTGTGGCTCCGTTCCATAAGCTTTGGTCCATTTTTCCAGGTGATCATGTAGATCATCGCTTCCATCATATTTCTCAGCCAATCGAGTGCTAGGATGTCCAAATCGCAACCTCATCATCCTTCTGTAATATTCCCATCCATCAAAGATATCCTTGTGCGTACCCCACCATTGTGCGGGCATAGTGCCAAATCCAATGCTTGGAAGCGATCATCCTCAGGGACTTCGCGTTCAAATGCGTCCAAAAACTTATCTACATCAGTTAACCCATCATAATAAGGTAAATTCCTTACCACCGATGACACACAACGTAGTGACTTTGTCATCATATTGCAGTGCAACATAGATACTTCATGCAACCGATTTTGCCAATGATCTAACTCTTCATTTGAATCAAAGGTACAAGAGATCTCCTAGTCCCATGCAATCTGCCATCCACCATTAGATTGATCCAGTGCTGGTCTTATGCTATTAATTTGTATATCTAATCCAGTTCATCTTCACTTTCTTCATAGTCGTGGACTGGTTCAGTGTAGCGCGACCCTTTTGCAAGGTCCGATGACACTACAACTCGAAGCTATTTCCTCTCAAATGACATTGTCCACTTTTTCATATTGATGACCCAATTCATGTCAATGGACCAGTCAATTCCTAAGAGCGCAGGGTATAAATTACTTTCATGAATGATTTCTATCACTGCAAAATCAACCATAGACCTCGCACCTTCGATATCAACAATAACTACATTTAATCATCCCATAGGGATGATATTTTGCTGGTTTTCCATTTTGAGCTGAATGAGAGACCATTGCAGTGCAATCTTCCCCATTCTTTCCCATGTTTTTTTAGGAAAAAAATTGCGTCAGACCCTAGATCCAAAATGACCTGGTCCATCTCATAATCTCCTATCTGCGTAGTGAGCCTCATCTCGCGCCCTGTTCTTGCCTTGTGTTTAATAATTTTTATGACTACATGGTGTCCCTCAAGGGCGTTCTCCTTGCCAGTGCATTTGTTTATTAACTCCCGCAGGCCCTTCATAGCCTTGCTGCCGCGTAACAGTTTCATGCAAGTTTCAAAGAACGTGGTAAGGACAAAGGGATCAACCTCTGTAGGCGTGTTGGTTTCTTTTACTTGATTCTGGCTTCTTGAGTTGGATGCCTTAGCGAAGCTTTTCTTTACCTCCATAAATGTTTCCTTCACGCACTCCAGAGAAAAACCAACCTCTTTTTCTGGGGCCTTGCGGACCCATCCGTCCTCTTTAGGGTATTTTCCCTTATCATCACCAATCGTTATTCCTCTTCTCAGCACTATATTCATGTTCTAATCTTCCTTGCAGGGCTCAAATCTCATCATTTGTAAGTTCTGTGTAGGCTGATGAGGCTGCACCTTCTTCTCCTGCATTTTGGCTATCAACACTGGGCATTCTTCTATAGTGTGGTCGAACTGGCTGCAGTATTGACATGATGGGTGTGTCTGATTCTAACACTCTCGTGCGTAGTTCCCCTGTGTTCCACATTTGTAGAAAATAACATGTCCGCAATCTCTACCAGGTCCTCCTCCGCGGCCTCGTCCTCTTCCCTGATATCCTCCGTGCGCTCCACCAACACCTTGATCTGGAGGCCATGTTTCTACTTGCATCTAGTATGTAGGTGTTCTTTCCATCATTAGTTCATAGCTGCAACAATGGTGTTCATCATGGCCCATATATTTACAGAAGTCACAGAACAACTGCTACTGTGTCTGAACAAACTTTTGAAGAAAATGACAATTATCCGTTGCGTGTTTTCCATCCACTTGACAAATAGCGCACCATAGTGCAACCCCCATGCTCGACCCTGTTGGGGCTTCTGGTTTAAGGGGAATTGGTCCCCCTCCTGTAATATAATTCACGAAGACAGGGAAGTGGTCTTTGTCATGCCCCTGGCTCTTGTACTTCAGACACTAGACTTCCGGGCGCACCTTTGGTTTAGTCTCCTTCTCTTTCTTCAAACTCTGCAATTCCAAGTAGAGGCTCTGCAATTGGGAGTGAATCTGCTGTACTCCCAATGTCGCATCCTGGATAGACATTGAATGCAATATCATCACGATTTCCAGGGCTTCTGTGTGAGTTCCTATCTATGTTGTGATAGAGAAATTCTAAGGTGGGGCAGAAGTGAAGCTATAAACTATTCGCGATGTTGACCATCTGTGAGTTGCATATTAGCTTCACGAATTACACATTTCAATCTTTGATCTAATTCCCAAGGCATCTCATCGACCCTTATTGTGATTTCCTTAAAGCCGACTACAGACTGCAAGTGAGACTTAGGCTTGATAAACTCCTTATTCAAAGCAACCTTAGTATCTGCCAGTGATGCTAGAGGATTATTAGAACAATACTTAGTATACCAAGTTAGCGCACGATCCTGCAGAGTAGTAACCAATTGCGCCTCCTTGATATTATCATCAGTAATCTGCTACGTGGTCGACACATCATCCAAAACAAACCAAAACTATTATGTATCCTCACTTCCAATGCCCTTGAAAATTGGTAACTTGATCATGTTCGCCATGTTGAATGGAGGTGGCGGTGGTGGAGGTGTGGACAAAGGTGTATGTGGTGGAGGTGGAGGTGGAGGTGGAGTGGATGGGTGATGAATTCAAGGAAACCCCTGAGTGATTAACTGAACAGTGCTTTGCGACGGAGTTCATTCCACCCCTTTGTCATCACTCACAGGGGGTCAAATCAAAGGACTATACTCTGGTCCTGATCCTTCACAATTTCTAAAGATTCGTCCACTTTGTGTAGATCCGAACATCAAGGCAATGGCATCACCCATTTTTCACACAAAAACATCTTAATCCAAGTATTTAGAGATCTTAGATACTTACCTCGCGGTCCTTTGAGAAACCTTCTTTCCAATTCTACCCAACCTCATTATGGATTTCCCCACAAACTGTACACAATGGTTTTTCAGTATTTTTGAGTCTCAAAGAGGGAATAAGGTGCATTCATAAGCTCAAAAACCTCAACTAGGGTTTCTAGTCCTAAAGGTTTCTTACTCTGGAATTTCTCTTTTAACATTGCAATTTGTTTTCTGAACTCATTGTTTTATTTCCTAAAACTGTCAACTTGATGAAATAGGGTGTTAAATTCAGATTTACCAGAA
Source organism: Pinus tabuliformis (assembly GCA_031772625.1). Taxonomy (NCBI): domain Eukaryota; kingdom Viridiplantae; phylum Streptophyta; class Pinopsida; order Pinales; family Pinaceae; genus Pinus; species Pinus tabuliformis. The sequence continues at coordinate 423,888,748 of CM062820.1, read as the reverse complement.
GGGGAGCTGTCATCCTATTTCTACCTAAACTCCTCTTCTTCTTGTTGGGCCACTCCTTCTTCTCCTTTGTAGCAATGGGTGTTTTAAACGACTGAGAAGGCAATGTTGTGATAGTAACCCTAACCCTTTTCTTTGGAAACTTGCCACTTGGAGGCTTTCACAAAAACATTTTCTTTATTTTTGTATACAAGGTTTATTCCTCTACAACAGGGTAGGTCCCAAATTCTAAGCCCCTTGTTTGCTTGCTAGTTATGTCAACTAATGCATCAACATTAAGGCCTTCGTTAACATGAGAATACAAAGTGAATGTATCAATAGGGTGAAATTCTTTGGGGGTATAAGCATAAGAACCCTTGACCAGTGTGTCAATAGGGGAATTTTCAGCATCACTTCTTCTACTTGACCCTACTTGTTCTATCTCAACATCCTCACTCTATTATTCAAACTCACTTTCTACTTCTTCTTGAACTAACCCCTAACAACAACCAACAAACTTTCCCAAGTTCTCCCTTGTCGCTCTAGTGCATCAATGACAATGAGCTTTATTAGCACATGGTTTTTATCATAGATATCAAGGTTCTTAGCTTTGGAAATGAAAATTTCGATGTGTTCTAGTGACTTCAGGAGAACATATGGCATGTTAATCAGTTTCCCACTATGAAGATGGGTAAATAACTGAAAATGATAGTTATAAATTACTCCAAACCAACCTTCATAGGTAATGTAATTCTGAATGAAATATGTCACGTCCTCCCATGGGTGTGGGAGTGAGGTTCTATCCACCCACCTTTGTTGGCTTAGGGGGTCCTGACCTAGGTTCAGAGTTAATTGCACCAAACAAAACCCTACGCTGCTGGCCCTTTCGGAAATAACTTGCGTAGCGCAGGCTGAAGTCTCACCCAAAGTAGTATGGGGGGATGCTAGAACCAAGTTTCCGCATCCAGGGATCAATGTGATGTCTTTTAGTGCCCTAGATCTTCCTCTACGTAGATCTATAAACCCCTAGGGCTCGGTACTGCAACTCCCTTTAAACAGTCCTTAGACCTTCGCGAAGGTCTACGATCAACTTTTGCGAACACTTAACAGTCGAATAATCTATTTACATGCATCAGACAATAACCCTAGATTTGAGCTCGCATAGATCTACTTAAGTATTTGATAAACATAACAGGATGTATCAAAATCTTCATGAAAGTATTTAACATGTATTGCATACAATTATCAAGACTTATTCAATAGAATCGCACATCATTAGATCAATATTTCATAAGAAGATTATTCATCAACAACATAAGTTATAAAAAAAAGTAAACAATAATACATAATATTTCTCCAGAAACAACTTCTTTATTGATATCAATTCAGAATACAGACTCAAAAATTCCCTACGCACTCAGCTGCAAGGGTCTACGCACTCAGCTGTGGACTCTACCTATGTCTCTGCGCACTCAACTGCAGAGCCTTTATCTCCTATCTAACCATCTTCTCTGTGCTAAGACCTCCAAGACTTTATTCGTTATCCATTATGACTTCTATTATATCTTAGACTGTCTAAGACATGCCTATTTATATTTATAGCTTTTTACACACAATCCCATGGTTTGCGGAGCATGGGTAGTCTCAAAACCGACTCAACTTTTACATAAACAAAGGGCTAAAACCCCTTTGACTCCTAACCACCTACGCACTCCGCATCCATAATTCGCGAAGACTTTACATAATTTACAAAAATTACATCAAAACTTGGGTTTTTAACCCCAAAAATGACCTAGGGGACCTTATCCCAACAGGCCCCCAACACAAAGGTCGTGACTCACCCTCGAGTCACTCGGTTGGCGTGAAAATCTTGTTGTGAAGATCCCCCAGCTCTACTTAAACAACAACTTTGGCAATGCCCTGAGTGGCTTCTTGCTTGACCTCTTCCACTAGCGTCTTCGTAGCTGGTCCTTCTGCGGCCAACTTTAGTGTCTACTGCATCTGCTACAAGGTCGTCAACCTCTCTTGAATGTTGATCGTGACCTGGTAAGCTTCATCTAACCAAGGTCCCAACCTACCTTACGCAAGGCCTCCTTATTCTAGGCTGCTTCTACCTGCACGAGGAGCTGCTTCCCCTCCTACAACTTGGCTAGGCGCTGCGCTGGAAAATGGAGCGCGCTGTTGCCCTGACTTCATCATACTGCCTCTGTAGCTCCCTGGCCTCTGTATTTAGCTTTTGCAACTTTGAGTCTTCCTGTAGACTAGTCACCAACTCCATTACTTGCTAAAATAATGTTGTGCAATCTGCAACTGTGGCATCCAGAGTGGCCAGTCCTTCCTTGATCGTGGCTCTGCACTGCTCCCATACTTCGGATGGATTCGAAGGTTGCATCTTCAATTACAGCTTGATTATATTCATGTTGAGTTCAAATTGAACTCAACTAACCTCTGCCTTTGCCTCGTGCACTCCAGTGGCTAACTTCTTGATCTTAGCTTCCAGCTGTGTGTCCTTGGGAATGTGGAGTTCAAGCATAGTTTTGCATGCTTGCGCGACTACTCACTCCAGTCATGAACTGTGCGCCTCCTTTTCTTCCAAAATCTATGTCTTCTGAGCCAACAACTGCCGATTATTCACCTTGATTTCGCTGACAACACTAAGTGCTCGTTGTTCCCGAAGGCGAAGCTCTCTTGCAATTCCATGTAATAATTCATGCAATGTCTCCAGCTGCATCGCGGCAAGGTTCAAGCCCATCTTCGGGATGCTATAAAGGAGGGCACACTGTTCCTTGGTCTCCACGCGTATTGAACCTGCAGGCAAGGGGAAGACTTGCACATCCATTGTCGGCAACATAACTAGATTCGCACTGGTACTTTGTTCTTGTTCCGAACTACCTGTTGCGCCACTCACTTTTCCAACATCAGCTTGGAGCTTAGTTGCTTGAAGCTGCAACTCACGAAGATCCTTCTGCACTCCACCTAAGGTCTGAATGTACTACTATTCCAACTGCTGCAGTACTTCTTTGGCGACATCCTTGACATTATCACCGATCACATCCAGATCGGTCTCTATGAGCACTAGGGGTTCATCCTGTGTTTTGTGTGCCTTCTGCTTAATAGGCTTCGCGTCCGACTTCAAAGTAATTTTCATAAAACCCAAGTCACCTATTATTCCCTTTAGGCTTGAAAATTTGGTAAGAAAAAGATCCTAGCACTCGCGAAGTAACTCAACAACTTTATCCACTATGGCATCATCCTAGTAATCCCCAATTTTTGTAAATTTCGGTTCCACTTTAGTACCAATGTTGACTTGCTTTGTATTAAACAATGCGGTGATGTCCGACTTCTCTATTTGTAGAAATTCGACCTCGCGATTCCCTTCTACCTCTAGAATGTTAACATTTCTTGGATCATCATCCGCCTATTCAGCTATCACGTTGTAACATTCCAGTGCATGGCGCAACTGGGTGCTCCAATCTGGTTGATCCAATTCCAAAGGTTCTTGCGGTGTATTGAAGATAACTGCCTTGATCTCCTGTAGTGCTTCATCAATGCTAGCGAAGCCATCCTCAAAGATGAGTGTCAATAAGAACCCTTCCCTCAATGTATCCCACTCCGTGGTGTCATGGCGGAGCTCCATTTCCAGATACCAATTCATAGGAATTGTATCCAAAGTATGGAAAAATAAGTGCACCCACTCCAACTGTGGCTCCGTTCCATAAGCTTTGGTCCATTTTTCCAGGTGATCATGCAGATCATCGTTTCCATCATATTTCTCAGCCAATCGAGTGCTAGGATGTCCAAATCGCAACCTCATCATCCTTCTGTAATATTCCCATCCATCAAAGATATCCTTGTGCGTACCCCACCATCGTGCGGGCGTAGTGCCAAATCCAATGCTTGGAAGCGATCATCCTCAGGGACTTCGCGTTCAAATGCGTCCAAAAACTTATCTACATCAGTTAACCCATCATAATAAGGTGAATTCCTTACCACCGATGACACACAACGTAGTGACTTTGTCATCATATTGCAGTGCAACATAGATACTTCATGCAACCGATTTTTCCAATGATCTAACTCTTCATCTGAATCAAAGGTACAAGAGATCTCCTAGTCCCATGCAATCTGCCCATCCACCATTAGATTGATCCAGTGCTGGTCTTATGCTATTATTTTGTATATCTAATCCAGTTCATCTTCACTTTCTTCATAGTCGTGGACTGGTTCAGTGTAGCGCGACCCTTTTGCAAGGTCCAATGACACTACAACTCGAAGCTATTTCCTCTCAAATGACATTGTCCACTTTTTCATATTGATGACCCCATTCATGTCAATGGACCAGTCAATTCCTAAGAGCGCAGGGTATAAATTACTTTCATCAATGATTTCTATCACTGCAAAATCAACCATAGACCTCGCACCTTCGATATCAAAAATAACTACATTTAATCATCCCATAGGGATGATATTTTGCTGGTTTTCCATTTTGAGCTGAATTAGAGACCATTGCAGTGCAATCTTCCCCATTCTTTCCCATGTTTTTTTAGGAAAAAAATTGCGTCAGACCCTAGATCCAAAATGACCTGGTCCATCTCATAATCTCCTATCTGCGTAGTGAGCCTCATCTCGCGCCCCGTTCTTGCCTTGTGTTTAATAATTTTTATGACTACATGGTGTCCCTCAAGGGCGTTCTCCTTGCCAGCGCATTTGTTTATTAACTCCCGCAGGCCCTTCATAGCCTTGCTGCCGCGTAACAGTTTCATGCAAGTTTCAAAGAACGTGGTAAGGACAAAGGGATCAACCTCTGTAGGCGTGTTGGTTTCTTTTACTTGATTCTGGCTTCTTGAGTTGGATGCCTTAGCGAAGCTTTTCTTTACCTCCATAAATGTTTCCTTCACGCACTCCAGAGAAAAACCAACCTCTTTTTCTGGGGCCTTGCGGACCCATCCGTCCTCTTTAGGGTATTTTCCCTTATCATCACTAATCGTTATTCCTCTTCTCAGCACTATATTCATGTTCTAATCTTCCTTGCAGGGCTCAAATCTCATCATTTGTAAGTTCTGTGTAGGCTGATGAGGTTGCGCCTTCTTCTCCTGCATTTTGGCTATCAACACAGGGCATTCTTCTATAGTGTGGTCGAACTGGCTGCAGTATTGACATGATGGGTGTGTCTGATTCTAACACTCTCGTGCGTAGTTCCCCGGTGTTCCAAATTTGTAGAAAATAACATGTCCGCAATCTCTACCAGGTCCTCCTCCTCCTCCTCCGCGGCCTCGTCCTCTTCCCTGATATCCTCCGTGCGCTCCACCAACACCTTGATCTGGAGGCCATGTTTCTACTTGCATCTAGTATGTAGGTGTTCTTTCCATCATTAGTTCATAGCTGCAACAATGGTGTTCATCATGGCCCATATATTTACAGAATTCATAGAACAACTGCTACTGTGTCTGAACAAACTTTTGAAGAAAATGACAATTATCCATTGCGTGTTTTCCATCCACTTGACAAATAGCGCACCATAGTGCAACCCCCATGCTCGACCCTGTTGGGGCTTCTAGTTTAAGGGGAATTGGTCCCCCTCCTGTAATATAATTCACGAAGACAGGGAAGTGGTCTTTGTCATGCCCCTGGCTCTTGTACTTCAGACACTAGACTTCTGGGCGCACCTTTGGTTTAGTCTCCTTCTCTTTCTTCAAGCTCTGCAATTCCAAGTAGAGGCTCTGCAATTGGGAGTGAATCTGATGTACTCCCAATGTCGCATCCTGGATAGACATTGAATGCAATATCATCACGATTTTCAGGGCTTGTGCATGAGTTCCTATCTATGTTGTGATAGAGAAATTCTAAGGTGGGGCAGAAGTGAAGCTATAAACTATTCGCGATGTTGACCATCTGTGAGTTGCATATTAGCTTCACGAATTACACATTTCAATCTTTGATCTAATTCCCAAGGCATCTCATCGACCCTTATTGTGATTTCCTTAAAGCCGACTACAGACTGCGAGTGAGACTTAGGCTTGATAAACTCCTTATTCAAAGCAACCTTAGTATCTGCCAGTGATGCTAGAGGATTATTAGAACAATACTTAGTATACCAAGTTAGCGCACGATCCTGCAGAGTAGTAACCAATTGCGCCTCCTTGATATTATCATCAGTAATCTGCTACGTGGTCGACACATCATCCAAAACAAACCAAAACTATTATGTATCCTCACTTCCAATGCCCTTGAAAATTGGTAACTTGATCATGTTCGCCATGTTGAATGGAGGTGGCGGTGGTGGAGGTGTGGACAAAGGTGTATGTGGTGGAGGTGGAGGTGGAGGTGGAGTGGATGGGTGATGAATTCAAGGAAACCCCTGAGTGATTAACTGAACAGTGCTTTGCGACGGAGTTCATTCCACCCCTTTGTCATCACTCACAGGGGGTCAAATCAAAGGACTATACTCTGGTCCTGATCCTTCACAATTTCTAAAGATTCATCCACTTTGTGTAGATCCGAACATCAAGGCAATGGAATCACCCATTTTTCACACAAAAACATCTTAATCCAAGTATTTAGAGATCTTAGATACTTACCTCGCGGTCCTTTGAAAAACCTTCTTTCCAATTCGTTGTAGCTGACTGAGGTATTGACTGCAAACTCTGTAACAAATACTCCTACAATTTGATCGATCCAGTGAAAGATAGCCCGCACAATCTTATCTTCAAAAGCTTCCAATCTTCGCACTAACTCCGGAGTCCACACTATTGACCATCAAGCTTCCACTTCCCTTGGCCGATTGCCAACTTTGTTATCCACTTGTACAATTCGATTGGGAAGGTGCAAAAGAAAATTTCATGTATCTCCGTATACAAATATTTTTCCAACCACTGTTCCTTCTACAGACACGAATTCCTGTTCTCCTATGCCGTGAATTCATGAATCTTTCTATCCAACCACTTCTCAATTTTCTTCTTGGTCGGATTCTAGTAATGTGACATCACACATCTCCTTCAAGGAGATCCCGGCCGCGGAAACTGAACCATTTGTTGGGTTAGGGGGTCCTGACCCATGTTCAGAGTTAATTGCACAAAACAAAACCCTACACTACTGGCCCTTTCAGCAACAACCCATGTAGAGCAAGCTGAAGTCTCACCTGAAGCAGTATGGGGGGATGCTGGAACAAAGTTTCCTCATCCAGAGATCAGTGTGATGTCTTTTAGCGCCATAGATATGCCTTTGCGCAGATCTACAAGCCCCTAGGGCTCGGTACTGCAACTCCCTTTAAATAGTCCTTAGACCTTCGCGAAGGTCTACGATTAGCTTTTGCAGACCCTTAATAGTCGAATCATCCATTTATGCACATCAAACAATAACCCTAGATCCGAGCTCATGCAGATCTACTTAAGTATTTGATAAACATAACAGGATGTATTACAATCTTTGCAAAAGTATTTAACATGTGTTGCGTGCAATTATCAAGACTTATTTAATAGAATCACACATCATTAGATCAATATTTCATAAGGAGATTATTCATCAACAACATAAGTTATAAACAAAGTAAATTGTAATACACAATATTTCTCCAGAAACAACTTCTTTATTGATATCAGTTCAGAATACAGACTCAAAACTTCCCTGTGCACTCAGTTGCAGGGGTCTGCGCACTCAGCTGTAGACTCTACCTAGGCCACTGTGCACTAAGCTATAGAGCCTTTCTCTCCTATCTAAACCACTTCTTTGTGCTAAGACCTCCAAGACTTTATTCGTTATCCATCATGACTTCTATTATATCTTAGACTCTCTAAGACACAGATATTTATAGCTTTTTACATACAATCCCATGGTCCGCAGACCATGGGTAGGTCTCAAAACCGACTCAAATTTTACTTAAACAAAGGGCTAAAACCCCTTTGACTCCTAACCATGTACGTTCTCCGAATCCACAATTCGCAGAGACTTTACATCATTTACAACAATTACATCAAAACTTGGGTTTTCAACCCCAAAAACGACCCAGGGGACCTTATCCCAACACCCTTCCTTTATTTCTTCCTACAGAAAGTAACGTTTGTTGTTGGGACCAAGGTATTCTTGCTGAACCAGTGTATTCCTGTTTGAGGCAAGGTTGTTACCCTTGTGATGATATCCTCTATAATTTCTATTTGAGTTACCCTCACATTTGAGCCATTCTCTGTTAGGTTCTATACAAACTTTAGGGAAATATCCTCATTAAATCCAAACAACCTATTGAATATGCCAACCATCATGCATTTTGATTTTTTTTATAGGTCCTTAGATAATCTCTCAATGCATTAATTGAGTTGGGATCATGATGCACAATTTCTCTCCCCATGGCTTTAGTTGTTGATGTAAAGCACTGTTATAGGTGCAATAATCATAACATGCAATTACTTGTTGGGAGGAGAATGTCAATTTTTGCAAACTTTGGCAAGTTAGTTGCAACAAAGTGTTAATTGGTACTTGGGGTGCCATAATTGGAAAGTGATCCAAAACATATGAACATATTTTGACAAATCACATAAGAGTAATAGTGGTGAAAGGTGATGAGTGTAGGATGATTTTTGAAAATGGTGTTGTGTATGCAAGAATTAATTATCCATCATGCCAAGTCATGGTGTCAATGTCTATCATATGATAGCATGATATGAATCCCCTTGCCAAATAAAATGGAGGCCATTCTCGACCATTGTGGCAGGCTAGTCATGTCACTCTTAATTGCAACATTGCAAGTAATGAGAGATTTTACCTATCAGGTACTTACCAATTATGATGAAAAAATGGATGATTAGGGCAATGTTGACTCAATTGGGAGTGATCGCTAGAAAATCTCATGGAAAGGTTCTTTGGTGGGTTCCCTTGTGTAGTTGCAGTGGAAACAACAATGATACTTTTTCAGCATCAACAGTGTCCACTGTAACAACGGAAAAATGTAACAAAAAATGTAATTGCAACTAGTTACCAATAGAAGTACCAACAATAATGCTTGCTTCTAGTATTAGCATCAACAACATTGAGTCTTCAGTATGAAAAACAACATTCAGTCTTCAGTATCAACAACAACATTTGGTCTTTAGTATCAGTAGGTACATCGAAATAAACTGTAACAGTAGTAAATGTAAAAACATTTGAAAATATGAAGTTGTTACTGTAAAGAAACGATGTGATGTATTGACTGCGAAAAAGCTAGTTTTCAATTGACACTTATCTAACCACGTCCCGAAGTGGTTTAAACTATTAGATTTATTTGTTTTATTTTATTTTTTATTTTTGAGTGAACAAAAGAAAACAAATTAAGTGGTTGGCGACATAGGATGATTCTCCCTTTCTCCAATAATTTCGAGATCTAAATTTGAGACAATGTGAACAACTGAATCCTTAAAAGAAGGCTTATGATACAATAGAAGATGGTGTTTGTTAAAGAGAGAGTCCATACACGTTGCTAGAATTTTTATTTTTGTGGAAAAACCTGTGAACATTTTTGAAACCAACGTTTCAGACTAGCTTAGTGAGTCCATCATCAGGGCAATGGGATTTGTATTTTGAGAAGAGAGAGCACGAAATTATGGAGCTTATTAATAGTTAATTGAATTCTAGCTTTGGAAATTCTCATCTTCTCAAAATTTAGAGCATTGTTCATTATGTCCCTTCCATGGTGGGACTTAATGGTGTTAAAGAGAGAGTCCATACAGGTTGCTAGAATTTTTATTTTTGTGGAAAAACCTGTGAACAGTTTTGAAACCAACGTTTTAGACTAGCTTAGTGTAGAAATTTTGAATAATAAACACATATTCAACAGAGATTATCCCGATTATACACTATTGTGGAAAACATGCATAATACATAACCTCCTCTACGTTGATCATCAATTTACAGAAGCAGAAACAATAACATGCGCACATAGAAGCATCAATCACACATATCAACACAGTATTTTCCCGGGGAAAGCATCTCGCTAAAAACCCCAACTATCTATATATTATATTGATTGAGAACATGTAACAATACATAGTACACTACTCCTCACAAGTATCCAACACTATCTCCACCTGTTACACACAATACAGCTCAGATTTGATCTCCAAATCTCCTCCGCTGCTTGCCTGCCTCCACTGCACAACCCTGCAAGAGAATGAATGAGAATGGCTGATCCAAACTCCTATTTACCTAGTGAAAATCACCCACACTGTAAATCACGTGAGCACAAGCTATATTTCACTTGGTATTGGCCCACACTACGTAGAGATCATTGGCATAACTCAATCCCATGCATGTACACAATCTCATGCACAACTGATATCAATCTCAACCTCTAACACCTGTCTCCACTGAACTGTACATGCACTGAGTTAACTGATGTATTCTTCAGTTGCATTATGAGTTAATAATTAGTGAATTAATTAATAACTAATTCACACAACTCATCACTTAGTCTATTGATCAATTAGACTAAATACAACTAGTTCAACTAAGTCAAACTGAACACAACTCCATTAACTGCTCATCCAACTCCATAGAACTCAACCACATGAGTTCTAACTGATGTCCTGCATGCAATAGCTCAACTAACTCATAAAGACAGCATATTTCCTTCTGACAGCTACATGTTCCACATCTGTACCTCAAACTAAAGTGCTCCAAGAGGATAAGATAAAGTTTATAGTCTAAATATTATTATGAGACAATAATATTTTACTTTTCTATTTTTGATTAGCAATCTAAAAATAAACTCTGATTACTCCTGCTGTGATCCAAAAATAGACTTTGCACCATAATTTGCCTGCAGGCCCACTTAGTGAAGGCGACTCCTTTCCACTAAGCTCCATCATCTTGTTGCATTCTCAACAAGCATTTCTTGTTGCACACTTTTCAACACTTAGTGAGTCCATCATCAGGGCCATGGGATTTGTATTTTGAGAAGAGAGAGCACGAAATTATGGAGCTTATTAATAGTTAATTGAATTCTAGCTCTGGAAATTCTCATCTTCTCAAAATTTAGAGCATTGTTCATTACATCCCTTCCATGGTGGGACTTAATGGTGTTAAAGAGAGAGTCCATACAGGTTGCTAGAATTTTTATTTTTGTGGAAAAACCTGTGAACAACTTTGAAACCAATGTTTCGGACTAGCTTAGTGAGTCCATCATCAGGGAAATGGGATTTGTATTTGAGAAGAGAGAGCACGAAATTATGGAGCTTATTAATAGTTAATTGAATTTTAGCTCTGGAAATTCTCATCTTCTCAAAATTTAGAGCATTGTTCATTATGTCCCTTCCATGGTGGGACTTAATGGTGTTAAAGAGAGAGTCCATACAGGTTGCTAGAATTTAAAGATGGTGTTTGTTGGCAATAATATATATTTATGACCCTTTGATAGTTGTCAGCTTAACAATCCCATTGTTAAATATTGTATCCACTTCATAAGGACCTAGCCATATGGTACAAAGCTTTCCCTTAAAATCCTTCATTCTGGAATCATATAGTAGAGCCCAATCACATTTTTGAAAAACCTTATTTTTAATAAAATTGTCATGCCACTTTGCGCATTGTTGCTGGATGCTATCGATGCATTATATGGAAACTAAATACATTTATCCTAATTCAATTAGTTCATCCAAATAATATTTTTGTATTGTGTTCAAGTCCAAATTCACCTCTAAGGAAGTCCTGAGTGTCTTGATCTTGAACTCAATGGGAAAAACAAGACTCTTACCGTATACAAGATCATATGGTGAGAAGCTCGTGTTGTTTTTCCATGTAGTTCTATAGGTCCATAGTGCCCGTGGAAGTCTCTCAACCCAATATTGGTGGTGATTGGCCATGGTCTTTGTAGAAATTTCCTCAATCACTTTATTAGTTCTCTCCACCCATCCATTAGCCGTGGGTGGTAAGATGAAGTAATTATGTGATGAATCTTATATTTCTCGACAAGTTTTTCGATCAGTTGGGAAGTGAATCATGGCCCTCCATCTGTATTATCTCCTTTGTCCCTCCATAAAAAACAAATATGTCTTCAAACAAAATTTTTGAGACAACCCACTCAATAGCTTTGGTAAGCGCCTTAGCTTCAACCCACTTGGTGACACAATATGCACATACTAAAGTATAAGACTTCTAATGGGATGGGGAGTTGATATGCCTAACAAAGTCCAAATATCATATCTCAAAAGTTTTTATCACCAATTGAGGTTGTAATGGCATCTCATCTGATTGGATGGGTTGGCCCATCCTTTAGCAACTTTCACACCCTTGCACATACTTTCTTGCATCCTGGAATATGGTAGACCAAAGTAGCCCATATAAAGCACCTTATGAAATGTTTTCTTATTACCGAAGTTTATGCCACAAGGTTCATCATGAAAATCCTTCAAAATGTCATGGATTTCATCTTCCCTTACACAATGCCTAACTTTATGATTTGGCCTAGTGTGAAAGAGATAACCATCCACCCAAAAGTATCAGGAAATTTGCTGAATGATTTTTTGTTTTTTCCTTAGAAAAAAGGTGGTGTTGAAGTCTCCCCGTATCAATATAATTAGAAATGTTTGCATACCACAATAAGTATGTGGAGACAACAAAAAGATATTCATCCTAAATAGAATCCTCAACAGGGAAAATATCACTATTGTTAGAAGTCTAGAAAGGATGTCGACAATGCCATTATCCTTTTTAGGCTTGTCCACAATAAGAATATCAAATTGTTGCAATAAGAGTAACCACCTAGTAACCATACCATTAGTCGTTGGTTTGTTCATTAAGAATCAAATGACAGAGTTGTAAGTATGTACAAAATATTGATAGCCTATAATATAATGCAAAAACTAGTTGATATCATGTAGAACAATAAGAAATTCCTTCTTAGTTACCATATAATTCATTTAAACAGGAATTAAATTCTTATTGATATAATAGATAACATAAGGCTTGCATTCTTATTGTCCAAACACAACTCGACTTGCAGTGTCAAAGGCATTTGTAGAGGTATGGAACAACAAGGCCCAATTAGGTACACAAAATAGGGCCTTTTGTTACACACCTCTTTAGACCTACAAAAACCTTTTTACATTTGTCAGTCTATATAAATTATGTATCCTTTGAAAGTAAGGCAAACAATAGGGATGCAATTTTAGCAAAAATTTCTATAAAATTCCTATAATAGCTTGCATGCCCTAGAAAATGCATGCCTTTTTTTGTGTATTTTAAGAGTAGGAATTCACAAGATTACCTCAATATTTTTTTGATACACCTATATCCCTGCAACAGGAAGATACTGTTCCAACACAATGTCTTCATTCATTATCATATGACATTTTTCAGTGCTCAAAGAAAGGTGAGTTTGTTTACATCATGCAAGCACCATTTCAAGATTAGGTAATGCTCCGTCAAATATATCGCCATATGGTGTAAATTCATCCATGGAAATATCTAGGAAGTCATTAACTAGGTTTGAAAATATTCCTAACACAACTTGTTGAAAGGTAGTTGGTGCATTACAAATCCTAAAAGGAAGGACCCGATAGGAAAATGTACCCCAAGGGAAAGTGAAGGTAGCTTTATCTTGATCTTTAGGGGCAGTTTGGATTTGATTGTAACCATTAAACATATTGAGAAATGGAAATTTTTTCTTAACGGACAAGGTATCAAATACCTGATCAATAAAAAGTAATGGGAACTAGTACTTCTAAGTGGCCTTATTGATATCCCTATAGTCAACACAAATGATCCACTTGTCATTCTTCTGAGGAACAAAAACAAGTGGAGACACCCATTGGCTGTCAGAGATTAGATAAATGAAATTTGCATTCAACAATTTTTTAAGTTCTTCCTTAACAATATCCTTCAAGCCTGGGTTCATTTGTTGCTACGATTGCTGGATAGGATGGAAACCATCCTTTAAATAAATATGATGAGTACATAAACCAGGGTGAATTCCCTTCATGTTCATATAATCTCATGCAAAAGCTTATTTATGCTTTCTTAATAGCTAAACAACTTTTTTTATTTGTTCAGGAGATAAACTAGGGTTAATATTTAAGGTCTTTCTAGGTTCAATTTCAATTGGGACACTCTTAAGATTTGAAGGAGTTGGTATCTTTTCTGCAACAAGATCATAAATGGCATCATCTAAACTGGGTTCATTCTTTATAGAATTAATTAGCTAGGATATTGGTTGAGTAACAATAGAGGAGTTACTAATAAAACGACTGATAATGTCGTCCCCTGTGTCATTTTTAAAGTACAAGACCTTACCAATACCAAGGAGTAGTTGTGCATCATACCCTTTTGACTTAAATTTAGACCATAGAGGGTTTTCATAATCAACACTTGCTTCAGTGCGATGGTAAAGAACAAGGTTCTTTGTAGTATTTTTGTCAAATATCATCATTAAACCTGATCTACAACAAATAAATGCATCTGCAATGACTAACCATGGTCTGCCCAAAATCAAGGGTGTCCTCCTAGGCATGTCTTAGGTTGTAACACTAGGAAATCAACTGAATATTTCCAAGATTCTATTGAAATGATTATATCCTCTAGAATACCCTGAGGTCAAATTTTATACCTATCTGCCAATTCTAGTACAATAGGGGTTGGTCTCAAATTGGTGAATTCGAGTAGCTAAAGGTTTTCATTGACATTACATTTATTGCATCACCTAGGTCAACTAATTTATTCAAAATGGTTGTTCCTCCAATGTGAATAATTACTATCAGATTCCATGGGTCATCATACTTAGTATATGGAATTTCACTCAACATAAATTATAACAAATTTCCCATCACATGCATAGTGGGAGGCTCTCGGGGTTTCTTACCAGGTTCCTTGACAAAAAGTTCCCTTATTGTTTTTGGATAAATAAGGACATCTATGATTGATTGGAGTAGTGGAATCCAAATACACAAATTCTTTAATACCTTCATAAAATTAAACTCAACTTGTGGGGTAGCCTTAGCTACAACCAATCTTTTTGGATAATATGGATCCAAAGGAGTCTCAATATTGACAACAACCTTGACTGTTATGGGCTAGAAATTAATAGCAACATCAATTGCTACAGGAGTTTTGGTAGTAACAACAACATTGACTATTACAGTGGTCTCAACAGTAACAATGTTATTCATTATTACAAGGGTTTTATTATGTTGTGTATCTAACAATCTTTAGTTTGGAGCTTATTCCCTAGATGAATTATCCTATTTGTTTTTTGTAATAATAGTTTAAACTCTTAGATTTACTATCCTCCCCAACCATAACCATACTTTAGTACATCCAATATAGGAGATACATTAAGTGGGAAAAATGGGTACTTCAATTATTTGGATTAGGGTAAGGTTTCATAGGTAGTTGAGGTCACAGAGGATGGTTACTCACTAGTGTTTCTTTTGCATGGGTAACTACAAAAGAAATTGTCCTAGAAAAGAAGTTCCATGCCATCCTTGGGACCATGGAAATGGTTTATTTGGAGGAGAAGGCTACTAGGGCCAAGGCATCGGGTACTGAACCAAAGGAGGGTTAGGAAACTACTCAGGAATTGCAGGATACTACATTTGTTGAGAAATCTACTGAGGATTATCAATTTTAAGATAGGTATTGAAAGAAGATAAAGGATCTTGAGCCATACCTGATGGTCAAACTTGTCATGGTTTCTTAGAGCCAATGAAGTATGTTATCTCAACCTATTTACTAGAGTCCTTGAATATTACCTTCAATACTTGTAATGATGGGAAATGTTTTGTAGAATTCTTTTGCTCACAAATGTTACACAATTTTATATTGTTAAGTGGGCATTATCTGAGAGGGTGTTTCTCTCTACAATTATGAAATAATATATATAAAATTTTCTAAGCCTAAATCTGCTTCTTTTGAACCTATAACATATCTAATTGAGAAGATAAAGAGATAATAATACTGGGTTTGAAATTTTCAAATAGATTACTGATTTTTTCCCTTGTCACCCCACCATTGGTTGATTTCTGTATTCTAGCAGGAGCATCTTGTGCCAAAGTTTTCTTTCTTGTTGATACTCTTGAACTTCTTAGGTAAATTGAAACTATGTCATCATAGGGTTCCATAGATATGTCTCCTTTTCCCATGAGTTTCAACATATCTAGATAGTAGTCCTTCATTCCTTCCATCATAATTGTATTCAAAATGTTCTTATCCAAATTACCATGTTTGAACCCCTATAAGTTTTATTGAGGGCACTCAATATAATATTCCAAGTTTTCTACTTCCCCGTGTGGCATTCGAAATAGTTATTCATTTTTATTTCTTGTTCTATAGTAATCCTGGTACTTGTCAAAAAATATTTTCTTCATGTCATCCCTTGAGATGGATGCACCACTGAGTCCCATAAACCATCTTAATGCATATCCATTTAGATTAGCAGGGAATATTTTAGTTTTTGGGAATCAAAAGTGTAATCATAACTTCAACATAAAACAACAAATTAAAAAAGAAAAGTTTCTGGATCTTCACTATTTGTGCATAGGAAAATTGGGAAGGCTGACAAAGGAATATTCTTCATTTGAGCTTGTCCTTGGATGTCCCAAATAGGGAATTCAAAGGTGGTATTTTTTTCATCCGCTATCTGATTCTTCTACAAAATTATAGGGTCCTGGAATATTGTTTCAGGTATTCACTGCTCCCTTGGTTGTGAAAGGCTTTATGATGGTTGCTCAGGTTGATTTACAACACTTCTTGAATCTGAGATTGAATTATTAGGAGGCTGCTTATTCTATGGGCTTAGTTCTTGATATTCCAAATTATGTTTGTGTATACCTCCTTATCCTTCTAGCAAGTCCCGATACTCTTCCTAGGTTGATACAGATGACTAAACAATTCGCGGACTTACTTTAGAGGCTAAAGATTCATGAGGTTCTACCTCCAAAATATTTGCTCCCAACACTGATGATCCTAGAGATTCCGTCCTCTGAGGAAAAAAATCAATAGTTGATAATTTATGGGATCCTATTTTCTGGGAATTTGTTCTTGGGGCAGATAATTCTACCTCAAATTTTGAGATCATTTCCTGAATAAATGTTACTCGTCCTAGATCTTGTTTTTTCCTTCCTCCATGTCCTCTTTTTCCTACATGGTTAGTGTTTTTTAGGGCACTGTGTTTTTCTTCTTCTCTATTCATGCAGCCTATGTGTCCTGACTCCTTATGAGGTCGATCCTGCTTCAGTGTGCTGAAGCAGTGTGTAGGTTCTTACCTCTCGTCTTACCTCGCTATCACCTTAGAGCCAAGAACACTTCTAATGCACTCTATTCAACAGTGCATCTAAGAAAATAAAGAATTCTAGCTACACTTATGCACCTCTAATAATGTCCTCTAAAACAGTGAAAAATGTTAGGCGAATTAATTATTTTTTAATTAGAACAAATAAATTGCGCACACATAAATTGTCAACCATGGTATGTATTTGTATGTCAAGTTTATTATGCAAAATATATGTAGGTAGAACCTAATAAATAATATTGATTAATACAAAAGTCTCTCACTCTCTAATATCATGACACTCAATCAAAACACATGTCACTGTAACTCTTCACTTTTTCACACCAAAATCATCATTGTCAAATGCTCAAACATTTTAATCACTCTGCACACAATGCTAAAATTAAAATCACTCTCAAAAAATGAACATCACTCAATTATTCTAGACCACACTTGTGGGAAAAGAAAAAAACACTCCTAGAGATAAATTGCATAAACCATTCAATTACAATCACACAATTAATGAACCAATCACAATCATCCAATCCATCATCTGTGTAACACAATGTAACATGTATAACAATAATTATTTTGACACTATGTTTTAATAATAACTCATAAACATCCCCAAGGGATAACTCAGTTGATCAATTTGTTGTTTCTAAGTACCTCACCTATAAGTAGGTCACAGGGTCAAATCTCCATGATGCCCTTGGGGTTAGGCCTTGCTAGTTTGGGTGGCAGGTAGATCCCTTCAAGTTGATCTACCTGGACTTTCCTGTGGATTTAACTACCACTCAGTGTCTGTGAAACACATTAAAAAAAGAAATAACTCATGAAAATATAGTTGTAATTTAATAATAGTAACTCACGACTCCGAAGGGATCGATCTAGGGACTATGTTGTCACATAAGAAATTTATACCAAGTATTCTGCAACCTAGTTAATAATCAGTAACTGCAACATATCAATAAGAGTTTGTAACAATGATAGATAAACACCACTAAACATAATATGCAAGTGAATTTTCAAATACTACACAACCCCACTAACACAACAATCCTTGCTAATGAGGAGGGACCTTCCTCAGTATCGGAGTTGGTGATTCACAACTCAAAAAATAACACAAAAAACCACAATTGATCCTCGAACTCATGAAATATTGTATTATCTTCAAAAAATTATGGATGCGTAGTTCTCCAAAAGATGAATATGCCACACCCGCAAGAGGCAGGGGGTTTCTATATTTATAGAATTACATCATGTCTAATCTTGGTGCCAAAATCATCCATGAGAATCTTTCGATTATTAGGATATATAAAATGAGAGTCTTGTCTAGCATATCACAACAATTCTTTGAAAATAAAAGAAATGTTGTAATAACATCTTCATTTTGTGAGAGATCAAAGATAGGGAATCATAACTGTCACAACCGAGTTGGTTATATTGTCAAAAAATGTTTCGATCCTTACTAACACAATGGTATTGATTGACATGAATGAGTAACAACCCCATGTTGTCTCCTAGAAATGAAATCGTAAAACAAAGTAGTAGCATTGTAACAACAATAGCAAAACTTGTCATGGTGTGCCAACATTACAAAATATTGAAGAAACAACATGGCATCGCCTGAGACAAAGTGTGTAGCTGCGTCCCAAAAAGTTGGGTTATCTTGAAACATCATTAATTTGATTTCATCTGTAAATTTTCTCAAAAACAATTAACCTCTCATCAATGTACAAGAAAAACTACATAAATTAAGGTGAGATGAAGGGATAACATACATTAGTCAAAATGATAATCAATGAAGTAAAAGGATGTGATTGTAAGGGTAAAAGTGGTAAAAAATGTCAGGAAATGATATTTAAAAATATGCCAATTCCAAGACCCAACACTTAGTTGAAATCACTCAAAGCACTCGCCATTGGAATTCCATAATGAAGAGGATTAGGGCAGAGAGCAATAAAATAGGGGGGAGGGGTTCCATGGGGGCTTAGCACGATATTTGCAAGGTTAGAGTTGATGCAACAACTATTGTATTTTAATAATGATGATGATAATAATGTGGAGTGTGGAATACTTTTGACCTGAAGTTTGAATCCCAATGCGCTCTTGAAATGGAATTTGGACAAGGATTTTGTTCATCCTATTTGCATGTAGATGATGAAGCATGTGTTCATCACCACATGAAACCAAATATTCTACTACATGTGCATCATGCCATGTCTAAATAACGTGATCAATTTCCCTTATTGTGGCCTCTACCTTGCATACAATCATTTCTTCCCAAATTTCTTGCTAAATAATCTTATGAAGACATTTTCATGTCAAATAGAAAGTAATGCTTCATCAAACTTAACATATCTGCTTATCGATACAATAAGGAGTAGAGTTATTAGTACAAGAGCCTAGTTTTCTCTCGTCTCTTCTTAAATAGAAGAAGTATAATATGGAACAAGATCAAGAAGTTGAAACCAATATATAGACACTCTTGTACTTCTTGAAATGATTGAGGAAACAAAACGAGACAAAGGTGAATGAGGTACAAGATGATCTCCACTATATCAAGGATGACATATTAGCATTGGAGAAATGAAGATAGTGGTACCAAAGGTATTAAAAATAAATGGAAAGAAATGGAAAAGCTCCTAACGCCACTTAATTTGTTATATTTCATTTCACTATTAGCGTAATTGAAGATTTGTTCAAAATTTCATTTACTTCTTGGAGAGATGCCTAATTGGTTGAGACTACTACAACTTGGCACATGTCTTTTCAAAGAGACTTATTTGAAGAATTTAATGAAAATTTAGATGGTGTAGTAAAATTTGCATATGTTTCTAGTCCTAAACCTACATTGTCACACCATTAGGCTTAGATTACTTGGATTTCCAACCTTTCTTTGCATTATGTTCTCCACATTCTTGAGTCGTGGTGGAACTTGCTATATCTTGTACACATTTGAAAACAAGAAAATTTCAATCACTTGTTCAATGGAAAATTTGAAGTAAGAAGGTCTTCCAACAACATGATTATCATGATAGGTAGGGAGGATGAAAGCTTGCTTAATCAAAAGGGACAATTATGTGTAAAATTCACTTTTGTGAACCAAAATGAACTCCCTAGATCTAGTGGAATTATTTAGAAACAATAGGGGCAAAAATATCTATGTTTTCGTTAGAGAGATTAGGATACAGAAAAATACCTACCTAGAATATGTAGTAATCCCTCGTCTTCTTCTTGCTTATAAGCTCCAACTCTAGCTCCAAGTGCTATAAATGGAACCTGCAAAATAGCTAAAACAAGCAAGAGAACTACAATATCCACATAGCATAAACTAATATCTCTAATCATGAGTCAGATGGAATTGAAATACATAAGAATCAATATAATAGAAGTATAGGAAAACATAATGTTCTTTGTATTAATAAATGAAGGAGACAATTATAACCATTTATAGATGCTTAACTTTGTAGATGTCTCCCCAATTGTCTTGTCCTTCCTTTCCACAAATCAAACCTTCAAACTCAACCCTAATGCATTATTGGAGGATGATTACTTAAGCTCAAAGTAGCAGCATGAGAGTACTAGTAATCTCCAAAAGCCAACCCAGACTCTATGGGAGACAATGAATTTATAATGTAAAAGTGGTAGTTTAGGATTTACCAATCTAGGCTTGAGATCCACATATGAAGGAGGATAAGCTGTAAGGATAAGAGATAAGACCTCTAGACTAGGAATTCGATATCTCTATCCATGGTAAATGGTTAAAACCACCTTAGATCCTTATAGAAAGAGAAGATTCAATTTTTTCTTCTTCTTGAATTATAGAACCATTGCACTTGCAAAATAGAGCAACCTGCACTGATCAATGTGGGTGCTTAGTTATGTAACTTGCAACCATTGTAGGTGGACTGAAGTGTAGGGTGTGTTGGGGCCAAAAACATGGTTTTTGAGCTGATTGACCCATAAACTCAAAATTTTTGGAGAGGTGATGCTTAGGGATTTGGAAAGGGATAATGAAAAAGTGTTAAGGATGTTGATTGATCTGGGTTTTCAGGCCTTTTTAGTGAATGTGATAAAATGACCTATAACAGATTTCCCCCTAAGGTACAAAGTTAAAAGTAGTGGCTGAGGATTGAAGTGCTTTACCTTATGACAAGTCTGGATTAAGAAAAAATTGGTCAAGGTCATCATCTGTTACAATGCATATTATCATCATGATACCATTACTGAGGGAGGCATACCCATACTCAACATATACGCCACTATACACATACAATGATCAAGAAGTCTCATCCATTGATGATAGAGTGCAAACGCATGATTGGATGACTATTTGAATGATCATAGCCATCATATTTTGTAATCTTGTATGAATCCTGAAATCGCAACCTGGATGGATGAAACTAGATTGTAGGTCTTCTATATCATCACTTAATAGTACAAGTCTAACCATGTGAATAAATGAGTTGGAGTCGAACATGGTAGACACCATTTGATTACTGGACAATGGTCTAAGCCATTAACTGATGCAATGGAAACCACCGATAATGATAATGGCTCTCAAGGTACTATAGTACAATCTATGTGGTGTGAATGAATGAGAAAAAGTCGAACACCACATAAAATCTTCTCGTAGAAGGCCAATGATGAGGACTTGTCGCCGAGAGTGAGGAAACTTTCCATTAAAGTATGCAAGCTCTAAGGTACTGAAAGGAGTTTTTATGTCAATTTCCTAGATAATGAGTTGACGTTGATAAGAAGTGACACCTTGTAGGAGGGCCTTGATGTATCCCTCATCAATGACATGAAATGGGTATCAATATTTGAGACAAAATGATGATGATGTAGAGCTAGTTCAGGGACGAAAAACATGAAAGAAGGCTTAAGAGTATTGTAGCAAATGTATACTGAACAAATTCTCTTTAATATATCAGTGACACTTTATGGAGTTGGCAACATTGACTCAAAACCAATTACAAAGGCTTTTGATATGGTGCGATTAATAAAAGAGGCAAGCATATTTCCCAACCCAACAGTCGTGAATTTGAAGTGAAACAATGTCATGATCAAGAGTGGATCACTGCCATAAATAGGTTAAGTACCCTATTTCCCCAATTTCTCCAACTGTTTCTGGTGAGTACCTCTTTATTTTTGACAAGCTTGAGGAGGATAACATGTGCTTGATCTATAAGTTCATCCTTCGGATGAATCCTTTTGAGTGTTTTTAACGAAACCTAAGAAGGAGTGGTTTGGTCCCATCATGTTCGACAAGTCAAACACTATTTGATGATTTTACGAGTCCAATTGAAGGTGTAACATGACTTCTTTTCCATGTTTAGATAGTTTGAAAAAGAGGTGAAAAATACAAGTCCATAGATGCCTTTTCGTAAATTTAGTCTCTTGAGTCTGAAAAGGCATAAAATGATACTAAGGGGAACCTTTTAATCATGTTCACTCTAGTATTCCTTTTTCATAAATAGTCTATCCCAGTCTGGAAAAGGGTCAAACTTATACTGAGTGGATGACTTTTCATTTACTTTAATGAGTTCAAAAATACAAGTGCTCAACAATATATTAATGTTTTGGGAGTCTGAAAAGAGCTGAAAGAGGACTTCAGGGGGTTCCTTTTTCTTAAGATTATAGAGCCCAAAAAAGTGATAAAGTGTGATATTTCATCAAAACGATCGGTATTAAACTTAAAATTTGCATTAGATCCTTCAATTATATTTTAACCAACTCAGAACACCACAAAAAGATTAAAAATATATGCGATATGGTAAAAATTAGGTCAAAAATATTAAAATAATAACTAATTGACCATAAATAGTGAAAAGTAAAAACATTTCTTTACCATTTTCATTTTACCTCTTGTGAATGAGCTCTGAGTGCATTTTACCCTCAAACTTTAGCAGATAATTGTAGCCAATCTGGTGGACCATTTCCAACACCGTTAGTTCCAAGGGAAATATATCCTTTCTCTCCTTTTTCAAGATTTCTATTTTTCATTTGATGTAATTTTTTGAGAGTTCTCAGCATTTTAGGGTCTAAATTTTCACCCTAGGCCCTTCAAACTCTCTTTGTATTGAAAGGTGCATTGAGTTTGCTTTATCTACACTGGGAAGAGCAGACCAATGCACCTTCCGTGAAGGCAAAGTGCATTGGGTCACTCTGTCCCTTGAAAGGATGGTGCGATGGGTGTAGTTGGAGTGTTTTTCTTCTATGATTTGAGTTAGATTTCTCTCAAAGTTTTGCACAAGGATGATTCTAAGTTTTTTTCTTGTGATTTTGCAACTATTCACCAGAGAAAAAATGGTTTTAATATGGAGAGAAAGAGAACATGAATCTCAAGACTTGGATGTTGCAAATGACTCGACAACCATACAAGCCTTAAGGAACAATGGACTCCTTAATTTTTTTTAGATTTTAGGAATGCGAGCTCAACTTGATGTACAAGAATATTTGGTCAGGGCATGGGATATTTAGGGACAATTTTTTAGGATCGGAGCACATAATATCACAATAGAGGTAGAGGATATCTATTTTCTAGTAGGTTTATCTCAGAGAAGAGCTCCTATCTCACTACCTGACATGAGAAGAGGCGGTGAAACTGTGAAGGAATACATAGCCACTCATTTTAGGTGTCGTTCTCAACCAACAAAGGATGGAAAGATAGAAATCAAGGATGTCATTCAATTTATTCTCAGGATTATCCTATTTAGTATCACTCAGTTGGATAGTAGTGCCACTTTGCATTTAGCTACCAAGTACCAAATGCAATATGCATAGAACCTACTGCCTTTAACTACAGTGAAGGGGTATTGGTTAATCTGAAGGAAGAAATCAATAGATAAAAGGATGGGTGCTTGAATAAATTTGGTTATGGTTCTATTCTAATATATTTTTCTTTGGAGAGGATACCATTACTTCATCTTCAGCAGATTTCTTGCGAGCGTTCGGGACCTAGGGTTCCACAGATAAGGCAATGGGTAGATCTCATGTCTCGTCATGGGGGTGCACTTGTGATGAGATTTAATTGTAATTTATTTTTATGGCTATGGGAACACTTATCATGATCAAGGACTATCCATATGCCGGGGCTGATTTCCGAGGAGACCCAAAGCTCATTTTACCTTAAGGCGAACAGTGGGGTGATATAGGTAAAATAATGTCATTTTGAATGTTTTTTGAATTTTTTGATTTTACAATTTTTTTAATGTTTTTGATGCATCATAGACTAACTATTGGTTTGACATGAAAATATTGGACCTATATGACCAATGGGCTCGTTGTACCTTCAGAGACAGGGACAACCACAACTTCCACAGATTGGAGTTTCTGTAGGGGCATAGGTAGATATGGAGGATCTCAACATTGTTGAGACCCTTGACGAGTTTGAGCATCATGTTGAGGGTTTGACCCATAGCATACTTGAGACCAAGGTCAATGAGATCCCTCTGTTACTGCAACAATACACTATTCGAGTGTCAGATCACATCAATCAGCTACTGTGCAAAGTTTCTTGCGTGATTATGTGTATCGTGATCATCATCATGATTAGTTGACGAGGATGATTTTGAGCCATATTCTGTCTACATGTATTTTGATATCACAGACCATGTGGCCATATGTGTCTCAGACAATTTTTTGTAAAACCAAACTCTATATACAATTATCTATCAATGTTTCCTATTTTCTCTATTATTTTGTTCAATATGTGATGTTTATTGAATTATTTACATGTGTTACAAATGTCTGTCTAAAACATAATTGGGCCATGCATCAATTATTGTATTTAGACGTCTAGGAATATGTTGATATTGAATGTAATCAAAATTTCATTCTAGAAGGCGAACCCTTATAAGTATGGATAACATAGTTGGACTTCATACTAGATAAACATTGTTCAAATGTAGTACCTATGAGTTGTGAATCAATTATGACAATTAAATGGTGAATACCATGAGAAATAACATTAGATAATAATTCAATCACTACACTATATTAAATGATATTATTAATTGAGCGACTTAAACAAATTCCTTATAGACTCACTGACTCCTCACTGGGAGTATAAATAGCCCACCTTTTGGAAGAAAGGTTCTGAGTACTATGACTAGCACAATCATCATAACATCATATGGCTGAGGGAACACCAACATCTACAAATCAAAGGCGATTCAAGATTAACAAAGATGACAGGAAAATCCAAAGGAAACTCACTGCAAACACACTGATGCACTTATACAATATGTACACAACGACCATGCAAAGATAATCTAGGCATAGTATTTTTTGAGGTACAACCCATTTTTGGGATGCACCAAAGGGATTCCATCAAGATCAATGGGCTCATAAGCCCCCTTTTCAAGTACATGTTTGAATATATACAAACCTAACCACATCGGTTCGAGCTTCCCAACTCCTAATTTGTCAACTTCCCAGTCATATAAAAGGACCAAATCACCTTCCATGAAGGCACAAGGTTTAACATTTTTGTCATACTATGTTTTGATGCATTTTTTGTGGGCCTCATTGGCCATTGCGACATTGTGTCGAGTCTCATATAAGTGGGTGTTGACGGTGCTGGACCCACCAACATTCAAGGGATCACCCCGGTATGAAGTCCCAACTAGACCTCACACCGTTTGGTGTGGGAGTCCCATCTGGTATGATGGTCTGATTCCCATTATCTTAAATATTTGCCTCAGCTCTTGCTTGTTAGCACAAGGGAGTGGTCTTCTTTGTCTTTGAGTAGCGAGGTTCGCGTGCCTGGTGATTGATAGTGTTACTTGTGTCAAGGTTCTTCCACCGGAGAGAGGAAGGGTGGGAGTGAGTCCCAAGTCGGATGGGAGGAAACCCAACATTGTTAGGAACACACAACTCAACAGGACGTGCACAAATTCCGGAGAAGGAATCCACATAGATGCGGCAGTCACAACACACAAGGGAAGATAACACGTACAACGCTCAGTGGGAAATCCACGCGAGTGTGATGGTCGTTATAACATGTTTACATGAAAAGTTCTATCTTATGTTCGGGAGGTGACCAACATGGGCGGGACAACGTTAACAACATATACAACACATTTCATTGATATATATGTATTATAACAGTTGAATGAATCCAAGTGTTAAACGCAGGTTAAAGAAACATGCATTACAAGTGTTCAAGATGAATCTTACAAACAATTACAACACGTGTGAAAGCATGCTGGCCTATTAGCAGGCTTCTGAATTAAGTGAAAGTTCAAAGACACATTGATACACCATACATCACTAACCCCGTGGGCGGGGTGTTGGAGCCACTACTTACTCCACAAAGAAAAGATTACAAACTCTCAAGGCTATGTGGGAGGAGTCGAGGTGAAAAGTTCTTTGCATGTATAAATGAGGGGGTATTTATAGCCAAGGGTGAAACTGACCCCTTGTGGCTGTTTGAATTCCCTCATGATGTTTGACTTCCATGACCTTTCGACTTTACATGACTCTTCATATGACAAGTGGGTCTCTTGGACTTCCATGTTACATTACATTGATTGAAAGTATGGCTCACAATAGAGATGTGGATGACATGACTCATGACAAGACTCGACATGACAGTGCTGGTACATTCATGCTGCTGCTGGTGTGCATGTCGAGCTGTAGTGTTGCTGGGTGATGTATGTCCTCATGGTGTGTCACAGCTTCACCTCCGCATGGCAAATTGTGCGGATTGTTCGATGGTCATTGGGTTCGCTTGATGTTGCATTGGCACGTTGCTCCTTGCTTATATGTTGGCATGCTTGAATGATTCGTCCATTCGCAAAAAGTGCATGTTCTTCCATCCATGAACACATCTTTGTATGTTTGTCTCTCCGTTTGTGAACACATATTTGCATGATCGTCTGTTTGAGAGCTCTTCTATTTGCATGCATCGTTTGTTCATCAGTTGGTGAACATGTCCTTCTACATATGCTCCCTTTGTTCATCCCATCTGTCGTCACGCCATGTTTTCTTATGTGCATGTATCTACAGTCACTCATGATGAGATGACATCAAATCGATAAAACTCCTAGTCTACCATGATGCATGATGATTTCAGATGCAGGTGACCGCGAGGGAAGAAAAGGTTGCAAGCTTCGAGCTGGGATGGAGGCTTTGGGCACTGTTGGTGAAAACTGCGCAAAATTCACTGGGAGATGGAGACAGGCAATCCATATCGACAATGACTGTCCATGGGGTCTGGCCTAGCTAGAGGAAAAAACTGCACAGTTTTTGGGAGGAGCAGTACGGGCTGCTGGGAGGCTTAGCAGACAAAATCTGCACAAATTTTGGAAGGAGCAGGCAACCAAAACTGTGCAATTCCTGGAGGGAATTGGCAGATGGCTGTTGGGACCTTGGAAGTTGATCCAGGTAGATGTTGGTGGCCACCCACATATCCCATTTAGACCCCCACAACAATCTCTTTCAGTTTTTCAGTTTCCACGTTTGTAGCACAATTTACTATTTTTAGTAGTTTTTTGGGTCTTGAACATCCGGAGCCGTTTTGAGGCCCTAAACGATGTTTTTTGGAAAATATGGGAGCAACATCGGTCAATAGACCGATGTTTCTTTTCCCAAAGTTATAGTCCTCGGATAGATCTTTCTAATGAGCTATTATACGTGTCAAACGGAGATCGGATGCCAAAGTTACGACCCTGGGAAGTTGATGTACCAATTTACCCAAACGGGGCCCACAATTTGTCGTTTCATCTTCTAGGGTTAGGTTTTTGGATGTTTAGGGTTTTCCATTGTTTCTCAACAATAAATAGGCCTTCGAGCCTCATTGTAACACAATTCAGAGGCATGTAGCCACCACAACTCTTCTA
This sequence comes from Pinus tabuliformis, assembly GCA_031772625.1. Lineage (NCBI taxonomy): Eukaryota > Viridiplantae > Streptophyta > Pinopsida > Pinales > Pinaceae > Pinus > Pinus tabuliformis. The sequence continues at coordinate 423,860,692 of CM062820.1, read as the reverse complement.
AGAGGTAAGCTACCATCGCCCTAGCCGGTTTATTTCCATTTATGTTTGTAAGCATATTTAAATATTTTACATTAATGAAATGAAGTATTATTTCCGCTGCATCTTTGTGTTTATGGTTATCTCTATAATTTGTTGTGTTCCTATTTAAATATGGATCAGTGGTATTAGAGCGGTCTACTTTTTCTCTGTTTTTCTTTGCATGTCTCTAACGAGGTCAGGAGATAAGGAGTTAGGGTTTGAACTGGTCGAATCTTTGCAAGACGATTCTCGCAAATCCTGACGGCCTCCCATGGTGGATGAAAAGAAAGATGAGGGGGCAGGAGATACTATCAAAATCTTGCTCGAAGAAGCCCTCGAGCGATAGAGGAACGTGATGATGGACAACTTTGCCCAGATCCTTCAGCAGCTACCTAAAGGCGACACATCGGCTTCCAACAGCTACTCTAGAAACACCACGCTGTTTAAGGTACAAATTAATTTCAAAATCCCCATATTCGAGGGTCAAATATATGAAGATGCCGTAGATAAATGGTTAAATCTGCTAGAGGGTTATTTTTCTGTTCATGATTTTTCCAGTCGAGAAAATATTATTTTCGCTCTTCTCAAAGCAGCCCCTCACGTCAAGGACTGGTGGGAAACCTACTGCGAGTAGAAGGATGAAAGTACGGGCTCACTATTTTCAGCTGCACCCACTTGGAATTCCTTTCGAGATGCCATCAAGGATTAGTACTACCCTGTTAAAAGCCATGAGGACAAATACATAAAGTGGACCACGCTGCGGCAGGGAAGGGACCAAGATGTGCCAGAGTTCACAAACATTTTTCATACCCTTCGCACACAGTTAGGTATCAAGGATTCTGAGCTGAATTTGGTACTCAAATACCACGGCTGCCTACATAGATACATCCAGGAAGAGATAGAGTTCCTGAACATCTCCTCACTTGGCACAACGTACCGATACGCAGTCAAAATCGAGCAAAAGTTCAAACAGAAGAAGCGAGACTTTAGGTCTATAAATCCGAAGACCAAAGGACAAAGCCAAGGCAGGGTGACCCAAGACAACCCGTCGAAGCCACAAGAAAAAAACAACACCACGATGTCGAATAAGGACACAGGAAAGTGGTGTGAGTTCCACAAGAGACCCACTCACAACACAAGTGAGTGTCGGACCAAGCAGTTGCTGGTGGCCAAGTCGCTTCAGAATCAAATGCATGTTCTGACCTTAAGCTAGATCCCAACAAGGGGAATGGCAAAGGGAAACAAATCATTGATGTAGAGCCCAATGCCATTGTTGCCACCGCCAAGATCCAGAAGAATGAGCCCGAAGATCTAGAGGAGGGGGAGCGTCTTTTCCACTCACAGATGTGGGTGAAGGGTTCACCGCTGCAATTAATTGTTGACAGTGGGAGCTAAAAGAACCTCATTTCAGCAGAGGTCGTGAAGCAGTTGGGCCTACTGACTACACTACACCCATAGTCGTACAGTATCAAGTGGCTTCACCATGGACGAGATCTCTGAGTCCGCCAGTAGTGCCACCTTCCCTACAACATCAAACCCTTCATAGACGAGGTATTGTGTGATGTTACACCTCTGGATGTTTGTGATGTATTATTAGGCCAACCATACTTGTGGAGGAGACATGCTGTGTATGAGTCAAGGCCTCGCGCTGTCATTATTTCTTTGGGTAATTCATTATATAGGATATCGGAGGTAGCCCCACCTACCACCACCTCTTTGATCTCTACTATGAAAGGCAGCAAGCTCATCTCACAGACTAGGAAAATTATTTTCTGTCTGGTTTGCTCCCAAAGTAAGGGGAAGATCGTTGCCACATCCATGACCCTGGCGAAGGTTTCCTCCATGCAACAACAAAAACAGAGGGATACAGTCATGAAAGAACACAAGAACAACTTCTCCTCACCCACAAGGGCACTACACAAGTTTCAAGTGGGCGACAAAGTTTGGTTACATATACAGAAAGGAAGCCTTACAAGAGCCCATCAGAAGCTCAGACCACTCCGACATGGTCCTTACAACATTACCAAGGTTGTGGGAAATAATGCTTTGGAGCACAACATTCCTCCATTCCTTCGCCTGCACCAAGTGTTCAATGTGTACCGCGCTCGACCATGCTTCCCACCATTACTGGACACATCAGAGATTGCAGAAGAGCTCAACAAGGACCAAGTTCAGCAGATGGAGGAACTCAACTTAATGGGGACCATTGCTTCCTAAGGGGGGAGGAATGATCCAGGTAGATGTTTGTGGCCACCCACCTATCCCATTTGGACCCCCACAACTGTCTCTTTCAGTTTTTCAGTTTCCGCAGTTGTAGCACAATTTACTATTTTTAGTACTTTTTCGGGTCTTGAACTTCCGGAGCTGTTTTGAGGCCCTAAACGACATTTTTTGGAAAATCTGGGAGCAAGATCGGTCCATGGACTAATTTTTCTAATCCCAAATTTATAGTCCTCAGATAGATCTTTCTAATGAGATATTGTACGCGTCAAATGGAGATCGGATGCCAAAGTTACGACCCTAGGAAGTTGATGTACTAATTTACCCAAAAGGGGCCCACAATTTGCTGTTTCATCTTCTACGGTTAGGTTTTTGGATGTTTATGGTTTTCGATTATTTCTCAACAATAAATAGGCCTTCAAGCCTCATTGTAACACAATTCAGAGGGATGTAGCCACCACATCTCTTCTCAGAGATAAGCTACCATCGCCCTAGCTAGTTTATTTCCATTTATGTTTGTAAGCATATTTTAGTATTTTACATTAATGAAATGAAGTATTATTTCCATTGCATCTTTGTGTTTATGGTTATCTCTGTAATTTGTTGCATTCCTGTTTAAATCTGGATCAGCAGCAAAAACTGCATAATTCCTGGAGGGAACTATCAGTCAATTGCTGGAGCTTGGTAGCAAAAACTGCACAATTCCTGGGGGGAACTGGCAGTCAACTGCTAGCGGGAAAAATTGCGCTGATGTTGGAAAGTTGGACTGCTGATCACCTCTGCATAGTTTTTGGGCTGACCAAACTGCTGGGAAGCAGAGGGCTTGCTCATGAAATCTGCACAGTTTTTTGGGTGAGCAGCCGACCGACTAACTAGTGGGATGGCTGGAAAAACTGTGCAATTTTCTAAGGGAGACAGGGGTGGACAATGGGTGTCTGTCTGACCTGTCTGTGCAATTTTCTCAGTCAGCGAAGCGAGCAAGCTTTGCAGCCTCTATGCAATTTTTGAGGGGAGTCAGTCCCAGGGTGACTGCCGGGTCAAACTCTCTAGTTGGCCAGTAGGAAGGTTTATTGATCAACTTGCGGGCAATGCAACTTGAAATGAATTTCTTGATTCTTCTGCACTGTTCTGGGTGGCATTCGATCGAGTCGATGGCAGGGTAAATCTCTCGACTATCAGAGGGTGATATGGTCATCCGAACTTCAACAAAACAACTAAGTGTGTGAGCGAGTGAAAAGGTGCATACGTGAACTTGAAAACACACACTTACATGACTTAATGATGAGACGACTCAAACTATCCAGACACACATGCTCAACATGACTGACTGACAGTGTGAGTGACAAGTGCGATGCTTGTGATTGATTGTTGGGTGACCGTGACGACAGTTGCACGACAGTGTATATGACTCTGTGTGTGAGTGCGATGAATGTTTACATAGCGAACACAACATGTACACACAAAGAAAAGACCTTGTTGATGACCAGAACATGGTCGCAAGCATAACATTGACATCAAAACACAAACGTTGTCTATCAAATGAACAAGCAAGGTGGGTACGAAGACTCACACGAGCTCACAGGGTGAACTCGAGTGTGTGCAGACATCAAGTAAAATTCTCAAAGGAGGCTTCGAAATTGGATGCGGGCCAAACTTTTGGAGGGTGTTGCAGCCGCTACAACAGTGGTCTAGATGCAAAAAACACTCTTCTTCTGTGGAATTTGTGGGAAGAGGCTCGATGGAGAGCTTTAAAGATGGAATCTTACATTAAATAGGAATAAATTATTTTAGACCATATACCAACTGAAAGGGTGTGAATCTAGTCGCGGTTCAGACAGATGTTTGGTATGCCCACAAAGTGGAAAAAAGAATGAGGTGCTAATTTGTCTTATGAATCCCTATCATGCATTGTAATATTGTTTTCAAAACCTTGTTAATGGCTTCTACTTTCCCATTGGATTGTGGATAATAGGGTGTCGAGCTGTCACGTTGAAGGCCCAACTTGGAGGTAAGTTCAGACATCATGAAATTTCAGAAATATTTACCATGGTTTGTGACGATGGCTTGCGACACACCAAATCTAGAAATGGCATGGTTGAAAATAAATAATGTAATTGTTTTTCCATTGTCGTTGTATGTAGGCATCACTTCATCCCATTTGGTAAAATAATCTACAACGATGATAATGTAGCCATGCCACCCGGCCGAATGAGGGTTACATGCCATGAATTCAATGCCCCATTTCACAAAGGGTCTAACAATGATAACAAGATGCATATGAGTAGGCAGAGTATGGGCTTTACGATTATAAATATGGCAAGCATGACACTTTTGGAATGCAAGGATGTGATCTCGAAACATGGTTGGCAAAAAGTAACCAACTCACAAAATATTCTGAGATGTGGCATAACCAGACATACGTCCACCACACGCTCTAGCTTGACATTCGTTCATAGCCTTATCAACCTCCTCATGAGTGAGGAACTGTCTGAATATTGTATGACACCATTGCAATGTAGAGTTTCTCCAAGTATAATGTAATTTCGAGCTCGGTGTTGAATGCGTTGTTGATCATAGTGAGAGGTGTTAGGGCAGAAAGTATGGTTTTGGAGATCTATAATGATATCTCCATACCAAGGATCAGATGAATCAATTAGAAAAAATGACTCATTGAGAATAGAATCATCGGATGTAGACTTGGTTTCAGATGAGGGAAGGTCGCATCTTAGTTTAGTGAAGACTAAGGACTTCTTAGATTTGGATTTGACAAATTCCAAATCAAAATATTGGAAAATAGCAATCCATTTAGAGTATTTTCCCCCCAACAATTGATGTGACAAAATGTAATTCATTGGGTTGCAATAAAAAACTACCATAGTCTTTCGAAGAAGAATATAGTGGTGAAATATCTAGACAACTTGCACAACTGCCAAAGCTAAATTTTCAATGCGAGTGTATTTGATTCCAATATCATTTAAATTTTGAATCAAATAATACATAGGATGTTCATCCCTTAGGTCATATTCTTGGACCAACACCATAACAATGGTGGTAACAGTTGCAACGAGATATAGGAAATAGTCTCGTTGATAGTCATGGGGATACAATAATGATGCTCAAACTAGGACATCTTTCAAGGCATCAAAATCCTTTTGGGCTATATCATCCCAATGTAAGGGAACCCATTTTTTCAATAAGCGAGTAAATCCTTTCATAAGTTCTGCATAGTTCAGGACAAATCTTTGTAGAAAGTTAGCCTTCCCTTGGAGGCGTTGTAACTGAACTGGTGAGGAAGGTGCACGAAAATCAAGAATGACATGTACTTTGAGTGGATCGATGCAGATTCCTTGTTTAGACACAACAAATGCAATAAGTCTGCCGAATTTGACACAAAATACACATTTTTGTGGATTTAAGCTTGTGTTGTAATGTCGAAAACACAAGAAAATTGTCCTAAGATGCATTGGTGATCCTCACAATGTTTGGAGTGGGTAGGGAAATCATGCCAATAAGGTTGTACAATGTGCTTGATATCATGGAAGGCATAATTCATAGCCTCCTGGAAAGTTGCACCAACGTTCTTCAAACCCAAAGGGAGTTTAGGATAGGAAAACATGCCCCATGGATAAAGAAATGTAGTCTTATGCTGGTTAGATGGAGTATTTTGATTTAATTATAATCGGAAAAACCATCCATAAACATAAAAATATTGCTTCCAACATAGTCATCAACAATTTGGTTGATGAACGATGTTGGGTAGTTGTCTTTGGGATAAGCACGGTTAATATCCAGATAGTCGACACATACTCGAATCATTCCTTGTTTTTTCATCATAGGGACTATGTTTGAAACTCAATCAGTGAGAGGAACTAGGTAAATAAAACCATCACGCAAAAGTTTTTCAACTTCTACCTTAATCACAACAACTTTTTTAGGGTGAATTGGACGTAGGCGTTGTCGAATCGGCTTAGCATATGGATAAGTTTTAATCTCATGTACTATGATAATTGGATTAATACCTGGCATCTCTTCGTATGTCCAAGCAAAAACATCACAAAATTCTTGGAAAAGGTCTATAAATCTTGATCTCATTGGTAGAACAATATGTGCCAATATGGAAATTTTGGATAACTCCAGGTTTAATTGAAATAACAAGAGGAATGGTATCTTCAATATTTTCTAAGTTCTTCTCGGAATCAACATCATGAATGGATATTGTTGACAAGGTTAATCCTCTCTACAGACGGAGATGATCCATCTAGCCCAATGAGTGGGTCTAGCAACTGAAGGGAGAATCAACTAGACATCTTCCTAGATTATAATTGAAAAGTAGAACTAGAGAGGTGGCCTACCTTGCTCTGATGCTAATCTGATTTCCTTTGTTGAGATCCTCAAACTACTTGTGTCACAGACTTGTTCTTGCTTCTTCCAACACTTTTGTACCTGCACAAGTGACCAAGAGACAACAAAGCATGCCAAAACCAATAGAAAATCCAATGATAACCTACTTAGCTGATCAAGGAATGCCAAGCCAATACATAGATGAACATATATATTTGGGAAGATGAACCAACAGTTGTATTATTATTTAAGGAATAAAGGGGAAGCTTACAATCATAACCTTGATGTTGAAAGGCTCTACTTGAGTGGTAATCCAAGTCCAAGCCAAGAAACTCTCTAACACTCCTCCAAGTCTAATGAACAGCCTCTAAGCACAAGCTCAGTATAGGGGTGCAAATAGACATAGCTCAACCATTTGGGAATGGTAGAGGGGGGATTTATAGGCTGAGAGAGGGAATTAGGTCCACATACCAAGGAGGTAGCTCATAGGGATGAGACAAAGAGGTCAAATTAGGAGGATTCAACCTCATCTATGCAAAACCACCTCCAACTCACCACTATGGAAGCTTCTAGATCACGAAGCTTCTCATCCTCTTTGGGAAAACTTCCTTTTTGAGACCATCGTGAGTATGAGATAGAATAGAGTGATGCCATTGCTCACTTAGCAAGGTGCAACATGCGATCATCATGTTTTTGAGCTTCATAAGGGCGATGACCCTCATTTTAGGGTTTCATGAGTCATTTCTTCAGGGAAAGCTCTAGATATTTTCCAGGAAAAGTTAAAGGAGGGATCTGAGCTATATACATGGATGAGTCTACTGTATAATGATCATGTTTCAGGCAATTCAGGGTATGTCATAGGGAAGTGCAAGAGGTGTGACAAAATAATGTGTAACATATGCCCCTTAAAGCATGAAGGTAGAACGAGGAGTGATGGCTGAGATGCTTTATTGGCTTTTGGCAAGGACGAGGACACGCACTGTCAGGAGGCCTGCAAATCAAGGACACATATACATATACATATTTGAGATCAAGACATGAATCCACGACATGGACACAACCATTCGGATTATGAAGGCTAAATAAAAGATCCATGGCATGGGCGCAACCATCCAGATAACAAGGATCATCATAAATATAAAGTCTCATGGTATGGTCACAACCATCCGTATAGTAGAAAAATGTGTACAATCATGAATAACATAAAACTCCATGCAGCCTGAGCTATAACAGACAAAACTCAGGGTATTGCGCTCCATCCCAATTTGATCAATCTATGAATTCCAGCATGCGAATAAACGTGTTGAAGTCGAACATGCTAGAAAACCACCTGATTACCGGCCAATGATGTGGACCATTAACAGGTACGAGAGAAACCACCAATAATGACAATGGATCTCAAGGTACAACAATACAATCTGTGAATGTGATAATGAAGTTGAGGTTGAACACTCGTGGAATCACCCAATCAAAAGCCAATAATGAAGACCTGTCATCGGATGCGAAGAACTAGCCATTAGGGTATCCCAGCTCTAAGGTACTGAAAGGGAGTTCCTAAGTCATCTTCCTGGATAGTGAGCTGAAGTCAACAGGAAGTGCCCCATCGAAGGAGGGAAATGATGAATCCCCCATCATTGACACGAAACAAGGAATAAAGTGGTATGATATTCACGACTTTGGTAATGACTCAAATAATGTATAGGTAAATAACTATAGATTGGACTTCTCTTGAACATATTGGTGACACGATCCCGGAGTGTGGCAACATTTGACTCAACATGGGACTAAAGGTCATGATGACAATGTGGAATAGTCAAATGAGAGGAAAAATTGATCACCCAAACTTGGGAGGACAAGTGACTGAGTGAGGATATCCCAAACGTGACACGAGAGCAGAAGAGTGTCATGTTCAAGAGTGACATGCTGCCTATACAAAGGGTGTCTCATCTTCATTTTTCCTCGCTATTTCTAGAGAGTACCCCAATTATTTTTATCACAAGCTTGAAGGGCATAACATATGCTTATTATGTAAGTTCATTCTTTGAATGAGTCCATCCTAGTAAGTTTTACAAGCCCTAGGAAGGAGAAGCTCATTCTCATCACGATGATGAGTCTTTTTCCGCAAAGTTTTAACGAGTTTGATGTAAGAATAACTCAACATATTTTTCATGTTTATAGAGTTTGAAAAGAAACGAAAAAGAAAACTCCATCATGTCCCTTTTCGTAATTTATCCCTCGAACCCGAAAAGATTGAAAACAATATTCGAGGGAACCTCTTGACCATGTCGAGCAAGGTGTACCTTTTTCGTAAATAGTCAATCTCAGCCCGAAAAAGGGGTAAATGTATACTGAGGTGACGTCAATTCATTTACTTTAACAAGTTCTAAACGACAAGTACTCGGCAATCCTTTCAATTTTCGAGAGTCAGAAAAGAGCTGAGATAAAATAAAACTCCTAGAATCGGTCAATAATGATCACAGTTCACATTGAAGGCACCTGTAACTACACAAGAAACACACCCATCACCGATATTGAGAGAAAAATATTAAAATATTATGAAAATATTTGACAAAATGATTTTCAAAAGTTATAAATAGGTAAAAGTAATTTCATTTGTTACCATTTTACCAAACTGAGCTCTGAAAGTGATTTTGTGCCCTAATTCTCTTGATTTTCTGGTGGCTGCTGCGAGAGATCCAGGGTGCCATTTCACGATCGGTCTGAGACAAGTAAGAGCCTCATCCCTTCTCTTGCATTTCATTATTTTTTAATGCAATTTAAATGGTGAATTTTATGCCATAAAGGAGGATTTTAAAAGTTTAGGTCGTCGGCGACCATTGCAGGTATGGTCATTGGACCTGTGATGGTCATGCTCGAACCCAAAGGCTCATGCGATGCCATCATAATGTTTTGACAATCAGGCGCGATGGTGCTGAGAGCGATTTTTTGAGATAAAAAACTCTCTTTAAAGCAAAAAATGTTGATTTTTATCTAGGTAAAAAGCATTAATAAGTGTTTAAATGTTGTTTTGCAGGAGAATATGGTCTTGGAGTGGAAAGAAAGAGGCCATGAGGCCGAGGATTTCCAAGCATCTCAGGATCTGGCATGCATAAATGCTCTGAGAGATTGTGGATTGATAAAATTCTTCAGGACCACAGGGTTGAGGGCTTAGATGGAGTTGCTACCCTATCTGATCAACCTTTGGGATGTAGATCGAGAGATCTTCATCATCAAAGGGAAAGAACTGGAATTGGAGGAGATGGACATCTATTTCATCACGAGATTATCTCACCAAGGAGAAGCAATTCAACTCTTTAGATCTCACCAAGGAGGTGATAGTACGAGGAGTCTAGTCCAAAGATATTGTCCTGGTGCAGAGATGACCAATGGAGGTAAGGTGAAGATTGCAACAATCACCAACAACCTCATTCTGAGAACAATTTTGTTCACCACGGCACGTGCATCCAGCATGTAAGCTTTGCATGAGGCTTCCAAGTCTCAGTTTCATTACGATATTGCCTGTTTGACCCCCACCATCTTCAACTGGTGTGGAGGCATTTTGGCGAATATGAAGCGCCAACTGACCAAGGGTAAGCACGGACACATGAAGCAATTCGGGTTCAGTTCTATATTGGTGACCTTATTCTTGGAGTGAGTGCCCCTCTTCTAGTATCAGTGGGCAGAAGTACCACATCCTACCCCCCGAGATCTGAGGCTCGTGAGATGGAGCTAGCTCATGCCTCGAGGAGGCACGGGTCAACATATGCATTATCCATCATAGTTCTTCTCTTGGATTGAACGCCAACTACTCATGGTAGATGAATACACTTATGCCGGCACAAATTTAAGATGGGATCCAAATCTACCTCTGCCACCAGGGGAACATGGACCAACGTAGGTAAAAATTTGTTTTTTGAATTTTTCCAAGTTTTATGATTTTTATAAAAGTGTAAGCTAAGACTCAATTTATGATAAATGTGCAGATGTGGGACCAGAGAGACCACCAAGCATGTCTCCAATAGCATGACGAGATGCCCATCCGATAGTGGGTGCAGACTACGAGGAAGGGGTTGACCCCCTAGAACAGATGGAGTGCAATTTGGAGGCAATCAATCGAGGGTTCCAGACTATGCCACTATCAACGATGTTCCATTGCGTTGGTAGAGACATACTGTGGGAGTCTCTACAAGACTGTGTTGGTTGCTAGGTCGAGTGATTAGAGTGATCTTGTGCTATCATGAGCACCGTGCAATTTGATAGTTTATCTAGTCTTTTACATATTTTGTAGGCTTTGAAAGCCAAGTGTCCCAGAACAATCTATTTTTTGACATTTTTGATGTAAACACTTTGACAGACGCGATATATATATATATATATATATCTATATATATATATATATATATATATATATATATAGATATATATATAGATATATATATATATATATATATATATATATATATATATATATATATATATATATATATATATGCATGTTTTATTTCTACTTATGTGTTCATAATATAATTCGGTTTTACAAATGACGCAAATGTCTAACAAGAACAAAATTTGATAATGCATCAGCTAATGTATTTAAATTACATGGAATATGTTGATATGTAATGTAATCAAAATTTCTTTCCAGCAATCTAACACGTAGATACATACGTAATATTTGTGGATTTCTCACTGAATAATGATTGTTTAATTGTAACACAATGAGCTCCGAATCCATCTTGGCAACTAAATCTCTAACACCAAGAGTAACTGCTTCTGACAAGAGTTCAATAACTGCACTATACTCATCAATATTATTGGTTGTTCGACTAAGGAAAACATCTTGAAAGTTAATTAGCTCACCATTAGGGTCATATAGTACCCATGTCGTGGAAGAGAGGTTCCGTGTACTGCGACAAGCACCATCAGCAAAACCAACGTAATGACTTGATGACATCTGCAAACCGAGTGGAACAAATGGTAAGAAAAAAAAACATATGTCTACAAAGCAAACAAACACACCAAAAATAAAAAATGCACACTAATGAATTAACACACTAATGTACAAAATTTATCACAAAAATTTCACACGTAATACTTTTTGAGATACAACCCATTACAGGGCTGTTACAATGCATTTCCCTCATAATCACATAGCTCATAGGCACCTTTATGTAAGACATGCTTGAAAATGTAGGGCCCATGCCACATGGGTTCAAACTTGCATACCGCTAGTTTATCTTTGGCTTGATCACAAAGAAGGACCAAGTCGCCTCCAGCGAAAGTGCGAGGAGAAACGGTTTGGTCAAAATGAGATTTGACTTGTTTCTTTTGAGCTTCGATGACCATCGCAACAATGCGACAAGTCTCATCGAGTCTCTCAAGATACAGTAGCCGCTCCTCTTCAGGCGAGGCATACGGAAGAAGTTCGATAACTATCTTAAGTGAAGGGATTTCACATTTGATTGGAAGAGTTTCCTCTAAACCGTACACCAGTGGGAACAAAGTGAATCTAGTGGCCATATTAGCAGAAGTTCGGTAAGCCCAAAGAGCTGAGAATAGCATTAAATGCTAATCTTTTCTGTGCTTCCCAATGGTACGCTGAAGCATAGTAATCAAAACCTTATTGACTGCTTCAACCTAGCCATTAGCCTGTGGATAATATGGAGTTGAACTATCATGTCAAAGGCCCAACTGAGCAGTTAGCTCTGCCATCATAGGCTGACGAAAATTTGATCCATGGTCAGTCACAATATCTTGACGGACACCAAAACATGCTATAACGTGGTTAAAAAGGCACTGCATGGCAGTATTACCATCGACATTGTATGTAGGCATCACCTCAAACCATTTCGTAAAATAGTCGATGGTGACGATGATATAACCATGCTCCTCGGCTGAGCGAGGGTTACATGTCATGAAATCAATGCCCCATTTGAAAAATGGGCCAATGGTAATTACGGGGTGTAGGGGCACAGGTGGGGCGCGCTGCTTACAGTTGAATATCTGGCATGCATGGCATTTTTGGACAACTAGAATGTAGTCTTTGAAGATAGAAGGCTAGAAATAACCAACGTGAAGGATCTTCTGAGCAGTGGCATATCCAAACATATGACCACCATAGGAACCAGAGTGGTAATCATTTAGGACCTGCTCAACATCTTCAAGGGCGAGACATCTGCGAAGGACAGAGTCCAAACCAACTTGATACAATGTATCACTGTCTGATAGGGTTAGGATTGATGCCTGATGCGGCGTTAATCGGATTAGGAAAAATTAGATCGAAAAGTCTGGGTTTGGAGATAAACAATAATGTCTCCATACCGTGGGTCAAGAGTGCTAATCAGAAACAAAGTTTCATCGGGTATCTGCTCAATAAAATCAATTGGAGTGCTTACAGATGGAAGAGCATAGATTAACTCAGCAAAGACAAGCGATTTCTTTGATTTGGCAGCAGTAAATTCCAAATAAAACTCCTGTTGGATCACAATCCATTTGGAGTATTTGCCCCCCAGTAACTGATGATTTAGTATATATGTCATGGGGTTGCAATCAGAAATCATGGTGGTTTTCCGCAAAAAGATATAGTGTTGAAATATTTGGACGACATGAACCGCCACCAAAGAAATCTTCTCGACATGAGCATAGTGAGAGTCAGTATCAAGAAGATTCTGGTCCATATAATAAACCACGTGCTCGTTTCCGTCATCGTCGTCCTGAACTAATACCATAACAATAATGGTATCAGTTGCAGCCAAATACAGGAAGTAATTGCGGCGGCAATCGGGGGGATGTAGTAAAAGAGCACTAATCATGGTGTTCTTTAAAGCATAAAAGGATTCTTGAGAAACTCCATCCCAAATAAAAGGGATCCCCTTCTTAAGTAGGTGAGTAAAACCTTTGGCCAGTTCGGCGTAATTAGGGACAAATCGACGGAGAAAATTAGCTTTTCCCTGCAAACTTTGCAATTACAGCAATGATGAAGGAGGGGGTAGATTGATTATGGCCTCAACTTTCAAAGGATCAATCTTGATACCTTCACGAGACACAAAAAAAACCTAATATTTGGCCAAACTCGACACAAAACACACACTTGTGTGGATTGAGACAGATATTATAATGTCGACATCATAAAAATATAGCTCTTAAGTGATTCGAATGGTCACAATGTTTAGCCGAATGAGTAGGGAAGTCGTCGAGGTATGGCTGAACAATGTGTAGAATGTCATGGAATTCATAGGACATTGCTCGCTGAAAGGTAGTGTCAGCATTCTTCAGAGTGAAAGGAAGATTTTTGTAAGTGAAAGTACCCTAGGGACAGATAAAGGGTGTTTTATGCTGATCAACGGGTGAAATGTTAATCTAGTTATAGCCAGAAAAGCCTTCCATGAAAGAAAAAATCTCACTCCCTACGCATTCATCGATGATTTCGTCGATAAAGGGAGTAGGATAATTTTCCTTAGGACATGCACAATTGATATCGCGATAATCAACAAAAACACATATCGTGCCCTACTTTTTGGAAACAGGGATGATATTGGATACCTAACCCATAAATGGAATAGGATAAATGAAACCTACTTTCAAAAGCTTCTCTACTTCTGCTTTGATGGCTGCAACCTTTCAAGGGTGCACAGGGTGAAGCTGTTGCCGAACAGGCTTAGCACCATGATAAGTCAGAATCTCATGCACCACTATGGATGGATAGATACCAGGCATCTCCTCGTATGACCAAGCGAAAACGTCTCGGAATTCTTTAAAAAGATAAGTATAAATCTTGATCTCATCCGGAGAATAAGAAACCCAAATATGGATGTCCTCCAACAAGACTTCATGTACCCAGATAGGTGTTTGAAGTGGAGGTGTAGGAGAATGAGAAACATACGCTTCAAGACAGGAAAACATCTCATGGAGGCTAGGGAGAAAGGAAGAACGATGATGTAGACCATTCCATGGAACTTCATCTAGAGACATGACCTCCACGCTACTCTCATAAGTGGGAATTGTCTCGTTCAAAGGATCCAAAGAACCCCAAGAACCAAGCCAAGGAGATGGCATGTAAGTGTCCAGGTTCATACTGAAGACAGTATGACTTTCTAAAGCAACCATCGAAGCTAAAACAATTTCTTGATAATTTATCTCTAATGGGCTTAAAGGCATAGCATCGCCAAATGAGTCATTTTGATCGTCGGTAGGGATAATCCAAGGAACTGTAGAATCTGAGATCATATTGATTGAATGAACATTTGGAGGTGGTGTTGTCGCCACAACCACCACCCATTCAAAACTTGCCTTGGCAACAATTTTGGATGGGTCCCCTAGAAGTTAATATTGCATCTCTTCGGATGATCTGTTTTACCTGAGGGGTTTAGCTCTCTGGAGATCAAATCTTCCATTAAAAAATGGTTAAATCCCCTTAAAAAATCCCTCACATATAACCTTGTTTAAGCCCTTCATTCATATTCTCATCGGGATTTATTTAACTCACTAAACTCCCAATCGCATCGTTATCCCCGTCGTAGCTCTTTATAGCGGAAATGCTAAAAAAACATGCGTAAAACCCCTTCTCCGCCTATCGTAATTAACACTAAGACTTAGTGTTCACTATTACCTTCCGGACCCGATGGTAGTATTGACCTTATTTTATATATTTCAGATCCGGAAGCTATGTCGCTATATCGCTATCAGCGGGGTCCCCGGGGTTATACGTATATATGGCACGCCACTGGCCTCCGGACCTGACGGCATTACTAACCGCATTACATACCTTATCAAGTCCGGGGCCATATCGCATATCACATATCGGCAGAGCCCGAGCCTTATACACAGTGTGCGCGGCAATATGGCGGACCTGTCGAGCTTATCAAATATGATATATATATTTTCAAGTCTAGGGCCATATTGCATATTGCAATCGGCAGAGCCCCAGGCTTGTGCATATTGCAATATGCGATATGCCGGACCCGACGATATTTATAGGCCTTGATACATAAAATTTGAGGCCTGGCCCAAGTGATCGGAGCGGATTTTCTTTGTATTCTCGTGTTTTCCGAAATTCCCGATATAACAAAGGGAGCGGGTTTTTAGTGTAAAAGGCACGCCTGTGGAGTCCCGATAGTGTAATTGCACATCGGGGAAGTGGAAGGCATGGGTACTGCTACTCGTGGAGGGGCCGATACCTGATTATGATTAAGTGAAGCCCTCGAAAACCATGCCAAACCTATGGATTAAGCGGGAAAACTGTGTGTTACTTGTGTTTTGTGCGTAAATCCCTTTCTTTCACACTTGTTCCCCGTAGTTTTATAAAAGTTAATGAAGGCAACGTTTATGTTTTGTTTGAACTTTTCTATTATATTGTTCACAATCATGAAGCTAATGATAACTATCTCTGCAGGCGAGAAGTAAATGATGCAGGAGTGGATTTTGAAGAGTCATGTATGTAGAAGCGTTGTGTTTAAAGACCTGGCCTTAGGCATTCCAGGTCGGAATACCATGTGTTTCCTGCACATTCCGAAAGCAAAGTTGTGCCAGTTGTCATCATTAAGAGATGACACACAGTTATCCTCTCTAATCAACAACCATTTAGTTCCCAGGAAATGAAGCACTCTAATGACAGGAAACACCCTTTACGTGTCAACAGTGACACCGTTTGTCTTCCTCTGTTTCTTCTGATTGGTATAATGAAGGAAGGAGAGGGAAGGTGAAGGGTGAAAAGGGAAGGCCGAGAATCATTTCCAGGGGCATAAATATTCCCTCCGAGGAGAAAGGAGGGATTTTTGTTTGGAAAAAACACCTCTGATTTATTGTGAATAGAGAGAGACTGTTTGGTTCAATGAAGAGCCTGTGTTTCAAATTGATTTTCCTCTTCTCTTACGCGTTTTGATCAGAATGTTGTCGTTGGCATAAATGCAAATGTATATTTGTTTTTCTTTTGATAACTCACAGTTCATGGTTATGCTTGGTTATTTGAATATGATTCAACATCATGGTTAAAACATGAAAGGTTGCTGATTCAAAACTATGTTAGACATCAGTGGCAAGCTTTTCTTCCATAAGATGGAATGTGTATTCTTGTGTGAATGATTGGAGTGCAATTAGGATTTAATACAACCTTGTTCTTAAATGGACCATTAATTGATTCATTTGGATTTGGGATTTATATATGATGTTTAATCTCCTTTTTCATGCTTCTACAGGATATATTAGGATAGTTAGGACTAGATTAGAGTATTTAGAAGTAATGTAGAAAGGATTTAATACTAGGTGGTTAGATGTTTTATTTTGTTGATTTAATTGAAGTCTTCTTCCCAGAAGGAATTTTTCAACTCATTTAACAGTTTATGGGGTCCATTAAAACACATTGGAACTAGCCATTCCAAACGAAAGCAGGTCTAATTGGGGCTTGCGATCGGGTTAGTTTCCCTTGTTGGTATAGCGAAAATTTACCATGTCAACGAATTGGCGCTAGAAGGAGGGCCTAAACCGTCGTCCACAACTTTTCAAGATTTCATTCATATGTGCCACGCATGGATTCAAGAAGATTAATACATGGATTGTGAAGGTCGAAAATATCCCTCCTCTCATTCGGAAAAGCCTCATTTCAAAGAAGAGACACTGTGGGAGTATCCTATCACTCAGGAACAACCAGTCAAAAGACTTACTCGGGCTTATGCTCGTTCCCTATCACAACTGCCTATCTTTCAATCTTTACCTCCGACAACAAAAATAAAGCCAAGGGTCTATCACATAAACGAAGAGACATCTGCAACCCCTTCTCTTGAAGATATTGTGCTTGGTTCTTTGCAGAGTATCGACTCCCCTTGGGAAGAAATTCCTAAGGATTCCCCTTCTGAAGGCAATCCCTGGCCTGATTTGGAAAATCCTAACGAAGAAAACCTCCACAGAAACATCCCTATCCTCCATATGACTAATATTCCTCAACCAGGTGGAAACCAACTCCCACCTCCTCTGGGAGCACTTCCTCCCTGGCTCGCTTAGGATGCCATAGCGATACCTGGGCAGTAACATCCCTTACCCAAGAATGTAGAAAAGGTACTGCCTAAATTCGACCTTGAGCGGGGAGACACTGTTGAAAACCATATCAATTCGTTCTTCCTAGCCGTGCGCATGCTGGGGGTAGCTGATGAAGATATAGTCTGTCACCTATTCCCTTTTACCTTGACTGGTGCAGCTTCCACATGGTACCTTAGCTTGAGAACCGGATCGATCACCTCATGGGCTGCCTTTTAACAGACCTTTTTAGACAAGTATGGCGATGACAAAACCCATGCTACCTTAGTCCTAGAACTATTCAATTTGAAAATGGAAACCAAAGAAAAGGTTAAGGATTTTAATATCCGGTTCAACACCTTATTCAACAGAATCCCGGCCACCGCCAGACCTACAGAAGAGGTTCTCATGGAATTCTACATCACTGCTCTCCTTGTCCCTACTGCGATGTGGGTCAAAAGGAGTAATGCACAAACCTTACAAGGTGTTATCGATGAAGCACTAAAAGTCGAGAATGAAATGCTTAATATCACAGAATGCCACCCTACAATCAGAGAAAAGAAATCCTCTCAAGCATCCAAGAAGAATAATGGGAGTGATAACAAAGGGGTTGAAACCAAGGAAAAGAATACCACAGATGTAGAAGGTTTACATCGGATCATTAAGAAGCTGAAAAATACAGTCATCGATATGAAAAGGAATTCTAGAGAGACTATGAGCAGGAGTGGAGGAGAGTATAACAATAGAAAACCCTTCAAACCTTTCTATCGTAAGAAGACATAAGGTAGTTATGGTCCACTTGCACTACTTGCCCCACCCAATGAAGGGAATTTAAACACAGAAGAGATGGCTCTTATTGGGTCGCTCCTCAACCAAGAAGAACCTATAGTGGAGCTAGAGCCAGAACAAGAAGATGAGGAAGAATACCAAGTAGAAGAGCCCTTGGAAGAAGAATCCCAAATCAACGTACTATGGGATTTCTACACAAATGAGAACGAAGATGACCAAGGAGACAGTACAATAGAAATCCACACTAATGAAATCCACACACGAAGCAAAGGGCCACTTGCAGGTGTGATGAAGCCTGTAGATCAGACCAATACAGATTTCTGCCCTATGAAGGCACCTGCTCCCAAAGTTCCTGTTGAGAAGACTAGACCTAGTGGTCAATCCAAGAATACCCTTGTTGAAAACCATCTAGAGAAAGAAAACGCATCTCCCACTACAACGAAGGCTACCCAAGATGGTAAACCCCCACCTAAGAATGGCAAAATCGGTATGTTTACTCTTCCCTATCCTGTTTATAACATTGATTACAATATTGTGGATGATATTAAGAAATCTAGGGCTAATATCACATACTTTGATTTGCTGAAATTAACGCAGTGAAGAGATTTACTCTTGAAAGCTATGAATGAGAGAAATTCCAAAACTCCCACCGTCCCAAGGAACCAAACCAAGAATTCAGTGTCCAAACCTGTCAACACCTCCGTTGCAGCCCAAATGCCTTCAGCTATGGAAGCCACTCTGTCCAAAATGAATTGAAACCCCCAATATGTCAGTGCAGCCATGATACGGAGAAAATCAAAATCCATGACCCCACTTTTCCTTATCACATTTGAAATCCTCAACATGAATGTACATAATTGCTTGGTAGATTCCGGTGCCTTGTCCACTGTGATGCCTTATATTGTTGCTAAAAGACTACATGCAATACCTGAGAAAACTGGGACTCAAATTATGCAATTGGATAGGTCAAATGTGAAAGTAATTGGAGAATTGAAAGATGTGTTGATTCGGATGGTTGCTAAACCACAATACACACAAGTCATTGATATAGTGGTAGTCAACATACCCGAGGCCTATGGAATGCTGCTTAGTAGGGATCGGTCAGCAAAACTCAATGGATATTTCTCAACTGATTGGTCCCATCTCTTGTTGCCTTAGAAGGGAAAAGGTGATATGTTGAGAGTTGATCGAGAAAGATACATGGAGTATGTGGTAACAGAACTAAATGGTCCCAATGAGCTTGTAATGTTTAAGAACTCCATCCTTGGGAATTATAGTTTCAATGTTTGTGCCACAGAAACCTGTTTTGGAGAATTCCATGTAGAAACAGTTGAAGAAACTCTAACATACACACAGTTGGAAATTCCCTCCCAAAATCCAATTCATGAACTATCCTGTATTATATTAGATGATAGGACTAATTTTTAGATAGTAGTTCAATTGATGTAACATTAGATTCTATATTCTGGACACTCTATTTTGATGGCTCTAACTGCCTCAAAGGTGCAGGTGCTAGGAGTATTCTCATTGAACCACAAGGGAACCAACATTTGATGGCTAGCCGATTGGAGTTTGCATGCACCAACAATACAACAAAATATGAAAGCTTGCTGCAAGGCCTGAAGAAAGCCATTGATATGAATGTAAAAAATCTTTTAGTTTTTGGTGACTCATAGATAATTGTGGATCAGGTAAGGAAAATGATACATTGCAATTCACCACACTTGGTAAGGTACCAGCATGAGGTATGGAACTTAATTGATAGTTTTGATTCTTTTAATATCACATACATACCTCGAGGGTAGAACCAAGATGCTGATCTGATGGCTAATATGGTTGCTAAACTTTTGCCTGATTCTAGATTGAAGAAAAATAAATGTTATGTTGAATTGATTTTCAGACCATCTGTGCCTGATAACATCTCGAATTGGCAGGTGTTCAAAGATGATGAGCAAATCCTTGAGTTCTTGCACTGCGAGAAGACATTCAAGAATGTAGTCATTGATGAAAAGGAGCATGACAAGCTTATGAATGAGAGGGAAGGTGAGGAAAAGGGTCAGCCCAATGTGATTCCCAAGTCAGTTGTTAAGATGGAGCACTTGTATGACTTGCATGATAAATTCAAGAAGCCAACTAACTGCAAAACGCATAGCTCATCCATGAAGTATGAATCGGTCAACCTTGGGACCAAAGAAGACCCAAAAAATGTCAATTTGGGCTTGGGGTGCTCTCCACAGGAAAAGGCTGCATTTGTCAAGCTATTTAAAGAATACAAGGATGTCTTTGCGTGGACGTATGAAGACCTAAAGACCTTTGATACTAGTGTTATGCAGCATGTAATCCCTTTGGAAAAGGAGGCTAGGCCCTACCAAAAAAAGTTGCATAAGATGCATCCAAGCCTAGAACCATTGGTGAAGAAAGAACTAAACAAGATGTTGGATGCTAAAATCATCTTCCCGGTCAGACACACCCGCTGGGTAGCCAATCTCATGCTAGTAAGAAAGAAAAATGGAGACATCAAGCTGTGTATTGATTTTAGAAACCTGAACAAAGCATCTCAAAAGGATAACTATCCTATCCTTTCTATGGAACACATCCTTTAGTGCGTTTCCGGGTCTAAAATGTTGTCCCTATTAGATGGGTTTTCATGATATAGTCAAGTATTGGTATCTCATGAGGATCAACTTAAGACAACCTTCAACACTAAATGGGGCACCTATGCATATCATAAAATGCCTTTTGGACTCATTAACGTGGGTGCCACATTCCAGAGAGCTATGGAAATAACTTTCCGAGGGTTGATTAACAGATCAATAATGGTTTACCTGGATGACATCACTGTGTATTCATATCACAAAAGGGATCATATTTATCACCTGAGACAAATTTTCGAAAGATGCCGAAGGCATGGAATTTCATTGAATCCCAAGAAGAGCATCTTTTCAGTCACTGAGGGGAAACTACTGGGTCATATCCTCTCTAAAGAAGGGATTGTTATTGATCATGAAAGAATAGAGACCATCATGAGAATACAACCCCCTGCCAATAAAAAAACCATGCAATCTTTCTTCAAGAGGATTAATTTCGTTAGAAAATTTGTCTCAGGCTTCGCGGAAATAGTGCTCCCCATGCAGCTGATGATGAAGAAAGACGTTGTGTATAAATGGATCGATGAAGCCAAGAAAGCATTTTGGCGAATCAAGGAAACCATTGTTGAAGCTCCTGCATTGGTCAGCCCCGCTTTCATTAAGGAGTTCTTCTTGTACACTTTTTCTTCTGATGTTTCATATGCCGCAATACTCACTCAGAAAAACAATAAAGGCAACAAAGTCCCTATTTCTTATATGTGCTATAATCTCCAAGGGGTAGAACTCAACTATCCAGACGTGGAGAAACAAGGCTATGTAGTTTTCAAGGTCGTAAAACATTTCCACCCTTACTTACTAAAGGCCAGGACCAAAGTCATCATCCCCCATCCTGCTATAAGAGCCCTCTTCATGCAGAAGGAAATGGGTGAACGAAGAGGGAACAAGATAACCACCCTTCAAGAGTTTGACCTTGAGGTAAAGCCGACACAGATAGTTCAAGGGCAAGGACTTTGCAGGCTAGCGACAGAAGCCCTGGCGGACAAAGAAGGGGCATCTGAAGAACCAGAAACGCTGAGCATGCAATATACACAAATGGAACCCAGGGAAGGGCCCTTATGGATTAATGAAGTGCTGATGTATGAGGGAGAAACGTCAAAAGGATTTTTGGACCCTGAGTCATGGTACTATAATGTACACTTCTATCTAGTGCGGGGATCATGTCCTGAACACATGTATGCATCACAGAGGAGAGCACTCAGATTGAAATCCAATCAGTATCATTTGGCCAACAACGTCTTATACAGAAAAAATCATGATGGAGTCTGGCTGAGGTGTTTAGAGAAGGATGATGCCGACCATGTATTGAAAGAAATGCACGACAGCCTAACAGGTGGTCATTATAGTGGAGAGACCACTACTCACAAAATATTAAGAGCTCGGTATTATTGGCCCACAGTGTTCAGAGACTTGCATACCCATGCTCGCAAATGCAAGGTGTGTCAAACCGCCGCAGGATGAGAAAGAAAGCCTGATGTTCCCCTTAGGCCTGTTATGATTTATCGACCTTTCTAGCAATGGGGCCTAGACATCATAGGCGAGATCACTCCAAACTCTTCACAACAACATAAGTATATACTCACAACAACTGATTACTTCAATAGATGGACCGAAGCCATCCCGCTTCGGAAGGTAAACGAATATGAGGTAATATCACATTGATAAATTCATTGTCAACAGGTATAGCATCCTTGACGCTCTCATATTTGATAACGCTTCTTAATTTTGATCACTGAAATTCACTGACTTTTTTATTGATAAATCAATCCACACAAGATATGTAACAAACTATTACCCCCAGGGAAGCAGAGTTGTAGAGTCTTCAAATAAAAACCTTATCCGCATAATCCGCAAGTCCGTCGTTGACAACAATAGGAACTAGCACAACACCCTAACAAATGCCCTTTGGGATGATAGGGTCACCCCTAAAGTGGCCTCAGGAAACTCCCCATACTACCTCATCTATGGACAGGAAGCCATCTTGCCTCCAAAAGTTACCCTTCCCTCCTTACAACTCTCCCAAGCTTCAAGAGGAACTCCTTCAACCTTGCTTCAAGAAAGGATCAACCAATTGATGAGGCTGGAGGAATTAAGAGATAGAGCCAAAATTAAATTCAAAAATCACCAAATGATTGTAAAAAAATGGTTTGATCATCATCTGGCAGGAGATAAAGATTTCCAAGTAGGGGAGCTAGTCCTGAAATGGGACAAGTTGAGTGAGCTAAAAGGCAAACACATGAAATTCCAACACTTATGGCTGGGCCCATTCCAAGTTGTTGAAAAAATTGGTCAAGGAACTTACAGGTTGAAAACGTTACAGGGAGAGATTGAAAAGCTCCATGATAATGGTCGACATCTGAAGAGGTACTTACAGTAGCCACCGCATGGTGGTTACCTCCTTAGTAGGTTAGAGTTCATTTCATGTTGCTGTTAGTTTAGTTGTATTTCTGTCTTTTCCTTTTGTTTTTATGCAAAGTTTATTTTCCTGTTGTTTTGAATCACAGTCCTTTCTCAACCAACTGATTTCAGTTCTCCAACCTCGTTTTACCTCTCAGATTTGCCCTCATTCACCACATTCAACCTTTCCCTCCCTCATTAACCTGCTGTTTCTAAACCCATGATTACCTTGCAAATCCAACAAATTTTCAATCAGCCATGATAACTTGAAAATCAGTTGTGGAGTTCAAACCAAAGCCACTCATTAGCATCTGTTGAGAACTGGGTAAGATCCGTTGATAACCTAGATATCTGGAGCATGCAAGGGCATCTTTATAAAACAAAAATGTGTAACTACAGCTGGACTGGCATGGAGGAACACTGCATTTTTAATAAATCCCACTCAGACCTAGCCTATACTTGCCTGTAAGGTTTGCAGTTATTCTCCATTGGTCCCATCCACCACACTAAATTCTCCAATACCTGTCATCTACAAGTATACCTCCTTTCATGGGCTAAGCTCACTGTTATACGCCCTGTGGAAAATCCAATTGTGCTCTAGTCCTTGTACCTAAAACTGGAAGGACTTATTTAAAAGAAAATGAAATTCTAAGTACTTGTGCCAATCTGGAAGGACAGGTTGTTTGGGAAGCCAGTTAGAGTAGGGACTGTTGCTGGGCTCAGATCGGTTGACACAACAAGCCCAACCTTGCTTAAGCGGTTTAAAAATATGGCATGATCCATGATTGCGCCCCATTCAATCATCTGAAAATATAGCACTGAAATTATTATACAAAGTGCAGATAAACATATCTACATAAAGAGCTGAGGTACACACCTAAAACGGATATTGGCAGACCAATGATGACCTTAAAAGGAATTTGAAAGTTGGAAACATGTAAAGGAAGGTCAATAAAACCCATAATACTACCATTGGAGAATGCCTGTCAAAACCTCATCAGTCAGTAGAAGCTATTTGTCTTTATCCCACCTGGAGCAATTAATGTTGAAGTGGAACCCATGCCTGTCCATTTGTACAGTTTGCATTTCAAGTTTATCTTAATACCCTGATGTCTTATTGATCCAAGGTTTATATGGAAACAAAGATAACTGGTTCACCCAACGGTTCGCCATTTGTTGTGGCCACAACCACCACCCATTCAAAACTTGCCTTGGAAACAATTTTGGATGGATCCCCTAGAAGTTAATCTTGCATCTCTCTGGATAATCTATTTTACCTGAGGGATTTAGCTCCCTGGAGAGTCAAATCTTCCATTCACAAATGGTTAAAGCCCCTTAACAAATCCATCGCATATAACCTTGTTTAAGCCTTTCATTCATATGCTCATCGGGATTTATTTAACTCACAAAACCCCCCATTGCATCATTATCTCCGTCATAGCTCTTTATAGCGGAAATGCCCAAAAAACATGTGTAAAACCCCTTCTTTGCCTATCGAAATTAACACTAAGACTTAGTGTTCATTGTTACCTTCTGGACCCGATAGTAGTATTAACCTTATTTTATATATTTCGGATTCAGAAGATGTGTCGCTATATCACTATCAGCGGCGTCTTGGGGGTTATACATATATATGGCGTGCCACTAGCCTCTGGACTCGACGACATTACTAACCGCTTTACATACCTTATCGGGTCCGTGGCCATATCACATATCATATATCGGCAGAGCCCGGGCCTTATACATAGTGTGCACAGTGATATGGTGGATCGACCGAGCTTATCAAATATGATATAGATATTTTTGGGTCTGGGGCCATATCGCATATCGCAATCAGCGGATCCCCAGGATTGTGCATATTGTGATATGCAATATGCTAGACCTGACGATATTTATAGGCTCCGATACATAAAATTTGAGGTCTGGCCCAAGTGATCGGAGCGGGATTTTCTTTGTATTCCCGTGTTTTCCAAAATTCCCGATATAACAAAGGGAGCAGGTTTTTAGTGTAAAAGGCGCACCTGTGGAGTCCTGATAGTATAATCGCACATCAGGGAAGTGGAAGGCATGGGTACTGCTACCCACGGAGGGGCCAATACTCGATTGCGATTAAGTGAAGCCCTCGAAAACCATGCCAAACCTATGGATTAAGCGGGAAAACTGTGTGTTACCTGTGTTTTGTGCGTAAATCCTTTTCTTTCACACTTGTTCCCCGTAGTTTTATAAAAGTTAATGAAAGCAACGTTTATGTTTTGTATGAACATTTCTGTATATTGTTCACAATCATGAAGCTAATGATAACTATCTCTACAGGCGAGAAGTAAAGAACGCAGGAGTGGATTTCGAAGAGTCATGTATGTAGAAGCATTGTGTTTAAAGATCTGGCTTTAGGCGTTCCAGGTCGGAATCCCACGTGTTTCCTGCACATACCAGAAGCAAAGTTGTCTCAGTTTTCATCATGAAGAGATGAAACACAGTCATTCTTTCTAACAAATAACCATTAAGTTCCCAGGAAATGAAGCACTCTAATGACAGGAAACACCCTTTACGTGTCAATAGTGATATCGACTGTCTTCCTCTGTTTCTTCTGATTGGTATAATGAAGGAAGGAGAGGGAAGGTGAAGGGTGAAACAAGAAGGTTGAAAGTCATTTCTAGGGGGCATAAATATTCCCTCCAGAGGAGAAAGGAGGGCTTTTTGTTTGGAAAAAAAATCTTTGATTTATTGTGAATAAAGAGAGACTGCTCGGTTCAATGAAGAGCCTGTGTTTCAGATTGATTTTCCTCTTCTCTTATGCGTTTTGATCAGAATGTTGTTGTTGGCATAAATGGAAATATATATTTGTTTTTCTTGTGCATATTGATAACTCGCAGTTCATTGTTATGCTTGGTTATTTGAATATGATTCAACATCATGGTTTAATCATGAAAGGTTGCTGATTCAAAACTATGTTAGACATCAGTTGCAAGCTCTTCTTCCATAAGATGGAATGTGTATTCCTATGTGAATGATTGGAGAGCAATTAGGATTTAATACAACCTTGTTCTTAAATGGACCAGTAATTGATTCATTTGGATTTGGGATTTATTTATGATGTTTAACATCCTTTGTCATGCTTCTACATGATAGACTAGGATAGTTAGGACTAGATTAGAGTAGTTAGAAGTAATGTAGAAAGGATTTAATACTAGGTGGTTAGCTGTTTTATTTTGTTGATTTAATTGAAGTATTCTTCCCAGAAGCAATCTTTCAACTCATTTAATAGTTTACGGGGTCCCTTAAAACCCGTTGGAACTAGACATTCCAAACAAAAGTAGGTCTAATTGGGGCTTACGATCGGGTTAGTTCCCCTTGTTGGTATAGCGAAAATTCGCCATGTCAACAGGTGGGAGAGAAAAGGTACCCATTAAAGCAGAGTATTTGAAGAGACCTTCTCCCATACTCTCGTAAGGAATCTCAGTATTTCCCACATATGGAATGTTACCGTTGGACGAACCAGAAGAAAAGAAAGACAGTTGATCAGCCATGATGATTTTTCCTTCATGAGGATAACGAAGTACGCGGAACAAAGAAGACACCACATAAAACATGGTGTGAGTCCAACTTCTCCCGAGAAGAAGATTGTAGTTGAGAGTGGAATCTACAACTCCTACTTCTAATTCAATAGTCTTTCCTTCTAATGTAATCGACAAGTTCGTGAGAATACTGTATGGTCGTGAACCTTTGCCATCAAATGCTTCCAAGGTGTTTGGAGATTGGTTAAGAGGAGGAGAGCTAATGGCTTTCCAACATGAAACTGACATGATGTAGGTTAAGGAACCTTCATCAATAACCATTCAATGAATTGTCTTTCCTTTGATAAGGACCTAGATCAGAAATGCAATCTGATGAGGAAGACGAGGCACATGATTCTCTTGATCGAAAGTAATTAGAATCGAATTAGAAGGACCAATAGCACCTATAGTAGACAACAGTGACTTCTGCTGCGTTGGACAAGATTGAAGAACCTCCAAGGTAGACATCACCGAAGGTGATTGAGTTAAATCCTCAACAATATTGTAATATTGCACAACTTTAGAATTTATTTTGAAAGATGACTTTTGAAGAACACCTTTGGGGGGTGGCCGGATGACAGAATCACTATTAGGGTGCTCAATGTGGAGCGAACTAGAAGAGAACGAAGTAGAAGTAGAAGGAGAATCAATGGCTTCTTTCTCCATCATCTGCTTAAACACGGTTTGATAGTCATTAGTTCGAGTAGCGATCGAGATAGGTGATGAACCTTGCATCGTGAACACTTGGGAACCTGAGTAAGCAAAAGACTGAGGTTGGTATACTAAGTGGGTTTGCTGCGATGGAAAGGGTTATTTTAAGACATCCAGAGTCCCTTTTAGCAAGTGACTAACTTCATATCGTCGGGGACAATCCTTAGTGTAATGATCCTCCTCACAGATGAGGCAAGGGTACTTCGGCTTTCTTCGAGAAGCATCATCAGCAGAAGATTTAGGAGGGTCCTGTTTTGGGGAATCGGCTTTGGCCATACCTTTTCCCTTCTTTTTATCTTTAGAGGTTTTGTTTATTGCGGTAGACTAGACAACATGTACCTCAGAGGTTTTACCAAGACTAGATGAATTCATGGAGGGATTATTGGATCCAGTGTTCGAGATCGACTTCTTCTCCGAAGAAGCTTTCGTTGGAGTCTGAGACATGGAACCAATCACACCTTCAATAGGTGGTGTATCCGGAGACTTTGATGCTGTCAGATCCGATGATGGTCTTGGAGCATCGGGTAACATATTGTACAAAGTTCTAGATTGCGAATAGACCAAGTCTAAATACTGGGCATGGGCGATAGATGGCTCTTCAGTAACACATCCACCCATGGCTATGTACTTAGCAATTTTGCTGACGAATGATTTTGTGAACATCTATCAATAACTCATCAGAAATATCAAACTTGATGAGGCGACGCCTGCGTCTCCATTCATGGATATGAATAGAAATGTGGGTCGCGGTGTCTTGCTTAAGGGACGTAAGAAAATGAGTGTCAGTTTCATAGCAAACTGGCAGTTGGAAATGAGTGAGGAAATCCATAGAGCGAGAGTTAAAGTCACCATAGGTACCTCGAGGCAATTTGATGTACCACTTAGTGGCATCAGTTGTGAGAGTTCTTTGAAAGAGTCGAAGATGGATAGAATCATCAGAATACGAGTTAGAGGAGCACCATAGGTGATATGTCATCATGTGGGCTTGTGGATCCTCCTTCGCTTTTCCCTTGAATTTGGGGCAATCGCTTGGAATCTTCATCAGAACTAGAGGCCAGTAAGGCAAATGGAGAATATGATCATTCGTGAGCCTCGAAACATCGAGCAACTCCAATGTAGCCAAGAAAGGTAATTTTATGTTAAATGGCAATAGGGTCTTTGAGGAGACCCAAATTGTAGAGTCCATCCTTGTTGGTAAGGATTTTTCCCCCACAGTGGAGGATTCTGTCCATATGGAATCTGGTTTTATCCCCACTAAGGGTTACCTTGCCTGTAACGAGGATTCGATCTAGGGTAGGTTTGATACCGCCCTGACATAGGCTGTTGATGAGCAGCATACAGGTTATAAGGTTGTTGAACTTGTTGACCCTGGACGTAAGGAGATTGAACCTTGTGATGTAGGGGTTGACCTTGACGTTGCAAAGGTTTACCTTGGCCTTGCAAAGGATGACCTTGGTGATACGCATATAAGGCTTGCTACTACCAAGGTTGACCTTGTTGCTGCAAAGGCTAGATTTGCTGCTGTAAAGGTTGCCCCTGCGACTGCAAAGGTTGGCCTTGTGAGGACCAAGGTTGGGAGAGATGCTGCACAAACTGTGTTTGCACCTGCAAAGGTTGCCCTTATGGTTGTAGCAGTTGTCCTTGATGTTGTAATGCTTTCCCTTGCTGTTGTAAAGATTTCTCTTGCTGTTGCGAAGGTTTCCCTTGCTGCTGTAAAGGTTGTCCTTGTTATTGCAAGGGTAGTAGGACAGTTTTTGGGGTTATACCCTAAGGGTATTAATAGTTCTCGAATTGGATCTGGCCATATCCACCAGGCATAGCGGATTGACCATGCTGAACATAAGGTCCAACGTGAGGAATGTAAGGTGGATTAACCAAGGCTTGCGAACCATATGGGACATAATCCGGTTGGAATGGAACTTGAGCCATATACAACTGCTAGTATTGGATGTTACCTGACCTAGATGGACCAACAGGGTTAGGAATAACGCCATAAAAAGGTTGATTCATTCCAACCATGTGAGTTTGTAATCCACTCACACTGGTTTCTCCTGACATAAGAGGGATATTCGAATCTTGCCCCCCAGATGGTGGCACAGTCTTTCCACTCGTTGGAGGGACAAAAGAACTTCGCGAGACCTCACCCGAGATAGTTGGTTGAATCAGAAGAGTCAGTCGAAATGACGAAACAGGTTGAGATGGAATGGTAGGTTGAATAGGAATTGAAGTGATTGCAGTTTGTACAATCAGTCGAGAGGTCGTGCAGTTTGTACAATCAGTCGAGAGGTCGTGTTCTGAATGAATGGACTTGATGTAGGCATAGAACCGTAAGACCAGATGGGGTTCTGATACAATGACGAGGCACTAGGAGTGTCCGAAACTAACTGAGCTAAAGATGTATAACCATGCAGAAATATGGGTTCACTAATCTCATGATAAGAGAGAGACGAGACTCTTCCTGTATAAGGAAAGCCTTCTGGAGTGAACTCTTATCCCTTCTCATCATCCACATGAGGAGTATGGGTCGCAGAGACTTTCGAATGACTCGGAGAGGAGACTGGGATCTCACCTTTTGACTCCATAGGTGGAAACAACTGGTGACATGGAACCAGAGATGTACGAGGAGATAACTCCAAAGGAATACCAGACTGATCGTACGGACTGTAAGGGTGCTGAGGAGATATCACAACAAGATCGAATAATGGGTTCGGTGGATAGAGAACCAGCCTTTGCAGACTTCCAGGAGTCTGCGGACTCTCGGGGCTCTGGATAGGATTATCAGATGAATCTTGATTAGAGTCTTGAGGTCACAATGAATCTGATGGAGGCGGATGAGAAGACAAAGGTTGACTACTCAAAAAAATTCCAAGTTTAAGATCTTGATCTTCAAGCGACTGTGGAAGTTCCGGATGAACTCCTTGGGAGGACCCTTCAGTATCAGACAATGAAGGGGAACTATGAGATGGACTCAATGGTTCAGCCATGATGGCTTCCTCTCAACAACAAAAAGGAAAGGAAAATTAATTTAGGGTTTTAACAATCTTGAAATTAACATGAAATTACTCAATTTGGTCTAAGAATCAACTGCTTGGGATTGACATGTTTACTATGGGCAGTTATATTTTAGAAACAAAAGATTGCCTTTTCATATTTTAAGAGTCGAGAAAAGGGTGAAAAGGTGACTTTAGTTGCTTTCAATAGTTTTGTGAGCTTGAAAGGACAAGTTGCTCGATGATCTTTTCAAATTTAAAGAGTCAGAAAAGATCAAATGACTGCTCAGGTGAATCTAGGTAAAAGGAGTACCAAGTAACCATGAACTGCAATATACACCTTAGCCAATAAATTGACCAAGGACTTGACGTACGTGCAAGAAATCTCCCCGAATGTTGTGTTCAGTGTATCACATTTACAGGGCGGTAGACTCGGCTTCCTATGGATAAAGTATTGCAACCCAGGGGGGTATCCCTTTATATACGTGATGGTACGAGGAGCACAAGTCCATTCTAGCGCTGTCTAATGTCGAAGCGAACGACAAATGCTAAGTTTTAAAGATGCTGGAACACATCTCTAACCTAGACCACTAGATATGATCATTAATGTTTCAAATTCTCCTTAGGTTAATTGATAGATTTTAAAGTTGATCTTGTAATTATGTCTCAATTTCAAGGCCTTAACGATGTTACCTCTTCCTAAAATGAAAACTAGATGATGAAATGAAATCCTTCAATTCAATGAAAGCTATCTATGTAGGGAAGAAGATCACTCAAATCATGCATCAAACCAAATGCAAAAATGCATCCATAACAATCTTCAAACTCTAAATGTAAAATATGAAATCTAATCTTTCATATGATAAGAAAATGCAATGCCAAAACAAATCTTAAAGCAAAATTTCCTTAAGATATAATGATGATTTTTCCTCTTTTTCAAAATGAAACTAATGTAATCTAGTGCAAAGGAAAAGAGAATGCAAGCAAGCCAAGAAATATGAAAATCTCTTTCACATCAATGATTTTAATGCAACTCAAAATGCTTCGAAAATTATGAAAAGAATAACACTTTCACTTTCACTTCGAAACACAAAAAACTTCAAAGCAAACACTCCTTTTTTATTCCAATGAGACAATCGATTTGTAATCTATCATTCGTCAAATGAAGCTTAAGTAACTTTCACAATTCGACTAATGAAACCAACTTAAGGCACAAGAACCAAAAAGTGATATGCAAATTATGTCTGAACACACAAAGACTCTTTAACACAGGCAATGGATCTTTGATCTCTGATGGGAAGACCAACAAGTGTATGAAGGTTGACCTAGAAGACCTAGAACCCTAAAAGGCTAATCAAACTTCAAGGACACTCAAGCCAAGCTATAATACATGTTATCACTGTAAAAATTTCTTAAAAAAATTGGACAACCTTTATGGTTTCTAAAATTTTATGTTAGTTATGGTCAAGTCATTTTTATGTTTTTAGAGTCTAAGTCATAGGGCTAGAATCTCATTTCCATCATCAAATAAAGTTCAACAAACTTTTTTTGCCACTTATGGATCCCATATCATGTTTTAAGTTGCATGTGTCTGGTCATTTCAAAATTTTGAACGCACTACAAAACTGTCTAGGCCTTTTCGTAGCGCAAAGTCCTGAAATTACACTACCTGCCCTACGAAATCGAGGATTCGTAGTTAGGTGTTTTTGTAACGCAAAACCCAGAATTTGCACTAGATGCACTATGAAATCCGGGATTCGTGTTAAATATTGTCTAGCTGTCAAATCCACCAGAATTTGTTAGATTTCATCATCAGGTGCCAGTCCATGAACCTTACCACTCACATGCAATCATTCATATCCATCATTAGATTCGTTACGGGTCATTTGTCCGCACTCATTTCAAATTTCAAAAAGGGAAAAGGTGAATTGATCCTGGTCATATTCATGTTGATCTTGGTTGTATTCGTGCAATAGACATTTGAGGTTGTTCTTAGTTTGAGAAAACAAACC
Organism: Pinus tabuliformis; assembly: GCA_031772625.1. Lineage (NCBI taxonomy): Eukaryota > Viridiplantae > Streptophyta > Pinopsida > Pinales > Pinaceae > Pinus > Pinus tabuliformis. Next base: position 423,828,008 of record CM062820.1, on the reverse strand, counting down.
CAAAGTGAGCAGAGACAGGAATTCTTCTGCAGGCTTCAAGCGAGGCAATTCCTCAACTAAACAAGACAGTTTCTTCCAGGTCTTCTTTTTGCAAGGATTTCAAAGGAGAAATTTTGGAAGAGAAGAAGAATCACAGGTCAGGCCGATGTTTGAGAACTGAGCCCGAAGGCTTAGATGCTCTTACAAAGGATAAAACAGTTGAAGGAGCCTTCAAAAAAGTAGGTTGCTGGAGGTTCTGTGAGAAACTATAGGGAGGACATAGCCAAGTGACCAAGGAATTTGCTCTCAATTTCACAGGTTTACATGCAAAGATTGGAGTGTTAGAATTTCCATTTTCTCCTGAAGTGATATCTTTAGTCACATAAATTCCTAGAGGTTAGGAAAAATGGTTTAAGAATTTCAAGTTTGAAATGGCACCCTGTAAGATTTTCCTGAAGCCAGAGTTTGTAGACACAGATTTGACTAAAGCAGTGCCAAGGGGTTATGTCAAAGATGCATTTTCCAACTTACTCTCATGCATACAAAGGTATTTCACCTAAGAAGGAAGATACCACAAGGTGTATTCTTACCATTTCAAACTCCTTTTGCATTTCACATGCATAATATCTCTAGATCTACCTTTCTTTCTGTTTTAGAGCTTAGGCAAGATGTCTGATAAAATACAGTTGAAGAAGGAGGCATGTGAAACATCATTGTTTCATCATGGCTTAGTTAAATTGATGGTCTTGCATGAAATTCAGAAGGTAGATAGAGAGTGGTATTTGTTTCTCTTTATGTCTGGTTTTAGAGCTGAAACAGGACTTAGCCCTAGGGCTAAGGAAATATCATCACCAGTGATTAGTCACAATGCAGAAGAAAGGTCAAGCAGGTTTGTTAAACTGAAGGCCAGAAAACAAGTTAAAGAACCAGTAACTAGAACACCATTGGCTATTCAAGATACTCCTCAGTAGTCACAGAAAAAGAAAGTTCAGATGAAGGAAGCAGCACAAGAGCAATCCATTCGTGAAACAGCCCAGAGAAGGGTAACTAGAAGCAAAATAGCCAAAGAAAAGGGTAAAACAGTGGTAGCTGATGAAAGCCCAGCCTCAAAGGGAAATTTGAATGATCTTCTCTAGGCAATTGACATTGAGGAGTCCCCTCTGGTCTAAGAAGACTTCATTGAATTAAGTGAGAGTAGGTCAAAAGAGATGAAATCTTCCAAAAAGTTACAGTTTGATGATCAGGTTTAAGAATTTGTTTTTAAGCCCAGAAGGCCTATGAATAGGCAGTCCAAAAGGTTACAGGAGGTAGAACTAGAGGTGAGTCAGACAGGGGAGGTCTTAGGATTCTGTGAAGAGCCTGTAGTTCTAGTAGTGCAACCATCACTCATGCACGAAGATGACAGAAACATAGCAGTTGATATTCAAGAAGAAGAAAATAATTTTGAGGAAGTCAAGAAGAAATTGAAGCTTGCCAATCTTGAGATTGCTCAACTTAAGAAAAGGGAAAGGAAACATGCAGTTGAAAAAGCCAATTTCAAAAGAGTAAAAGCCATGTGGGAAGAAGGAAAAGTTCCAAAACCTGAAGTAGTTGGCAGAGATGCTCAATATTTCACCTGGACCGTCCCTGCAATAAAGGAGGCAAGATATATCAGAATGATCAATGACAGATTAAGAACTAATATCAGGGTGATGAAAAGACAAATTGAAGACCTGGAGATTCAGCTGAACAAGTCTGGAGGTTAGCCTCAACACAAATGAATAGGGCAATAAGTGATGAAACCTTAACACAATTTTGATTGAAGCTAGGACATTACTTTTTGAAGTTGTTTTATGGATGGGTAATCTCAAGTATATGTGGCATATTGGCATAAGGAAACATCTAAGAAGAAGCCTAAGGAGGAAAGTTTTTGGAAAAAACTGTGTAATTTGACTCACACAACAGTTTCGCAGCGTGCTACGAAACTGTTGTAGGTGAAATGCAATGCACAACAGTTTTGTAGCGCGCTACGAAACTGCTGTAGGTGCAATTTTATTTTTTTGGATAATCTTCAAAAGGATGAAGGGGCTATTTTTGGAGAAGGATGCTGCTGCAAAAGTGTAAGGAGATTATTTGAGAAGGTTACAATCCTAAGTAAAGAAAAACTCAAGGAATGAAGAATATATGCAAGAATTAAGCCTTGCGCTACAAAAATAACAGTTCATTTCGTAGCACACACAATTTGACTTTCTTCAGGTAACCTTAAGGAGTTTTGATGTTGCACAAGTGTAAGGGCAGGGTTCCATGGCTAGTTCACTTATGTTATGAGATTAAAGAGGATGGTTTGGCCAACAGGAGCTTCGAGGAACATCATTAAAGACCAAGGCTGCATTGCAGGGGATAGTTTCCTAGCTTTCAGGACAATCAAAAGAGATATGATTGTAGGCCAGCATGGAGGTTATAGTCATCATCAAGGTCAAAGTTAAGGAGGAGCAGCTGTCAAAGATCAAATTTATTTCATAGTTTAGGTTGTTACTATCATAATAAGGAGTTGTACTCCTAATTGTATTAGGACTCTAGGACTGTTAGTTAACTACCACTTGTAATTAATAGCCTGTTTAGGTATGAATAGGTGTCAAGTTAAGAAAATTCGAATTCCCCTCATGTTGGAGGAAGGAATCCAAGATTGTAATGAACTCTATATAAGACAAGAGGTGGAATGCCTCAAGGGTTGGCAATTTTCAAAGAAACAGGCATATTATGTTATTATAGAAGACTGTATGTTTGATGTTAATACAAAAGTTTGGCTTTACTACTCAAGATTCAGAGAGGGTTTTATGTGTTTGATTTTCTCATGGATTTCCTCATTTGCTCACTTGCAGTGGTATGAACACATGTTACTTATAATTCATTGATAATTCTCTAACTTCCGTCATGTGTTTATAAGCTGTGTTTCCTATATTATGTCTCTGTTTTGCTGATAGATTAAAACTCTCTATGCCCTAACTTCCATGTAAGCTAATCTGCTATTGTACTAAAACATACTTCGAATCCATAGCCAAATGGATGTTTATTGATTATGTTCAACCATTTATACTTTTTTCACTTGTTTTTTTCATAGAGTTAGCCATATAATCTTTAAACTAAAATCTTTAACCTAGTGAGAGAGCCCTCTCAGTTTGAGGAGGCTAAGCCTCAACCAAAAGTTTGGTTTAAAATAGTTACTCAAAGTCTTCCTGATCAATAGCCTATTAGGGTTGGGTTTTGTGATAACAATACAATTGCAATCGAAAAATGAGAGAGTCAATGAAAAACACACTGGTAAATCATAGGGAGAAGGCAACTAGAACTGAAAATAAGAGAGAAAACCCTAAATTTCTCAATTTTCTGCAATCATTGCACCTGTCAGGAGTAAAGTAGTGATCATAGCTACTGTAACTAAAACACTTGCGATATCATCGCAACTGTCAAGGTCAATGGTCGAGGAAAACAAAAAATAAACTCAAAATTTTCAAAAACAGCTCAAGTTAACAATCTTCAGGCATCTACCAGAAAATGACATTGACTACAAACAAGAAATGAATTCCAAAAATCAATGGTTGATCAAACTCGTCAAAAGACAAGGTGAAGGAAATGACGGAAAGGTTCATAAGCTCCCCAATAGAGTTGCCATTTTGAAAAGGTTAATCCTCTCTGTGGACATAGGTGATCTCTCTAGCCTAATGAGTGGGTCTAGCAATTGAAGGGACAATCAACTAGACATCTTCCTAGATTATAATTGAAAAGTATAACAAGAGAGGTGGCCTACCTTGCTATGATGCTAATCCGATTTACTTTGTTGAGATCCTTGAACTACTTGTGTCACAGACTTGTTCTTGCTTCTTCCAGCACTTATGTACCTTCACGAGTGACCAAGAGACAAAAAAGCATGCCAAAACCAATAGCAAATCCAAGGATAACCTACTTAGCTAATCAAGGAATGCCAAGCCAATACATACATGAACATATATATTTTGGGAAGATGAACCAATAATTGTATTATTATTTAAATAATAAAGGGGAAGCTTAAAACCATAGCCTTGATGTTGAAAGGCTCTCCTTGAGTGGTAATCCTAGTCCAAGCCAAGAAACTCTCCAACACTCCTTCTCCAAGTCTAATGAATAACCTCTAAGCACAAGGTCAGCGTAGGGGTGCAAATGGACACAGATCAACCATTTGGGAATGATAGAGGGGGAATTTATAGGCTGGGAGAGAGAGTTATGCCTCCTCCAAAGATAGGATTAGGCCCACATCTCAAGGAGGTAGCTCATAGGGATGAGATCAAGAGGTCAAATTAGGAGGATTTGACCTCATCTATGCAAAACCACCTCCATCTCACCGCTTTGGAAGCTTCTAGATCACGAAGCTTCTCATCCTCTTTGGGAAAAATTCCTTTTTGAGACCATCGCGAGTATGAGAGAGAACAGAGCAATGCCATCGTTGGATTAACAAGGTGCAACAGGAGATCATTGCGGTTTTGAGCTTCATAAGGGCGATGACCCTCATTTTAGGGTTTCATGAGCCATTTCTTTAGGGAAAGCTCTAGATATTTTCCAGGAAAAGTTAAAGGAGGGATCTGAGTTGTATACATGGATGAGTATACTGTATAATGATCATGTTTCGGGCACTTCAGGGTATGTCACAGGGAAGTGCAGGAGGTGTGACAAAATACTGTGTAACATATATAGAATCCTTAAATGTCTCAATAATATTGGGTGAGTAAACATCTCCAATATTATTCTCAAGGGTTTCGAGTAATGAGGAAAAATGATGATTATTGTCCCACAATGCTTCATCTGACATCATGATTACCACGATGCTTTCATCATTAGAGAAAGTACTAGTGAAAGGGTTAAAAGAGGAACCAAAATATTGGAAATGATCAACCCAATTTATTGAAGAATTGAAATTAGAATTTGTTGGACAAGGTGAATAAATTGCTTCATATTCAAGCTCAACAAGATTGAGTGACATACAATCGCCAAATATATCAACATTAGAAATGTTAGGTACTATCTAGGATAATATGGAATAGTATAAGAGGAAAACATATTAACAAAGGAAACCAGATTGGGAATGTTAGGAGGAGGGAGTGAAAAAGTTCCCATTAAGGAGAAATCCTTAAGTAATCCTACACCAACATATTGATAAGGTTGTGGGATTCACCCACAAGTGGAATGCTTCCAGTAGCTTGAGAGTTACTAGCAAAAACGGTAAGCTGATCGATGGCCATGATGCCCCCTAGTGAGGGAAAGAAATCATCCTAAAATAGGTCAAGATCACAACTGCCATGGCATAAATCCACGTCTAGCCTAGTAATAGGTTATGATCCAAAGGTCCATCTATGACTTCAACCTCTACGAAGACTGTTTTGCTAGCGAATTCTAATTGCAATGAATTAAAAATCCCATAATGTTTGAAACCTCTTCCAACAAAAGGCTTAAGAGTGGTGGGTGACAGATTAAGCTGCAAAGAACCAATAACTTTCCAACATGAAAGCGACATGATACAAGTCAAAGAACCTTCATCTACAATTGTAAGATGGATAATTTTACTTCTAAGAACAACTTGGATCATGAATGCTAGTTGGGGTGGAAGTTTAGGAGTATGGTTCTCATGATTAAATATGACAAGATTCAAATTTGAAGGATCTATCCCTCCAATTTCCGCAAGTAAAGACCTATTTTGGGTAGGACAGTTCTGCAATACCTCAAGAGTTGACATAACAGAAGGATCTTGGGCTAAGTTCTCAACTACATTGTAATTTTTGCAACTCTTGCACAAGGATTGAATGATGATTTGTGAATAATTCCTTTGGGAGGTTTGATGGTTAATTCAATCGGTATGAAATTTGGAGAAGGATATGAGGTAGATATAGTGGAGATGGAAGGTTAATAATTAGCCTTACCAGTCGAAGGATCCATGTTACCATAGTCTTTATTCCTTGTAGCCACAATGACATTGTCTTTATGTTTGGTGGAAGATAACATCATTACTTGGGAAGGGGAAGCTTGATCTCATGCAACCATATTTGTCTCCTAGTTGCGAAAGGGATATGTTAATACATCAGGCATGTTAGATGACAAATTTAAGAATTTATTAACTTCTTCCCAATGTGGACAATCCATAGTAAAATTTTCCTCATTGCAAATAAGGAAAGGATAGTGAGGATTTCGTTGGTCATTAAGAGACTCATTATTTAGTTTTCTTGCTAGGAATTATATTTATTCTTATTTCCTTTACCTTTATTCTTACTTCCAGGTTTCTAAGACTTGCTTTTCATAGATTGAATGATATTAATCTCAGAAGTTGTTGCAGGAGTAACATAGGATGGGTTTCGAGTAGTCACAATGGGAGATGAATCACATAGTTTAATCACTATCTGTTGACTAGCAAAACCAATCACACTATCATCGATATGTGATTCTTTAGCGGGTGTAGGTGAAATAGTATGTGGAGGTCACTAAGAATTGGGTATCTTATCATAGAGCATGCCAGATTAAGTATAAATCAAATCTAGATATTGGGCACGAGTAATGACTTTCTCTTTAGTAACGATTCTGCCTTTAGCAACATCTTCAGTTATGGATGGTAACAAAGATTTAATAAACCATTATGCCAATAACTTAATAGGAATGAAAATTTTGACCAGTGGACCTCGACATCTCCGTTAATGAATATGATCATATATATGGGTAGAGTTAGACTGTTTCAAAGAAGTCAAAAGCTCGATTCCAGTTTCATATCGGATAGGTAATTGAAAATGGGTTAGAAATGTAGTTGCTAAGGCATTGAAGTTTTTAAATGAAGCTCGTGGAAATAAAAAATACGACTTATTTTCCGTACCAGTAAGATTTCTATGGAAAATTCGTAAACGAATTGAATCATCACTTAAGGAGTTAGATGAACACCATAAATTATTAGTCATAACATTGGTGGATGGGTCTTCTCTAGGATTTTCGTTGAATTTCAGAATTTCACTTGAAATTTTGGTAGGAATGGCTGGCCACTAAGGATAATGACAAATGGGATCATTTGTTATCCGAGATAAATCTAGTAACTCAGGAGTTGCAAGAAATGGCAACTGCTTATGAAAGTCCTCTTGTGGAGGTTGACTTTGTGGGTAAAGATTAACCTATGGGGGAGGATATCCTGGGTATGATGGAATGGGTTGGGAAACTGATATTTAGATTCCAAGATAAGAAGGATTTTGATAACTAGGATAAATGTAGCTAGTTTGTCCAATTCCATGAAAACCTTGATAAGGCTGAAATGTTGTATTTGAATCTGTTGGCCTTGATAAGGCATTTGTAGAATAGTATTTTGACCAATAGGTACTTTTGGGATACCTTGAAACAGTTTCCCATAGGGATTTTGCATCATCCCTACATTAGGTTGGCTGGTTTGTACCTATGTCATACTATAACACCATCCTTCCACATCTACCCAAGTAACCGACCAACTATGGTAAACATGTGTCGAGAGGCTAATATGATTGGATTCAACCTTCTAGGTTACCTTAAGGAAACAAAATCGATAGAAACACAATAAAAACCTTCCATATAATAAAAAAGACTCTTAAGAACCATACCAACCTTTTTGGTAACCAACCCCTGGGTCCCACTGAGGTTTTAGACCACTTGACCCCCGAACGCTCCCATGATATGGGCCTGACAGTGTCTAGGAGGCTCTAGACGCTCTCATGACAAGGCATGCCAACGTCCAAGGACTATTTTTCTCTGTGTTGTGCTAGCGTCCCCAAGATTTGAGCCACTTTTTTAGGCCCAGATCCTAAATCACTGCCCATAATTGAATGACACCTTCAGAACAAAAAGATAACAAGGAAATGATGATGCAAATGTAGATACTTGAACAAGCCCTGAATTGGACCCCTACTATCCATGATAGGCATTTGGTCAAACATATAACGAATATATAATCTACAAGTGTAAACAACATATTTAAGCATAATGGTATCATACTTATATGAGAATCACTAAGAAGCATTGTTCCCTTATATCATTTGTTGCATTATCATCTATTAGGTCACAGATACATTTTTCATACATTTACAAGTAAAAACATAATGAGAGCCATACATAGCTACTGTCATAAAACATATACATAACTAGCATAATAGCAACATAAATACCAAGGAAATCATAGCCATATGATCCACATATAAACCAATATAATACTCATAGAAATACAAGGAGAAATAACCTCATATTGATGATGCAAAATCCAATCCTAGGATGGGACTACCATGTTCCACTCGACCATAGAATGGTTGATCCAAATCTCTCTTCAACCATTCATCCCCGTGCCATATTCCAAGCATGAATGTGGGAATCAAACCAAAAGAACCAACTAGGGAATCCCGAGGCTAAACCACCTCACCCTCATCAATAGAAACCAGGCTTTACCATAATCCATCCCAGATAACTAGGCCAATACAATGAACATGTAATAACAGGCTTTACCATGATCTCCACCAGATCACTAGGCCAAAACAAGCATGGATTCCACCAGATTTCTCCACCTACACCGTGAGGAATTTTCCTGTCTCTTAGTCTCTTAGGCTTTACCACAATCCACACCAGATCAATATGCTTTAAACCGAGACCCACTCTCCAGGGTTTTTTGCATATCCCATATCGATATTACTAGACCCAATGGAGAGAAATCCACCTCTTGGATTTACCGTATATCCCACCATTCACTTGCAGGGATTCCTAGGCCCACCGAGGCAACAAAAAATCCAGATTTACCACAACCCATAGTTTGGTTCAAGGGTTACTAGGCCATGTGTTCTATCATTCGAAGATAACCTCACTCTGCTTCAAATCCATCCGAAAATCCAACTCAACCAAAACATGAGAATCCCATCACACCATGACTATTCGAAAATGGCAAGGCTAGGCTGAAAACACTGTCACACTTGGAAAAATCCATGCCATAACAGCAAAAGAGCCACATGCAATACCATGCATGAAAAATCTAGCAAGGAAAACACACATGCAAATCAATACTTGCAAATAATAGTGTTGTAGCTACTTGATCCTGCTCTTCCTTGCTTGCTTCTTCCTTCTTCTTTGCTTCTTTTCCTTTCTTAATCCAGTGCCAAAGTGCTCCAAGAAAAATCTGTGTCCAAGAGTGAGAGAGAGAGAGGGAGAGAATAATGAGAGGGCTCGAAAATTGCACTGGCAAAAGGTACCAACTGATCCTCAGAAGCCTTTTTATCAATTATGCCTCTATTTTCTTCATTTTCCATTATTTTCCTTCAATTTCCTCCTCACATGCAACCTCTGACCTTTCACCTCACTTTTCTCCTAATTTCCATTATTTTCATAAATAAATGTGCCTAAAATGTCGTTTTGCGTTTCCAAAGACTTAGCTATTTAATTTACCAATTTCCTTAGCCATAATAAACCAAATGAACACCCACACTAGGATGTTTTTCCCAACATTCAACTTGGAATAAGTGTCCCATCAACCGTGGTTATTATTTTTGCCTTTATTAACTTTTATTACATGGAATTTTCACTAGGGCTATTACAGAACCCTCCACCTTGGGGGACACCATCCTCAGTGTTCAACCATACCTATACCTTAGCAAATCTGCTAAAAAGAAAACATACTACCCATGGAGCTTTATAAGATAGCTCGATGCAGTATTTGCAATGATCACTCTACTAAGAAGAAAACCAACATGACAACATAACAACATGACAACTATAATGACATGACACCCATATTGCCTATTAGAGCTTTATAACATAGCTTATAGTGATATTTACATCCATATACATATGTACATATACCAACATATCACCAAACATGTACCAAAACATATACCAAAACACCATACCAAAAATGTTTTGCCTCAACTGACAAACAATGAAGGATACATAGCCCACATCTAATCCTCCATCTCACATGTAGCTTCATCGGGCCCAAAGTGCTTCCACTACACTTTAACTTGCTTGATTTCTTGGTTCCAGAGCATGAGCACCTTTTTCTACAATATACACTGAGGCTCCAAATGGAATTCTCCATCTGGTTCCACTTGCAATACAGACTAGTCAATCACATGATCAACATCTTTAACATACTTCTTAAACAATGACGCATGGAAAACATAATGGAATTTCACCGTCGGAGGAACTGAAAGTCAATAGGCTACTAGCCCAATCCTCTCAATGATACTAAAAGGTCCACAAAACTGTGGTGCCAGCTTGGCACATGATCCAATCCGTAAGGAGCTCTTCTTTGGTTTGATGCACAAGTACACTTGTTCCGCAACCTGGAATTTCTTGAACAACCTGTTCTGATCTCCATAACTCTTATGCCTATCCTGTGTTGCCTTTAGATTCTTCTTTATAAGCTGCATTTCCTGTTCCATGTCCACCAACATGTCCAATCCAATCAACACCCTGTTAACTGGATCACTCCAACTCATGGGAGTATTGCAACTCCGCCCATATAATGCCTCAAATAGACTCATCTTCAAATATTCATAATACCCATTGTTGTAAGCAAACTCTATCAATGGAAGATACTCTTCCCACTTTTGATCCTAACACATCACATACATCCTCAACATGTCCTCCAATATTTTGTTAACCCTCTCAGTATGTCCAGTTGTCTGCAGGTGATGAGTTGTACTGAAGGCCAACTTTGTGCCCAAACTTACAAACAACCCCTTCCAAAACTTGGAAGTGAACTTTTCTTCCTTGTCTGACACAATATTCTTTGGAACACCATGTAATCTGACCACATCTCTGATGAATACCTGTGCTACATCACTAGCTGAGAATGTAGACTTCACTAGAATGAAGTGCGCAACCTTTGTCAACCTGTCCACAACAACCATGGCGGAATCATGTTGTCTCACTGTCCTTGGATAACCTGTGATAAAGTTCATGGAAATGACCTCCCATTTCCATTCTAGAATCACAATCGACTATAGCAGTCCACTTGAATGCTTACACTCTACCTTTACACACTGAAAATCAAAACATCTAGCAACAAACTCTGCTACATCCTTCTTTAGACTCAGCCAATAATAAAATTTCTTCACGGTGGTCAATGTCTTCTGGTAGCTTGGGTGACTTAAATATGGTTTTTCATGAAACTCCCTTAAGATCACCTTCTTTAGCTCACTGCTATTTGGCATATATATCCTATCCCTAAATATAACAAATCCACCCATTGTAAGACAATAGTCCACATCTTGTGCACATGCATTTGTACATGTAGTTGTACCACTACGTGTACCTATACCTGTACTACTACTTTTACCTATACATGTACTACTACCTATAAATGTACCTGTACTTTTACTCTGCTGCAACTTGTGCACAATCTCCATATACCTGACATCCCGTTGACCTACCTACAAGATCCTATCTTGTAAATCTGTCCCAGAGGAACTCATAGCTGCTATATGATTTACCTATATCCGTATGCTAAGACCATATGCAACCCTATTCTCCTTTCATTTGATGTACCTGATCTCTAAGTCAAACTAACTGATCATGGCCAACCATCTAGCCTATTGGGCGTTCAGATTCGGTTGGTCAAACAAATACCTCAACCCAATGTGGTTACTCATTAGCACAAACCTGCTACCAAGAAGATAGTGCCTCCAAATCTTCAATGCATGTATGATTTTTGCTAGCTCAAGATCACATGTCGGGTAGTTCTTCTTGTGCTCGTTTAGTTTTCGTGACTTATAACATACCACCTATCCTTCCTGCATAAGGGCTCCACCAAGTCCTCTCTTGCAAGCATTTGTACATACTACAAACTCTTTGTTCGGATCTGCGATCTGTAACACTAGTGCATGTGTTAACAACTTCTTAAGTTGCTAAAAAATGGCCTCACACTCCTCTGTCCATTGAAACTTCTTACCTTTCCCCTGCAATGATGTAATAGGATAAGCAATTTGTGAGAAGTTCCTGATGAACCTCCTATAATAACTTGCCAATCCCATGAAAGATCTCACGTCATCCACATTCCTAAGAGCTACCCACTCCATGATGGCCCTTATATTATGGATCTACTGCTATTCCCTCCTTGGAAACAACATGTCCCAAGTAGTGTACCTTAGTTTGAAAGAAAAAACACTTGCTGAGCTTAACATACAACTGATGCTCTCTCAACAAACTCAACACTACTGCTAAATGCTCGGCATGTTCTTCCTCATTTTTAAAATATACTAGTATGTCATCAATGAAAATAATAACAAAATTATCCAAATACATATGCAACACACTATTCATCAAGCACATAAATGTGGCTGGAGAATTATTCAAAGTGAATGGAACTACAACAAACTCATAATGCCCATACCTAGTCCGGAAAGTTGTCTTGTAATTGTCCTCTTTGATGCGTACCTAGTGGTATATGGATCTTAGATCAATCTTCAAGAACACTACTTCTCCCTTCAACTAACCGGACAAGTCATCAATCCTCAACAATGGAAACCTGTTCTTGATGGTCACTTTGTTCAACTGCCTGTATTCAATGCATAATTTGAGAGTGCCACCCTTCTTCTTCACAAACAATACTGGTGCACCCCAAGGTGATACACTTGGCCTAATGTATCCCTTTTCCAACATTTCCTTAACCTGCAACTTCAACTCTACCAACTTGGGTGTGCTCATCCTATAAGGTGATTTTGATGCTGAAGCTGCCCATGGCACTAACTCAATAGAAAAGTATACTTCCCTATGAGGTAGAAACTCTGAAATCTCTTCGGGAAACACATCCTGAAACTGTTGTAGAATTGGGTACCTGCTCAAAACATCTGCATCCTCACCTTCCTTACCTTTGTCACTAGAAATATGCACTACAAATAACACATGTCCTTTTCTGTGACTACGATTTACCTGCATGGCTATCACCATCCTAACTGATGTGGCTTTCTTCTTTCCCTGTAAGACTCTTGATTCCCCATTGTCATCCACACACTCAACGAATTTTTCATAACAATCCACCTTGGTGCTATGAAGGTACACCCAATCCATGCCCAACAACATATTGTATGATCCCAATGGTAATACATTCAAATGTGTTGCGGTAGGCATACCATTCAAATCAAATGCACAATCTCTTACCCAATGATGAACTCGTTTCTTTTTACCTATAGCCAACTACACTAACCAAGATTTTTCATGCGCTTCTTTATTCAAACCACAATTATCCACCAAGTTAGGACTAACATAACTATAATTAGATGGTGTCAATCAAAATAAAAATAACTTGATCACAAAGCTTACTGTCCATCTCAATGATATATGCCTAGTGTTCTTCCTGTTTGTTATCCAATGATGCATATATATGAGGAACGCTTTGACCAATATCCCCAACAATTTGTGCCTCCTGTGACTTATATATCTGAGGCCTACCATCCTGATTCTGTGGACAATCTCTCTTAAGGTGCTCCTTACCGCATGTCCAACACTCCAACTGTCCAGTACCATCACCTCTATGCTTCTACTGTGATCCATGTCCCTGCTTAGATATGTTGAACTTCTTTTGTGGTGCCACATTTTCTTTCTCTTCTGCATTATGAGGCCTTGTTCTTTTCAGCTACCATTTACCTTTACCTTTGTCTTTTCCTTTCCATCCTTGCTAAGATTTGTTCTTACGCTTTGACTGTTCATAACAATGCTTCAATTTCCCAATAACTTCCTCAAGTGATCAAGGCTCATCGTACTCAATCCGATCTCTAAATGCTAATGGAAAACCATTGACAAATTGCTGGAATTTAGCCTTCTCATCTTTAAGATACAATACATATCTCAATAGCTCCAAGAACTTAGTTCTGTAATCTTCATCTATCATTGATCCCATCTTTAGCTCATAGAACTATTTGGCCTTATTGTCGTAGTACCTTTCTAACAAGTACTTCTTGAAAATCCTCTTGAACTCGTGCCAACTCAAGTCCTCCATCCTAATGTCTCTAACCCGCTTCACATCTTCCCACCAGATGTCTTCTTTACCTCTCATACTGAATATAAAAATTATAGCCTTCATATTATCTGTGTACTCATGCAACTCAAAGAAATTCTTCATCCCAAGTATTCAAGCCTCTACATCTTTCATATTCTTCACATCTCCATCAAAAGTAGGTGGCTTTGCTTTCTTAAACTCATATGGAAGTATTCCCTATCACCCTTCCTGTAAGGATGATAACGATAATGATCATGATGCTTGTCAGAACCATAACTAGAATAATACTTGTATCCACCACCTCCCTTATCCAGAGTATCCAACAATCTGCCATCTCGACCCGTGTCATCTCCGACCTGTGACCACCATGAGACCTGTAACTACCATATGCCCCATTAGTTCTGTCCTCCTATCCATGGTTGATACAAAGTGGCCCTTGTCGCTACAATTCTGATAGACTTTGAAGGAGTATAGCATTAACCTCTGCTTGTTTCTCTTGTGACTGCATGATTTTTTCATTGTCTGCCTTACAACTCCTTATTTCTTCCTTCAATATTCTCAATGTGTCTACCAAATCAGAAGAGTTCCCAACACCACATTGCTCATTTGATTCATAGGGATATTGTTTGTAGTCTACCATCTTGCTATTCATTTTGATCTCTTTCTTGCAAGGCATACTATGTCAGTTAAACCAAATCACAAAAAACCAACGTACGTTAGCAAAAGTCAGGGAGGATATCTCATCTGCAAGAACAACCAATCAATGTACTACATGTGTAACATAATAACAATAACATATATGCATATAATACATAAGAACATAACCATGTAACCACCAGTCTAGCTAGAGTACAATTATCAATGCATGACCATATCAACTACATGTACCATGACCTCATGCATGACAACACAACCATACCAATTTACACTGAAAATATGCAAGCATAAACAATATGTAGAAAATCATACAATCATGGCGACACACTTTAAAATAACAACATCCTCATTCAGATGGTGACATCACTACAACCATGGCCAACACCATGCATATGCACAAGCATATAGATCATAAGAATTGTTAACACACGTGCAACCGACATGAATGCATGACCAACACACACCGCCCTTCCAGTCCGAGGGGTGAACCATACTTTGATACCACTCTGCGGTATTAGATATGACCAAAAGAGAGCGTAACCCACTCTGATACTACTCTGTAGCACCCTCCTCCCACATCTACCCAAGTAACTGTCCAACCAGGGTAAACATGTGATGAGAGGCTACAATGATTGGATTCAACCTCCTAGGTGACCTTAACGAAATGGAATCAATGGAATCACATCATACAAACCTTCCAAATCATCAACAGGACTCCTAATAACCATCCCAACCTTTCTAGTAAGCAGCCCCTCAGTCCAACCGAGGTTTTAGACAACTTGACCCTCGGATGCTCCCATGATATGGGCCTGACAACATCCAGGAGGCTCTAGACGCTCACATGACAGGGCATGCCAACATCAAAGGACTATTTTTCTCAGTGTTGTGCCAGCATCCCTAGGATTTTAGCCACTTTTTCAGGCCCAGAGCCCATGTCACTGCCCAAAATTGAATGACACCTTCAAAAAAGAAAGATAACAAGGAAATAACAATGCAAATATAAATACTTGAACAAGCCCTTAACTGGACCCCTACTAGCCATGACAAGCATTTCGTCAAACATATCACAAATATGTAATCTACAGGTGTAAACGAAAAATTTAAGCATAGGGGTCTCATTCTTATTTGAGAATTGCTAAGAAGCATTGTTCCCTTATATCATTTGCTGCATTATCATCTATTAGGTCATATATGCATTGTTCATTCATTTACAAGTAAAAACATGATGAGATCCATACATATCAACTGTCATAAAACATATACATAACCATCATAATAGCAACAAAAATACCAAGGGAATCACAACCATATGATCCACATATAAACCTGTATAATACTCACAAAAATACAAGGAAAAATAACCTCATATTGATGATGCAAAATCCAAACCCGGGATGGGACTACCTCGTTCCACCAGACCATAGAATGACTGAGCCAAATCTCTCTTAAGCCATTCACCCCCGTGCCATATTCCAAGCATGAATGTGGGACTCAAACCAAAAGAACCTACTAGGGCATCCCGAGGCTAAACCACCTCACCCTCATCAATAGAAACCAGGCTTTACCATAATCCATCCCGGATCACTAGGCCAATACAATGAACATGTAATAACATGCTTTACTAGATCACTAGGTCAAAACAAGCATGGATGCCACCAGACTTCTCCACCTACACCGTGAGGAATTTTCCTGTATCCTAGTCTCTCAGGCTTTACCGCAATCCACACTGGATCACTAGGCCCTAAACCGAGACCCACTCTCCAAGATTTATCGCATATCCCAACCTAGGATTACTAGGCCCAATGGAGAGAAATTTACCTCTAGGATTCACCATATATCCCACCATTCACTGACAAGGATTCCTAGGTCCATCGAGGCAACACAAAATCTGGATTTATTGCAACCCGTAGTTCGATTCAGGGATTACTAGGCCATGTGTTCTATCACTTATATATCCACCTCACTCAATTTTGAATCCATCCGACAATCCAGCTCAACCAAAACATGAGAACCCCATCACACCATGGCTATCTGGAAATGGCAAGGCTAGGTTGAAAACACTATCACACTTGGAAAAATCCATGCCATAACAACAAAAGAACCACATTCAATACCATGCATGCCAAGTCTAGCAAAGAAGACACATATGCAAATCAATACCTGTAAAGAATACTAATGTAGCTACTTGATCCTGCTCTTCCTTGCTTACTCCTTCCTTCCTCTTGCCTTCTTTGTCTTTCTTGATCCAATTCCAAAGTGCTCCAAGAAGACTCTAAGTGTCCAAGAGTGGGGGAGAGAGAGAGAGAGAGAGAGTAATGAGAGAGCTCAGAAAATGAACTGACAAAAGGTACCAACTGATCCTCAAAAGAATTTTTATCAATTAGGCCTCTATTTTCTTAATTTTCCATTATTTTCCTTCAATTTCCTCCTCACATGCAACCTGTGACCTTTCACCTTACTTTTCTCCTAATTTCCATTATTTTCATAAATCAATGTGCCAAAAATTCCATTTTTCCTTTCCAAAGCCTTAGCCATTCCTTTGCCAATTTCCTTAGCTATAATAAACCAAATGAACATCCACACTAGGATTTTTTTTTCCCAACATTCAGCTTGAAATAAGTGTCCCATCAATCATGGTTATTATTTTTGCCTTTATTAACTTTTATTACATGGAATTTTCACTAGGGTTGTTACACATACCATGCACATATTTATTTACTTGTGTCTAAAGTATAGACTAACCAAGCAGTGGAGTTGTAATGAAACCTGAAGAGGCTGGGTAGATGGGATTTAAGAAACCCCAGATACTAGTAGAATAGGTTGTGTTAAGATATAACCTAGACATGTTGACTCACTTGAGATAAAAATTGAGTAGGTTGGGATATAGATTGAATAGGTTGGCAAGTAGGAACTTGGGGCATAGCTGAGACAGTTTGAGAAGTCAGGAGTTTTGAATGAGCAATGTAGGATACCAAGGATTAGTAACCATTCCTAGAAATGGAGGACCTGTAGGAATATGACTCGAATAGGATGGAGCACCAATTTGTGGCATTTGATCAACATATGAACGTAGGATGCCAAGGATTATCAGGCATTCCTGGAATTGGAGGACCTCTAAGAAGAGGGTTCGAATAGGATTGAACACCAACTTGTGGAATTTGATCAATAGATGGAAACATTCCAACAATAGGTTTCCCCCTTCCCGGGGATAAGGAGGATATGAAGGGAATTTTCCCCGAGGAGGAGGGTGCCCAATATAGGATGGAGTAGGTTGTTGTAGATATCCCAATCCACTAATAAATGAACCATATTTCTGCTCCAAAGAAGGTTGGGGCACAACAGGTGGGATAGGTTGTGAGGTGCTTGTCAAAGAGGTGCCAAATAGTATGCCAAATGAGGATGACAAGGGAGGAGTCCATGGACTAGTTGATGCACCAGAAAAGGTTCCAAACAATGATTGGTAGCTAGGTGGTACTGATGAACCACCAAACAAATTGGTTTTTGGTGAATTTACAAACATAGAAGTACATACAACTTTGGTTGAGTCACTCATGATAACATATACGAGTTGAGAAACCATCATTGACTCAGTCATGGTTAAACTTCTCAAAGGAGTTTTCTAAGGGAAACTCAAAGGTGAGTTGAAACAAGGAGTGTTAGGTGAAGGAGCTTGTACTAGAGTATGAGGAGTAAGAAAAGGATGAGCTTGATAAAGAGGAGTCCCTCTTAAATGGATAGGAGATGAAGGTTGAGACTCTTCTTCAGTAATTTCCTTAATAATCAAAATATCAAGTGGAAGTTGTTCTCTGTTAGGACCAAAATATACAGGTTGTGGTTGAGACAAAGGCAGAGGAAGAGAAGAAGAAGGCCTTGAAGTAATTGGTTCAGTTAGCTGAGTTTCCTTAGGTTGTATAACTTTAGATTGTAAAGAATCTGAATCTAGAAATTCAAGTACAATGACCTCAAGTTGTAATGGTTCTAGCACTTCAGTTTCAACATCGTTAGAGTCACTAGTTGGTAAAGATGTAATTTCAGGTTCAGTACTTATGGGAAGTGATGATTTTGGTTGATTGATTTCAAATGTAGTTCCAGAAGGGGAAGCTTCTGAAGTAACAGTTTTTGTAGTTTGCATCTTCTTATCCTTACGATGACCAAGTGTCACCTCAAGAGGTAAATGAGAAAATCTTTGCATTCTACGTGAATGATGAGGTTGTTGAGAGTGTTCTTCCATGATGAATTAATCAATTTTAGAAATTAACAATATAAATAAATCAAAATAGGGGTAACTAGGTAGAAGGGTTCACTAAGTAACCGTGAACTGCAATATAACGTTTCTAGTACATGCAGACAATCTCCCCAAATGTTGTGTTCAATGTATCATTGTAGAAAAGGCAACTAACTTGGTTACCTATGGCAAGATAGAAACCTATAAGGTACTTCCAAATTACTCCTGGAGGTACGTGGAAGTGCAATCCATGGTAATGTTTTTTAATGAGTCCCGTACAATAGGAAGTGTTCCGATATACTTTTCATACGTGGAGCGCCATCCGATATACCTGAGGGTACATGGAGAACAATTCGAAATACTTACGTACGTGGAATACCAACTACACCCAGAATGTAACATAGACAAATAATGACAACTCCTACGTTTAAAGACGTTGTAACACATCTCTAGCCTAGATCTCTATGTGTGTCATTAATGTTCCAAATGATCATTAGGTTAATTGAGTAAATTTTAAAGTTGATCTTCAATTATGTTTCAGTTTCAAGGCTCATGGTACGTGTTCACCTGAATTCCCTATGATGCAACTAGTATGATAATAGGAAATCTTTCACTTTTCAATGAAGATCTATCTACGAGAGGGAAGAGACAAAGAATAATGCAACAATCAATTATGAAACAAACACAACTTCCGAAATAGATCTTGCAATGCAACTACTCTAATTCAAATTCAAAACCCTATATGTAATGCAAATAATGTATTTTTTTTCTTTTATTTTCTTTTAATTTTCAAATGCGATGAAAATAAATTGATGCTAGACCATTGATGAAAGAAATTACACAAAATGGAAATGTAATATAAAAATTCCTTTAGCCAATCAACAATCAAGCAAAATGTTTACAAAGACCCAATTGATAAGAATAAATAAAAAATCAAAGAAACTCTTATCAAAGGCTAATGAAATCAAATGTAAACATAATGATGGATTTATAGAGACAGACAAATTCAAAGACTCAAGAAAACCTTCTGAATCAAACCAGAACTGAGAGAAAGGTAAAGGAATGCAATTTTTTGCATTCTATAGGACCGTCGCATGTGCAGAGTGGGCACCAATGTGAACCATCGCACTTCTAGAGAAGAGAGATTGCGCTGGGTCACTCTGTCTCAGAAAAAAGAGCATGTTGGGGTTTATTTGCTCAAAATACAACACAAAAAACCATACCAAGCTCAGAATTGTGTTTTCTTAAGGCTAATTACTGCATGAATAAGCCAATTCAGGCCGCTTTGAAAGGTTAAAAAAGAAGGAATCAATAAAGGAAATGTCGATCAAGATCCTAAGAAAGAGGGGCGAGGGTCAGTAGGCAGGAAGAAGAGAGGCGCTTCTTTGGCAAGACAGACCTGGAAATAAGCGCTTCAGGGTCTATAGTAAGCCCTCCTCTTCTTCTTTCTCTTAAGCTACAAATCTAGCTCCAAGTGCTATAAATGGAACCCGAAAAATGACTAAAACAGGTAAGATAACTACAATATCCACATAGCATAAAATAATATATCTAATCCATGAGTCAAATGACATTGAAATACATAAGCATCAATATAACAAAAGTATAGGAAAACAAAGTGTTTTTTTGTGTTAATAAATGAAAGTGAGAGTTACAAACATTTATAGATGCTCGACTTTGTAGATGTCTCGCCAATTGTCTTGTCTTTCCTTGCCATAAATAAAACCTTCAAACTCAACCCTAATGCATTAATGGATGATGGTTCCTTAAGCTCTAGCATGAGAGTACTATTAATCTCCAAAACCCAACCCAGACTCTATGGGAGGCAATGAATTTATAGGGTAAAAGTGGTAGTTTAGGATTCACTAATTTAGGCTTCAGATTCACATATGAAGGAGGATAATCTCTAAGAATAAGATATAAGACCTATAGAGTAGGAATTCGAGATCTCTATGCATGGTAAATGATTAAAACTACCTTAGAAGCCTCTGGAAAGAGAAGATTTTTTATTTTTTATTTTTTATTTTTCTTGAAACCATAGAACCATCGCACTTGCAAAGTAGAGAAACCTATGCCGATCAATGCAGGTGCTCAGTTATGCAACTTGCAACCATTGTAGGTGGATTGAAGTGCAGGGTGTGCTGGGGCCAAAAACATGGTTTTTGAGTTGATTGACCCAAAAAATCAGACTTTTTGGATAGGTGATGCTTGGGGATTTGCAAAGGGATAATGTGAAAGTGTTAAGGATGTTGATTGATCCGGGTTTTCAGGCCTTTTGAGTGAATGCGACAAAATGACCTGTAACATGGATGTTTGCTTAGGCATATAATTCTACATACCTTGCATACCATGAGGGAGATACATTATCTTCTAATCTCTTGTGTCTTGCTAGATTTGGGAACGTTAATTATGATAATTTTCCTTCGTTAAAGAAAATAGTGTTTTTGGTTTTACCACCATTCTAAGCAATTTGAAGCAATGTGATGCTTGCATCCTTGGCAAACATAACAAACAACCATTTCATGACTCTACTTCAAGAGAATGTGGAAAACTAGATTTAATACACTTTGATTTGTGTGGCTCCATCCTTATTCTGTCTGCCTTTGGTAACAAATATATCATGAATTTTATTGATGACTACACCATAGTGTGATGGGTTTATTTGTTGAAACAAAAATCTCAAGCTTTTGAAACATTCAAAAATTTCCATTTATGGATTGAGAATGGACCTCAATATCCTATTTACACTCCTTGTGCTGATAATAGAGGGTAATATACTTCAAATGACTTTGAAATATATATTCATTGAAACAAGATCAAGCATCAAATCACTGTTCCATTCAATCTTCAACAAAGTGGTGTAGTAGTGTTGATAGGGAAAAATGTCCTAACAATAGTTAGGGGTATTCTCCAGTATGATATCCCAACTATACCTCGCACTATTTGGGATGAGAGACCCATCCATATTCCACCCTTAAAATGTTTATTGGTTTTTGGAATGCTGCGAGATGCGGACAATAATCACATCAAGGTAATGCAAATTCTAACCTACAAGTATCTAGTGCACTAGGATGAAAAATGGTAAGCTAGCTAGTGGTGAAAGATATAATAAAATTAGGAAGCAAATAAGCTAGTAAACACACAATTTCATAAGAAAGGAATTAATTAGTTGTAATTAAGGATAACAACATGCATTCAAATTGCTAAAACAAATGAAGAAACTATAAGTGATAATAAATGAAATTACAAGTGTTCAGAAATGAAACTACAAAACTAAAACAACAAGCATGTGAGAGATACAATCTAACTTATAGAATGTTCCATAACCTAGCAACACATATCCGCAAAGCACACACATACATGAACTATTAAAGAAGAATTAGAAATAAGAACACAATGCATGAAATCATACAATCCTAGCAATGGCCTTTTAGGCTTCTGAATATTACAACATGATAAAGACATAAGAACTAGCCTCTTAGCTATAGTCTTTAATGAAATCAATCAAAGATAAAAAAATCCTTTCAAGCTAAGAGTTTTACAACAGGGAAAATTTTAGGGACTAATATTTGCAGGTGTGCTAATTTTCCATGTTTTTTCCAAAAAAAAAGATTCGCCAATTTACATTTTGCCTAAAAATGATTCACCCACATTTTATGGTATAAATTTTTTTTTACCTTAAAAATAGCCAAAATTTTATATAGACTTATATAAAATTATTAGAAATATAATTTTTTTACAAAATATTGAAAAACATTTTACAATTTGCATATTAGGGACTAGTAAGATTCGCCAAGGTTTCTAAACTTTAAGATAAACTTCCATCCTTAAATTTTTCCTTGTTTTACAATTATATAGGCAAAGTTTTGTAACTACCATATATGAATGTTGAGATTTTGGGTAGATCAATTACAACTCTTCAACTTCCTCTAATTTACAAATTAAATAAAGGAAAATAGTTTTAAAAATCTCATGCACATGCTGAAATTTGTTATGATATGAGTGGATCTTCAATTAAACCTCATTATGTCTTGAAAACATGCCACATAGACTCATAGGAAGATGTAAACACTTTACCCTATTAGGTGGCCAACCCTTCATGCTACCATGATCTTCAAATTTGTTCTGGGACAATATCTTTATCCAATATCTATTATACTTCCAAAGTTTAGCTGACAATAATGGAGGCATAGGTTTGTTGTTATGCTAACTCTGGGGCTTCCCTTGAGGTGTGAATATATTTTATGGATTCTTTATGTTGCTAATCTAGAATACACAATACTCCTTGCAACTAGGTGTTTTTCTTATGGTTGGCCTCTAATGGGTACATGAATGAGGACTTTAAAAGGAAGCTCCCTTACTCATTTGGCTTGAATTTGTCCTTGAATTGAATTGGTTGATGTTACTCATTCTATTTATTTGTGCCATTATTTCAGCCAATTTTGATGTACAATATTTCTTACAGTTGAGAGTTTCCTCTTCTCAGTTATCCTCCAAAGTGATAGTCCATGAATTGCAATTTCTTTCAATATCACTAGAAACAAAAGATACCCAATATAAATATTGGAACAGAATGCAATATGCAAAGGATCGAGGATTTATTTTCAATATTTTTTTATGCTTGTGCAAAAATATTATTCTTTCAGTGTTAAGGAGAAAGAAATGATGCCCAATTTAACCTAGGGAACCTTCTTAACATATCACAATTGCATATTCAAAATTCTAACCTAGATGGCCATGTATTTTTAAATGGAGAACCCTTTGTGTGCTTATGGGAGGAAAATTATGGTTTTTTTGAAGGAATACACTTGTTTAGATTCCAAATCTTGAAGGAAATTGAGTGGTCAAATTCAATCCCAAAAGACAAAGAAACAATATTGAGGTGTTTTCAGAACATGAAACATTTTGATTCTAGTGAGGGAAGCCTTGGGTAGCCAAGGGAGGACAATGCATGGGAACCTTTGGGGCCAAAATAGAATGGTTTTAATGAACTTTAACAATTAGCACTTTTACCCTAGTTTTCTTAGTTCATTTCAGGTAATTTCTACTAAAAAAAGGCCTAGGGCAAGGCCCCACAAGTGATGGAAAAAGTTAAGGGATACATCCTATCTCAGTTTAGATACTAATAAAAAATAGTAGCACTATATAAGTGGTTAGTATAGTGCTATTTTGCTAACTAAGTGGTTAGTGATCACTAATGTGCTACAATGACTTGGGTTAAAAGTTGAATTTTAGGGTTATGGAACATGAAACCCTATAGGTTCCGATGAGGGGAAACCCCAAGAAAATTTACCAAGGGGATTTTAAGGGAATGATAATAAAGTTTCAATGAGCTTTATATCACTAAAAAAATCCTCCCTTTTCCTTGAAATTCACCCCAATTTATTTAATTTTTTAACCAAAAAGGTTTGAGAGAAGGCCCCATAATTGAGGGAAAACTATGGGAAAATCATTGTAGATTATTATAGAATCTTAAGAGGATGATTCAGAATTATATAAGTGGTTAATGATGCACTATATTGCACCACTAATTACTTAAATTGTGCTGCAGTGGCTCTGGAAGCCCAAAAATTGAAGAAAAACCTTGAATTTTAACATTGTAACTCAATAAAGAAGCCCTGACAAGTATTGTAGCATTTGATACATGGTCAATGGAGTGTTATAGCATAAAAAAAGGCTTATTTAAGTTCTACGTCATAACACTAAATGGTTATTGATACACTAGAGAGGCTAGAGAGGAAAAAATTTAGTGAAATACCTCAAAATTTTAATTGAAGGACGTTGTGTAGCGTAATGACGATGACTTGTGGTGCAATATACAGATACGAGGAAGGTCAAGGAGAACCTTTATCACATAATTTAGCATTAATGGAGTTTTTTAGTGCCTTTTAAGTGACTTACACTGTAGTACAAAGGAAAGAAGAAGCCAAATTTGGTGAAGAAGCCTCAAAATTTCACTAAGGCCGACCATGTAGCGCAACAATGATGATTAATGGTGCACTATAATGCATGGTAGAGGCTCAGTGAAGTTCAATAGGGAGGAAAAATGCTCAAAAATTGGATAGCTAACTCAAGTTTAATATTTCCCCAAGGATATGCTTAGTCAACTACGAAGAGGAAGCTTTCTTTGAGCTACTTGATTCATTGATAAACCATAGCTAATCCCATAAGTCTATCTCCCTTTTGTCAAGATATCATAGGAATGATCATACTTCCCAAACACTATATAGGCCTAGTAGAGTGAGCTAAACACTTATTGAAATGGTGGGGCTTCTCAATTCCTTCTAAGCATAAGGCATTGAGAATAATTGAGGGGAGGTTGTTGTTAGAGCCACTACAAATGGTGAAGCACGATTAGGACACTTGAATCTATGTGTATGCTTGATAATCTACATGAATCACATGTGATTGATATATCTTTAATAAATATTGTTACTACCGTGAGAGAAACAATGTCGAGAACTATGGAATATTAAGTTGACTAACTTCTCTCTTCTTGATTTTGGTTGTAAGCTAGGGAGGGTTAGAAGGGTATAAACTATATCAAAGGCATTCCTCTTCACTTAGAATTTGCTGCAGAATATAGTGTTGCTTCAAGGGATGAAATATTCTAGAATTAAAGATGACTTTTTGGCATTAACTCCACTAATAGCAAGCATCCATAGCCCCATAGGAGTCACCTTAGAAGCACAAGCATTTCTTCATTGCTAGTGAGTGTCCATAGCCCCGATGAAGTTGCTTGCATGTAGCAGCTTCTCAACAAACACTCAACCCTTTAACTTTTATTCATTCACATTTTCTTTCATTTTTCATAATTTTCTTTGTTAGGTTCAGTTGACCATAAGGTGGATGAGTAGATCCTGAATGACAACTAGGGTGATCCCTTGGGAAACTTTAAAGACTTCTTCTTGTAAGTTTGTCTCCTTGACATCATTGCTCAAGCACGAGCTTTTAGATTAGGATGAAGCCATGATTAATATTTCATAATATGCTATAAGGATTCTCAACTAGATCAATACTTGGGTCCATGCCCAATCAACATTACCACAATTAAGAGAGTGTTCCCCATGTAGTTGTGATCATATTTTATTTAGGTAGAATTGGGATTATGATATTCTATGGAATGGTCCCAAGAATTACACACAAGTCAATGATTTGACATGTGCTATTCTTGAAAGAAATAGTTGTTAAATATATCATTTTTTAGGTCACTGCACGAAATTCATCATCGGAACATAGGTGATTAAGTTATCAACAAACAAAGAAAACAAAGGAAATAAGAGTGATAAATTCAAAACTATAATGAAAATCATTGTTTGTTTTTGTATAGGTAACAACAATTATGGCCATGACATAAAGTAGGGGCTTAGAATCATCAATGCATCCAACAAATTTCTAAGCTCTTTTTGTACTAGTGGGTCTGATATAGGATGCACATGAAGTAATTTCTATTAAAATAATTCAACACCTTTCTTGATTGGGATGATGAGGTCGATGGTATGGGTTTTAGGTGTTTTTAGGTCCTCACAAGGGTTGCATTAAGCAATGGTGTGAACTGTGACAAGGGGTCTACAAAGAGGTTCAACATAATGGGTATGACACCAAGGAGGACGCTGATTTTTCATATTGTTCTATGCTATATCAATTACTTTAGCCCAATTCAAAACTTCAATTAGAAATATTTCCAATTACAATTAGTCTTTCCATTCATCAACAGTAATTGAAGATATAACAATATATTCAATGAAAAAGAATATAATCATCACACCAATAAGGGACACCATATTTGGTCAAAGACTAGGAAAAGCCCCACTAGGGGGAAAACCCTTCGAAATTCTTCTTTTATTAGATTTTCATAAAAAGTTAAGTAGATAATACAATGAGCCCAATACAATATGATTAATAATATAACCCAAAATATTCATAAACTAGTTTACAGTGGCAGAATATATCAGAGACAACTTGATTCAGACTTTAGACAACTTCAAAAAACTTTGGATGATGGTCAACTATAGTCAAACCCCTGGACGCTCCCTTCAGGTTAGCGTGTGTGCATTTGTAGCTTCCTAGACGTTGTCTTGAGCATACCATGCTTGTGTCCATGGATGAAATTTCCCAGTTTTGTGTTGGTGTTTGGAATAGAACTTAATTTTATGTGAGCTTTGGATCTGAGACTTTGGACCATCGTACGACCTTTTCCTTCGCCAATGTGCCGAACCAAATCAGATAGAAGAGAAGAAGATGCTTAATGTTTTGATGTCGAAATGAGCTTCTAGGTAACTTATATTTATAGGATTGAAGGGGTTGTCCAAAAATTTCCATTTTATGTTGAGGCTGACCTATCCAAGTGTGCATGACAGTGAAGTCGACCTAATCCAATATCCATGCGTGGGTGCAAAAAATCAAAACCCAACTTCTTCTTGTCCAAACGAGGTGATATTTAGGTTGATTTTGGTTCTCTCGAAAAGTGGAATTCAATGCCATTATCATATGCATAAAATGAGTAGTCCAAAGTGGAATTTGACCGCAATTACATATTTTTAACACTCCCTCTCAATTAGGGAGAATTTCACTTGTAAAACCTATCCATCGATCAATGTGTCATCCTGTCATCATGTGTACAATTATGCTCAAATCTATCTACTGAAACATTGTCGAATATGAAGAAGAAGAATCACAGGGAGAAGAATCTACCACCCTCTATCAATGGGCTACAACCTGGAATATCTGTCAGCAAGCTACTACCCGGAAATATGTCATCGGGGTACTACTTAGAAATATGTCATCAGGCTACTACCCAAAAATATGTCATCGGGTTACTACCTAGAAATATTTCATCGGGATACTACCCAGAAGCATGTCATCTGGATACTACCAGGAAGTATGTCATTGGGCTACTACCCAGAAATATGTCATCAGGATATTACCTAGAATATCATGGGGGATACAACTCAACCCATATCGAGTAATAGGTGATGTATGGGAGATGCTACTCAACCCATCCTATTTCCTAATGATCTTCCCAATAATGACCCTTAAGAGTCATGTGGTAGAACACCTGCATCATACTCCTCCCTTGGGCGAGATACGCAACTTACCAAAGGTAAGGATCTCACGCCCCCAAGCCTCCTCACCCGTTGGCCAGACAGGGAGGGATAATCCCAATAAGCCTAGCTTGTGGGTATGATACCAAATGGGGTATACTCTGCAAATACCAAGATACAGTAAGCTACTACTCTAACCCTATGGGTAACAGATAGGGGTGAGACCCTATTGTCTAGAGTTCCCTCAACCCTAGAAGCCCTCTATCTTAGTTCGTCACCTTGGGAGCTCAGAAAAGGGGGAAGAGTATGGCTCAGTGTCCTCGATAAGTGGTGACCCTTATAAGGAGGGGTCACATCCATTAGTCCAAGCTGCTCTTTGAAAACCAAAAACTTCCCTTTCGACAAAGCCTTGGTGAGAATATTTGCAATATTCTCATATGTTGATATGTGATGGAGTCGAATGACTCCTCGCTGTACCATATCATGAATGAAGTGATATCAGATCTTTCTATGCTTGGACTTGTCATGAAACACAAGATTTTATTCCAGACAAATCCCACTCTTGTTGTCATAATATATCACTGTAGTGTCTAAGACCTGTTCGAATATCTCTACAAAGAGCTTCCTCAACCAAAGTGCTTCACAGCTAGCCATGCTAGTAGCAATATACTCTACCTCGGAGGTACTCAATGTTACAAACTTCTACTTCCTGCTCATCCAAGATATCATGGCAAATCCAAGACTAAAACAAAATCCTGACGTAATTTTCTTGTCGATAACATTTCCTGTCCAGTCAAGATCGGTGTCTCCATGAATTCGAACATCTCCAATAGAGTATCTCAAGCCAAGTGTAATAGTTCCCTGCAAATATCTCAAAATGTGTTTGGCAGCGATCCAATGTGCATGGAGAGGCTCAGTCATGAATTGATTCAACGTGTTCACTACATAACATATGTCTAGAATGGTGTTCACAAGGAACATCAAAGCCCCAATCAACTGTCTATATTCAGATCACCAAATCAGGTCCTACAACTTCCCCTAATTACTTCTTGAAGTTAATTTCCATCGGTGTCGGTAGGGACTTGCATGCTATCATTCCAAATCTTTCCAACAACTTCACAACATATTTTCCTCGTGAAAGGAAAATCTCACCGGGCCTTTCCCACACCTCAAGGCCTAGAAAATAGTGCATGAGTCCAAGGTCCTTCATCTCAAATTCAGAGGATAGCTCCCTCTTACACTCGATCATCAGGGGCTCACTACATGTCAAGAATGTTGGAAATAATACTGAGAGGGGGGGGGGGGGGGGTGAATCAGTATTATCAGATCAATAAAACTTTTCAACTTTCATGCTCAGACACATATACGCTACTTTAGTTAAGTGAACCCGCGTGTACACGCTACTGTGTCTAAAGCAACTAGCGTATATCCAGAAATCTTATGATTCAATTAGCTTATCTTCAGTAAATGCATCAGAACATTATTAACCACATTGACAGTAAACAGGTGCAGTATAACAGAACAGATCATCACAGAAAAGCCACACACATGAACACCATGATATAAGGTGGAAACCCAATGTGGGTGAAAACCACCTGCTGCAATTCGTCTCTTTCTTCTTTAATAAGAAACTTCTTTTACAATGTACTGGTGCAGTCCTTTACCAGTACACAGGCTACAACCTGCAGAGGGCTACAATCCTCTCTTGTTTTCCAGCTACTTCTGGAAGGGAACTACAACCCCCTCAGCTCTTGTACTAGCCGATCCATTTACTAGTACGTAGGTGCTGACCCTACAGAAGGCTACAACCTTCTTTCCTTCAGGGACCACGTTTCATCAATTTTCAGACTGGATCCATGAGTACAAAACAGACACTGCTTCAATACAATCATCAACTTATACTTGCATCATAATTCTCTAAATCACCCAATACTGAATCACTGAAACCCTGTCATCAAGAACACAGAACACAAACCAGAGCCCAGAACTCTGCAACAACCACCAGAATCAACAGCAACCTGAAATATCAAATCTTATTATGCATACGCTACTTCTCTATACCAAAACCGCGTGTATACGCACTTTCTCCAAAGGCAACCCGCGTGCAGATCTAGAAATAATTACTTATACCTTCGCTGTCAGATCCGACCCTTGCCAAGCGTCCCGAACAGATAACCAGCATTACCAGATCTTCTCACTTCGTCAGACACACATTCCTTACATTCCTTTGCCTAATGATCTTCTCCTTATATAGCCTTAGGCTCTTCACAATACCACGGTCCAAAACCATAGTAACACAATACCATCAACTTCAAAACTAGGGATCGACACGTCTGTCGAGACACCATGGCCCAAAACCATAGGCACAACTTCCAAGGACTAACCGCCACGGACCAAAGGTACGTTTTCACATGTACGCGCTTTTACTGAAGCCAACCTGCATGTATACGCTGATTTTCCTTAATGAACCTGCGTATATCTCTTTCTTGTCCTGCTGTACTAAGATCTGTCCTCTGATTAAGTTGCCATCACTTGTACCTGCTTCTGAGTGAGTTGCCATCAAGGACAACACTTGTATCATAATGCCAACAATCTCCCCCTTTGGACTTGATGGCAACCACCACACCAAGTCACTCTCCCCCTTTGACATCAAGGGCAAAGGGCGGACCAAGATATTCTCTTCTTTGGTATACCTTCTGCTGTCCATACTCCCCCTGAGTACATGCTGAAGTTTCTGATTTGGCTCCCCTTTGTATATGCCAAGTTGTATCAATCCATCCATGCTCCCCCTGAGCAGATGCAGGTTCTAAGACCAGCAATAACTATCATTTATCATATATGATCTGTACCATACGCATAAGCCTGCAATATCATTCCTTTGATCAAACAACAAGATGTATCATTTAGTTTCATCAGCAACTTCTAACCATAATGCCAATAATGAATTATTTGAAGTATATGCTCCCCCTGAGCGTGAGCCAACCATGACTGAACCATTTCCTAAGTCTGTTCTGCTGCCCTTTATGCTCCCCCTGAGCCTGAGCCAACCATGACTGAACCATTTCCTGGGTCTGTTCTGCTGCCCTTTCTATATATACGTGACTTTGCAGCCTGTAACTCACGTATATACGTGACTTGTCTTCATTATATCAGCGTATGCAAGATGGAATACTGAAATTCATCACTTTCAGATTCCCCTGTGTCTGTTATGTCAGCTGACTGAGTTATGCCACACCTTTCTGTCTCTGTCTTCTTCAATTCCTGGAACTGTGATGATGTATGGTCCTCTTGTTTTGAATTTTGAAATCTGCTCCTGCATTCCCTTGCTTTATGCCCATATTTGTTGCATGTGTAACATCTTACATATTTCATGTTCCTTCTATCGCAATCAATTGCTTTGTGTCCATATGCATTGCAGGCAAAGCAATATCCTCTGAAATACCTAGGATACGATGATCTTTTGTAATGGTCTTGAACCATTCTACTTCTACATCTGGCTGCAACATGTCCAAGATTATGACATACACATTCAACATTTCACGTCCATTGAGAAAGGTTTCTCATTAGATTTTCCTTATCTTCCAGTGGGTAAAATTGTTCCCGTCAAAGACTGGTGGCCTGATGTGTGCCTCTCTTTCTGGATTATCCATTCTGATGGATCTTTTCCTTCAAGCGATCAAGCTTCCTCTGAAGGACCTGCTCTGATACCAATTGTTGGAAATAATACTGAGGGGGGGGGGGGGGTGAATCAGTATTATCAGATCAATAAAACTTTTCAACTTTCATGCTCAGACACATATACGCTACTTTAGTTAAGTGAACCCGCGTGTACACGCTACTGTGTCTAAAGCAACTAGCGTATATCCAGAAATCTTATGATTCAGTTAGCTTATCTTCAGTAAATGCATCAGAACATTATTAACCACATTGACAGTAAACAGGTGCAGTATAACAGAACAGATCATCACAGAAAAGCCACACACATGAACACCATGATATAAGGTGGAAACCCAATGTGGGTGAAAACCACCTGCTGCAATTTGTCTCTTTCTTCTTTAATAAGAAACTTCTTTTACAATGTACTAGTGCAGTCCTTTACCAGTACGCAGGCTACAACCTGCAGAGGGCTACAACCCTCTCTCATTTTCCAGCTACTTCTGGAAGGGAACTACAACCCCCTCAGCTCTTGTACTAGCCAATCCATTTACTAGTACGTAGGTGCTAACCCTACAGAAGGCTACAACCTTCTTTCCTTCAGGGACCACGTTTCATCAATTTTCAGACTGGATCCATGAGTACGAAACAGACACTGCTTCAATACAATCATCAACTTATACTTGCATCATAATTCTCTAAATCACCCAATACTGAATCACTGAAACCCTGTCATCAAGAACACAGAACACAAACCAGAGCCCAGAACTTTGCAACAACCACCAGAATCAACAACAACCTGAAATATCAAATCTTATTATGCATACGCTACTTCTCTATACCAAAACCGCGTGTATACGCACTTTCTCCAAAGGCAACCCGCGTGCAGATCTAGAAATAATTACTTATACCTTCGCTGTCAGATCCGACCCTTGCCAAGCGTCCCGAACAAATAACCAGCATTACCAGATCTTCTCACTTCGTCAAACACACATTCCTTACATTCCTTTGCCTAATGATCTTCTCCTTATATAGCCTTAGGCCCTTCACAATACCACGGTCCAAAACCATAGTAACACAATACCATCAACTTCAAAACTAGGGATCGACACGTCCGTCGAGACACCATGGCCCAAAACCATAGGCACAACTTCCAAGGACTAATCGCCACGGACCAAAGGTACGTTTTCACATGTACGTGCTTTTACTGAAGCCAACCTGCGTGTATACGCTGATTTTCCTTAATGAACCCGCGTATATCTCTTTCTTGTCCTGTTGTACTAAGATCTGTCCTCTGATTAAGTTGCCATCACTTGTACCTGCTTCTGAGTGAGTTGCCATCAAGGACAACACGTGTATCATAATGCCAACAAAGTATAGATTGTCAATATACAAAACCAAAATTAGCGGCATATGTTGGACTACCTTGAAGTAGAGGTTGGGATTGACATTGCTTCTTATGAATCCCAACTTCACCAAATAACTGTATATGCGGGTGTACCATGCTCTTGGGGCTTGCTTCAAACCATACAATTCCTTCTTCAATCTACAAACGTTTGTCTTTCAATATTCTACTTCAAATCCCAGTGATTTCTTAACGTATACTTCTTCTTGTAGCATGCCATGGAGGAATGCACTTTTTACATCTATCTAATGAAGGGTCCATCCTTGAATTGCTACAAGGGAAATGATCAAATGAATGGTTGTATATCAGGTCACATGCGAAAATATATCATCATAATTTTGTCCCTCTATCTAGGAGAATCCCCGAGCCATGAACCTCGCCTTGTATTTTTCAATGCTTCCATCAATTCCATGCTTGATCTTGAATATCCACTTAGAAGTTACCATAGGTTTCTCCTTCGATCTCGTCACAACATCCCATACATCATTCTTCATAATAGATTGATATTCCTTGGTCATAACATATTTCCAAACTTGTTCTTTTATGGCTTCTTCGAATGTGGAAGGTTTGGATTGAATCATAGTGCTCATGGATACAACATATCCTCGGTACCTGCATGGCTTCTTCCTTTCTCTAAATGATCTTCGGGTGGGCACATGACTATCAACACCCTTAAGGGTGTCACGAAGCCAAAGTGGTCTCTTCTTAGTAGGAGGATTACTAGGAGGAGAATATAAGGGATCCATGGGATTCAGATAATCAACAATATCAGTCTTGAATTCAAGCACGGGCGGGCCATCCAAGATACCCTGTTGAAGGCTCGAAAATATCTGCCTACAACATTATAAGGGAGACCACCCAGTTGAGAACTTAGAGCAGCTCCTTTTCCGTTGAAGTGGTGGTTCCGACAGGTTAAACTAGGTCTAGTTACCTTCTCTCTATCTCCACTGGCTTAAACTATGACTTTCACCTACCAATAGAGAAGAGACATCAGATCAATCCTCTTGCTGATCAGGCAAGAAAGTGATCCTTAAGCTGATCTGGGGCTCAACCAAGCCACATTAAAGTTTGCCTCTTTGATAAGAGGGCTTCTAGGAATGTATTAGGAAGATGTAGATCTAACCCAATCAAGAGAAATATAATTAATTGAATTGAGATTTAAATATGTTTGGCTTATAGTGAATATCAAGTTAACGAAGTAGTTCAATTAGTTGATATTATGGTTACCAAACATATCCTGTTCAGAGATCCTTTAACCAAAACTATTAATTAACAACATTTAGGAAGTAGTTCACAAAATTGATGATGATTAGTAATTCAACAACTTGAATGATTAAACAATAATACAAGGAAATAGTTCACGTAATATTACTCTTTGTTAAGACAAAATTAAAAGGTTGATCTTTGAGTAAGTAGTTACTCAGAAATCATAGTTCAACACATAAGAGCATAGATTAACATCATATAATTGCAATAAATCACTCACATAGACAATAATGCACAAATATGACTAAAAGCAGTCTTTGCTATTATAAAATGAAACTAGTATTAAAATAATAGTATCTTGAATACCAATTTATTAAGTCCAATTCCCTTGCTCTGATCTCCAACAATCCTCTACAACTCATAAACTCTGCTAATGAAACAGGAGCTACAATAGTGCAAGCTCTTCTCATCATACACAGTTCAGATATGTAAAAGATAAATCTCTCTATTCCTCAGATCTGAGATTAAACTCTCCTCTCCTCTACAACCCTAAATCCCTATTACAATAGTGCTTTTAGAATCCTGAATTGTAGAGTAGAGAAGGCATTTTTCCATGATTCAAATCTCTATTACAGAGCCTAGAGATGGTATTTATACATGTTGGGAATACTAACAGTATCCCTTGATTTTCTCAACAGATGGAGCAAATAAAGGTAAAATAGAGCTAAATTATTCCTTTAGATCAAATTATTGTTGAATATGAATGGCTACTTCTTAAGGAGATGCCCAATTTAGCTCATGCTCGTATAAGACCACATTCAATTGCTTCAACATTGATAACAATTTCCTGCCCATTTTAGATCCGCTTTGCCACATGGAGGAGTTATTTTAGAGATCAGTTGCTAGATCTGTTAGTATATTCATCCTTGAAGATTCTCTTCCAATACAGGGCCAAAATTAGTCGAAATCGGGGAGAAAAACAAGCCAAAGTATAAGAAAACTATAAAATAAAAAATATGATCCGTGAGACTGAATTAAAACAAATTAAATGGTTTTTTTATTTTTTATTTAAACATTATAGTCGTACCAAATAGTGACACGTGGCAACATTTGAGTGGAATCAAAGGTAAGTCCATCGAAACATTTTATAATGTGTGCAAACAAAAAAAAACTGATATTAGTAGGCTCCGATATGTAGCAAATGAGATTTCACATTTAATTGTTTTTTTCAAACTGTATCGGGTCCAAATATGAGAGGTGAATGGATTATCGGGGGTTTTATGAATGTTACCATTTAAAAGTTCTGATATACAGGTGGATGTGATGTTACGATTAGACCATTGATAATGCACATATCGGGTCTAGACATCAGAGCCTAGAGGGGGAGGCACATTGGAATATCGACGTTGTAGAGACTATTGGAGATCAGAGCGGGATGTTATATCACTATCGGAGATCGGAGGGAGTGTTGTATTGGAGATCAGAGACTAGAGGGATATGTTGTATCAGCATATGAGGGTTCCGATATGTGTATTCACGATATATATAATAGTCTGATTGCTGCTTATATTAAGTTTATGAATGAAGTTTGAATGTTTGTGTTTCAAAACAACTAGCCACTTGTAATATAAAGGGTTTATCCCTAATATTACTTTGAAATAATAAAGCCACTTTAACATTGAAGCTTGGTGTGAGGGGCTATGTTTATTATTTACAAATTAAATAAATAAAAAAAAAAATTATTATTTATACAAAAAGTAAATATTTACAAAATAACATAAATAAAAAGCGATTATGAAATTTATGTATACTTAGTATGCCAAGGTAGTTAAAATATCCAGCCTAAGTCCAAACATTATTTACAAATCAGATAACCACAAGAAGTGAAACAAAAGATATAGGAAGCTAGGGTTAGTTAAAATCTGCTAAGGCAATCAAAACTGAAAAACAAAAGGGTACTTGTAATTTTATTATATGGCTAAAATAAAAATTAAATGGGGGGTTGTTGATTAATACAACAATTAACGACACACTGGGAGAAACATTTATCTCTGGGAAAATACCAAGGAAGTTCAAAGAAAACAGAATAAAGATAAGATGTTGGGACTCAACTTTTCCTTTTAAAAATATTTATGTAAAAACCATTTAGAATTCACATCCACATAAAATCTCTTGTATTAGATATAAGAGTATAATTATATTTTAGACAGTTATCTATAGATGTTATCTTGAACTAAAGAAAACAAATTTTATTTATGAGTTCAACTTCAAGATATACTCGAGTGTCACAGGTGGTGCTAGTGTTCCTAACATGCATCCATAGCCTCGACAGGGTCACCTTTTAACTCTTGGAAGTATCAATATCCCATCCATTAGTTTATACTTTAGAGGAATAAGTAATACTTATTTTATTTCCTTTAGTTACTTTTAAAGCCACTGTCCTGGCTTGGTGACTAGATATTGACAATACCATACACCATTACTAATAATAGCGAACATGCCGACTCGTGATGAGACCTCCTGTCTTATAACAATTTGGCTACAAGCCATTATCCTGGCTTGGTAACTAGGTGTGATAATGTCACCACTATCAATGCCTATGATCATGGTAGAATGACTCTTCGTGAGGTCCCCTATCTTTCAAGTCTTTTATTATTTTTGAATTACACTCTAAAAATATTTTATTAATGGATGGGGAAACACATCCACTACTTAAGAGATTGGGATGATAGGAAGAGTCATAAGATGCTAAACTTTTATTCATGAAATTTGCTACTTTAGTAGCTAAATATGTTGTAGCTTATCATATGATAGAATTAACCCTTAAACACTCTTAATTTTTTTCCAACTTGATGAATGTTGGTCAATTGTATCTTTTGTTACATTATTCAAATTTTCATTTTGTATCTCTTTTTTTTGGATCAACTAGATATTTATCGAATCTTTATGAAAATAAGTCATTAGTATCTATCTTATTGGTGCTTCTCTAGATCCACTTCTATTTCTATTCAATTTTCTTTCAGAGATCATTTATCAGAATGATGATTAAGTAGTCATAGATTATAGTGAAGTGAAAATATGAAAGATAGCATAATGATGTTTCTTTTAATAATCTTCCTTTTGGAATGAAATTCGTTGGATCACACAGATGGAAATATAGCCCAAGTATAAAACAAAAGAAATGGTAATTCAACAAAAAGAAAACAGTCTAGTATATACATATGATTATGTGAAAATGAATAAAAAGGCAAGCTCCAAATGTTAGCAAATCAGAAGGGAAGCCAATCGGGAGAATGAGCTATGCATAATTTTTTTACAAGATATAAAAAGTATGTCAATATTAGAGCTTTTATATTGTATAGAAAATTTTTAATCGAGGCTTATTAAATGATAACTCATTGATGTGCATTTCTAGGGAATTTCTCCTTTTACAAACCCTGTTCTAGAAATTTAAATTGCAAGTCTTTAAATATTGTTTTGTTTTAAGAAAAAAACCATCAATTAAAATGAAAATCAGAAACAATAAAGGGAAGAGGAAACTTCCTAAAACTCCTCGACTATTCTTCCTAGCTGCTTTTACTAAAAAAACTAAATAAATCCTGAAACCAATGAAAACCTGCAAAATAGAGGAGACAAGGATAAGGGAATATAGCTGGAAGAGAAAACATAAGTAAGGAATTCAGGCAAAAGGAAAAAATGTAGAAAATAAAAGGATGAGAATGGGCATATGAAATTTACCACTGAAGAATTTTGTTTCATCTTACCTGAGGAATTTTTTTTTTCTAGCCAAAGTAACCTCTTCTTTTAATTGGAAGTAAAAGCATGAAGAAGTGGCTTTGAATGTAATTTTCATTGGCCCAATGTCATAATTTATTCAATTTAAAGAAAGCTCTAAAACAATGATTCATGTTAAGCTTCATTTGTTTATTCAATTTAAAATGCTAAGTAATGAACTATTAATCATATCCACTTCAAATTTCCATTGGAGGATCAAAGTGATAAAATAATCCTTTAGAGATACTTGTGAATCCAAAATTGCCAAGTCATAGTAATTCCTTGAAACTTCTTGATACATGTTTTCATTATAAAAACAATGCAATTAAGTTTTGCAAAGTCAATGCAATCAAGTTCATCACAAGTGTATATGATCTGACTATATAAGAACTCTGACACGTTCCAAGACATTTTGCCAGAAAATCAAAGGAGATGCCAAGAAAAACTTGGATTCATTACTTGCTTGTTAAAAGTCTGAAATAATGAAATGAATGCAAACATAAAAGGAATCTAATCTAAATTAATCTATTCCTATTATTAACTTGATGGAAGGAAACATGACTAGGTATATAGCCATACTTCCAAGGTAACCATTCTCTCATTCTAACTCCTGCACGTATGTACAGGTCAAACATCATTAACACAAATATATTTAAATGAATAAAAACAAATTTGGATATAGTATGTACACTAATTGTTAATATATTTACAAGAAGCGGTGTATTTATAATCACTTTCGTTTGAAATTTCCTTTCCATCTGAATATCAATTGGATCATAGAAATCGGGATGGATTTCAATTGATGATTGGGAGAGGTTCAAAAGGGAAGATAACAAGCCATATTGTGGAAATGGATTTTTAGATACAATGACCTGCATAAAATTGTCATTGTTATGTACATATGTTAAATTATTAATAATCTTTTGTGAAGGAAAATTTTCCAAGTATATTTCAAATGGGTCAATGAAAAATGGATGGAAATCTGATAGATTCCACAGAAGACCATTAATTGGGTTAGGTTGTTGGCTGTATTGCGAAGATATCCTCTCATGTTAGCACTACTTTTGAAGGAAAAGGAAAAGTGATAAGAAATGAACATCAATTGGAATTTGAAGAGTAATAACTCTTGATGTTCATGATTATGATTTGAAACTTCAGTTTCCCTTTCATTGAAATTGGAACAACATAAGATATCTAAATACTGAAAAGTGAAAACAGAAGACAAATATGAAATTAAACAAAATAAGTGAAGGAACAATAAATGAATTTAATCATAATTTACACTATTGATACAACTACTGTCACACAATTGGGACTGGTTTGAAGCAATTTCCTTATCACAAGAATTGGCCAGAATAATGGAATTAGAATGATTTCCAACACCAACTTGTGAATTAAAGAGAGGGCCAGGACTATGAATATGAGTGATAATTCGATCATCATATAAATCATAGATTGGAATGGGTTCTTGAATGTTGAAATCATGAGTATGATTAATTGTTTGATAATGAAAACTAGTTGAAACAATTTCTGAGTTAGAGTGTTCTTCATTTTCACTTGTGATTTGACTTTGATCATGAGGGTTTAATAAAAGAGAAGATGAAGCAACATCCTCAATATTAGAGTAATCATCATAATTAGCTTCATGACATTCATTGAAATACTCTTCACTCCCATTCAAAGTATCAAAACAAGAAGGAATATGGAACACATGTTCATTTATGTCAGATGAATGATCAACAATTGTCTCTTTCGATCTTGATTAAAAATAATAGGAAATTCATTTATATCAGCCTCTATGTTTTCTCGAATAACATTAAAGCAAAGAAGGGATAGATTGCTTTAAGCAAAAATATCATGATAGAGGTGAAAATCAAAATCAGAAGCAATGAATTTAAAAATATCTCTATTTGTGAATTCTTATACATTTTCTTCATTGCAAATTCCGGATTCTAGATCATTTACTTGGTTAATTGTGCTTTCTTGAAGAATGCTCTCTAGATGCCCTAGATTTTGTATTTGTTCAACATGATCAAATTCAGAAATTTGTAAAATAGGTCGCTTATTATTGGAAATTTCAATTTCTTCTTGTACTTGCTGATTTATTTTGATTTTCTGAATTTAATTCATAGTGACTTTCAAATTTGTTGGGAGATGGTCCTTCAAGTTTATTTGTGATTTCTTCTTGTAGTTGTTTATGAAATTCTTGCAAGATTTGTGATAATGGTTCATCAACATGATTATCATGAACACTATAAGAGGTGTGTACTAAATTTAATAATTTATCATACATGGATGAGGCCACTTCATCATGATTAATATGCACCTCTATATCAGAGTTTTTGATAATATTACTAGAAGTTGAAGGAGAGTCATCAAAGCTTGCAATTGTTACATATGGATTTGAAATGGGAGGAAGAGAACAAATATACTCAAACCAATCGATCAGTTCAATTTTTGAAGGTTTATCTTTAGCTTTGAATCTCAAGCAAATTAATTGAAATCTAACAATAAAATCTAAGAGAGATTCATTTTCAAATCTTCGTAAATCTTCGAATTCATCACATACCTGTTCATAATCATAACCATCAAATTTATAAAGGAACATTGTGATAAATTGATCCCAACTGTGAATAGAGGCAACTGGAAGAGATTGACACCAATTTCTGGCTTTTCTTGAGAATGTAAGAGTAAAAATCCTACATAGAATACCTTCATCAATATCATGATAAGTAGAATTTGAAAATTTTTGAATGAATTGTAAAGCATGATTAAATGCAGAAGTATTCCTCTTATCATTAAACTTTACCTTTGACAAGTGTCTTACTATTTCTGGTGGAGTATTAGTAGATGCACATCTGAAGGCACAACTCCAAATGGGAAGTTTAAGAGGATCCATTGTGATTAAATAAAACTTTAAAATACAAAAACTCCAAAAGACAACAAGTCATTAGACCCTCCTAGTGCCAAAAGTGTTGAAGGCTCTAAAATCTCTGCCTACAACGTTATAAGGGAGAGCATTCATTCGGGAACTTAGAGCAGCTCCTTTTCCATTGAAATGGTGGTTCCAACTAGTTAAAATAGGTCCAGTTACCTTCTCTCTATCTCCATTGGCTTAAAATTTGACTTTCATCTACCAATAGAGAAGAGACATCAGATCAGTCCTCTTGTTGATCAGGAAAGAAAGTGATCCTTAAGCTGATCTGGGGCTCAACCAAACAACATTAAAGTTTTCCTCTTTGACAAGAGGACTTCTAGGAATGTATTAATTAATCTAAATATAAACTATTACTAGAATACAAACAAAAGGATAGAAAACCTAAATCTATCTTGATTAGGAAGATGTATATCTAACCCAACTGAGAGCAAGATAACTAATTGAATTGAGATTTAAATATGTCTGGCTTATAGTGAATATCAAGTTAAAAAAGTAGTTCAATTAGTTGATATTATGATTACCAAACATATCCTATTTAGAGATCCTTTAACCAGAATTATTAATCAACAACATTTAGGAAGTAGTTCAAAAAATTGATAATGATTAGTAATCCAAAAACGCAAATGATTAAACAATAATACAAGGAAATAGTTCACGTAATATTACTGTTTGTTAAGACATAACTAAAAGGTTGATCTTTGAGTAAATTGTTACTTAGAAATCAAAGTTCATCACATAATAGAAGAGATAAATAATAGATAATTGCAATAAATCACTCACATAGACAATAGTGCACAAAT
Source organism: Pinus tabuliformis (assembly GCA_031772625.1). Classification (NCBI taxonomy): domain Eukaryota; kingdom Viridiplantae; phylum Streptophyta; class Pinopsida; order Pinales; family Pinaceae; genus Pinus; species Pinus tabuliformis. Next base: position 423,786,345 of record CM062820.1, on the reverse strand, counting down.
ATGACTGAAAATCACAAGTCTCTGCTATTATAAAATGAAACTAGTATTAAAACAATAGTATCTTGAATACCAATTTATTAAGTCCAATTCCCTTTCTTTGATCTCCAACAGTCCTCTACAACTCATAAACTCTGCTAATGAAACAAGAGTTGCAATAGTGAAAGCTCTTCTCAGCATACATAGTTCAGATATGTAAAAGATAAATCTCTCTATTCCTCAGATCTAAGATTAAACTCTCCTATCCTTTACAACCCTAAATCCCTATTACAATAATGCTTTTAGAATCCTGAATTGTAGAGTAGAGAAGACATTTTTCCATGATTCAAATCTCTATTAAAGAGCCGAGAGATGGTATTTATACAGGCTGGGAATACTAACAATATCCCTTGATTTTCTCAACAGATGGAGCAAATAAAGGTGAAATAGAGATAGATTATTCCTTCAGATCAAATTATGGCTGAATATGTATGGCTACTGCTTGATTAGATGCCTAATTTAGCTCATGCTTGGATAAGACCACATTAAATTGCTTCAACAACAATAGAAATTTCCTGCTAATTTTAGATTCGCTTTGCCACCTGGAGGAGTTATTTTATAGATCATTTGTTGGATCTGTTAGTATGTTTCATCCTGGAAACTTCTTTTCCAATACAGGGCCAAAATTAGTCGAAATTGGGCAGAAAAACAAGCCAAAGTATAAGCAAACTGTAAAATAAAAAATATGAGTCGTGAGACCGAATTAAAACAATATATATATATATATATATATATATATATATATATATATATATATATATATCACAAAATTGAAAACACAGAAGTCTCTTTCTATTATGGAAATACTCCAATCAATTTACAAGTGATACCAGAATTACAGACTGTAGCATAGTGTGGAGCACATGGATCGACCTTAGCAAAGTCTCAAACTCAATGCTTCCTAAGAGTCCCACCACTTTAGGTTCACATATGCATCAAAGTGCACATGCACAGGCTTGTCGAACTCGACCTAAGACAGAATGACAGAGAGCTTGTAGAAAGAGAGAGCTCTAGCGACTCGAATGCCCAAATGGCGATACATTTTCTTTATTTATAGGATTTCAAGAGAGCATCCAATCTCTTCTCGAAATCTGACTTGTCTACATAAAGTGTACAAACTATAGATCTCAAATCTAAACTTTTCTGTAGATTCTCTGAAATGTGGGTCAAGTCCCACCAAAAGTCGGAGAAGTGCTCTGAGTTTCAGATATTCGTCCGGAAAGTTAACCTAAGATTTTACTTTGGAAAATTTTACATAGTGGAGATTCTTGAGGAGGAACCCATGAAAGTAGATTACAAAAAAGTAAACACAGTGGAGATTCCTGAGGAGGAACCCATGAAAGTAAGTAAACCGTGCACCATTCACGAGAGTAAGTAACCGTGCACCATACTACATAGAGGAGATTCTTCACGGGTGAATCCCTCGAAAGACGAGAAAGATGAAATGAGAGTCTACCAATCCCGTTCTTTCGGACTTCTGTTAGAATCATATTCATAATCAAAATCAGTGGGTACTTCATGATGAAGATAAATATTTATTCTAGGTATGATTTGAGCGAGCCAAGGTGGCTCATGTCCAAAGAAAGCTAAAAATCATGAATATGCCATAAAAGGATCACAATTGGCTGGTAGAATACCAATTCCTCCAAAATAATCGATGTTGATGTTGAAGTGGTGGCCTATCAGAGAGTTGTCAGGGGTGATTAATACTATGGTACCTTGATAAATAAGATCATATCCAAAGATATCATATCTTAGACTACCTTTTTCCATATCTTTATGAAGAAAAGATAAATTCCAACGTGGGCCTACTTTACCAAGATCATCTTTCCTTGGAATAAATGAATACATCAGCAGATCCATTGATTGGCTCCATGTGGTGAAGTAAAACTATAAGTTCGGGCATCAACGAATTCCTCTAGCCCGATAATGGGTCTAGCCACAACAGATACATTCTATGGAAGATTTCCTTAGGTTAGAACCAATTAAGAGGGCCTACCTCTTAGTCCTACTTATCCTGTTTGATGATGTCCTTACTTGCTTGCTCCAACTATCTCCTGCTTCCTTCTTCAAGCACTTGAAACAAGTAAACAACAGAAAACAATAAACATGATAATAGACAAATCGTAATTCAACATACTTAACAAGTCAAGAAACATTAAGCCATGAATATGTAAGATGAAAAATCATGTAGGAAATCAATCGATAGTTGCATATATTAATATCAAATAGAGATTACAACCATTTGTCTTGACGTTGCAGTCCTCCTCTGACAAGACCAGGTTCCCACACAATTCTACTAGAATTCCATGATGGCCTCAATCAAAATAGTTTTAAGGCTCTTCCCTTTAAGCTTCCCTCCAAACCAAAATCACACTTCTCCCTCACACAACTAGATAGCTACAACTAGTAATAGCTTGATGTCTACTCCAAACCAAAATATCATTAGCACACCAATATCCACACTAGCTTGTGCTTGGGAAGAAGGGAGGTTTATATAGGATGAATGAATGGGAGATGGATCCTCTTCTCATGGGAGAAGGTCTTATCCCTTGAGATAGTTCCATCATTATAGTGGAAAGGAGCCCAAACTGACATCCTTGACCCCATTTGGCCAAACCGTTTACCAAAATTCTGTTACGAAGCTTCTAGAGCTGGAAGCTTCGGCTCCTAATTTAAAAAAATTTCCATAACAGGACCAATGCGATTGGAGCATAGCTAAGTCGCTCTGTTCAGCAGTAGGGATAGTTATAATCTCTTCACATTGGCGTGAGGGAGACAAAGGTCATTATCACCGGTCTTGTAAACTGGGCAAAACAGAAGTTTAAGGGGAAATGGTGCAAACGGGAATTGATCTGCCCATGAAGAGGGACACAATGGGAGTTTCTTCAGGAAGGAAAAGCATATGGGGTTCACTGTAGAGGTCCTCCAGGATCAAGGAACGGGGAGTACAGGGACATTGACAAAATGTTGTGTAACAGATGCCTCGTAAAGCATGAAGGCCAAACTGGAGTGAGGGATGAAATGCTTTATGAATTAGTGCGGGGAACCGTAGTCTACCATAGGAAAACCTGCAAGCAAGTATAGATACATATACATAAAATGAGATCTCCGTCAAATGATACATGAATCATGGCATGGACGTATCCATCCCAAGAATGATCATGTAAATGGATCTAGGTATGGGCACAAACATCCATCAAAGAGGATCATAAGGAAACCAAGGTATGGTCACAACCATCCAATAATGAGAAGGATCACATATGATAACTCATGGTTTGGTCATAGCCAGCCATCTGAAAGAAACATGCACATAATCATAACCATGTCACATCACTTCGCAACTTGGACTTTTATGATCTGAGTCCAGGGTCTTGCGCTCCAACACAACCCGATCAAAGTACAGATTCTGACATTTGAATAGATGTGTTGACGTCGAACATGCTAGAAAGTCGCTTTATTACCAGTTGATGATGTAAATTGTTAACAAGGATGAGAAAAACCACCAATAATGACAATGGTCCTCAAGGTATTATCAACACAATCCACGAAATATGAATAGAGGAACTGAAGTCGAACACCCGTGAAATCACTCGATCGAAAGCCAATGATGTGAACTTGTCATCGAGTGCGAAGAACTTGCCATTAGGGCATGCAAGCTCCAAGGTGCCAGAAAGGAGTCTCTCGGTCAACTTCCCGGATAATGAGTTGAAGTCGACAGAAAGTGACCGTGTCGGAGGGCCATAATGAATCCCACATCATCGACGCGAGACGAAAGGATGAAAAATGATTTTGGATGATACAGAGAATCAGAGGTAAGTGTAACTGCAGAAGGACAACTCTTGAACATATCAGCAACACAACTAGAAGTTTGGTAGCTTTTGGATCCATGGGATTGGTGGTCATGATGATGTGGTAGAGATCAAATGGAAGGCAAAAATAAACTGCCTAAACCTAGGAAGGTCAATGATACAAAGGAGGATGTCCCAACCCTATAAGAAGCAAAGAGTGTCATGTTCAAGAGTGAGCTGCCGACACAACTGATAGATTTCCAAATTTACCCCACCATTTATGGCAAGTACCCTAATTATTTTTTAATCGCAAGCTTGAAGGGGATAACATATGCTTGCATTGTAAGTTCATCCTTTGGACGAATCCGACCTAGTAAGTTTAACGAGCCCTAGGAAGGAGAAGCTCATGTTCATCATGGTGACGAATCCAATGTCATTTAATAGTTTAACAAGTTCAACAAAGGTGTAACTCGATATCTTTTTCATGTTTAGAGAGTTTGAAAAAGACACGTAAAAGAAAAATCCACATGGTCCCTTTTCATACGTTTGTGTCTCTCGATCCCAGAAAGGTAGAAAACAATACTTGAGAGAACCGCTTGACCATTTAAGTCAAGGAATACCTTTTTCGTAAATAGTGCCTCAAGCTTGAAAAAGGGGTAAAATTATACTAGGTACATGATGTTTTGCATCTGCTAATGAGTTTGAAATGACAAGGGCTCGGCCATATTTTCGCTTTTAAAGGGTCGGAAAAGAGCTGAAAGCGGACCCCCCATTTTATTTTCTTTTACAAGTTAAAAGGAAAAAACATTCGACAATCTTTTCATATGAGTTTAACAAGTCAAGAAAAGAGCTGAAATGTGACTCATCATCATAGAAAATCCATCACCTGTCGCTGCACAAATAAGGTAAAGTGTATTATCGAGTTCTTGAGGAAAAATAGGTCAAAATATTTACAAACACCTGATATTTTCATGAAAAAATGAATAAAAAGGGGAAAAGTAATTTTTTTGTTTACCATTTACCATTTTACCTTTGTTGTGAAGACTTTTTACTCACTTTTGCCCTAATTGTTCCGGAGCAAATTGCGGGAGATTCGGGAGGTCAATCGACGAGCCGCCAGTTCCAGGTAACAGCTAAAGCCCTGAGCTCCATTTTCATGTCCTTTATTTATGCTTTTAACCATTTTTTTAGTTTTTTGAGGAGGTTTTGAAAAAAAATTCGCCCTTAGTCAGTGCGATTTCCAGGCACGGAATCGCGCCGGCCGAGGGCGATTAACAAAGCCATTCATGTCGATCATCACAACTGTTTTTAAAACAGGTGCGTCGATGCTGTGAATAGGAAAAACCCTATTTTCTCAAAAATTTATCATTTAAACTTAAGTTTTATGGGCCAAGGATGATTGTTGACTCAAATTAATGGCTTTTGCATGAAAGAATCGCTGAAAATGGTGGACATGAAAGAATGAGAACATGAATATGTTGAGACCCAGGCAATGAAAGACCCAAATTGCCTGGAAGCTTTGAGGGCTTGCAGGCTCCTCAAATTCTTTCTCATAGCAGGGATGTGGGTCCAGCCCTAGTTGCTTCGGTACCTGATTAGTCTTTGGGACATTAATTGGGAGATTTTTTTCATTGGCGACCAGGAGTTGGAGTTGGAAACTTCAGATATATACTTCATCACTGGACTGTCCAGCAGAGGGGAACCAGTGAACTTGTGCTGGTCACGACTGATTGGGGCAAGCATATCTTCCTTGCTTGTAGAACACTGCCCTGAGGCGCTGAAATCCAAGAGTGGGAAGATAGAGATTTCCAACATTCGGGATTTGACACTGAGGGTGCTTTTGTTGACTATTAACAGAGTGGTGGGGTCCTAGGAGGAACATGAGACTAACAAGTCGATGTTTCTTTATGCTATTGACTGCACAACTCCTATGATCTTCAACTGGGCAGAAGCCATGAAGATGAACATCAAGCACCATCTATCCAAAGCCAAGGCAGGGAATCTCAAGAAATTTGGCTTCGGATCGGTGCTTGTGAACTTCTTCCTAGAATGAGTGCCACTATTCCAATATCAACTGATTGAGGTAGATTCTCCTATTCCACACAATCCGCGGATGGCCCGCTGGAGCTGTTTGATGCCCAGGATCACTGGGGGTCAGCACATGTCATACTGACCTGCATGCTTTTCATGGCTACGATGATAGAAGATCGTTATGGAGGACTGTCCATACAGCAGCACTGATTTTCGTGGAGATCCAAATATGCCCTTGCTAAATGGAGAGGACTTCGATGATGAAGGTAAAAAATCAAATTTTTAATTTTGATATTTTTTAATTGTTTTTGGTATATATGTGCTTATAAAATTTCTCTTGTTAATGCAGACGTTGGACCAGAGTGGCTTGCTGGGATGTCCCCAATAGCCAAGCATGTCCCCCGTCCTATTGATGATGTCGCTCCTTATCAGGAATGGAGTGAAAACGAGGAGGAGATCGTGAAGAACGTTGAGGGGTTGACTCGTGGTATCCTAGAGTATGCTTGGGTAGGAGACATTCCTCGCTAGTACGAGAGACACATGGTGGAAGTCTCGGAGTGGATCCACCGATTACTGACTCGTGTTGCACGAGCCATATCATGATACCATGATCACCATGTTGATTAGTTCCTAGGTCCAACACTTACATATTTTTTGAGGCCTGCATGCCACGGATATATGAGGCTGATGCCCACCATATATATATATATATATATATATATATATATATATATATTATGATATATATATATATATATATATATATATATATATATATATATATATGTTGTATTTTCCTGTCTACTATCGTACAAATGGTTTGTTTTATATTTTACACGTTTCGTAAATGTCTATCCAACACATGATTAGCTAATGCATCTGTCAATGTATTCATACGTCTAGGAATATGATGATATGTAATGTAATCAAAATTCCTTTCTAATAGATGGATACAGAGATACATTCTCAATATTTGAGGGTTTCTGACGAAATATTGCCCGTTGGGTTTAAGGATGACAAGTTGTGAATCCAGGTTGACAACCAGTTCTCTGATTCCTGGAGCGATGGCTTCTAATAACAGTTCGATGACTGCACTATATTCAACAATGTTGTTAGTTGTGCGACCTAGACAAATACCTTGAAGTTCAATCAACTCACCGTTAGGGTCATAAATAGCCCATGCCGCAGATGATAGGTTCCAGGTACTATGAAAAGCACCATCAGTGAAACCAATGTGGGGAGTCGCAGACATCTGCAAAGCAAGAAAAGCATAGTAAATAGGAAAGTTGTTTGAAAACTATCACACAAAACCATGCTGCACAAAAATGAATGACACACTAATGTACACAAGTAACCATGCAAGATGACCTAAGCATAGTATTTCTTGAGGGAGTCTATGCTGGGACTTGGGTAATCAATCAACATAGATGAACACTGAATTTTTACCATTGGCATGACGAGTAAGCATTGACTCAGCAAAATAATAGATTAGAACTCATATAAGGCTTTGTTCCCATGCCCCTTAGGCGAGGGAGGTTTACAAGTTAGATGACAACCCCATTGCAAGAGTGGGAAATCGGTAAAAACTCGAGGAGGGAGAAAAATCCTGAATCCGTGATGGGATAAAGGTCCCCTCAGTTGAAAGATCTTGATCATGTTAGGATAAACTGACACATCAATAGGCGTCTGAGAAGAAAACTTCTCAAGACACATAGACTTTATCGTCGGGCTAGGCAGGAACGAGGAACGGGTATGAGTATTGTCCCATGGTGGTTCCTCTGGAGACATGACTTCCACGATATCTTCATCAGCAAGGAAGGTCTCGGCTAAGGGATCAGGTGATTCAAAAGTGCCAAGCCACGGGGATTGAGAGTACGTATCAAAAGGGGTCTTCGACATAAAAGAATTAGAGGATGCAGAGCTCTAACCCGAAACAATTTCCATGTAATCGACTTTGGTGGGACTAAGCGGCATAACCTCACCCCAGGTATCAACAAGATCTGGTGCAGGTATGACCCAAGGATCAGATTTGACCGAGATCATGTTGACAGAGGCAACATGAGGAGGTGGGAGTGGAAAAATTCCCATTAAGGCAGAATCTTTGAAAAGACCTGCCCCCACACTCTCATAGGGAGCACCAGTGTGCTTGACGTACAAAACATTTCCATCTGAGGAGGAAGATGCAAAGAAAGGCAGTTGGTCGACAGTGACAATCTTCCCTTGATGGGGGAAACGAATCATGTGAAATAAAGAGGAGGCCACGACATGCATGGCATGAGTCCAACTTCGGTCAAGTAGAAGATTATAATTGAGATTAGCGTCAAAATTTTTGCTTCGACTTGCACTGTCTTGCCTTCTAGGGTGAGGGTAAGGTTAGGTAAGACACTGAAGGGTCGTGAATCACGCCCAACGAAAGCTTCCAAAGTTTTCGGAGATTGGTTCAGTGCAGGAGAACTAATAGCCTTCTAACATGCGGTTGACATTATGCAGGTGGAAGCACCTTCATCGATGATAGTTCGATGGATGGTATTCTCATTGATGATTACCTAAATAAGAAAGGCAATTTGATGAGGGATTCGCGGAACATGGTTCTCTAGATCAAAACATATCAAATTGGAATCGATGGGATCAATGCCCCTGATAGCTGACAACAAAGATTTCCGCTACGATGGGTAGCTTTGGACTACCTCGAGAGTCGACATGGTTGACGGTGCTTGAGCCAGATCCACAACAATATCGTAGTGTTGAGCAGCTCGGGCATTGGGATTATACGAGGATTTCCGAAGCACACCTCGAGAGGGTGGCCGCATAATGAAATCAGGGTTAGGGCGCTCAATATGAAGAGGGCCAGAACTCGGGGTAGAAGAAGAAAGTGTGGATTCTTTCTCTTTCCCAGCTGCGAAAGCGAGAGTTTGATAGCATTTCGACCTAGTAGCCACATAAATAGGCATACTCATCATGAAAACTTGAGATCTAGAGGAAGCAGATTGGGGTTGGTCTACCATTTTGGTCTGCTGATATGGAAATGACTCTTTGAGGACAGTGGGGGTCCCTTTGAGCAGGCGACTAACTTCGGATCATCGGGGACAATACTTAGTGTAGTGATATTCCTTGCAAATGAGGCAGGGATACTTAGGTTTCCTTTGTGAAGACTCACCAGCAGAGGATTTGGGAGGACCCTGTTTCGAGGCATCGGCTTTAGCTTTGCCTTTGCCTTTCTTATTTCCTTTCGAGGATTTATCTGTTGCGGTAGACTGGACAATGTGGACCTCTAGGGTTTTACTAGGGCCAGTTGGATTTTGGGATGAACTATTAGGAATAGAATTTGAGACCGAATTCTATTTGGAAGAAGTTTTAGTAGGGGTCTGGGATACTGAACCAATAACTCCATCAACAGGAGGTACGGTTGGTGACTTTGATGCTGCAGGATCAGATGATGGCCACAGAGCATTGGGTAATAACTCGTACAAAGTTTGAGACTGAGAGTAAACTAGATCCAAGTACTGGGCACGAGCGATGGCCTGCTCTTCAGTGAAACATCCACCCATAGCTATACTGCGAGCAATTGGGCCATGAATGATTTGGTGAACCATTCAGTGAGAAACTGATCAACAATATAAAATTTGATCAGGTGACATCTACGGCTTCATTCATGGATGTGATTAGAGATGTGTGTCGCAGTATCTTGCTTAAGCGATGTGAGAAAATAGGAGCCAGTTTCATAGCAAACTGGCAACTGAAAATGCGTAAGGAAAGCCATGGCTAAAGAGTTAAAGTCATGGTAAGTACTTCGAGGTAACTTGATGTACCACTTTGTTGTAGCACCAGTGAGGGTTTGTTTAAAAAGATAGAGACAAATGGAATCATCCATGTACGATTTCGATGAGCACCAGAGGTGATATGTCATCACATTGGCCTGAGGATCTTCTTTAGCTTTCCCATCGAACTTTGGACAATCACTTGGTATCTTGGATGGCACCAAAGGCCACTATGGCGAATGAAGGATTAGATAATTCATAAGGTGAGATACATTTGGAAATTCGAGTATAGCCAAGAATGGTAATTGAGTGTTAAAAGGCATGGGAGGTCGATAAGCAGGCCCATAGGGAGGAGCCCATTCCATGATGGTAAGGATTTTGCCCATATGGCATATGAGGCTACCCCCATTGTGGATTACCTTGACCATAGGGAGGATTTTGACCTTGAATACCTTGGAATAGTCCGATCATAGGTTGATGATAAGCAACACATGAGTTAAAAGGTTGTGAGCCTGTTGACCTTGTACATATGGATATGGGACCTATTGTCCTTGAACATACAGGTGATGAACTTGTTATTCTTGAACAAGAGGGTTGTGGACCTGTTGTCCTTGGGCATAAGGTTGATACACTTGTTTCCCTTGGACATAGGGATTCCATACCTGATGCCCTTGGCCGGAAGGATTCTGAACCTATTGAACTAGGACATGAGGATTTTGAGCCCGCTGCTGCAGGACTTGACCTTGACCTTGCCCTTGCAAGGGTTGATCTTGTTGATATGTATACAAGGGTTGATGTTGCCCTGGTTGGTTTTATTGTTGCAAGGGTTGACCTCACGGCTGCAAAATTTTTCCCTAAGGCTATAGAGGTTGGCCCTATGAGGACATGGGTTTAGAGGTGTGCGGAGCATGTTGCATCTAATGTTGTGCAATTTTCTGCAACTATTGCAAGGGTTGACCTTGCGGTTGTTGCAGGTGACCTTGCTGTGGGATCATTTGCCCTTGTTGTTGCGCAGAGAGCCCTTGCTGCAACAAAGGTTGCCCTTGCGGTAACAAAGGCTGCCCTTGTGGTTCTAGAGGCTATCCTTGCTACTGCAAGGGTACTTGAACAGTGTCCAAGAAATTTCCGAACTAAATCTGGCCATAGCCAGGCTGGATGTACTACCCAGATTGAAGGCTGTAAGGTTGATTAACCATTCCTTGCGAACCATATGGAATGTAAGGATTTTGGCATTGGACTTGAGCCCCATAGGGCTGCTGATACTAAAATTGCTCGATCCAGATAGACCAATATTGGGATTCTGAACTTGTTGGTACTGGACATTGCTTGATCCAGTAGGATCAGTAGGGTTATGAATAATACCAGAAGAAGGTTGGCTTATACCAAGCATGTGAGCTTGTGAGCCCCTCACATTAGTGGCACCTGACACTATAGAAACATTCAGGTTCTAGCCCCCAAGCGGTGGCACGGGCTGGCCACTGACTAGAGGGACATAGGAACTGACAAAGACATTCTTTGAAACTACTGGTTGTGCCTGACAGGTAACTGGGATTGACGATACAAGGGTATTCAAAAAAGTGAGTTGCACCAGGACTGGGGTAACATCCTGTTGGTAATTTGTGTTCGTCACGAACAAACCTGAAGTAGGCATGGCACCTGATGCCCAAACAGGGTTATGGTAAAGTGATGAGGCATTAGGTGTACCTGCGCCAAAGACATATAGTTGGGTGGAAAACTGGTGGGAATACCCCCTGAAAATAGGAAACCCTCAGGAGGAAAAGGTAATCCCCCCTCAACAGTGTGTGGATTAGAAACTTTGGACTCATCCTAAGATGTGACTGGAGCATTGCCTTCGGGTTCCATGTCTGAAAACAAACGATGACGAATGGTCGAATGGGTACGAGGGGATAGTTCCAAAGGAACACTCGACTGGTCGTACAGACTGTAAGGACACTGCAGTGATATCACAACAGGGTCAAATAAAGGGTTCGAAGGGTAGATAACCAATCCAAGTTGATTGTCAATGGTCGGTGAGTTCTCTGGAGTTTGAATGGGATTGTCCGGAGATTTCGGGCCAAGATCAGCAGATGACCTAGTATTGAAAGTAGGTGGAGGATGAGATGAAAAAGGTTAAATGCTCAAAGCAATTGCGATTTCAACACCTTGGTCCTCGAGTGACTCTGGTAAATCAGGAAACGAATCCTTAGACAATTTTTCAGATGGAGGAGAGGAAGAGGAATTGGGTGAACCAGATGGTTTATCCATGATGACCTTGTCTTAGTCGATAGAAGAATTAACTTCAAGGCTTTAAGATGTTCTTTTAAGGAAAACTCACGATTTGGTCTCAGAAAAGACTAACAGGGTGTTTTGGATCGTAGGCAATCAATTATTAAGACGCATAAAATACTGGTGCTCTTTCATTTTATAAGAGTCGAGAAAGAAACAAAGATGACTCTATCACTTTCGATTGGAAACAAGCTTGAAAGGACAAGTGCTCGAATGAAATTTTAAGTTTAATGAGTCAAAAAGATCAAATGACTACTCTAGATGATCTAGGTAAACAAGATTACCAAGCAATCGTGAACTGCAAAATACCTCTAGGTGAACCAAGAAGTACGAGCAGGCAATCTCCCTGAATGTTGTGTTCGGTGTATCACGTTTGCAAGGTGGCCGACTCAACTTCCTAAGGATAAAAGGATTGCAGCCTAGTGAGGTCTCCTGTTATATACTTGACAGTACGGGGAGCACAAATCCGTACTAGCGCTGTCTAATGCCGAAGCTAATGACAGCTACTAGGTTTAAAGATGTTGAAACACGTCTCTAGCATAGACCTTCTAGATATGTTTGTTAATGTCAAATAAACCTTAGGTTAATTGAATTAATTTTAAATTTTATCTTGAGTTATGTTTAAGCTTTTAGGTCTTAGCGATGCTACTCATGAAGCCTTAAATGCAAATAAATGAGACAAGACCCTTTCAATTCGATGAAATTCCCACACTAGAGAGGGTAGAAACTACTTAATCAAATGCAAACAATCAAGCAACTGAAAACGAAATGATCTTTCACTACCTTACTTTTAAAAAAAATAAACTAATGAAAAATGCATTCCAATTCCTAATTTCTTGAAAAGCACTTATCTATTAGTCCTTTCAAAAGCAAAATAGTTCTCTTCTTTTTCAAATGCCGATGCAATTATACTCTTTTAATGATGCAAGTTAACGTAGCACAATGATGCAACAAGCTAGAATTTCATACTTTTTCATGAAACAACGAAACAAACTTTTCGCATATAATCTTTCAGTGAAAAATTTCTCGAGACAATAAGCTCTTCAAGCAGATGAACACATGAAAAGAGAAACTCATTCAGACTAATGAAACATTGACTTTACCAACCACAAGACAAGCAATGTAATCCATGCCAAAAAGAAACGTTTAGGCAAGCAAACAAAAACTTTTCAAACTTGTGTAAAAGAGGTCAAAGTCGTAAAAGGACCAAAAACAAAATGCAAAGAGTAAGTACACCTACAACTCGACTTACTGAGTTCACAAACTGCTGAATGGACGACCAACTAGATGCCCTAGTGTCGCTGGCCACTCAATGACTCAATCAATCAAGCAGAAAGATGATAAGCCAACAAGCAAACAAAACCAAATGAAAAGTATCTTTCTAATCAGGGAGAAAATGGTCCAAAAGGCTTACGGGGTCAAAATCACAAGAGCAGAACACACTGGCCAAGAATGAGGTCAAGCCCTAATATTCACTTACAGGCATCACGCGACTGCCTAACTGACAACAAGTGCCAAAGGCTGGTTGGCTTGATTGTTTTCCAGCAACTCGCACTGATCGACACGACTGACAGTGAATTAAACGTGCTGATCAAGGGAGCTTAGGAAAAAAATAAAACTTTTTGAAACAAGGACCAGATCTGCTACTATAAATTTTAGAATCAGATCAGTAAGTAGGAGAAAAGAAACAAAACCAAAGGGAAAAAGTGGAACTAGAAAAGTTCTCACGAAATCATGAAATCCAAGACAAACAAAAGGATTGGGCTCCCCAGTATGGTCACCAATTTGTGGTGAAGTAAACTTATAAGTGCGGACACGAACGAATTCCTCTAGCTCGATAATGGGTCTAGCCACAATAGATACATTCTATGGAAGATTTCTTTATGTTAGAACTAATTAACAGGGCCTACCTCTTAGTCCTGCTTATCTTGTTTGATGATGTCCTTGCTTGCTCGCTCCAACTCTCTCTCGCTTCCTTATTCAAGCACTTGAAACAAGTAAACAACAACAAACAACAAACGTGATAATAGACAAATTGTAACTCAACCTACTTAATAAGTCAAGAAACATTAAGCCATGAATATGTAAGATGAAAAATCATGTAGGAAATCAATCGATAGTTGCATATATTAATATCAAAGAGAGATTACAACCATTTGTCTTGACGTTACAGTCCTCCTCTGACAAGACTATGTTCCCACACACTTTTGCTAGCATTCCATGATGGCCTCAATCAACAATAGTTTTAAGGATCTTCTCTTTAGGCTTCACTCCAAACCAAAATCACACTTCTCGCTCACACAACTAGATAGCTACAACCAATAATAGCTTGTTGTCTACTCCAAACCAAAACAACATTAGCATACAAATATCCACACTAGCTTGTGCTTGGGAAGAAGGGAGGTTTATATAGGATGAATGGATGGGAGATGGATCCTCTTCTCATGGGAGAAGGGCTTATCCCTTGAGGTAGTTCCATCATTATAGGGGAAAGGAGCCCAAACTGACATTCTCGACCCCATCCAGCCAAACCATTTACGAGACTTCCATTACGAAGCTTCTAGAGCTGGAAGCTTCGGCTCCTAATTTAAAAAAATTTCCATGATAGGACCAGTGCAACTAGAACATAGCTCAGTCACTCCGATCGGCGCTAGGGATAGTGCTAATCACTGCACATCGGTGCGAGGGAGACAAAGGTCATTAGCATCAGTCTTGTAAACTAGGCAAGACAAAAGTTTCAAGGGAAATGGTGCAAAAGGGAATTGATCTACTCATGAAGAGGGACACAATGGGAGTTTCTTCATGAAGGCAAATCATGTGGGGTTCACTATAGAGGTCCTCCAGGATCAAGGAATAGGGAGTACATGGACAATGACAAAATGCCATGTAACACTCCAGTGTCTGAAAGGGGAAACAACATCTTCACAATACATTACAATAAAAATTCTCCCCCAAGCTCTGGCATATTGTAGAATTCCATAATAATCCATCCAAGTTATACTTGGATCAAATATATAAAAAAAATTTGGGTGGTTTTCTCTGGCTTGACCAGAATAGATGTGATTATTATTAATGAGGTTCTAGTTGATGTTATAACTATGTCTCCCATTCTCAGAACTGAACCATTTTTCTAAATAATTTTTTGGATCTCTAATGGTAGTGATAAAATCTTTTGAGAAAAACAATCCTAGCAGAATTGTTAATGGCATGATGGACATAAATTGATTTGAGACTGTATTTTAGAATAACTTTCTCCTATCTCAAACGTTTTGATGGATATAACCTTTAGATCTCCTATCCCTTCTCTGGTCATCATATCAGCAAGATAGTTTTCTTTCCTTTCTTTGTAGATAATATCAAAATCAAATCCTTCGAGATAGAGTGCCCATCGTAGGACTCAGGAATTCCCTTGTTCTAACAATTTTTTATTTTGCAGCATACCTTTCATATGTTTGAGATCTGTCTTAACAATAAAATGCACACTTTTTAGAAAAAGGCAAAAGCTTTTAATCCCATTCTTGATAGCTAGTATTTCTTTATGTGAGGATGGATATTTTAACTCATTCGACGAAAATGTTCCTGAAGCATAAGCACAAATATCATCTCTCTTATGATGAGTTTTTAGAAGAATAGTAGCCCAACAAGAGTCAGAAGCATCAGTTTCTAGAATGAAAGGTAAATCCTGTTCTGGAAGGGATAAATATGGCAAATTCTTGATTTTTTCTTTGATGCGCTGGACTGCTTCAGTCATTTTTGGTAGCCATATTGGATCCTTTTTCAATCTTTGCTGAAGAATTATGGTGTCCTTAGCTTGTTCTGGATATAGTTCAAACATCCTAAGAATCTTTGGACAGATTTGATATCTAGAATTTGGTTTGGAAATCTTAACAGAGATTGTAGAACATGAAGTTACAGTTGTATCTTCCCTTAGGAAATATATAATCCAAGATATTTGATCTTGGTTTGGGCAATAATAAACTTATCCTGAGTGGGAGATAGGACTAATCCGTGCTTGAAAACAACATGATAAAATGATTCCAGATGCTTTTTATGTTGTTGTATGTCTTTGCTAAAAGCTAACAAATCATCAATATATACAACAACAAAATCAAAATAATGGAAAATATCCTCCATGCATTCCTGAAATTCATAAGGCGCATTCTTCAAGCCAAAAGGCATAATTTTCCATTGGTATTGTCCTTCTGGGACAAAAAAGGCAGTCTTATACCTGTCTTCAGGATTTATGCCTATTTTCCAGAAACCACTTTTCAGATCAAATTTTCTAAACACATTAACACCTGAGATTTTTGCAAGGAGTATGTCTTTGCTGGGTAGAGGATACCTGATGGATTCTAGTGCTTCATTTAATGCCTTGTAATTGATCACCAACCTACTTTTCCCTCGTTTCTGTTCTGAGTGCTTGTTGACATAGAAGGCTGGGCATGCCCATGAACTTTGGCAAGGCTCAATCAATCCCCCGGTCTAGGAGTTGTTTGATTTCTTGTTGGCACAACTTTTGATCTGTAGGGCTCATGTGGTTGGCTGAGGCCTTTTGTGGTTTGTGATCAGACCCTGTCCTGAAAGGAAGTGAAACAAAGTACTTTTCTCAGAACCAAAATGCATCAGGATGCTCTTCTGTGCATTCTTTTCGAAGCTTACATGCAATATCTTTGATAAATTCTTGCCCATGTAGCTCAACATGTTTGACAATCATTTTTATTTTCGATAGGTCTTCAATAACTTCTGTGACTGTATCCACATTAGTATGTATTTGTCGCAGGGACATATACTTTCTCATTTTGGACACTGAATGTTATGAAACCAACTCACAAAAATATAGAAAATATATATCAACACCTTAGAATTCAACCTCTTAGAGGGGGCAACCTCCTTTACATTACACAAATGAACAATTCTTGGATGATACAAATGACTAAACCTCCCTTCTATATATAGGATTCGAAGGGGTCACAATATAATCAAGCCGACATAACAGTAATAACATAAGGGCACAATAATAACAATAGTGGGTTTCTATGGGGCACACTAATAATATGGAGACAATAGGGGCACAATAATAACAATAAGGGCTACAATGACAATAGTAATGGAGGAATCACTAGTATTATAGGGACCTAACATGCCCCTCTCCTTCTGAAAAGCGTTTTCCTCAACGCTTGAGTATTTCTGGATGCTTCTGTACAAAATTCTCATCCTCCCATGTGGAATATTTAGCAGATAAGTTCTTCCACTTGATGAGATACTGAGAAATTGATCGATTTCGTAGCTATTGAGTTCTTGATTCTGTGACTACTTCCGGTTCCAATATGATTTTTCCTTCCTCGTCAAGTTCTGGCAATATTGTTTAAACTGGGAGCTTGTCACCTATAACCTTCTTTAAACATGAAACATGGAAAACTGGGTGCACTCGGGAAGCTACAGGAAGCTCCAATTTGTATTCCATAGTACCAATCTTTTGCAACACCTTGTACGTACCATAATACTTTGGTGATAATTTATTATCCTTCTTAGCTTGCTTGAGGGGAATTTATTTATATGGTTGTAGCCGTAGGAATAGCCAGTCACCTACATCAAAACTTCTTTCACTACGATGTTGATCTACCTGTTGTTTCATTCTATTCTGCGCCAACGTGAGGTTATCCTTTAAGAGTTGGAGAACTTGTTGTTGATGCTCGATGTGATGTTCCACTGCTTGAACCTTAGAATTTTCTCTTAAATATGATGTGATGGATGGTGGATGATATCCATAAAGTGCCATAAATGGGGTCATTTTTGCTGCAGTATGGAAGAAGGTGTTATACCACCATTCAGCTAGAGGCAACCATTTGACTCATTGTGTCTGTTTATCAGATACAAAGCAACAAAGATATCCTTCCAAACATTTGTTTACTATCTCAGTTTTCCCATCAGATTGAGGATGATAAGATGAGCTATGAGCTAACTGAGTAGCGAGAAAAGAAAATAATTTTGTCCAAAAATTTCCAGTGAAAATGGGATCTCTGTCGCTTATAATAATCTTTGGGTTTCCATGTAGCTTTTGAATTGTTTCCATAAATGCAGTGGAAACTGTACTAGCTTTAAATGGATGCGATAATGCACAAAAGTGTGCATACTTGGTAAGTCTATCAACTACCACCATGATGACACTCTTTCCTTCGGACTTGGGTAAACCTGTGATAAAATCCATTGAAACCTCCTCCCAACATTGGCTTGGAATGGATAAAGGTGTAATAGACGTGGGGTCTTAATTGTTTCAACTTTATTTTGTTGGTAAACAAACATTCCGCCACAAACTTTTGAATATCTGATTTAAGGCCATCCCAAAAAAATTCCTTCTTAACCCTGTAGTAAGTTTCTAAAAATCCTGAGTGCCCTCCTAAGGGAGAAGTGTGCAATTCCATAAGAATCTTTTGTTTGAGTTTGGAATTCTTACATAGGTATAAGTGATCTTTGTACCATAATGAATCATTTTTCCAGCTAAATGTATCATATGTACTTGGATCTTGTTGTAGCTTTTGAATGAGTGCCCACACTTCTTCATCATTCTTCCATTCATCCCTTGCTTCATTTATCCAATCTGGTTGGATAATAGAAATGGCGCACATCAATGCTTCCACATCCTCATCCTTTCTTGAGAGTGCATCTGCCACAACATTTTGCTCCCCTTTTTTATAGATGATTTCAAATTCATAACCAAACATCTTTGTGACCAATTTTTTTTGCTCTTCAGAGGATAATCTTTGTTCTAAAAAGTATTTAAGACTATCATGATCCATTTTTACCTTGAAGTGTCTTCCCATTAGGTAGGGTCGCCATTTCTTAAGTGCATGTAGTATTGCCAAGATTTCCTTCTCATAAATAGCTTTGTGTAAATACTTTCCTTTGATTGGACGACTTTCGAAAGTAATAGGTCTTTCATCTTGCAATTAAATAGCATCAATTTCATTTCCCGAAGCATCACATTCCACAATAAAGGTTTTTGTGAAGTCTAGTGTGGCTAAGACCGGTGCTTGGCACATTGCCTCTTTAAGATGTTCGAAGGCCTTTGTTGCTTCTGGAGTCCATCAAAATGCATCTTTCTTCAATAATGTTGTTAGAGGTGTTGCTATTCTCCCATAATTCTTAACAAACTTGTGATAATACCCTGTCAACCCGAGAAATCCTCGCAGATGCTTTACGGATGTGGGGATTTTCCATTCCTTAATCGATTTAATTTTTCTAGGGTCTACCTTAACACCTTCATTAGATACAATATGACCCAGATATTCCACCTCTTGTACTCCAAAGAAACATTTGGAGCTTTTTGCATATAATTGTTTCTCCTCCAATAGTTTGAGCACCCTGTCAACATGTTGAACATGATCCTTCCAAGACTTGTTGTAGATTAGTATATCATCAAAAAATACTAACATAAATTTTCTAAGGAAGGGTTTGAAAATGGGTTCACCAAACCTTGAAATGTAGAAGGTGCATTGGTAAGGCAAAAAGGCATGACCAAAAATTCATAATGACGCTCATGAGTTCTAAATGTTGTTTTTGGAATGCCTTCAGTCTTCATTCTGATTTGATGATATCCTGAATGAAGATCCAAATTGGTGAAGTAAATTGATCCATGTAATTCATCCAATAATTCATCAATGATAGGAATGGGAAATTTATCTTTAATAGTGAGCTTGTTGAGCTCCCTATAATCCAAACACATGCACCATGATCCATCCTTCTTGTGCACCAATACTATTGGAGCAGAGAAAGAACTTTGACTTGGTTGAATTATACCAACCTCTATCATTTTTGCAACCATACGTTCAATTTCACCTTTTTGGGCATAGGGATATCTGTACGGCCTAATGTTTGGAGGAACACTTCCTGGAATCAAATGAATAGCATGATCATGATCCAGAATAGGTGGGAGGCCTTTGGGAGTCTCAAATACCTTGGAATGATTTTCCAAGACTTTTTGGAGATTTGGAGAAATAGATGATTTCGATGTGGGAACCTCTAGCGAACATAATTGGAAATTACACCTCGTTATTCCTTCTTTGGAAGCTTTGTCATACCGTTAGAGCTAATTATCTTTCTTGGTTTCCCTGCAATACCATTTAATTCAACTTCCTTTCCTTCTGCACAAAATTTCATGAAAAGTTCTTGAAAATTAAAAGCTATTGTACCCAAGGATTGTAGCCATTGGACTTCTAGTACAACATCACCACCACCCATTGGAATGGAAAGCATTGGGTTATTCAATACATATTCTCCCATGGATAGCTTGATATTATGGCACTTTCCAGAGCAATTTATGGTTCCTCCACTTGCAATCATCACTTTACACTTTGGTGCTGGATATAGGAAGCAATTCAATTCCTTGTCTATCTTACAATGAATAAAATTATGGGTACTTCCTGAATCAATCAACACTATTACCTTTTTCTTCTTGATATGTCCTTCTATCTTGATAGTTTGAGGAGTGGTAATTCTAGCCAATGCATTACAAGATATGGTAAGATTAATTTCTTCTTTATCTAGGGTTTTTTCTTGGAGTATATCCTCTTCTTTTGACATTTCTTGTTCCTTTTCTTCCTCCTCTTCACAATCTATGTAGAATAATTTCTTCTCAGCACACTTATGACCTTTAGTGTATTTGCTATCACAACTGTAACAAAGCCATTTTTCTCTTTTTTATTCCAATTATTATGGTGTCAACCTTGTAGGTTGTGGAAGGCTAGGGGCAACAACACTTCCATCTTTATATTTTTGAGTGGTAGGCTTCTTGGTTGCCATAATTTTGCTTTCCATTTTTCTTGCTAACCTAGATGTCTTCTCCAATGAATCAGGTTCCCAAAGGCGAACCTCATGTTGGATATTATCCTTTAAATTCCATATGAACACATCAATCCTATGCTCCTCTGGAATATCTTTTACCCTTATGTTCAATTTTTGGAAGTCCTCAATGTGCTCTATCATTGAACCCTTTTGTTTGAGATTTATCAATTGGCTAAAAAAAGTGTTTCTTTTTGTATCCTCATAATGTGCTATCATTTCTTCCGTAAAAATTGCCCAAGTGACAATTTGTTTACGAGAGCAAAGCCATCAATACCATACAAACTGATTTGGTTCCAAATATAAAGTTGTGATACGTACCTTTTGTGTGTTTTGCACATTATGGAGATTGAAAAATTGCTCCATTTGTAGTATCCATGTTCCAGGATCCTTGCCATCAAACTTCCTCATATCGATTTTTGGAACATGGTGGGTCTTCAATCCAACATTAGAGTCTATGAAATCATGATTAACATTTCTTTTGTACTCGTCATGAGTTTCCTTTACTACCCTTTCACCAATAGTAACCATTTATTGTAGCAACTTATTCAAATTTATGTTCAATTCTTCCATCTTAGCATCCATACCATTCATCTTAGCTTCCATGCCATCCATCTTAACTTGCACGCCATTCATATTAGCTTCCACGCCATTCATCTTGGCTTCAGTTACCTTTTGTGAGAGTGAAATTTGTTGTACTTGGTCTTGTAATTTTGATATATCAAGTTACATTTCTTCCTCTTCTTCACGAGTCATGCTAGAGATTTCAGGTTGCTTACTAGGTGTTTCCATTTTCTTTCTTGGGGGCATCAAATAATGCTAATAATTCTTCACTATTCCCTTGAATTCCTTCAAACTAATTTTTCAAACCAATCTTATGCAAAATTTTAAAAAAACTACACACCTTTTTTTCACTTTGTAAGAGCTCGATATTGAATCCGTTGTATCTCTGTAACTATGGATCTAAAATATTTGAAATCATGACCTACAGTATCCCTTTCAGTCTTCTTTCTAACCCCACAAGTCTGATCAAGATTGTGTTCTCCAAGGAAGAGTTATGCCAAATAGCCCACGGTCACTTGATTATAAACTAGTTCAGTAGAGAGAACTTATACGACGTACCACATGTCACTGTTTTAACCTTAGTACCTGAAAATGATATACAGAAAACTATTATCTGTTCTATTTCTGAAACATTTTACGAAATTTCAATCTGATACTTAAAACAAAAGTTATGATGATTTTCCCCAGGCCACCTGTTTGGAATGTAATTCGGGAGTCTGCAAAAACCCTAACTTTCTCAGATCATATCTCAGAAAATATAGCGAGACAAGCTCTGAAATTCGGATATGAAGTTTAGAATGATTTCAGCTCAAATGGGTTTTTTTTTAGCTTCTGAAACGTCGCAGAAAAAAAAATTGTAGCGAAAATTCCACGATGACTTGTTTGGAGCAGCGAAACCCTAGAATCCAAATCTTTGATACCAAATGTTATGAAACTAGCTCACAAAAAGATAGAAAAGATAGATCAACACCTTATAATTTAGCCTCTTTGAGGGGGAAACCTCCTTTACATTACACAAATAAACAATTCTTGGATGATACAAATGACCAAACCTCGCTTCTATATATAGGAGTCTAAGGGGTCACAATATAATCAAGCCGACATAACAGTAATAACATAAGGTTAACAATAGTGGATTTCTATGGGGCACACTAATAATATGGGGACAATAGGGGCACAATAATAACAATAAGGGCTACCATGACAATAGTAATGGGGGAATCACTAGTATTATAGGGACCTAACACTGAATGTGATCTGGTCTTTATCAACAATCATGGGCATGTGTCTCTTTACAAAATCTTGACCAAGAAGAATATTAGATCCAGTGTCGTAATTATACAGAGTAACATATACAATTGTTGAAGAAATATATATAGGAAAATCAGGAGCTACATAAGAAATATTCATGAGTTGTTTGTTAACAACTTTGAAATGTACCTTTGTTGGTTGCCAATAATAAGTTGGGATAGCTTTGTATTTGCAGCAACTACTCATGGCTCCTATATCAATTTGGGCGTCTAACTGGTAGCTTTTGAATCCTGGTATTTTGATGGAAACTGGAATGACCATCCTGTCTCCAATGCCACTGATTTCTTTCACTGGTTCTTCTTCTGTATTCAGCTCAGTTGTTGTGTGTGCTTTGTAAAAAATAGACGATACAAATTTGGAATTGAGTTCGTCTAGTTTCTGGACTTTAATTTGAATTTGTTCTGCTATGCTGACCAATTGTTGTTTGTCTCTTCATAGTCTTTATTCAAGTATTCTGATGTCTGTTAGGACAACATCATGGCCTTATTCTCTGTTAGGTTCTGGTGTAGATTATGTTGTAAACCATTCTTTAGGATCAAGTTCTTCATGAAGTTGGGATTCCATATTCAGTGCATTAATTTTCTCTTGGATCTGTCTCCTTGGGATAAATAGGCTTGGATTGAGAGAATCCATCTGCCTTTGGAGACTGGTTATCTGTTGTTGAGTATTATTAAAAGAAAACATAAGGCAATCAAAGAGATATGTACAATCACCTTCACTTGCAGCATCATTTGTTATTGAAATTTTCTGAAATGCATTTTCAATGTCACTATCAAAGTTAGTATTTATAGAAAAGTATTCAAACTCAGAATTTGATTTAGAGACTAAATCCTAGTCAACTGGATTATGTGAGGAGCTGAACAATTCCATAACTTTGTTCTGGATCCCTCTTTTGTTCTTTTCTGGACATTTATTTGCCTAGTGATCTTTTCTCCCGCAGATGAAACATTTTGATTCTCTAGCTGGTTTTGATCTCCTTCTGAATACATATCTATTCTTGGGGAATTTTCTTCCTTGATGCTCTTTCCATTTAGAACGGTTAGGGAATCTACGTCTTGGGCTGGAGCACTTACACTTTTGTCTTTGGGATATATGAGAACTCTTACTGGAGGAGTTCTTAAAGCATCCAAAGTGGTAAGTTTCTGAGAAAGAGTTGCAAATATTAGGACTGAAACTTAGCTACTTCTTGACATTCTTTCGGGTCTTATAAGCTGCACACTCGTTCCTAAGAATTTGAAGAATATGTTGTTGTAAAGAAGCTAAGGATAGAGTATCTATTGAGATACTTTGAGAAGATAGTGCCTGGTGAACAAGCTCTGGAATTTTTCCGGGCATTGATGCTATATAATGATGCAGATATGCAATATTTTGGTGGTCTGGGATTTTATAGTACAACTTTTGCATGGTGCAATAGTATTCATCTAACAAATCTAGGCTACACAACCTTTGACTCATGAACATTTGTTCATAATGGTCTGAATCTGTTGATAGAGTACCAAGAAACTCATGGGATAATGCCATTAACATTGCTTCAAGGGGATCTTCATTGTCTAAAATTGCAAGTTGTTCAGATCTTTTCAATGTTTCCCACCAAAGTCTTGCATTACCTGTTAGTGCCCATGTCACCTGTATGACTACATCCTTCCATGTGGCTTTGAGGTCAGCTTTTCTTTGACTGGCCCATGCATTAATCCTTTGCAGTAAGATCAATGTTTGATCTCTGTTCAAACAATAAAAATTAATAAAAAAGGTTGGTCCTTGGCTACTGAGAGTAGGAGTAGTTTCTTCTTGAGATTCTGTTGATGACATGAAATGAGCCCATTTAGAAAATGGACTGGTTTGGGATTGAGATCCAATATCAAACCTTGAAGTTCTTGGAGATTTATGTGAGAAGTGAAATGGTTCATTTATTTTATATTTAGAAGACTCACCCGTGTCTTCTTGTCCTGCCATTTTGATTTCATAAGTTTTGAATCTTTCTAACTTGGTTTTAATTAGATCTAGCTTTTCTCTAGCTAATATGGCTCCATCTGTTATTCTTGTAGTATCTAAAAATTCATTAGAAATAGATTTCAAGGATAAGGTAGAAGATGACTTAGAATTTTTGAAGTAAGAAAACTTCAGGCCTTCAACTTCGACTTCTTCATAGTTGGGAGGAGATCTGGGTCTAGGAAAAGA
Source organism: Pinus tabuliformis (assembly GCA_031772625.1). NCBI lineage: Eukaryota > Viridiplantae > Streptophyta > Pinopsida > Pinales > Pinaceae > Pinus > Pinus tabuliformis. The sequence goes on along the minus strand of CM062820.1, from coordinate 423,761,552 downwards.
GTCTTGAAAGCTAGACACTGCCTTACTGATAACTCCTAATTGAGTTATGATTTATTTTAATTTCTCCTCTTGCACATTCTGATGAGCATACATAGTATCATATGTTTGATGTATCATTCTGACATGATTTTTGAATTCAAAAAAATCCTTTGGCTAAATCATCTAAGTTTTGAGCAAAACATACAGGCTGATAATTATTGTAATTGAGAAATTTGACTGGCTCGGTAGGTTTAGCTTCTGAAGATGATCGATAATGCAAGAATTGAAGATCACTTTGAACAGAACCATTTTTGAATTTTTGGGCAGTATTTGTTGGCTCTAAGCTTCTCTCGGGAAGTGTGATTCTGTTTCCAGGTTTTTCTCTAGGAAGACTGTACATTTTTATGTCAGATGTGGGAATCATGACACAATCAGGACAATCTGAATGTTGACCATGGTGTGACTGAGAACTAGATGGAGTATCAATAGTATGATATTTCTTTTTGGTATTTTTTTTGTTATTTTGGCAATACACACATGACTGAGAAGAAATGGATTTATGCATTTGTACATGACTACCAAAACTAGTAGTAGGTATAGTAGAAACTGACAATCTCGGAGGAATAGTTGTTTTTTCAAGTTTTGCTGACAAACTTTGATTTAATGGATTAGGATTCTTGAACCTGAGACTAGTTCGACCATCTCCTGTGGGTACAACTCTCAATTGGTGGGATGTGTTAGCTAATTAGGGATAAAGTGTTATTTTATGCAATCTGGAATTTATAGGAGGCATGCTTGATGTGACAAAACGGATACAAACTGTGGTATGAAGTTGAGCTATCTGGGTATTAGGAGCAAAGTTAAACCCATGGAATTGAATAAAGGCTTGCAGGAATTCATTAATGTAAGGGTCTGTCAATGAGACCTGATAGTGAGGGATTACTGATGACCATGCAAGACCATTATTTAAAGGACTTTGAAAACCTCCTATTAATGCATCATTAAAATCATTAGCTCTGGAATCAAGGACACAAGTTAAGCATGAAGTATTTAGTCCAGGTCACACCAGAGGATTGATTCCGAACTGTATAAGCCCAATATGAATGTATTTAAATCCGTTTTCAAGACCCCACTCTACATCTTCCTTATGGATCAAAGGAACCTGGTAGACTTGCTGAGACAAGGAAATGGGAATATTCACAAAGGAAAATCAGAAGAGACTAGCAGCTCTAAATTTAAACATGGGCATATTATATATCTTATCCACATCAATATCTGGGAGAGTCCAGTTTGGTTGAGGATCAAATTCTTGAGTGATAACTTGTGTATTATACAATACATCCTTATTTTCCTTATTTAATAACCGAGACAACCAAGACCATTTTTTCTCATGTGCTTCTTTACATGTTTCAGAAAACAAATAATTTTGCCTAGAATCCATATTATCCAAAGAGAGAAAGTAAGAGACAACTAAAAAATCACAAGAATACTTTGAAATTCGTGGTCTAATGCCTTCACGCCCAAAACACGACCTCAACTGGTCTTCAACAGGGACTTATCACAATGTATGAACTTCAGCTTTCACCTACAACAGGTAACCCTTTCTACCTCTACCTTGGTTTGGCTCTGATACCACATAATTGGAAACATAGAAGTCTCTTTCTATTATGGAAATACTCCACACAGAATTGAAAACAAAGAAGTCTCTTTCTATTATGGAAATACTTCGCTCAATTTACAAGTTGTTAGAATAGAAAAATTATATATTACGGAGCAATGGAACACATAAAATATTGCAGAAATATAAACACAGAAAACGCACAAAACAAGAGAGACACAGATATACATGGTTCACCCAGTTTGGGCTACGTCTACCCCAAATAGCCAGTCCTTCCTTTCTATTATCCAGTAAAATGAAGAGACACAACCTACAGCAAATCCGCTGTAATATCCTCTGTTTTCTCTCACAGTCTCACCTCTTTGTTTCTTGCTCACAGAATACACATCGTTCACACAGCCTCAAATACAATACCCTCATACAAAGAGAGGGGTTTCCTTCTAGGGCAAAAAACCCTAAACTAAACATAAGTTCTACCGTCAGATCATCCGCCTAATGAATGGCCCAGATTGACTAGAAATTACCATACTTTTACAAGGCAATTTTACAGTTGTTTTTAGCTTCGGGGGCAGCGCCCCCGAAACCCCCCGCTAGGGGGGGCTCCCAAAGGTCGCAGCCGCCCCCCCCCCCCCCCTACAGCGAATATTTTACGGGCGGCGTTGCCGCCCCCATTTCGAACTGGGGTCCAATGTGGCGATACCTTTGAATATAGAAGATAATCAGGCTCCACGCCCAACAATCTCCCACTTGGAGACTGATTGTAGCAACTCCACCGCTGCTCCATTTGTTGGACAATGACTCCTCTTTGGACCTGGCTGTTCCTCATCTTCATCGTCATCCTTGAAGACCAATTGAAACTGAGCATATTCTCAGTTTCTCCCTGGTTACAACTTTTGTTAGCATATCTGCAGGATTCTCGCTAGTGTGTATCTTTTCCAGCTTCAACTCTCCATCTTCCAACACTGATCGTATGAAATGGTACTTGAGCTGTATGTGTTTAGTCCTAGAATGAAATGCTGAGTTCTTTGCAAGATGAATGGCACTTTGGCTATCACTGTATAACGTGCCCATATCATGCTCCTTACCCAATTCACCCATAAACCTTTGTAACCAAATCATTTCTTTACTAGCCTCTGTAGCAGCAACATACTCTGCTTCTGTTGTTGAAAGTGCAACAACACTTTGGATTTTTGAAACCCAACTGACAGTTGTTCCTCCAACAGTAAATACATATCCTGTAGTGCTCCTCCTGTTATCTCTGTCACCTGCCATATCTGCATCAACATATCCTTGTAGGGAGACGTTTGAACCACCAAAGCATAATGCTTGATTTGTGGTACCTTTCAAATATCCGAGAATCCATTTCACTGCCATCCAATGTTCCTTTCCTGGATTTTTCATGTACCTGCTTACAACTCCCACTGCATGTGCAATATCAGGCCTTGTGCAGACCATTGCATACATTAAGCTTCCAACTGCTGATGCATATGGAACTTTAGACATATAATCCATGTCTTCTTGGGTCTTTGGGCACATTTCCTTACTATTTGAAATGGCTAGCAAAAGGTGTACTAACTGGTTTTGCATTTTTCCTATTAAATCTTTTCAACACCTTTTGTATGTACTCATTCTGAGACAATGTTAATTTGCGATTTTTCCTGTCTCTAGTTATTCTCATACCAAGGATTTGTTTTGCAGCTCCCAAATCCTTCATTGCAAATGAATTTGCCAATTTTCTTTTGAGTACATTTATTTCCTGCATGTTAGATCCTACAACAAGCATGTCATCCACATACAATAACAATATAATATAGCTGCCATCATTTTGCTTTTTCAGATAAACACAATGATCAGAGTGACATCTAGTATATCCTTGTTCAGACATAAACTTGTCAAATTTTAGATACCACTGCCTTGGAGCCTGTTTTAAGCCATACAAGCTCTTCTTCAACCTGCACACTAGTTTCTCCTTCCCTTTCACCTCATATCCTTGTGGTTGCTGCATATATATCTCTTACTCCAAATCCCCATGGAGAAAGATTGTCTTTACATCTAACTGCTCAAGATGCAAATCTTCAGCTGCTACAAGACTTAAAATAGTTCTGATTGAAGTCATTTTAACAACAGGAGAAAATATTTCATCAAAATCAATACCTTTCTTCTGTGTAAACCCCTTCACCACAAGTCTAGCTTTGTACCTCTGTTTTCCTCCATCTTCTTCCTTCAGCCTGTAAACCCATTTATTCTTCAATGTAGTTTTTCTTGCAGGCAACCTAACTAAATCCCAAGTCTGGTTATGCATTAAGGAGTCCATCTCTTCTTCCATGGCTACCTCCCACTTCTTCCTGCTTTCAACCTACATTGCTTCTTCATAACATTCGGGTTCACCAGAATCAGTCAACAATAAATAATATAATGAAGGAGAGTATCGTTCAGGGGGTCTACTTATCCTGGTAGATCTTCTAACACCACTTTCAGGTGTTTGGGGTGCCTGTTGCTGTTGTGGTGGTTGCTGTTGTTGATTATTATTATTTTCAGGCACCTTTACCTTTTCAGTGATGTCATCAAGAACTGCATATTCCTTGTTTTCGTTTTCTTTCTTCTTTTCCTGCAACTGATTCTTATACAAGACCTTTTCATTGAATATTACATCTCTGCTCCTAATGATTTTGTGATTTTCATAATCATATAAGCGATAACCAAAATCATTAACACCATATCCAATAAAGGTACATTTCCTTGACTTTGCCTCAAGCTTTGTTCTATTTTCTTTATCAATATGGACAAAGGCCTCACAACCAAAAGGCTTTAAAAAAGAGTAGTTTACCTTTTTACCTGTCCATGCTTCCTCCAGAAAACCACCATCCAAGGAACTTGAAGGCCCTCTGTTTATTAGATAAACAACAGTATCTACAACATCTGCCCAAAACTATAAAGGCAATCCTGCATGCAATCTCATGCACCTTGCACGCTCCATGATTGTTTTGTTCATCCTTTCTGACACACCATTTTCTTGTGGTGTTCTTGGAACTGTCTTCTCTCTGCGAATTCCATGTTCTGAACAGTACCTATCAAACTCTTTGCTGCAATATCCACCTCCATTGTCTGATCTAAGACACTTCAATTTCTTTCCTGTCTCAATCTCAACCAAAGCTTTCCTTTTCTTGAAAGTATCAAATACATCAGATTTATTCTTAATACAATAATCCAAGTTTTTCTAGTTGCATCATCAATAAAGGTAACATAATAACGAGAGCCACCGAGAGATGATACTTGAGCAGGTCCCCATACATCTGTATGCACAAGCTCTAATTTTTCATTCTTCTTTTCTTTCCCAACTCTGAGAAATCTGACTCTCTTCTGTTTTCCATAAATGCAATTCTCACAGAAGTCCAAATCAACATTCTTCAAACCTGGCAACAAATTCCTTGAGTGAAGAATCTTCATCCCCTTTTCACTCATGTGTCCGAGCCTATGATGCCATAATGCTACATCTGCTCCTTTGGAAGTTAAAGCATTAACAGAGTTAGAAATACCATTGCATAAATACAATGTACCAACCTTTTCGCCTTTTGCTATTACCAGGGCTCCTTTGGTGACCTTCCAAGATTTGTCTGTGAAAGTTGTCACACAACCTTCACTGTCTAACTGCCCTGTTGAAATAAGATTTTTCTTTAGATCTGGAACATGTCTTACCTCCTTTAGTAGCCATTGGTTTCCATTCTGCTATTTTACAAGAACCTTACCCATTCCAACGATTTTACAGGGTTTATCATCACCCAGACGAACTTGTCCAAAATCTCCTTGAACATAGTCATGAAAGTATTTCTTATTAGGTGTGGCATGGAATGAAGCCCCTGAATCTACCACCCAGGAATCAGTAATATTTTCGAAAGAAAGAATCAAAGCATCTTGTAACACCTCACCTGTCACATTTGCTTCATGATTTTTTTCTTGCTGTGCATCTCCTTCTTTTCCCTTCCGAGATCTACAATCTTTCTTTAGGTGTCCTTTCTTTCCACATTTCCAGCACACTATCCCCGATCTGGACTTGGATCTGCCTTTCCTTGATTTACTGCGAGATCCTGAGCTCTTTCCTCTTTCCATTTTTCTTCCTCTAGACTCTGCACTCAAAGCATTTCCCGATGTCTCACCGGAGCTTTTCTGTCGCATTTCCTCGCTAAGGATAGCACCGACAACATCATCAAACTTTAAAGTACTAGATCCAGAAATGGAGTTACTAATGGCCATTACCAAACCATTCCAACTTTCTGGTAATGAGCACAAGAATAACAGAGCTCTAACTTCATCATCAAAGTTTACCCCTACAGAACTTAACTGACTTGTAACTGTATTAAAATCATTTAAATGGTTTGCAACAGATCCACCTTCCGACATATTCATATTAAACAACCGTTTCATAAGAAATACCTTGTTTGAGGCCGAGGGTTCTTCATATAGTTTCGACAACGTCTGCATCAAACCCTCTGTCGTGGTTTCCTTCGAAATGTTGAAGGCGACTGACGCAGAAAGGCACAACCGTATTGTTCCGAGTGCCTTTCTATCGAGAAGGTTCCATTCTTCGTCTTTCATACCCATCGGCATCTTTGTTTTTCCGCCCAATGGTAGGTATAGATCTTTCTGGTACAGATAATCTTCCATCTGCATCTTCCACAGCGAGAAGTTTTGGCTGTTAAATTTCTTGACCCTAAACTTACCATCTTCTGCCATTGCTCCCACTCGAACCAGGAACCCTTCTTTCCTGCGAGTTTATCAGCCAAATAGACCTTCGGCTCTGATACCAGTTGTTAGAATAGAAAAATTATATATTACGGAGCAATGGAACACATAAAATATTGCAGAAATATAAACACAGAAAACGCACAAAACAAGAGAGACACAGATATATGTGGTTCACCCAGTTTGGGCTACGTCCACCCCGAATAGCCAGTCCTTCCTTTCTATTATCCAGCAAAATGAAGAGACACAACCTACAGCAAATCCGCTGTAATATCCTCTGTTTTCTCTCACAGTCTCACCTCTCTGTTTCTCGCTCATAGAATACACATCTTTCACACAGCCTCAAATACAATACCCTCATACAAAGAGAGGGGTTGCATTCTAGGGCAAAAAACCCTAAACTAAACATAAGTTCTACGTCAGATCATCCGCCTAATGAACAGCCCAGATTGACTAGAAATTACTATACTTTTACAAGCAATTTTACAATTGTTTTTAGCTTTGGGGGCAGCGCCCCCGAAACCCCCCCACCAGGGGGGGGCTCCCAAAGGTCGCAGCCGCCCCCCCCAGACCCCCCTGCAGCGAATATTTTACGGGTGGCATTGTCGCCCCCATTTCGAACTGGGGTCCAATGTGGCGATCCCTTTGAATATAGAAGATAATCAGGCTCCACACCCAACACAAGTGATACCAGATTATAGACTGTAGCATAGCGCGGAGCACACAGATCAACCTTAGCAAAGTCTCAGACTCAATGCTTCCTAAGAGTCCTACCACTTTAGATTCACATATGCATCAAAGTGAACATGCGCATGCTTGTCAAAATTGACCTAAGATATAATGATAGAGAGCTTGTAGAAAGAGAGAGCTCTAGCGACTCAAATGCCCAAATGGCGATACATTTTCTTTATTTATAGGATTTCAAGAGAGCATCCAGTCTCTTCTTGAAATCTGACCTGTCTACATAAAGTGTACAAACTATAGACCTCAAATCTAAACTTTTATGTATATTCTTTGAAATGTGGGTCAAGTCCCATGAAAAGTCGGATAAGTGCTCCGATTTTTAGATATTCATCTAGAAAGTTAACCTAAGATTTAACTTTGGAAAATTTTACATAGTGGAGATTCCTAAGGAGGAACCCACGAAAGAAGATTATGGAAAAGTAAACACAGTGGAGATTCCTAAGGAGGAACCCACGAAAGCAAGTAAACCGTGCATGTTATGAAACCAGCTCAAGAAAAGATAGAAAAGATAGATCAACGCCTTAGAATTCAGCCTCTTCGAGGGGCCAACCTCCTTTACATTACATAAATGAACAATTCTTGGATGCCACAAATGAAAAGACCTCTTTTCTATATATAGGAGTCTAAGGGGTCATAACATAATCAAAGCCGACATAACAATAATAATGTAAGGGCACAATAATAACAATAGTGGGCTTCTATGGGGCACAATAGTAACAATATGGGCACTACATGGGTACATCAATATAATAAGTGGTTTATACTAATAACAATAAGGGGTTACACTAGTAGTATAGGGGCCTAACATGACCCTCTCCTTCAAAAAGCATTGTCCTCAACGCTTGAGTAGTTCTTGATGCTTCTGTATAAAATTATTGTCCTCCCATGTGGAATATTCAGCGGGTATGTTCTTCCACTTGATGAGATACTTTGAAATTGATCGATTCCGTAGTTGTCGGGTTCTTGTTTCTGTGACTGCTCTAGGTTCCAATATGATTTTTCCTTCCTCTTTAATTTCTGGCAATATTGTTTGAATTGGGATCTTTTGCAACTTTTGAATAAGTGGCCATACTTCTTCGTCCTTCTTCCATTCATCCTTTGCTTCATTTATCCAATCTAGTTGGATAATATAAATAGCACAAAACAATGCTTCCATATCCTCATCCTTGAAGAGTCTTCCCATTCGGTAAGGTCGCCATTTTTTAAGTGCATGTAGTATTGCCAACATTTCCTTCTCATAAATAGCTTGCTTGAGATGTAGCAGTAAAAATACCCAATCATCTACATCAAAACATTTTTCACTACGATGTTGATCTACCTGTTGTTTCGTTTGATTTTGCACCAAAATGGCGTTATCCTTTAAAAGTTGGAGAACTTGTTGTTGATGCTCGATGTGATTTTTCACTGCTTGAACATTTTTCTTCTTGATATGTCCTTCTATCTCTAGAGTTTAAGGAGTGGTAATTTCTTCCAATCCTTTACAAGATATGGTCGGATTCATTTCTTGATGCTCGATGTGATCTTTCACTTCTTGAACATTTTTATTCTTGATACGTCTTTCTATCTTGATAGTTTGAGAAGTGGTAATTTCGAGCAATGAATTACAAGATATGGTTGGATTCATTTCTTCTTTCTCGATGTGATCTTTCACTTCTTGCACCTTTTTCTTTTTGATATGTCCTTCTATATTGAGAGTTTGAGGAGTGGTAATTCTTGCCAATGCTTTACAAGATATGGTCTGATTCATTTCTTCTTTCTCTGGGGTGGGGTCCTGGCATATATCTTCTTCTTTTGATGTTTCTTGATCCTTTTCTTCCTCCTCTTCATATTCTATGTAAAATAATTTCTTCTCAGCACACTTATGACCTTTAGTGCATTTGCTATCACAATTGTAACAAGCCCTTTTTCTCCTTTTTCTTCCAATTGTTGTGATGTAACCCTTGTAGGTTGTGGAAGGCTAGGAGAAACAACACTTCCATCTTTATAGTTGTGAGGGGTACGCTTCCTGGTTTCCATAATTTTGCTTTCCACTATGTCACAAAGCCCTTTTACTCTTTCCAATTGTTGTGGTTTTGCTCTAAAGAAGGTGTTGCTCTTTGTATCCTCATAATGTGCTATCATTTCCTCCGTGAAAATTGACCACATAACAAGTTGTTTACGACAACAAAGCCCTTCGTACCATAAAAATTGAAATGGTTATAAATATGAAGATGCAATACATACCTTTTGTAATAGTTGTACACCATGTATATCAAAATATTGCTCCATCTGAAGTATCCAATTTACCGGATCCTTGCCATCAAACTTCCTCATCTTGCTTTTTCTTGATTTTAGGAGCTCGAACTTGAAATGACTGTAACTCTGTACTTTTGGATCTTTAAGTTCTGAAATTGTGACCTATAGTATCCCTTTGTGTCCTGTTTCCAATGCCACTAGTCTGATCTAAATTGGATTCTCTAAGAAAGAGTTATGCACAATCTCCCAAGATGACCTAATTATAGACCTTTCCAAAAGAGCGAAATTGTATGAAGTGCCACGTGTCACTGTTTCGACCTTTGGATCTGAAAAATGCATACAAGAAACTACAGTCCGTCCTATTTCTGGAACTTCTTACGAAATTTCAATCTGATCCCCAGAGAGAAAGTTATAATGATTTTCCCCAGGTCACCTGTTTGGAATGTAATTCAGGAGTCTGCAAAAGACCAAATTCCTCAGATCATATCTCTGCAAATATAGCGCGAAAAGCTCTGAAATTTCGACCCGAGGTTCAACGCGATTTCTTCTCAAATAGGTTTTTTTTTGCAACTTCTGAAACATCGCAAAAAAAAGTTATAGCGAAAATGCCACGATGACCTGTTTGGAGCAGCGAAACCCTAGAATCCAAAGCTTTGATACCAAATGTTATGAAACCAGCTCAAGAAAAGATAGAAAAGATAGATCAACGCCTTAGAATTCAGCCTCTTCGAGCAGGTAACCTCCTTTACATTACATAAATGAACAATTCTTGGATGCCACAAATGAAAAGACCTCCTTTCTATATATAGGAGTCTAAGGGGTCATAACATAATCAGAGCCGACATAACAAGAATAATGTAAGGGCACAATAATAACAATAGTGGGCTTCTATGGGGCACAATAGTAACAATATGGGCGCTACATGGGTACATCAATATAATAAGTGGGTTATACTAATAACAATAAGGGGTTACACTAGTAGTATAGGGGCCTAACAGTGCACCATTCACGAGAGTAAGTAAACCGTGCACCATACTACACAGAGGAGATTCTTCATGGATGAATCCCTTGAAAGTCGAGAAAGATGAAATGAGAGTCTACCAATTCTATCCTTTCAGACTTCTGTCAGAATCATATTCATAATTAGAATCAGTGGGTACTTCATGATGAGGATCAAGATTTATTCCAGGTATGATTTGAGCGAGCCAAGGTGGCTCATGTCCAAAGCAAGCTGAAAAGGATGAAGATGCCATAAAAGGATCACAATTGGCTGGTAGAATACCAATTTCTCCAAAATAATCGATGTTGATGTTGAAGTGGTGGCCTGTCAGAGAGCTGTTCGGGGTGATAAATATTGTGGTACCATGATAAATAAGATCATATCCAAAGATATCATATCTTAGACTGCCCTCTTCCATATCTTTATGAAGAAAAGATAAAGTCCAACATGACCTACTTTACCAAGATCATCTTTCCTTGGAACAAATGAACACATTAGCAGATCCATCCATTGGATCCAATGTCTGAAAGGGGAAACAACATCTTCAAAATACATTACAATAAAAATTCTCCCCCATGCTCTGGCATATTGCAGAATTCCATAATAATCCATCCAAGTTATACTTGGATCAAATATATAAACAATTTTTGTGTGGTTTTCTCTGGCTTGACCAAAATAGATGCGATTATTATTAATGAGGCTCTAGTTGATGTTATAGTTGTGTCTCCCATTCTCAGAATTGAACCATTTTTCTAAAATCATTTTCTGGATATCTGATGGCAGTGATAAAATATTTTGAGAAAAAAAATTCCAACATAACGGATAGTGGCATGATGGACATAAATTATTTGAGATTGCATTTTAGAAGAACTTTCTCCTATCTCAAACTTTTTGATGGATATAACCTTTAGATATCATGTCCCTTCTCTGGTCATCATATCAATAAGATAGTTTTCTTTCCCTGCTTTGTAGATAATATCAAAATCAAATCCTTCAAGCCAGAGTGCCCATCGTAGGACTTAAGAATTCCCTTGTTCTAACAATTTTTTATTTTGCAGCATACCTTTCCTATGTTTGAGATCTGTCTTGATAGTAAAATGCACACCTTTCAGGAAAGGGCGAAATCTTTTAATCCCATTCTTGACAACTAGTATTTCTTTATGCGAGGATGGATATTTTAACTCAGTTGGAGAAAATGTTCCTGAAGCATAAGCACAAATATCATCTCTCTTATGATGCTTTCGTAGAAGAATAGTAGCCCAACAAGATTCAGAAGCATCAGTTTCTAGAATGAAAGGTAAATCCTGTTCTAGAAGGGATAAAGATGGCAAATTCTTGATTTTTTCTTTGATGCGCTGGACTACTTCAGTCATTTGTGGTAGCCATACTGAATCCTTTTTCAATCTTTGCTGAAGAATTATGGTGTCCTTAGCTTGTTCTGGATAGAATTGCTAGATATAGTTCAAAAATCTTAAGAATATTTGGACAGATTTGATATCTGGAAGCTGGTCTGGAAATCTTAACAAAGATTGCAAAACATGAGGTTGCAGTTGTGTCTTCCATTGGGAAATATATAATCCAAGATATTCGATTGTGGTTTGGGCAATAATAAACTTATCCTGAGTGGGAGATATGACTAAACCGTGCTTGAAAACAACATGATAAAATGATTCCAGATGCTTTTTATGATGTTGTATGTCTCTGCTAAAAACTAACAAATCATCAATATATACAATAAAAAAATCAAAATCATGGAAAATATCCTCCATGCGTATATATATATATATATATATATATATATATATATATATATATATATATATAATTTAAACGTTACAACCATACCAAATAGTGACATGTGGCAACATTTGAGTGGAATCGTAGGTAAGTCCATCATAAATTTTTATAATGTGCGCAAACAAAAAAACACCGATATTGGGAAGCTTCGATACAGAGTGGATGTGTTTTCACATTTAATTATTTTTTATAAAACTGTATCGGGTCCAAATATCAAAGGTGAATGGATTATCGAGGGTTTTACAAATGTTACCAATTAAAAGTTCCGATATACAAGTAGATGTGATATTACAATTAGACCATTGTTAATACGCATATCGGGTCCATATATCATAGCCTGACATATATCAGAGGTCGGAGGGGAGGCACATTGGAATATTAGTGATGTAGAGATTATCGAAGATTGGAGCAGGATGTTATGTCGCTATCGGAGGTAGTGTTGTATCGGAGATCAGAGATCAGAGGGATATGTTGTATCGGCATATCATGGTTTTGATATGTGTAAGCCTGATATATGTAATAGTATGATTGCCACTTGTATTAAGTTTATGAATGAAGTTTGAATGTTTATGTTTCAATGAAACTAGCCACTTCTAATATAAAGTGTTTAGCAGTAATATCACTTTAAAATAATAAAGCCACTTTAACATTGAAGCTTGGTCTCAGGGGCTATGTTTATTATTTACAAATTAAATAAATTAAAATAAATTTATTATTTATACAAAAAGTAAATATTTACAAAATAACATAAATAAAAAGCAATTATGCAATTTATGTATACTTAGTATGCCAAGGTAGTTAAAATATCTAGCCTAATTCCAAATGTTATTTACAAATTAGATAACCGCAAGAAGCTAAACAAAAGATATAGGAATCTAGGGTTAGGTAAAATCTGCTAAGGCAATCAAAACTGAAAAACAAAAGGGTCCCCATAATTTTAGTATATGGCTAAAATATAAATTAAATGGGGGGTTTTTTAGTACTACAACATATCTATATCACAATTCTTCTCGGGAGGAGAAGGTGGAGGAAGGTCTCTTGCTTTTCCAAGAGCGACATCTTTATCGTATGTAACATCGCTGCTAATTTCAACCTTCCTTTGACCAAGAATATATCTTCTAAATGCTTTAGAATTTTCACAATATCCAACAAACGTACATTTTCTTCCTATAGCTTCCAATGTGTTCCTTTTGTCCTTTGGCACATGGAAATATACAGGACATCCAAATATGTGGAGATGACTAATGTTAGGATTCACACCTGTAAATACTTCTTTGCGAGTCTTGTTTTCCAAAGCTTGATGAGGCACCCTCCTTTGAACATATACGACAACATGTGAAGCTTTGACCCAAAGAAATTTAGGCAACTTTTGATCATGAAGCATCGCTTGAGTGGCTTCTACTATAGACCTGTTCTTCATTTTAGCTAGACCATTTTGTTTGGGAATATATGGCACAATTGTTTCCTTCTTGACACCTTCCTTTTTGAAAAGTCAATGAATTCATTTGACATGTATTCTCCACCATTATCAGAATTGAATATTTTGATCTTCTTCCCTGTTTGATTTTCAACCAATGCTTTGAACTCCTTAAATGTTTCGAAGGCTTCATACTTATGATTCAAATATTATATCCATGTCTTTCTTGAAAATTCATCAATGAATTTGATGTAGTAGAGATATCCACTAATAGAGTGCATGAACATCGTTCCACATATGTCAGAATGAATGAGATGGAGGATGTCAATGGTATTGTTTTCACTAGAGGGGAATGGTCCCCTTGTCATTTTTCCACTATCACATCACGAACATACTCCATCATGTTGAGCTTGAACATTTGGAATCCCTGAGACCAAGTTCTCCAATTTTAGAAAAGCATCATAATGATGATGAGCCAACCTTTGGTGCCATAATTCGCTTAGATGATTTGTTATTATGAACCAATTCCAATAGTGGCCTTCCAGTGACCCTATAGAATCCTTCATATCTTGTTCCCAAAGTGAATTCATCTCTCATAAGTGATCCAATAGGCCAAGTAAGAACCTTTCCTTTGATGAAAGAAACCCTCATCCCTTTGTCTTCCAAAGTGGATATTGATACCAAATTCTTCTTTAACCCAAGAACATACATTACATCATGTAGTACAATAGATTCCCTAGAATTCAAACGAGATTTGAAGGATCCAAAATCTTTAACGAGATGAGTGGAATTGTCTCCAAGAATGATTTTCAAATATGACTCCCTCTCTACCAAGTTAGGGAGAACTTATTTGTAACCAGAGAAGTGATGAGTAGCCCCACTATCAACCAACCAACTATCCCACGAATCTAGAGGAGATGAACTAGTAAGAGCATAAATAAGAATATATTCAGATTTATTCGCAACATTACTTTCACACCTAGAGAATTTTGACTTATTTTGTGGACGAAGATCTTCTTCATGGTCACTCGGAGCATCTTTTATTCTTCTACCATTTCTTACATTGAGGTCATTCCTTCAGTCATCTCTCCTTATTTGATCATTGAACCTATTGTTGTTGCTTCTAGTATTATAACTCGGTCCATTGTTCTTCTCGGGGAAATATCGAGCATAATGTCTTTTCTTATGACAATTTTAGCATTCAATGTTCACATATTCCTTTCTTCCACCAGAATTTTGAGGAGGATGATTTCTTGAATTTGATGAACCTCCTTTCCATTTCTTTTTCTTCTTGTCATGAGATATGTATGAAATAGGTTCTCCTTCTTCGTGCTTTTGAATCCTTCCTCTTCCTATCATCCTTGACTCTTCTTGAGTGAGTTTTCAAACAATTTCATAAAATTAAGGGATGACATTTTTGTTTCTTATAGTAATGATGAATATTTCCCAAATAGGAGGGAGACCTCTTAAAGTCATCACCACTAGTTCCTTGTTAGGCACAACTTCTCAAACTCTTAGCAATTGATCTCTAATATGAGAGTTCCTCATTATGTAGGATTGTATGGACTCTCCTTTGTTCATCTTGGTGTATTTGAGTTGATCTTTAAAGGTGAGGATTTCATTCAAACATGTCAACTACCTTATCATACATGTCTTTAGACCTTCTCAAGTTCCCAACATACATAAGTAGATTATCTTGTAAACCATCATCTATTATTTGTTTTTCTTTCAAATCACCTTTCTTGTGCTTATTATTGACAATAGTGGATGCATTCTCCAGAGGCTTAGGTACCTTTCCTTGAATGTAGTCCAAAACATCATTTTTATCAACTATGATCTCCAACCTAACTTTCCATGCAACAAAATTAGATGAGTCACCCAACTTCTCATCACTCTTGAAGTAGCATGTCATCTTGACTTTGACTAGATCGGTTCTTTCAACTTTACAAAGATGAGTGCTTCAAGGCTTGTCTCCTTTTCAGATTTTCCTTCACCTTAGCTCTGATACCATGTTAATTTTCAGATTGTTCTATGCTATATCAATTACTTTAGCCCAATTCCAAACTTCAATTAGAAATATTTCCAATTACAATTAGTCTTTCCATTTATCAACAATAACTGAAGATATAAGAATATATGAAATGACAAAGAAGACAATCAACACGTCAACAAGAGACACTAGATTCGGTCAAAGACCAGGGAAAACCCTTTCAAATTCTTCTTTTATTAAATTGTCATAAAAACTTCAATAGATAGTAGAATGAGCCCAATATAATATGACCAGTAATATAACCCAACAACTTCATAAACCAATTTACAGTGGCAGAATATATCAGAGACAACTTAATTCAGACTTCACACAACTTTAGAAAACTTCAGATGATGGTAAACTATAGTCAAACCTCCAGATGCTCCCTTCAGGTTAGCATGTGTGTGCCTGTAGCTTCCTGGATGCTGCCTTGACCATAACATGTGTGTGTCCAAGGACAAAATTTCCTAGTTCTGTGCCAACGTCCGGAACAAAAACCCTAATTTTGTGCGAGCTTCAGATCTGAGACTTCAAAGCTTTGTACGACCTTTGCCTTCGCCAATGCTAAATCAAATTAGATATAAGAGAAGAATATGCTTGATGTTGTGATGTTTAATTGAGATTCTAGGTCACTTGTATTTATAGGCTTGTAGGGGGTGTCCAAAAATTTCCATTTGATGTTGAGGCCAACCTGTCCAAGTGTGCATGAGAGTGAAGCCGACCTGATTCAATATCTATGAGTGGGTGCACAAAATAAAAAACCAACTTCTGCTTGTTTGAACGAGGTGATATCTAGGTTGATTGAATTTGGTCCTCTTGAGAAGAGGAATTCAATGCCATCTTCATATCCATCAAATGAGTAGTCCAAAGTGGAATTTGACGGCAGTTGCATATTTTTAACAGAGGAAAATGTACAAGTGGAGAAACAATAATGTCAACAACCAAGTTTAGAAAATTAGGAATAAATGCAATATCCAATGGTTTGAATGACGAAAAATAGATCCATATCTCTTACTAGTGAAATTTTGGTTGAAGAGATAAACCGTGATCAACATTCATTACTTGGGGTATGTTCATGTTTGACTTATCAGTACATTTGGATTCTACTTGGTAAAACATCAAGGCTTTTTATTCTTTTTGGTCGATTAAAGTTATCCCTGCACTAACATCATCATATACATCAAAATCATAAAAAATAATGTACATATGTCATTATCAACTTTAAATTCGGTCATACTATCAATATTTACATCTATGTTAGTGCAATTAACATTATTTACAACTTAAATACAAAGTTCATTATCACTAATCTGTGATAACTAAAGGATATTAGGTCGTGTTTATGATGCAGTGCAAGTCAAATAGTATGAATGATCATTAGAGATAGTCTTAAGAAAAAAATTCCCCGTCGACAGGTGGTAGAAAAATTGGAAAAAATCATGTTTTCAAACCCTTGTGTATCCAAGTGATTGGAAGTTCAATCCCTCTGTACATCTCTCACTAGCGAAACTTAACAAAAAAAAAAAAAAAAAAAGGTTCCCCAATGTATTTCCCATGAATTCGATTGGCTTGTTAGGCCCATTAGGTTGGGTTACTATGTCTTTCATATGAGGCTAATCATTTACTTTGATTTGATTTCTCCTTCCTTTATATGGCAAACAAATATTGGACCTATCAATGGCAAAGTATCCATGCAATTTATGAGACTAGTATCCTCTCAATAACAAGTCCTATGTGTCTAGTACATCCACAACTATAATGTCAATTACCTGATGAACTTGTGGATTATAGGGTAATTGCATCAATACATCCTTCATCTCACCAATCACATTTAATTTTGACATGTCCAATTGAGTGATGTTTGTGTTATTTTTCCTAGGGACAACACCAAGATTTTTGCACACAAAGTGGGGTGTGACATCGGAGGAATCTCCAAATTATACTAAATAATTATGTACATTATGATTGAAAAATTTACAAGCCAGAAGAAAAGGAGGGGTCTGTGATTTAGAGTGTGCTATGATTTTTGTTTGCTTGTTTATAGTATACTTATTGTTATCAACATTGTTGATAGGGATAAGAGTAGCCACAAAATTTTGTGGGGTTTCAAGGGATTAAGATTGAGCTTAAGAGGGTTGGAAATATTTGAGAAGAAGTTCCCTCTACTGTGGAATACTCCAAAGATCATATAATAAAATATTGGCCAAAATTTCCATCATGTATTTAATAGCGTTATATTCCAGGGCCAATCCCAAAGAAGTTGATGAAATCATATTTTTAGGATGAAAGGGAGACTTAGCTTTCTGCATTAGAGTGTTATTAGGCTTGGAGTTTTTTGCAGAACAAGAAGTAACCTTGGGGGATGAGGTAGTAGATTTAGTAAAGGATGGGGAGGTAAGTAGTTGCCTTAAAAGTGATTTACCCTTGTCAATATGAATGAATTTAGGGGTAGGTCCTTTGTTGTGGAGAGAATAATTCTGTGGGAATGTCTAAGCAGCTAGTTTTTCCGCAATGGATACTTCTTCTATCATATGTGTCCCTATGTCTGCAACCCAATCCAAAAGGAATATCGTAGAGCCTTTGATCGTCTCTTCTTCAACTTGGATAAGCTCCTTTTTTGCTTCTTGGGAAGATTCATTAGACAAGGATTGTTGGTCTAGAAGTTGATTAATAACATGGGTCATTAAGTTAACCCATTGTGCACATGTTTTTTCTAAATGATTAGATTGATGGTATGAACAAAAATTGTTCATATCAAAGAATTCAACGTTGATATTCAAACTTGAGTTATCAACATGTTTGGGTGGGTTATCACTCTTCTTCTAGAATGGGAAAAATGGACTATACATAGATGAGATTTTCCTTGAATTCTTGTTTAGGTTGATTAATTCATTAGAGAGCTTCTTAAATTTTTTTAGTACACTCTCCGGGTTTGTAGGTTCCTTCTCAATAAGCTTTCTAAGGGTTAGAGGTTTCTTTCCACTGGACTTAGGTTGTTATGTAGTGTTGTTTCAATTCAGAGAAAGGATGTCCTTTTCAAATTTAATAACTTCTTCAAAGTTTAGGGCTAGGGTGTTCTTTTCATCCCTCTTAATGAAAATGGCTATGGAGGTGTGTACAGCTAAAGTATAGTACTCAGTAGCTAGAGGATCTATATGGTGAGAATCAGTAATTTTTTTAATTGAAAAAGGTGGTGAAGAATTGATTGAAATATATTACCTTTTATTTCTTTTTCATTTTAATAGAGATCAACTATTTTAAAAGGGAGACCAAATTTTCTGAGAAAAATCATTTCAAATCCATCCCAACTAGTTATGGAAACAATAGGAAAATTATAGTACCAAGTCGAGGCCTTTTTTATTAAAGGTATATGGGAAAAACTAATAAAACACATATTCATGCTCTACATTCATCACCTGTAAGGAAAAATAAAAGTTTTTGATGTGATCTTTGGGAGAAAAAACCTTTTCATGATCAAATTTATGGAGCTGGGAAGATCACGCATGATGCTTGCAAGGTCCAAGTCACCCTGTGACATCCACTGAGGTTGAGGTTGGTTAACCATTATGAATGGTATACCCTCTTGACAAAATTATTCTTAAGAATCCGAGGACTTCCGATGATGAAAACAACCAATTTCACCTTTAGCATTAGAGTGTGCATGGTGTTGAAAGTAGCAACAAGAAATGCTAAAAATAACATTGCTATAAATAGCATTTTAGGATATACTCCAACTTTGTTGGAAATAACAAAAAATAGAAATGCTAAAAATAGCATTGCTATAAATAACATTTCAGGATAGATTCCAATTTTAATTAGTCCCTGAATTAAAATTCGAATTTAGTCTCACTAGTTGTTTGAAAAATAATTCATTAATTCATCTTGAGTTAATTAGTTGGAGAAAATCAAACATGAAGTCTTTGTGAAGACATGCAACAATTATCCCTTTGATTGAGGAAGTTGTCACTTAATTAAGGAGATAAGGATGAGTTGTATTTGAGTTGTAATTAGTTAGCTCAATTAACTGAGTTAAGTCCAGTTAAATTAGTTCCAAACAGTTGGAGGAACTAATTGTGAGTTCAGTTAGTTAATGCATGCATGTATGCAACTAGTGCTCTTCAGATAACTGAATATTCTCTCATAAATAACTCATGCATGTCAGTTCAGACAGAGACCCAGTTGAGATTAAAGGAAGGGACATTGTACTATCAGTTCGAGGAATTTTCCTATATAGGAAACTCATCCATGCAGAATGAATTATCTCCTTCAGGATTGCGTATCCATTTCAGAGTTCAGTGTTCTGTGTGAGGTGAGAATCACACAGGTTGTAGCTGGAGGACCCAGGAGAAACTGCGCAAGGAAATAGGAGGCTTGGAGGACTGAAGGAAGGCATATGTGTTATCTATTATGTCTATGAGCAATAGTGAGGGATTGTATTGAGAGTTGGATAGCTTGTGAGCTAAAGCTTTGTGTAATCCTGAGATATTTCCACTTGTATGATAATACATAAAGCGAGGTTTTTAGCTGAGGCTTTCCCCAGAGTATTCTTCTGTGTTTCATGTGTATGATTTCTTCTTCTTTGTTATATGTGTTCTGATTGGTCTTGCTCAAATTGATTAAGCTTTTGCAAAGTTTGATAGTAGAAGTAGACCAAGCATTTTGCTTTAGTTACATTGCATTATCAGGTGATCTACAGTGAGAATTTTTACATGGTATCAGAGCTAGTTGATCTATAAAGAAATTTCTACGTGGTATCAAAGCCAAGTTTAACAGAGCTGAGTTTATTGAAGCTGTGAACAGTATAAAAAGAAGAGAATTTGAAAATAAATAAATAATAAAATAAAATATAGAATTTAAAAAAAAAAAAAAAATTGTGCTGCGAATTTGCAGAGCCGATATGAAATTTTTTTGCAAAATTTTCAGAAAAAAATAGCAGATCTGGATTCCTTATGAAAAAATACCAAAATTAAAAAAAAAAAATTATCAGCTGAATCGGAGTTCAGATGAGGGAGATATCGCTGATTTAAAATCAGTGCTTTTTCCAGAAAATTTCGTGACGGTGGGAAAGATGAAACAAATTAGGGTGTTATCCAAGAACCTGTATGCACTTGAGGTACAAGGTGCATGCAAAGCCTTGAGGAGCAAGGCAAAGGTTAGATACTTGGTGGTTGAGAGGGAGAGTAAGTTACCTCTCAACACGTAGTGCCAGAAGAAGTCTCAGACAATTGTGGAGAAGCCACAATCGGAGAAGCAAATTTAGGAGGTTGTGGAGAAGCCGAGAGGAGACCGAGTGGAGGCATCCACTCATGTAGAGACCTCCAGTAGGGGGAAATTTCGATCCAAGTGGGCAGAGGGATCACATGCATCCATACCTCCAGGTGTGAGGTGGGACGATGTGAAGTGATTGTCCCAAGAAGGCTGAAATAGGGGTAGGATCCTTGAGGTACCCAACCTCTTTGATTAGAACTTGCTACGGGAGCCCCGATGAGGAGTATCAAGACTGGCTGACTGGGTAGATACATATGCGGATGGAGCGGAAAACGGAGCTTCAGCATTAGAGTGTGTTTTTAGCCCAACAGGGAGGTTAGTTGGGATATTAGTTACTTAATTCTCAGTAACTGAGTTGCAGTGCAGCAGTGAGCAGCACAATGCAACATGATGAGAGGGGGTACAGTGTGGATGTAGTGTTGGGAGATCGGACCATCAGTAGCTCGGATGCAGCGGGAGGAATCAGTGTGATTGATGCAGTCAAAGATCAAAGTGACAGAGGCTAGAGCAGTCAGATACTGAAGAGCACAGAGGTACAAAGTTTTCAGTTGACAGCGGCAATAACAGTAAGAGACTTTGATGACAGACGCATCATTTTGATTCAAGTTGGATATTTTTTTGTTTCTAGAGTTGCTAGAGCAACAACACTAGGGAGAAGTGTTGCATGCAGAACATTCCAAAGGTTTAGGATCAAGTTCGAGTTGAATGCCTTTCTTGTTGAGAGGGAGTGTTGAAAATAGCAACAAGAAATGCTAAAAATAGCATTGCTATAAATAACATTTCAGGATATACTCCAACTCTGTTGGAAATAGCAAAAATAGAAATGTTAAAAAGAGCATTGCTATAAATAACATTTCAGGATAGATTCCAATTTTAATTAGTCCCTGAAGTAAAATTGAGAATTAAAATTCGAATTTAGTCTCACTAGTTGTTTGAAAAATAATTCATTAATTCATCTTGAGTTAATTAGTTGGAGAAAATCAAACATGAAGTCTTTATGAAGACATGCAACAGTTATCCCTTTGATTGAGGAAGTTGTCCCTTAATTAAGGAGATAAGGATGAGTTATATTTGAATTGTAATTAGTTAGCTCAGTTAACTGAGTTAAGTCCAGTTAAATTAGTTCCAAACAGTTGGAGGAACTAATTGTGAGTTCAGTCAGTTAATGCATGCAACTAGTGTTCTCTAGATAACTGAATATTCTCTCATAAATAACTCATGCATGTCAGTTCATACAGAGACCTAGTTGAGATTAAAGGAAGGGACAGTGTACTATCAGTTGGAGGAATTTTCCTATACAGGAAACTCATCCATGCAGAAGGAATTATCTCCTTAAGGATTGCGTAGTTATTTCAGAGGTCAGTGTTGTGTGTGAGGTGAGAATCACACATGTTGTAGTTGGAGGACCCAAGAGAAACTACGCAAGGAAATGGGAGGCTTGGAGGACTGAAGGAAGGCATATGTGTTGACTATTCTGTCTATGAGCAACAGTGAGGGATTGTACTGAGAGCTGGATAGCTTGTGAGCTAAAGCTTTGTGTAATCCTGAGATATTTCCACTTGTATGATAATATAGATAGCGAGGTTTTTAGCTAAGGTTTTCCCTAGAGTATTCTTCTGTGTTTCATGTGTATGATTTCTTCTTCTCTATTATATGTGTTCCGATTGATCTTCATCAAATTGATTAAGTTTCTGCAAAGTTTGATAGTAGAAGTAGATCAAGTATTTTGCTTTAGTTACATTGCATTATCAGGTGATCTACAGTGAGAATTTCTAGATGGTATCAGAGCTAACTGATCTATAGAGAAATTTCTACATGGTATCAAATCCAAGTTCAACAGAGCTTAGTTTATCGGAGCTGTGAACAGTATACGAAGAAGAGAATTCAAAGTAAAGTATAAAAAAAAAAATGGACCACGAGTTTGTAGAGAAGATCTGAAATTTTTGTGCAAAATTTTGAGAAAGAAATAGCAGATCTGGATTCCTTGCCAAAAAATACCCAAATTCAAAAAAAATTCCGCTAAATCGAAGTTTGGATGAGGAAGATCGCTGATTTAAAATCAGCTCTTTTTCCAGAAAATTTCGTGACGGCAAGAAAGATGAAATAGATTGGTGTGCTAGTCAAGAACCTATATGCACTTGAGGTACAAGATGCATGCAAAGCCTTGAGGATCAAGGCAAAGGTTAGATACTTGGTGGTTGAGAGGGAGAGTAAATTACCTCTCAAAATGCAGCGCCAGAAGAAGTCTTAGACAATTGTGGAGGAGCCACAATTTGTGAAGCAACGTCAAGAGGTTGTGGAGTAGCCACAACTGGAGAAGCCGAGAGGAGATCGAGTGGAGGCATCCACTCATGTAGAGACCTCCAGTAGGGGAAAATTTCGATCCAAGTGGGCAGAGGGATCACATGCATCCATACCTCCAGGTGTGAGGTGGGAAAACGTGAAGTGATTGTCCAAAGAAGGCTGAAATAGGGGTAGGATCCTTGAGGTACCCAGCCTCTTTAATTATACCTTGCTACGGGAGCCCCGACGAGGAGTAGTAGGACTGGATGAGTGGGTAGAGACAGATGCGGATGGAGTGGCAGGGGGAGATTTAGCATCAGAGTGTGTTTCTAGCCTAACAGGGAGGTCATTTGGGATATCAGTTACTTAATTCTCAGTAACTGTATTGCAGTGTAGCAGTGAGTAGCACGATGCAACATGATGAGAGGAGGTGCAGTGCGGATGAAATGCTGGGAGATCGGACCAGCAGTAGCATGAATGCAGCAGGATGAATCAATGTGATTGATGCAGTCAGAGATCAAAGTGACAGAGGCTAGAGCAGTCAGATATTGAAGAGAATAGAGGTGTAGAGTTTTCAGTCGATAGAGGCAATAACAGTCAGAGACTTTGATGATAGATGCATCATTCTAATTCAGGTTGGATATTTTTTTGTTTCTATAATTTTTGGAGCAAAAACACTAGGGAGAAGTGTTGCATGCAGAACATTTCAAAGGTTCAGGATCAGGTTCGAGTTCAATGCCTTTATTGTTGAGAGGGAGTGTTGAAAATAGCAACAAGAAATGCTAAAAATAGCATTGCTATAAATAACATTTCAGGATATACTCCAACTCTGTTGGAAATAACAAAAAATAAAAATGCTAAAAATAGAATTGCTATAAATAACATTTCAAGATAGATTCCAATTGTATTTAGTCCCTGAATTAAAATTGAGAATTAAAATTCGAATTTAGTCTCACTAGTTGTTTGAAAAATAATTAATTTAATTAATCTTGTGTTAATTAGTTGGAGAAAATCAAACATGAAGTCTTTGTGAAGACATTGTTTCTGGGAAAATTAGTGTCTTGTGAATGACTAACCCTCTAGGTTTGGCAGCTAACCTAGAAACAACAATTTAAAGAAATTCAATGATCTTTCCTATGAGTAATAGATAAGAGAAAGATATGAGGACCAACCTGGAACTTTCGCTTGATTCCTTGCTTGATCTCCCTCTCCTTTGGATGATCTCGTAACTCCTTCCCGTACTTAACACGCTTGGAGAGTACCTACACAATTATAGCAACAAAGACCTGTCAAAGCATCATGATCTATTACAGCATAAACATTACAGAATCAGAAATATAATGAACAAATGAAAGCATTCACAATTACAAAATCAATTGGGAAAAATCTCGAAGAACTTTATTAATAATAAGGACAATTACAACCCAGTTGTCTAATCCAGTGCCATCCTCCCAGCTTCAATCCTTCTTCTTCTCATGAATCAGCAAGAACACACCAACAATAATACAATGCTCTCTCCTCAATACTAAAACTAGCAGCACTTACTTACAATTCACAACAATTCAACCTTCTGATCTCTTAGATGGGAGATCCTTTTATAGATGATTGAAAGAGGGTGAGTCATCAATTGGGATGATGAATTCCATTCCATTTGTTGAAATTAGTTCCACAAGAGAGGGGAATTGGAGATGGTTTCCTAGTTCCCTTGGTCATCCTTGGGCAAATTCAGAGAGGCAAGTGGCACAGGAGAAGTTTCTAGAAGATTCCATGAGCAACCAACTAACAAACTGTCCCAGAATTATGTCCATCCACACCCATCGCACTTACTAAAGGGCCAAACTACGATGCATCTCACTTAGACAGTGTTGCAGGTGTGATGCATCTCACCCTAACATAGGGCTTTCATATATGGTTCAGTTTAGGCACTTTCTGGATGATTTCTGAGATGGAACTTTTAGGGAATGAGGCATTCAGATGAATAAGTTTCTTTATAGTATGAAACAAATCTTTTAGGGGTTGATGAAGCCTAATACATTGACATATAAGTTTGGGGTTGATGTGCCAACATATGTCTATAACAGTTGCCCCTAAAGCATGAGGTCATAAATGTTCATGTCGGGTGAAATGCTTTATCATGAGGATCAGAATTTTCGAGCTAGAAGGTGACCTGCATAAATTACAATACAATACATCATAATAATATGATTTTTCATGAATTAGCTGAGGGAGGCATTCCCATGCTCAACTTTATAAATTTTTCATTTCATGTACATAGATCAAATAGTCGTCTGCAGATACAGACTTGTGATTCTATAGATATAGAATCATCATCCATGATTAGGATGACCATCTGTGTAGAGCATTTGTACATTTGATGTTTTTGTATCCCTGAATATATCGCAGCCCGGATGGATGAAACTAGATCTGGGGTCTTCAAACTCGTTCAATATTTGCTCGATGTACAAGTCAAACCATGTGAAGAGATGTTCTGAGGTCGAACATGGAAAGACATCACCTGATTACCAGCCAATGATGTAAGCTGTTAATAGACACGAGAGGGATCACCGATAATGAAAATGATCCTCAAGGTACTACAGTACATTTCACGTGGTGTGAATATATGATCCGATGTCGAACACCATGCAAAATCTTTAGGTCGAAGGCCATTGATGTTAACCTGTCGTCGGAACAGAGAAACTTACCATTGATGTAAACAAGCTTCAAAGCACTAGAAGGGTGATTTTATGTCAACTTCTTGGATAATGAGCTGATGTCGACAAGAAGAGACTCGTCGTAGGAGGGCCTTTATGTATCCCACATCTACGACACAAAACAAAGCAAATGATTTATGGAGGTGAAAATGAACTGATGACCCAAGGTCTAGGAATGGCGGTCATGACAAAATGAAGGTTGGAAGTATTGCAATATATGAGACATTAACTGGATGACTTCTCTTAAACATGTCGGTGACACTGAGATGAATTGGTAGCATTAACTCCAAAAGATGGATGGTATGAAAGACCAATGGTATGATGACCGGTGAACGAAATAACCCAACCCAACTCAATCATGGAGACGAAGTGAAAGTGTTATGTTCGAGAGCGACTTGCTAACATAAACTCTTCAAGTTTTTCCCCTTTTTCCCCAGTCATTGTTGACCAGTGCCTCTTTATTTTTGTCAAGCTTGAGGAGGATAACATATGCTTGTTCTATAATTCACCCTTCGGGAAAACCCGTCTCTATTTGATGTTTTAACGAGTCTAGTGACAGTGAAACTCGGTCTCGTCTAGATGGACAAGTTTTTCACTATTATTTTAATGAGTTTAACGACAAGGATAACTCGGTCCTTTTCATGTTTAGAGAGTTTGAAAAGGGATGAAAAGAAAAAACTCTGTAAGTTATTTTTCGTAAAGTAATCCCTCGGTTTTGAAAAAGGATAAAATAATACAAGAGGGATGACGTTTCCAATACTTTAACGAGCTGGAAAAGACAAGCGCTCGACAATCTTTTCATGTTTAGAGAGTCTGAAAATTGTTTAAAGAGGACTTTATATTTTTCTTTTCATTTTTGAATCAAAGCTCGAAAAGAAGAGAAAAATTTTTCTTAGTGGTCAAAGATGCTCAATTCACTATTTAGCACATCAAATTTGTCGGTAGTTGTTCAACCTGCTCAAAAATCCATCAAATTGATTAACAATACATATTTATAGATGAAAAATGAATTAAAACTAACATTTACTTGAAGTACATGGAAAAGTAAACATAAAAGTAGTTTTAACATTTCATTTTAACCATTTCATTTCAAATATTGGATTTTGGAGCGTTGAAGTGATTCCCCCCCCCCAAATTTCACTAGTCGATTTCGAGAGATTCTGTGGATCATTTCCCATGCTGTCAGCACTAGGTAGGAGCTATCCTTATGCTCTTCAATTTTGTTCCATCTTTTTTCAATTCTAGGCAAGTTTCCTCATCTTTCTGGGCCTCAAGGGTTTAAAAAAGTCGTTCTCCAATCATCGCACTTTGCCTATATCAAAAAGTGCGATGCATACTGGGTTGCCCACATGCCACTTAGTATGCATCTCACCTTGCTCAAGAGCTAAGTGCGATGGGCGTAGAAGGGCAAGTTTGTACAATGTTTTTTCATCAAATTTTGAACTGTTTTTTGCTCAAAAAGGATCCTAACTCACCTAATGTTTGTATTTCAGATATTTGTTGGATCAAGATGGTCATTTCATGGCGAGAATGAGAACATGAAGAGGAGGATATGATTGCTTTACATGACCAGGGCACAGTGGATGCATTAAGGAACTGTGGTTTACTAAAGTTTTTTCGCTTATCCAGCATGAGACAACAGATAAGTTTGTTGCAGTATCTTCTTCATGCTTGGGATCCTATTGACCAAGTATTCCAAATCAGGGGTAAATCCATTCCTTTCATGATCGAGGATATTTATTTTCTAACGGGTTTTTCGAGACGTGGCACCCCTCTTTCACTATCAGGATTTGCTCGTGGGGGCAAATCAGTGAAAGATTACATTCGTCAGTTCTGCAGGGATGGATCCCAACCTAGCAGAGATGGTAAGATTAATATCTGGGATGTTACTGATCGACCTTTGAGGACCATTCCTTTTACCCTTGCTAGATTGGCTAGCAGTGCGGCCTTACACTTAGCGAACAGATCCTACATGCAGTATGCCTTTGAATGCCTGGAACCAAAGGTGTTCAACTGGTGCGAGGCGGTACTTCCTATCATGAAAGATAAAATGTCCAAAGTAAAGACTAGAAAAACCAAGAATTTTGGTTATGGATCCATTTTCACTAATTTTTCTTTGGAAAGAATCCCACTTATGCAACCTCAGAATATTTCACTGGGAGTGTTGGGACCGATGGAACCACAGATGCAGAGATGGGTGGACCTTATGGCTAGGCATGCTGGCTAGTCACAGGTCTCATTCTCATCTGCCTTTTTCGAGTGGTTCGACTGCCAAGAGATGGTGTTTGTGAAGTATCCATATGTAGGGATAGATTTCCGAGGCGATCCAGATTTGGCATTACCAGTCGGTGAGCAGTGGAGTGCTATAGGAAAAATGATTTGACCATATCTTTTCTTTTTAGTTTTCTATTGTTTTTGTATTTTTTGGATTGTTACCAAGACTAAATTAACTCATATGTGTGTGCAGATATCGGACCAATTCAACTAGTGGCACGCCCACGGGAGGAGGATGCTCCAGTGGGGGAAGTTGTAGGGAGGGAAGTCCTTAGGGATCTGGACATAGCGGAGACCCTTACACAACTGTAGGATTAGATAGAGGGATTAACTCTTGGCATTCCAGATGTCCAGACTGATGAATTACCTATGAGGCTACAACACCATACTACTAGTGTACCGAGTCATTGGACTAGGCTCTTGCTCATGATAGCACAGGTGGTGACCTGTTATCACCAGCATCACTAGTCTAGGATGTTTTTCTGCATTCATTTTGAGTTTCTGGGTCAGATGACCGATTTTGTCTTGGACACAAAACATTTTGTGAAAACTTATAAACAACTATCTATTTTGACTTTTGGAGTTTTATTTTGGTTAAGTGATGAAATCCTATGCAAATGTTGATGTGAAATTCTTTCTTTACATATGCTGCAAATGTCTATTTAACACATAGTTTGCTAATGAATCAGTCAATTTGTTTAAGTTTCTAGAAATGTGTTGATATTGAACGAAATAAAAATGTCTTTCCAAAATCCTTACTCTTAGGAACATGTGATGAATCGCTGGGTTTTGAATGGAATAAACGCTAGTAAGTTGTAGAATTACCAGTTGTGAATCTAGCCTAATAATGATTCGGTGTATGCCATGTGAAATGGAATTAGAGAGGAGTTCAATCAACGCTTGGTGATGTTTTTTGTCAATCGACCAATACATACCCCTCTGAAACTCACTAACTCGCCGCTTGGAGCGAAAATGGCCCAAGTTGTAGAAGATAGGTTCTGCGTGCTATGACTAGCTCTGTCGGCATACCCAACAAATGGTT
The DNA here is from genome assembly GCA_031772625.1 of Pinus tabuliformis. NCBI lineage: Eukaryota > Viridiplantae > Streptophyta > Pinopsida > Pinales > Pinaceae > Pinus > Pinus tabuliformis. The sequence continues at coordinate 423,732,415 of CM062820.1, read as the reverse complement.
CCAAAAATTTTGACATCTGCAACAAATGTGAAGTGGATTACCTAACCAAAATGACAACTCTAAAAGAAACACACAAAAATGCAATGAAAGCATATATACAATGAGTTTTACTACACTTAATCAAGCATAGTAACATTTGAGATACAACCCGTTTCGGGGCTGCGACAGTGGAATCCCATCATAATCGACTAACTCATAGGCTCCTTTTGTCAACACACGTTTAACGATATAAGGGCCCATCCATAATGGTTCAAATTTCCCTGCTCCTAACTTGTTAGAATCCTGATCGTAAAGCAAGACCAGGTCACCTTCTAAGAAGACACGAGGCTTAACATTTTTGTCATATTGTGCCTTGATGCATTTCTTATGTGCTTCGTTAGCCAATGCGGCATCACGACGGGTTTCATCTAGATGGATTAATTCCAAGAAACAAGCTTCTTCTTCAGAAGTTTCGGGTAGCAAGTCGATTGCGAGCTTGAGGGATGAGATTTCACACTGAATTGGTAAGACTGCTTCTAGACCATACACCAACTGAAAGGGCGTAAATCTGGTCGCATTTCTCACCGAGGTCCGGTATGCCCATAGAGCTGAGTACAGGATTAAATGCCAATTCCATTTATGGACTCCAATCATTCTTTGCAGCATGCGCTTAAGGACTTTGTTGATTGCCTCAACTTGTCCGTTAGCCTACGGATAATATGGAGTAGAACTATCATGGGACAGTCCTAATTTGGTAGTTAACTCGATCATCATGTGATTGCGAAAATGTGACCCATGATTTGTGACTATAGCCTGTGGCACACTGAATCTAGAAACTACATGATTGAAAAAAAAAAGAGTAGTCGTTTCGCCACTGTTGTTCAATGTAGGCATCGCCTCGGCCCATTTGGTAAAGTAGTTGACAGCGACTATAATATACCCATGCCCCCCGACCGAGGTGGGGTTACATGTCATGAAATCAATGCCCCATTTTGCGAATGGGCCAACAGCAATGACTGGATGTAGTGGTACAGGTGGTAATCTGGTTTTATGATCAAAAATCTGACAAGCAAGGCAACTTCTGATTGCAGATATGCAATCTTTGAATATTGTTGGCCAGAAGTAACCAGCTCGTAAGATTTTTTGTGCAGTTGCATAACCAGATAAATGCCCCCCACAAGCACCTGAATGATAGTCATTCAAATCTTTTTCGGCCTCCTCATGCGTGTGGCACCTTCGTAAAATTTTATCGACACCACGACAATAAAGTGTATCACCAACGATTAGATAATCTTTGGCTTGGTATCAAATACATCATTGTTTAGAGCGAGAGGTGTTAGGCCTAAAAGATTGGGTTTGGAGATAGACCAGTATATCCCCATACCATGGATCACTTGATGATATCAAAAATAGAGTCTCATCCACGATTGATGCTTCTGATGTTAAATCGTTGGAGGACAAGGGAAGGTCGCAAAGTAGCTCTGCAAAGACGAGAGACTTCTTTGATTTGGGTTTGATGAATTCCAGATCAAACTCTTGCAATATTACTATCCATTTGGAATATTTGCCCCCTAGCAATTGACGTGATAGGATGTTTGTCATAGGGTTGCAATCTGACACAATGGTAGTTTTGTGAAGGAGAATATAATGTTGAAATCTTTGTACAGCTTGAACGACTGCTAAAGCCAACTTTTCAACGTAAGAGTACTTTCTTTTTGTATCATTAAGATTGCGACTTAAATAATATATAGGATATTCAATTCCATCATCTTCTTGGACTAAAACCATACCGATGGTTGTATCTGCAGTGGCGGGATACAGGTAAAAGTCTTTTTGATAGTTGGAGGCATACATTAATGATGCTTTTATCAGGGAATTTTTGAGAGCATCAAAGGAAGCTTGAACAACCTGATCCCAATGGAAGGGTACCCCTTTCTTCAAAAGATGTGTATAACCTTTAGCAAGCTCAGCATAATTTGGAATGAACCTCCTCAGAAATTTTTCCTTCCCTTGAAGTCTCTGGAAAAATTAGAAAGAAAAAGTGTCGTAAAATTTTTGTTTTTGTCGAAAAGAGAAGTGTCGTAAATTCTTCCTTCCGTTGATAATCAATTAAACTATTTTTGATGCATTTGATTTGATTTGTTTACATTCAAAGTGTCGAAAGCATATTTCTTCACTCTTGAAAGTGTCGTTTTGAGTCTTCCTTTCTCTTTTTGAAGAAAAAATTGTCAAAAATTGTCATTTTGAGTGAAATATTTTGAATCATTGTTGCATTTAGTTTTCCTTTTTTAAATCATACACAGTAAGGAGAGCTGAAAACAAATACATGCATTTGAATTTAGCATTTTTATTTGTGTGCAAAAAAAGATGATTTATGGAAATTCACTAGTGTGTGCTCTTTTCTCTTTGCTTAAAAGCACTTTTATCTTCTTTCCCTAGTAGTTATGATTTTCATTGTTCAGTTTAGGCTTTCAGATATGGTTCAGTTTAGGCACTTTCTGGATGATTTCTGAGATGGAACTTTTGTGGAATGAGGCATTTAGATGACTAAGTTTCTTTAGGGTATGAAAAAAATCTTTTAGGGGTTGATGAGCCCTAATACATCGACATATAAGTTTGGGGTTGATGTGCCCAAATATGTCTATAACAGACATGCAACAGTTACCCCTTTGACTGAAGAAGTTTTCCCTTAATTAAGGAGATAAGAATGAGTTGTATTTGAGTTGTAATTAGTTGCTCAGTTAATTGAGTTAAGTCTAGTTAAATGAGTTCGAAACAGTTGGAGGAACTAATTGTGAGTTCAGTCAGTTAATGCATGCATGCATGCAACTAGTGTTCTCCAGATAACTGAATATTCTCTCATAAATAACTCATGCATGTCAGTTCAGACAGAGACCCAGTTGAGATTAGAGGAAGGGACAATGTACTATCAATTGGAGGAATTTTCCTATATAGGAAACTCATCCATGCAGAAGGAATTATCTCCTTCTAGATTGCGTAGTTATTTCAGAGGTTAGTGTTGTGTGTGAGGTGAGAATCACACACGTTGCAGCTGGAGGACCCAAGAGAAACTGCGCAAGGAAATAGGAGGCTTGGAGGACTGAAGGAAGGCATATGTGTTGTCTATTCTGTCTATGAGCAACAGTGAGGGGTTGTACTGAGAGCTGGATAGCTTGTGAGCTAAATCTTTGTGTAATCCTGAGATATTTCCACTTGTATGATAATAAAGATAGCGGGGTTTTTAGTTGAGGCTTTCCCTAGAGTATTCTTCTATGTTTCATGCATATGATTTCTTCTTCTCTGTTATATGTGTTCTGATTGATCTTGCTCAAATTGATTAAGCTTCCGCAAAGTTTGATAGTAGAAGTAGATCAAGTATTTTGCTTTAGTTACATTAAATTATCAGGTGATCTACAGTGAGAATTTCTACATGGTATCAGAGCTAGCTAATCTATAGAGAAATTTCTACACATGAGTGGATGGAGGAGAGACAAAATGTGTTTGACTAGAAAAACTAGAAGTACCTTGGCAAGAGCATGCTTAACCAAATGCTCAATGGAATCAACCAATACACTATCCTTGGTGATTGGTCTTCTGAATGATTTCTATCTATGGAGAAAAGGAGCTACATGAATTCTCTTGAGTTTTTTAGCATAATCATGGGTGATATGCCTAAGAGCATTCACTTTAGAGGGAGGAGCATAGTGTAAAGCTCTTTGGGAAGACTCTAGGTTTTCAAGATCATAGACAACATCTTCATAGTCTCTCTCTCTCTCTCTCTTAGAATGCTTAAAATGTGTAGATGGATTACGGGGTGGGGTGGAATTTTATTCACCATAAGTGTGTGCTTCATGAGAATGAGAATTCTACAAGCCATGCACCTCAAGGCCCTCCTTCTAACACCAAAAACTGTTGACAAGGAAAAATTTCCTAACAACCGTTTGGGAACTCTTTGGTGTGAGATCCCAACTAGACTTCATATTGTTTGGGATGAGAGCCCCATCTATATATTGGGTCCATAACCTTTCTCAATTTTGGGAATGCAATGAGATATCAACCATTGTCACAACAGGACATGCAAATTATAGTCTACAACTATCTAGTGCATTAACACTATCTAGGAAGCAAAGGAGCTAGTGAACACACAACTACATAGGAAAGGACAAAAATGTAATCCAAGATAACAAACAAAACAAAAAAAGATTCAACTTTCTAAAACAAGTGAAGATATCAACATTTAGATCTAATAATTTCTCATAAATGAAAGTAAAAAAATCGAAACAATAAGCACGTGTGACATACCATCTAACTTACATAATAGTCCATAACCTAACAACACATATCCCATAAAACACATGCATACATGAATTTTTCAAGAAGAGTTAGATACAAAAAAAGGATGCATGCAATGAACAATCCCGACAATGTCCTTTTAGGCTTCTGAATATTACAACAATAAATACAAAAGTACCCACCTCCCAAATCCAATCTCCAAAAAAATTAATCAAAGATCAAAATTCCTTTCAAACTGAGAGTTTACAATTTTCTAGGCATAGTTTGGTAATTTCTATCTATGAATATTGAGATTTTTGGTAGATCAGTTGCAACTCTTCAACTTCCTCTAATCTACAAATTAAATAAATGAAAATAGTTTTGAAACTCTCATGCACAAGATGAAAACTATTATGATCTGAGTGGATCTTCAATTAATAACCTCATGATGCCTTCAAAACATGGCACATGGACTCACATGAAGACGTAAACATTATTAGAATTTAAAAAACCAAACAACCAATATTTAATTCCCAACAACTAGTAATTGAACAAATGCATGGCTAATTTCCAAGTAGTTAAAATTCAATGGAAGCAAATAATGAAGTAAACCACATAAACATAAATATATTTCTGCCCAAAAAAGCAGTTCTTCATTAATTAAAATCAAAACTTACTTGGGCTCCAAAATTTGGATAATGGACCAACTGAGAAAATATAGATTACAGTATGCCAGATCTGATGCAACAGATCTGCTCTCTCTTATAGATCGGAATCTCTAGCTCCTTTGCACTATCTCATACCCAACACACGTTCACTGAGATGCCACTCTAAATCTCGCGTTGTTGTTTATGTGTCTTCTCCTCATCCTAGCCTTGCATTTAAAACTTTATATTGAGCCAAAACCATATCCCTACCCCTAACCCTAATCTCAAAGTGATTGATGGTCAAGATTAGATCACACCTCACTTGAGATAAATGGCTAATAATAAAAATTATTCATCAAAGTAAATAATATATTTTTTCTTTTATTTTAGCTCAATAAGCCAACATATTAATATGCATTTTTTTTTTTCTTGAAGTTAAACATAGGCTAAGTTACATCAAAAAATTTCTCAACCTAGAGAAAGTTTCCTAAGGTGATATGTGGGTGACTCTTGCATGCCTAGACACAAAGCCTGTGCATAAGTACCTTCCTGAGCTAAAACTTTAACACTCCCTCTTAGTAAGGGAGGTACTTCTAGAAGAATGTCCTCCACCTAGATATGTATCCATGCCCATATAAGTAGTTGTAGCTTCTTGCTTTGATCCTGAAGCCTATCCTACTACCTGACTTGAAAATTGAGTTGAGAACCTCTTACAATTAGCCATGCTCCGAGGAGTACTATCACACTCTTGAGCATTTATCAGTGCCATATCATACCAGTTGAGTCTCTTGGTAGTACCTTAAGTATCACTCTTCCTAGTTAGTTGTCCCATCTTAGTAACTGATCTTATATCCAAGATCCCCTCGGATACACCCACAAAGTATCTTAACAACATTTATGATTGCCCTTGTCTGATGCCAAGCACTACTATTGCATCCAAGGTCGCTCCCTCTAAATATATAAGCACCTATCCATCTCATAAGAAACCTCTATATCCATCATCCTTTAAGGATGATATTGAGAGCACATATACCATCATCCCTAGAACAAATAACATCCACGTCACCTCTAGAAATCCTCTTGAATCTAGTTGGAATTTTATAGATCCAACCCCCTTCACTGCATGCATGGTAGTAGTCCCACTAAACAAACTATAGTATAAGCCTGTCTTTGAAATATCACATAACACTGACCTCATCCCATCATGTGACTAGATGCTCTACTTTCCACTAGCTATAACCCATTTTCTTCATGCACAATAGTACAATTGTCCAAAATATAGGCAACAAGATAAAACTTTTTCTCAGATATGTTTGAACAATCATTAATTTTAGTTGATGTTGTTGTAGCCACCCGCACCTCCTTCTTCTTCTTCTTTTTATATGTACATTGGCTCACATAATGACCAGTCTTGTGACATTCAAAGCACTTCACTTTTCTCATGTCCTTCACGAAAGAAGATCCCCCACTTCCCTTCCCTTCCCTTTTATTTCCCCCTTTGCAGAAATAGCAACATTTTTCTCTTCATCCCACCATCATGTTGGCTTGCAATTTTGGAACATCTCCTTGTCTCTTCTGGTATGAAATCATCCCATAATCTATCCCAACTTTTCCTGTGCAACAATCACGTCGATAAAGACATCCCATTTTGGAGGAAAGCCATCTAAGGATGATATAACCAACTCTTCACTATTAATAGTTTCCTCCACTTCTACTAAATATCTCTAATCTAAGTAATCTTGATAAGGTATGATACAAATATGTCAGTTTCAGACATCCTATCATTTCTTAGTTTCTCTTTCAACACCATCTTCTTGTTTTGATTTTTACTTTGGTATAACTTGGTTAAGGATTCCCACACCTCAAAGGCATTCTTCTTCCCTACCACGTGAGGTATAATATGGTATTTAAGTGAATCCATGATTATTATCTTGGCCTTCACATTCCTCTTATTAAAATCAAGCTAACTAAGTAGGATATGTAGGAATATTGACTACCTTCTCTATAATGTCCCACAATCCTTGTTCCTAAAATGAAAAAACAATCTGCTCCTTCTATGGGCTAAAGTTTCTTGCCATATTTAACTTGTCATTATAATGTAACCCAGTAGCCATCACAAAACAAATTGTCCAACATAAATTTTCACTTCATCTTTTTTTATTATTATCTGGCTAGCCCACTGTGTCACTTGGGCCCGCACCGTGCTATCTTGAAACCTGATTGTGATCTGAGCTTTGTTTCTCTAAAGCTACGACCAACCACTGAAATGTGTCATCCTAGTCATTACCGAAAGCTTGATGTTGTTTTTTTTTCAGCTAGTCATTAGTCAGTGTTGGTGCTTCGATGACTGAGTGACGGTTGTTGACAATTGTCTTCCTACCGACTACTGGTAGCTATCTTTCTTGGTGGTTATTGGTAGTTGTATTTCCTTGTGCATGTTGTATAGGTGAATTATCACCTACTCAAATACTTCCCCAAGTTGTTCAATGTTTTCAACCTAGTCTCCCAAGGACTAGTTACGGTTCGACTGGCTCTCCCTCGTTGTGACTGTCCCATTTCTCCCTGTCGAGTCATGCACCCTTCTACCAAGCAATGACTCTGTTGACCCTTCACTGTTGGATTCTTCCTCAAGGTGGCTTAGTATGTGTTTGTGTTAAACCTAACCTAACTGCTAAGGGACTTGAAGACTGTCTTTTTTCGACTAATGATTGTGCATACCATGCTCTACACCTAACACACGATTGCTAGTGGTTGGTGGTCTTGTTGTTGCCTCTATGTCCTTAGCCCATTGTGTTGGCTTGTCAGATTTGGGTCACTTCAATGAATTCCTTGTCACTTACTGACTTCTATCTATGGTGTTTATTTCTTCCACCCTCTTGCACCATTAGATCATAACTCCGCACCTTTGAACCATAACTCTGTGACTATGTAGAACATCAGGCAGTCTGTGCGTCTGTGCCATTGTCCAATCGAATGGCCTAGAGGTTGTTGCCTTGACAACTAGTTGGATCTGACTTTTCGACCTTGGATGACAACTGGTGGGCTCCGACTGGCTAGATCGGGCCATTGCCCACGCACGAACACTCAACCTTTTTTAATTTATTTTTTCTTTGAAAAAACTTCTAGTTCCTTTGATCCCAACCAAACTCGGCTCCAAGGATATTATAGAAACTTGGTACCTACAATTCTGATATTGATTCAGAGTTGGCACTCTGATACCATTTTAGAATTTATGAAATTATCACCCTGTATTTAATTTCCATCAATTAATAATTGAATAAATACATGGCTAAGTTCCTAACACATAAAATTCAACGAAAGAAAATTATGATTTGAATCACATAAACATAAAAATATTTTTTCCCAAAAAATTAGTTCTTCATTAATTAAAATAACAACTTAATTGGGCTACCAACATGGGATAATGGCCCAACTAAGAAAATATTTACAATATACCAGATCTGATCCAACAAATATGCTCTCTCTCGAAAATTTGGATCTCCAGCTCCTCTGCAGTCTCCTGGACCCAACACATGCTTATTGAGATGTTGTTCTCAATCTTGTGCTATTGTCATGTGCATTCTACTCACCCTCACCTTGCGTTTATAACTTTATTTTGAGCCAAAACCCTAATCCTAACCCTAATCTCAAAGTGATTGAAAATCGAGATTAGATGTCACCTCACTTCGGATCAATGGCTAAGGTTAAAACTTATTCACTAAAGTAAATAATTTACTTTTTCTAAATTTAACTCAATAAGACAACATATTAATATGTCATTTTTTCTAAGTTAAACTTAGGCTAAGTTACATCAACAACTTTCTCAACCTAGAGCAAGTGTCCTAAGGTGATATGTGTGTGATTCCTGCATGCCTAGACACGAGGCCTATGCAAAATTACTTGCCCAAGCTACAAAATTCAAAAAACACTTGACCTTATTAGGTGAAAATATCTTCATGCTACCATGATCTTCATATTTTTCTTGGGAAAGCATTGATCAATCCTTCTCGAATGAAAATAAGTATTCATTTATGATAATGTGAAATTTCTCCCATTGATTAGTCAATATCTTTCTCCAATTTTTGTTGTACATTCAAAGTTCAACTAACAATAATGGAAGCACAATTTTTTTCTAGTTCAAAGCTTCGCTTGAAGTCTGGATATATTTTCTGGGTTCCTGATACTTCAAATCTACAAAAAACAATACTTCTTGCAAATAGGTTCTTTAATTCTATTTAGCAACTAACAGGGACACTGATGAAGACTTTGAAGTGAAGCTCCCTCATTTACTGGGCTTGGATTTCTCCTTAAATTCAAGTGAATGAGGTTACTCATTCTACTAATGTGTGCAACTGTTTTAAACAATTTTCATGTATAATATTTCTTTCAACTAAGAGCTTCCTTTCCTCAATTATCCTCCAAAGTGATAGCCCATGGATTACAATTTCCTACATAATCAATAGAAATAACAAATAATCATAATAGATACTGGCCTAACATACAAGTTGAAAAATGACCTGAGACTAATTTTCAAGGGTGTTTTTTTTTTTTTTTTTTTTTTTTTTTTTTTTTAAATTTAATGTGTGTGTGTTACAATGGCTTTGGAAGCCCAAAAACTAAATAAAAACCTCAAATTTTGACCCTATGACTCAATGAATAAGGTCTATAAAGTATTGTAGCACCATATATATGGTAAGTCGAGAAATATGGAAAAAATAAAGGCTTAGGGGAGCAATAATTCTCAATACTTATGGTTATTTATGCGCTACATAGGCTAGAGAGGCAAAAATTTGGTAAAAAACCTCAAAATTTTGATTGTTGGAGGCTCTGTAGCACAATTATGAGGACTTCTGTTGTGTTATAGATATAATGGGAAGCTCAAGGAGACTCTTTAGAACATACTTGAGAATCACTAGAGAACTATGACATTGTTTTAGTGACTTACACTATGGTACAAATGTAGGATGAAGCCAAATATGGTGAAAAAACTTCAAAAATTCACTAAGACCAACCTTGGAGTGCAACACAAATGATTAGTAGTGTGATCTAATGCATGGTAGAGAGTTAATGCAATGCTATAGGAAAGAAAAATGCTAAAAATTGGACAAATAATTCAAGTGTAATATCTCCCCAAGGATTTCCCTAGTAACCTAGGAGGAGCAGGGCATCTTTGAGTTTCTTGATTGACTAATAACCCCTAGTTAATCCCATAATTTTATATCCCTTTTTTCAAGATATTAGAGGGATAATAATACCTCCAAAACTCTAGATATTCCTGTTAGCGTGGCCTTAAATCTTGGTGAAAAGGTGGGGCCTCTCAATTCCCTCCAACCAAAAGGCATTGAGAGGAATTGAGGGGAGGTTGTTGTCAGATCCACCACAAGCAGAAAGATTGAACATGACACTCTTTTTATTGTTTTTTTTGTAACCTATAGTAACTTGGTAGCTCATGTGACATGGAGTTACCAATAAACCTCTATGGGTCTACGACATGTCCTTCTCTCCATAAACTGGGTCACGACCAAAGAGATTTGAACCTTGGATATCCTAGTTACCATAAACTCACATTACTTTGATCACCAATTGAGTTTCCCCCTGGGACAACATGACACTCTTGAACATGGTACATTCAATGTCATTTTTCAAGGATGCAAAGTTGATATTTTGGGTTGATGCATTAATTTGGGTTATAAAAGGAATGAAAGGAAAGGAAAGGAAGGAAATGAAACATACACACACACATAGAAATATAACAAAAAGCACAATAATATTGTGAAAAACCAACTTCTATTAATATATGAAATAACAAAATATTCTAGAGCACAAACTTGCTAGAATGGTAGCTATCTCTAAAGATAGAAAGACGGAGGCCACACACATTTGCAAAAGCTATTGCAAGAGGTTAAAAGAATGGAATTTTAATGTAAAGAAAGAATCCTAGAGGTCCAAAACTATAATATTAGAAGATGAAGTTCCAAAAGGTTTGCAAGACTCGTTGTGGTTAGTTTCTACATCAACTTCTTAGGGGCTCAAATTTTGCACAAAATATTTGTTTGGGCTGCATAATAGCTTCTAGTTTGTGAATGTCTATAGGATATCATCCATCTTCCTCATGAACATTGTTGAAGCATTAGTCAAGCCAAAGGGCATGAATACAATAAAAAATTACCTTCCTTATATTTGAAGGTTTTCTTTCATACATCATTTTGTTTAATTGGAACCCGAAGATCATATCACTTCAGATCAATCTTACTAAAGAACTTGGAACCTTTAAGCTAATCAATAATATTGAAAATATGGGGGATCCTGTATCTATTCTTGACAATGACTTAGGGCTTTATAATCAATACAAAGTCCCCATGTCCTATCCTTCTTCTACACCGATGTAATTAGACTCCTACAAGGCAAGGAGCTAAATCGAATTTGGCCCCTTTGGAAGAGCTCATGAATCTGACTTTTTATTTCCTATTTTCAAAGAGAGAGCATCTATATATTGGGCCATTAGGTAAAGGAGCACCAACTATCAATTCAATTAAGTCTTTGACCTAGAAATGTAGAGGTACCCACAAAGGTGGAACAAAGATATCTATCTATTTCTCTACAATCTTATCCACCTACTTCTGTTGTGTGGAGAGGCCTAGTGTTGAGGCTATGGTGGTCACAGTGACCTTCCTTTCACCTTCTAATTCAAGCATGAAGAGGAAAAACTTTAAAGTTTTAGATATTACCTTTCAACAATGTTGTGTTGAGATCAACGAAATTTCAACAGTTGGAACTACCTCTAGTATAGTTGACCTCCTAAAGTAATAATGACACTACATGAAAAAGAATCATAAACAACATGGCATTTACACATATAATGTTTTCCTAAAAGAACATCATAAACTTCAAGTGGGTTGACATCACATAGTACCTCATCTTTGAAGAGATTGATGCCAAAGGATAAGTGTCATTGCTGGCTGACATGGATGTCTTGTCCATGGTTCGACCAACCAAGGGTTTATGGTTGGGGTTGTGGCACTGTCAACAACTTTGTTGGAATCATGATTTCCATTACACAAAAACCCGCAGGTGTTATTAAACACATGCATCGCCAGAGTTAACGGATCCACGAGAGGTGGTTAAGCACATGTCGTGAAACACACGGGGAGCACTAGTTTCTCCAATGTCTAATAATCTCCCCCCCAACGTGAGCCAAGTGTGATTCAAAGTCGAGACCTTTGGCTCTGATACCACTTGTTGGAATCACAATTTCCATTACACCAAAACCTGCATGTGTTAGTAAATGGACGTATCACCAAAGTTAACAGATCCATGAGAGGTGGTTAAACACATGCCATGAAACACATGGGAAGCGTTGGTTTATCCAGTGTCCAACAAACTTCAATATCTCGATTAAATTTTTTGAGATTAGGTTCTTTTGGATCTCATTGTTAAGAATGAGATGTAGTGGGGCACCCTTCATCGAAATATATGAATGAAAGAGGTGCTCCCACTCTTCAAGATCCTAAGGATATTTTGGTTGGATCTTTGTGGTCATGCTAGTAACACTGATTTTCACATTGATGATTTTATTTCCCTTACCCTATTCTGAAAAATAATTAGAGATAGATACTATTTCCTTTTCTTTAATCTCTACTAACAATGATTGTTTTGAGTGACATTCATTAATGTTGTGCTAAGGGATTTTGTTGAACTCACACCACTTTCTAGTGTTTTTTTTCAACTTCCCATTACCCTTCTTTGCCTATGAATTGGGCTTGTTGTATTGAAGTTGGATCTCATTTATCTTTCCCTTGTTTTCCAAGTTTGGGCCACCTTTTATAGGTTTCTATTATGGTAGATTTGTGGACTTGAACTCTTTCTTATTCATTTACTTCAATTTCTACTCAATTTTGACAACACATTAAGAGGCTCCCAGTGCATAGATGTGCAAGAAATCCATCTTCATTTGGTAGTACCTTTGCATACAAATATGATACTTCAAAAACAAATTCCACTCAGAGTCTTTGGAACCTAGTTTTGAGTGCAAGATATGGAAAATATTGGTGTACTCCAACACCATCTATTCTCTCTCTTGTCATAGTTTTTCCATCTCTTTCACCATAGTTTCCTACAAGGTAAAATACTCCTTAAGGACATCAAAAAAAGTGTCCCAAGTGGGTCCTTCCTTGAATATCATAGACATATTCATTTTTTCTCTCCCAGTAACCTTCCCACTAATATTTGACATGGGGAAGGGATTTCAATAGTGCAAAGATGATATTTTTATTGTCAGAATTTTTTTGGACAAAGTAATAGCACTCTAATAGATTTAACCATTTCTCCAAATCATATTCATCTATTTGTCCTTAAAATAATGGGATATAAAATCTAAATTGTACCTTTAAGGGTGTCACACCTCCAAATTTGTTGTTGGTGTAAGGTTCCTCGACTATTGTCAGAAGTTGTCGAAGGATGTGGGAAAAATTGTCCATTATCTCAATCCTTTGTTTTTCCAGTGCTTCCTCAAGTAACAACTTGATCGGATGTCCTACTCTATCATCTCTCTCTTTCCCCATTGGAGGCTAGTTGGATTGGAGAGAGAAATCGTTCCCAAGTGAAACTAATTGAGACACCTCTCTCTATACCCTAACCTTGTTAAGGACATGCACCAAGAAACAACGGGGAGTATATTGTTTTGATACCACTAATCCATGTTGTACAAGGAACATAATTAAAGGTAAGAAATGAAATGAAACATCACACACACACACACACAAATATAATAGAGCACACAATAATATGGTGAAAACCCAACTTCTTGAGGATGAAACTTTTGCATACAATATCCATTTTGGTTGCACAATAGTTAATTGGAAAGAACTATCTAACGAATACAAAATTAAAATAGGGCAAGGGCATGTCATGGCAACCCTTGGCTCCCCAAATTTCCAAAAGATGTATTTTAGGGCCTGAAAACAACCCTAGAAGCTTGGAACCCAAAAAACCATAGAAAAATTTCCAAGAATATAGAGAAACATTGAGTTAGTGGAAGAGGTGGGTGGCCATCGATATCCACCTAGATCAGCCCTTCCCATTTAGGAATTAATGGTATCCATTCTGTCATGTTCCCTCATCACATGGAGAAACTTCTATTGAATTTGACTACTTGTGAGCCACTTGTCTTGGTGAAGAAGTTGTTTGCTTTGACAACAATAAAGTTGTATGTGTTGTTGGCGAGTATCCTTTGTCTTGGTGTCGATGATTTGATCCATTATATTCAATATAGTTAGGATATAGTTATATGTGGGCCAATTGTTCGACAACCTTTTAGGTGTGCAACAAAGGTGGAAATATGGTCAAAACAACTCCACATTAAATACTAGGTGGAAGCCAAGGAAAGGGGAGATACTCAATTCAAAAGCATTTTCACCAACAACCCTTGTGATTATGTAAAGCCCATATCGAAGTGGTATGATCCTCATATGGGGGCCTATGAGGCACTCTTTCTATGAATGCAACCACACCTTATCACCAACTTGAAACTTGTGTGGAACCATGTGTTGGTCATGTTGCTTCTTATATTTAGCATTGAGATTATGTAGGGTATCATGAACCTATTATTTAAGGTGTTGGATCCATTAAAAAAAATTGGATTCTTTATATACGTTGAGTTTAGCATGGTAGGACTTTTCTAATGAAGATGCAATGGGCATAGCTACATCAATTGGGGTAATGCTTAGAACCCCAAGCACACGTGAAAGGGATTTTGGTTAATAGAGTTGTGGAGGGACTTGTTATAGCTATGTTGAACATGTGGAAGGATTTCAACCCATGTATGTGGATGTTGATATTTTTACATGCACAATATATGCGAAAACATCTTATTGACCACTTTTATTTGTACATGGTGTTAGATTAACTTCTTATCAATCTTACAAAAGAACTTGGCACCCTTAGGTTGAGTAGGGGTATCATCAGTGTGGGGGATTGGGTATCTATTCTTGATGGTGATAATCAATACAATCTCCATGTCCCATCCTTCTTCTATACTAATACAATTGGGATCTTGCAATGTGAGGAGCTTAATTGAATGTGGCCCTTTTGTATGATCTCATGAATCTGGCATTTTATTTCCTCATTTGCCAATATAGATCATCTATATATCAAGCCATTAGGTAAAGGAGCACCAGGTATCAAATTTGTTTAGTTTATAACTTGGAAGTGTAGGGGCACCCCCATAGGTGGAGCAAAGATATCTTTGTATGTCTCTATAATATTGTCCACTTGTTATTGTTGTATAGAGAGACACTATGTTGAGGCTATGGTGGTTGCAGTAGCCTTCCTTTCATATTTTGACCAAACCATGAAGAGGACAAACTTTGTAGTCTAAGAGATTACCTTTCGACATTTTTTTTGCTAAGATCAATGAAATTTTAGTAGTTGGAACTACCTTTAGTGACTTATGGAGCTGATATCCTGAAGTAACAATGACAATATGGGGAGGAGACTCATAAATAACATGACATTTCCACAAGGTTTTCCTAAAAGTACATCACAAACTTCAACTAGGGAAACATCACACAATACCTCATCTTTGAAGAGCTTGATGCCATAGGACAAAAGACATTTTTCATTCAATGCCTTGACCATGGATTAACCAACAAATGGTGTGTGGTCGGGGGCATGGCACTATCAGAAGCTTCAATATATTGATTCCCTCAACTGAGATCAATTTCTTCTGGCTCCTGCTATCATTGACGAAATATAGTGGGGTCCCCTTCACTCACATTTATGAATGGGAGAGGTGTTCCCCCTCTTCGGACTCTTATGGCTCTTCTACTTGGATATTTGTGGTTGCATTGGTAGCACAAGGTTCTGCATCAATGATATTCTTTCCTTTATCATGTTCTAAATTAGAATCAAATACAAAGTTTGTTTCCTTTTCTTAAGCTCCACCAACAATAATTGTTTTGAGTGGGATTCATAAATGTTGTTCCAAGGGCTATTGTGAAACTCACCACACTTTCCATTTTCCTTTTTTCCCTTCACATTACCCTTCTTTGACTATGACTTAGGCTCGTTGTATTGAGGTTGGATCTCCTTGCCATGTTTCTTGTTTTTTGAGTTTGGTCCACCTTTTATAGGCTTTTGTTGTAGTGGATTTTCAGACTGGAACTTTCACTTATTCCTTTTCTTCAATTTCTACTCAATTTTGATAACATATTGATAAGTGGCTCTCAAAGAGGAGATGTACAAGAAGTCCATATTAATTTGGATGTACCCTTGTAGCCCACTATGATACTTTAGAACCATGTGCCGCTAAGAGTCTATGATACCTATATTTGAGTGCAAGGTATGGAAAGTATTGGTGCACCGTGGCACTATCTGGACCTATATTTGAGTGAAAGGTATGTAAAGTATTAGTGCACCGTGGCACTATCTGTTCTATCTCCTATTGTAGGGTTATCTGTCTTGTGTATTAGTAATCATAGTTGGAATTCCTCTTAAGGTCATTAATAAAAGCTTCCCAAGTGGGTCTTGACTTAAATATCGTAGGCTCTTCTTCGATTTATATCTCTCAGTAAACTTCCCACCAATCTTTGACTAGTGAGGAATGTCTTTTAGGATAATAAAGGTGATATTTTCATTATCAAAAATTTTTTGGACAAAGCAATAGCCCTTTAATAGTTTTAACCATTTCTCGAAAACATTTTCATCTATTTGGCCTTCAAATAAGGGGATATCAAAGTTGACTTATATCTTTAAGGGTGTTGCGCCGCTAAAATTACCATTGGTTGAAGATGCATTGGCCACTATTGGAAGATTTTAAAGGATTTGGGGAAATTTTCCATCATCTCATTCCTTTGTTGCAGGAGTGCTTCATCGAGCAACAACTTGATTGGATCTATTGTTATGTCATCTCTCTTTTCATTTGCAATGGGAGGCCACTTTGGTCGGAGGGAACGATCATTCCCAAGTGATACTAGCTCAATACCTAACTCTCCATGCCTTGACCTTGTTGGGGGCATGCATCAAGAATTAACAAAGAGCAGATTGTTGAGATACCACTGATTCATGTTATACAAGGAACGAAATGAAAGGGAGGAAAGGAAATGAAACACTTGCATAGAGAAATATAATAGAGAGCACAATAATATGGTTAAAACCCAAATTCTATTAATAAATGAGATAAAACATACTGTAGAAATCAAATTGGCTTAAATGGTGGTAGCTATCTCTTAGAGAGAGAGAGAGAGAGAGAGAGAGATGGCAACTACATGCTTTCACAAAATTCACTATGGAGATTAAGTTAATGGCAACATTCCCTTTCTTGATGTCCTCATCACCAAGAAGGAGGATGGCTCCATATCCCATCAATTTTTATGCAAGAAGGCTCACACTAAGAAACATCTCCATGCCAATTCCCATCATGACTCAACCCAACAATCTGGTGTTTTGAACACCCTTGCTACTGGAGCCCTTAAGATTTCTGATGATCTTCATATCATTTAGAAAGCTCATATTTTATAGGTTTTATAAACAATGGTTAGAGAACACATCAAGGCTAAGGCTGATCCCAACAAGTGACAAAAGCTCCAAAAAGTGACAAAAGGAGCTAGAGTTAAGACTAATCCCAACAATCCTATTGCCATTGTTCATCTTCCTTTTATTCAAGGAACCACTAACAAGTTTGCTCATATTCTTAAGAAGAACAATATCTATGTGATATTTAAACCGCTTAACACTAGAAGGTCTCCCTCAGGTTTGTTAAAGAACATATTGACCCCTCTAACACTAAAGGGGTTTACATGATCCCTTGTTCCTATGGGAAAACCTTATATAGGTGAGATAATTCATTCTATCAAGCATAAAATTTAGGAGTATGTTGTGGACATCAGACATAATCACTCTTGCTCTTTGGCTCTTGATGAGGAGTCTACAAAAACTAAGCATCATATTTGTATTGAGGATGCTTTTTTCCTTGCTAATATTTCTCATTATCATTACAAAAAGTTTAGGGAAGCCATCGAAATAGAGAAACAGTCTACCGACAATCTAAACATGGATGACAGTTGGAGAATCAATAGAAATTGGATCCACACTCTCTCGTCTAGATATTCTTCTTCTTAATTTCCTCCCTTTTCCTCTTTGGTTCTTTTTTTTCATCCTTTAGTTTTTTATTTGTCTCCTAAGGTTTTTCCCCCTTCTTTCCCTTTTTATTTAGGTATATTTTAATCATTCTAATAATTTTTACTTTTTTCATATTTATTTATTTATTTTTTACTAAAACTTTTAATTATCATTTCTATTTCTATTTAGTTACTTATTTTATTTTACCTTTGGTTATTTTTTCTTCCAAAGAAAAAAACCATAATTTGTATTAATAAAAATAAAAATTACATTTTGAAGACACACTTAGTGTGTATGCAAATAAGATCAAACAAGCACAATACGAGAAAAAAATGTTCATTGGAAATAACAAGGAGGTCCATAATATGATAAGGAGCCTTAGAAAAAAAGCAATAAAATATAATAAGGGGCATGAAGATATATAGAGTTGACTAAGTGAAAATATTTTCTCTTTTTCCTTTCCACCTTTGAAGTTTTTACCAACCATATGAATTTGGATCAACTAGAACCAAAGCCAATTCATGACCCACATGAGGGATATCTTTGTCAGAATCAGGGCTATTTGTGACATTGGCTCTTTTTGAGCACCCAAATATATCCAGTGTCAAGGAATCCACACGTTCCTTTTCTTCCCATTATACAATGAAGGACACTGACTGAACCATAACTCCCCCTTCTTGTACAACTTCCTACTAGTAAATGTCCTTCATTTCTTTTTTGATCAAGTTTGAATTCCTTATGTTCCTCTTCTTCATCCTCAAAAGGATATTGTTTTGATAATTTCTATCTTCTTGACTTATTATATTGTTTCTTCTTCTTCTTAATATTCTTTCTTTCCTGGGGCATGCATGCTGCAAATCATGACCTGTTTGAAAAGATATGCGGCATATGAATGTTGTATTTTCATAGTCAATAACTTGTGACCAATGAAATTTTTTATGTTTCAAATTTATATGGCCTGGAAGTCCTTTGTTGAGATCAATCTCCACACATATCCTAGCATAAGTGAAAATATGTTGGGTCCCTATAATACTAGTGATTACCCCATTACTATTATAGTTATACCCCTTATTAATATTGTTGTGCCCCTATTTCCCCCATGTTGTTATTACTGTGCCCCATAGAATCCCTCTATTGTTATTTTTGTGGCTTTATATTATTATTGTTAGGTCGGCTGGATTATATTGTGACTCCTTAGACTCCTATATATAGAAAGGAGGTTTTGTCATTTGAATCATCCAAGAATTGTTCATTTATGTAATGTAAAGGAGGTTGCCCCCTCGAAGAGGCTGAATTCTAAGGCGTTGATCTATCTTTTCTATCTTTTCTTGAGCTGGTTTCATAACATTTGGTATCAGAGCTGTGGATTCTAGGGTTTCGCTGCTCCAAACAGGTCTTCGTGGCATTTTCGCTATAACTTTTTTTCTGCGACGTTTCAGAAGTTGCAAAAAAAACCCATTTGAGAAGAAATCGCGCTGAACCGCGGGTCTGAATTTCAAAGCTTTTCGCACTATATTGGCGGAGATATGATCTGAGGAAGTTGGTCTTTTTGCAGACTCCTGAATTACATTCCAAACAGGTGACCTGGGGAAAATCGTCATAACTTTCTCTCTGGGGATTGGATTGAAATTTTAGAAGAAGGTACAGAAAGAGGACGGATTGTAGTTTTTTGTATGCATTTTTCAGATCCAAATGTCGAAACAGTGACTCGTGGCACGTCGTACAAGTTCGCTCTACGGAACTAGTCTATAATCAAGTCACTTTGGGAGATTTCGCATAACTCTTCCTTGAAGAATCCAATTTGGGTCAGACTTGTGGCATTGGAAAGAGGACACAAAGGGATACTGCAGGTCACAAATTCAGAACTAGATGATCAGAAAGTACAGAAATACATCAGAGGCAATATCGAGCTCCTACAAAGTGAAAAAAAGAAAATGCAAACACCTAGTAGGCAACTTGAAAGCTCTAGCATGACCCACGAAGAAGGGAAGAAATGCAACATGATATATCAAAATTACGAGACCAAGTGCAAAAATTGTCACTTGCACAAAAAGGAACAGAATCTAAGATGGATGGTTTAAAGAAAGATGTAGAAACTAAGATGGATGGTTTAAAGAAAGGCGTAGAAGCTAAGATGGATGGTTTAAAGAAAGGGGTAGAAGCTAATATGGATGATTTGAAGATAGATCTGAAGACAGACATGGACGAATTGAAGATAAATATGAATAAGTTGCTATAAGAAATGGTCACTAAGGGTGAAAGGGTACTAAAGGAAACTCGTGATGAGAACAAAAGAAATGTTAATAATGATTCCATAGACTCTAATGTTGGATCGAAGACTCACCATATTCCAAAAATCGATATGAGGAAGTTTGATGGCAAGGATCCCGCCACATGGATATTACAGATGGAGCAATTCTTCTATCTCAATAATGTGCAAAACACACAAAAGGTACGTATGGCAACTTTATATTTGGAACCAAATCAGTTTGTATGGTATCAATGGCTTTGCTCTCGTAAACAATTTATCACTTGGGCAATTTTTACGGAAGAATTGATATCACATTATGAGGATACAAAAAGCAACACTTTTTTTAGCCAATTGATAAGTCTCAAACAAAAGGGTTCAATAATGGAGCACATTGAGGAGTTCCAAAAATTGAACATAAGGGTAAAAGATATTCCAGAGGAGCATAGGTTTGATGTGTTCATAGGGTCTTTAAAGGATAATATCCAACATGATGTTCGCCTTTGGGAACCTGATTCATTAGAGAAGGCATTCAGGTTAGCAAGAAAAATGGAAAGAAAAATTATGGCAACCAGGAAGCATACCACTCACAACTATAAAGACGGAAGTGTTGTTGCCCCTAGTCTTCCACAACCTATAAGGTTGACACCACAACAATTGGAAGAAAAAAGAGCAAAAGGGCTTTTTTACAGTTGTGATAGCAAATACACTGAAGGTCATAAGTGTGCTGAGAAGAAATTATTCTACATAGATTGTGAAGATGAAGAAGAAAAGGAGCAAGAAAGGTCAAAAGAAGAGGATATACTCCAGGAACAAAGCCTAGATGAAGAACAAATAAATCCGACCATATCTTGTAATGCATTGGCGGGAATTACCACTCCTCAAACCATCAAGATAGAAGGACAAATCAAGAAGAAAAAGGTAATAGTGTTGATTGATTCAGGAAGCACCCACAATTTTATTCATTGTAAGGTAGCAAAAGAATTGAATTGCTTCCTATATCCAGCACCAGAGTGTCAAGTGATGATTGCAAATGGAGGAACAATAAATTGCTCTGGAAAGTGCCATAATATCAAGCTATCCATGGGAGAATATGTATTGACTAGCCCAATGCTTTCCATTCCAATGGGAGGTGCTGATGTTGTACTAGGAGTCCAATGGCTACAATCCTTGGGTACAATAGATTTTAATTTTCCAGAACTTTTCATCAAATTTTCTACGGAAGGAAAGGAAGTTGAATTAAGGGGTATTACAGGAAAACCAGGAAAGATTATTAGCTCTAATGGTATGACAAAGCTTCTATAAAAGGAGCAAAGAGGTGTAATTGCATAATTATGTTCGCTAGATGTTTCCACATCGGAATCATTTATTTCTCCAGATCTCCAAAAAGTCCTGGACAATCATTCCAAGGTATTTGAGATTCCCAAAGGTTTCCCACCTATGCGTAATCATGATCATGCTATTCATCAGATTCCAGGAAGTGTTCCTCCAAACATCAGGTTGTACAGACATCCTTGTGTCCAAAAGAGTGAAATTGAACGTATGGTTGCAGAAATGCTAGAGGCTGGTATAATTCAACCGAGTCAAAGTTCTTTCTCTTCTCCAGTAGTATTGGTGCACAAGAAGGATGGATCATGGTGCATGTGTCCGGATTATAGGGAGCTCAACAAGCTCACTATTAAAGATAAGTTCCCCATTCCTGTCATTGATGAATTACTGGATGAATTGCATGGATCAATTTACTTCACCAAGTTGGATCTTTGTTCAGGATATCATCAAATCAGAATGAAGATTGAAGACATTCCGAAAACAGCATTTAGAACTCATGAGGGTCATTATGAATTTTTGGTCATGCCTTTTGGCCTTACCAATGCACCTTCAACATTTCAAGGTTTGATGAATTCAATTTTCAAACCATTCCTTAGAAAATTTGTGTTAGTATTTTTTGATGATATACTAATCTACAGCAAGTCTTGGAAGGATCATGTTGAACATGTTGACAGGGTGCTACAACTATTGGAGGAGAAACAATTATATGCAAAAAGATCCAAATGTTTCTTTGGAGTCCAGGAGGTGGAATATCTGGGTCATATTGTATCTCATGAAGGAGTTAAGGTAGACCCTAGCAAAATTAAAGCCATTAAGGAATGGAAAATCCCCACATCCATAAAGCATTTGCGAGGATTTCTCGAGTTGACAGGGTATTATCGCAAGTTTGTTAAGAATTATGGGAGAATAGCAGCACCTCTAACAACATTATTGAAGAAAGATGCATTTTCATGGACTCCGGAAGCAACAAAGGCCTTTGAACATCTTAAAGAGGCAATGTGCCAAGCACCGGTCTTAGCTACACCGGACTTCACAAAAACCTTTATTGTGGAATGTGATGCTTCAGGAAATGGAATTGGTGCTGTTCTAATGCAAGATGAAAGACCCATTGCTTTTGAAAGTCGTCCAATCAAGGGAAAGTTTTTAAGCAAAGCTATTTATGAGAAGGAAATGTTGGCAATACTCCATGCACTTAAGAAATGGCGACCCTACCTAATGGGAAGACACTTCAAGGTAAAAACGGATCATGATAGCCTTAAATACTTTTTAGAACAAAGATTATCCTCTGAAGAGCAAAAAAAGTGGGTCACAAAGATGTTGGGTTATGACTTTGAAATCATCTACAAAAAAGGGAAGCAAAATGTGGTGGCAGATGCACTCTCAAGAAAGGATGAGGATGTGGAAGCATTGTTGTGCGCCATTTCTATTATCCAACCAGATTGGATAAACGAAGCAAGGGAGGAATGGAAGAATGACGAAGAAGTGTGGGCACTTATTCGAAAGTTACAACAAGATTCCCAGCTTAAACAAAAGATCACTTATACCTATGTAAGAATTCCCAGCTTAAACAAAAGATTCTTATGGAATTGCACACTTCTCCCTTAGGAGGGCACTCAGGATTTTTAAAAACTTACCACAAGGTTAAGAAGGAATTTTTTTGGGATGGCCTTAAATCAGATATTCAAAAGTTTGTGGCGGAATGTTTGGTTTGCCAACAAAATAAAGTTGAAACAATTAAGACACCGGGTCTATTACAACCTTTATCCATTCCAAGCCAACATTTGGAGGAGGTTTCAATGGATTTTATCACAGGTTTACCCAAGTCTGAGGGAAAGAGTGTCATCATGGTGGTAGTTGACAGACTTACCAAGTATGCACACTTTTGTGCATTATCACATCCATTTAAAGCCAGTACAGTTTCTACTGCATTTATGGAAACAAATCAAAAGCTACATGGAAACCCAAAGATTATTGTAAGTGACAGAGATCCCATTTTCACTGGAAATTTTTGGACAAAATTATTTTCTTGTCTTGGTACTCAGTTAGCTCATAGCTCATCTTATCATCCTCAATCTGATGGGCAAACTGAGATAGTAAACAAATGTTTGGAAGGATATCTTCGTTGCTTTGTATCTGATAAACAGACACAATGGGTCAAATGGTTGCCTCTGGCTGAATGGTGGTATAACACTTCCTTCCATACAACAACAAAAATGACCCCATTTATGGCACTTTATGGGTATCAACCACCATCCATCACATCATATTTAAGAGAAAATTCTAAGGTTCAGGCAGTGGAACATCACATCGAACATCAACAACAAGTCCTCCAACTCTTAAAGGATAACCTCGTGTTGGCACAGAATAGAATGAAACAACAGGCAGATCAACATCGCAGCGAAAGAAGTTTTGATGTAGGTGATTGGGTATTCCTACGGCTACAACCATATAAGCAAATGTCCCTCAAGCAAGCTAAGAAGGATAATAAATTATCACCAAAGTATTATGGTCTGTACAAGGTGTTGCAAAAGATTGGTACTATGGCATACAAATTGGAGCTTCCTGCAGCTTCTCGATTGCACCCAGTTTTCCATGTTTCATGTTTAAAGAAGGTTATAGGCGACAAGCTCCCAGTTCAAACAATATTGCCAAAACTTGACGAGGAAGGAAAAATTATATTGGAACTGGAAGCAGTCACAGAAACAAGAACTCGACAGCTACGAAATCGATCAATTTCAGAGTATCTTATCAAGTGGAAGAACTTATCCGTTGAAGATTCCACATGGGAGGATGAGAATTTTATGCAGAAGTATCCAGAACTACTCAAGCGTTGAGGACAACACTTTTTTGAAGGAGTGGGGCATGTTGGGTCCCTTTAATACTAGTGATTACCCCATTACTATTATAGTTATACCCCTTATTAATATTGTTGTGCCCCTATTTCCCCCATATTGTTATTACTGTGCCCCATAGAATCCCTCTATTGTTATTTTTGTGGCTTTATATTATTATTGTTAGGTCGGCTGGATTATATTGTGACTCCTTAGACTCCTATATATAGAAAGGAGGTTTTGTCATTTTAATCATACAAGAATTGTTCATTTATGTAATGTAAAGGAGGTTGCCCCCTCGAAGAGGTTGAATTATAAGGCGTTGATCTATCTTTTCTATCTTTTCTTGAGCTGGTTTCATAACAAAATACCATTTTCAGTTCTTTCTAGATTCAATTTTTTAAATTTGCCCAATGTGTTGCCTATAACTTCTAGGACTATGTGGTGCTAGAATAGGAGGGGGAGATTTGGAAACCTCACCTAGACCAACATTGTATTGACCACCATGGTGTTGGAATCAAACTTAGGGAACCAAGGCGTAATGAATAGTCCAGCTCTACCCCAAAGCCATGGCCTTGCATTTAGATCATAGTCCAAATATTTTTATGTTTCCAACTGTATTAAGAAAAAACCTTTTGAGCACAAGAAAAATTCAAAGTCTCGGATCCAATTGAAGACAATTCATTGTATAAGTGCCTCTGGTTTGGAAAAAAATCATTAAATCTGCAGATGACTGCTTTGGATTACAAAATAGAGAAAAGCAAATTTACCTCTGGGAGGTTTACTTCCATAGATGGGGCCTTTTTCATTTGTTCAATAATGTAAGGGCCCAAAATGTTTTGAGTCTGATCCGCTGGAGATGTCGCCCTCCTTTGGACCATTGCATCCTTGTAGGAGACATGAGATTTATTAGTTGATTTTGTAGTAGGAACTCGCCTAGGAAGTCTTGTATTCAATATGATGGAATAATTTTTGGAAATATTATAGTCTTGTAGCTAGTGGGAATCTAATAAGACCTTCCTGCCAAATTGAAGACTTCGAAAACAATAAGGTATGCCAAATAAAAATTCAATAGTATGTTTTTCAAAGCATATAGAAGAAGAGTTTTGAACCCATATAAGCTTTTATCTCCCATAGAGAATTTTAATAAAAATCTAGAACATGGTATTCATGTTATACTTTGTTCGTGGAGGAACATTAATAAAAATATGGGATGGGGATTTCATGTGTTTCTCTGTCAATGAAGATACTTTTTTAAATCAGGGTTTGATAGAAGGGATCTCGCACAGGGAGACCACCAGAGGAAGTTCAAAGAGCAGCACCGCCCCCAACTCATTTGAGTGTTGAACCCAATGAATAGGCAAGAATATATATAAAGGCGTAAAGGCTAGCATAAAAACCATAAGCATGAGAACTCGATCACAGAAACTTATCTCCCACGTAAATGAAATTCAAACCATGGACAAATATTGAACTTGAGAGTAGAAAAAAAGAAAATACCATGACTAAGAGTCGATGTTGACATATAACCCATCCATAGGTGTCCACAGAGTACAAATACCCAAGAAAATCCATGATAGAGCACTCCCTTGTAGATTTGATCCTCCAAAGAGTTTTGGCTGTGTACAGAACGTAGCCATCTGGCCAAACATGACTCCATTAAACAATCAAGAGGGAAGTTTCCGAGCTCAGGTACTCGACAATGGTGGTTTGTGAAGATGTAGAGTGTTGAAAAACCCTAAATTCCATCATGCCACCTCCCCCCCCCCCTCCCACTCTAGTTAATTATCCTTAAATTTATATTTCATTTGAAGTAATTTTATTTATTATTAAGGGCTAATAATACATTATTTATTTATTTACTTACTTTTAGTTTACTTAATTTTTATTTATCAATAACATTTTAGAGTATTAGATATTTAGTCCTAGTTCTATTTGAACCTTATAACTTTATTTTTATATAAGCTATTATATGAATAAGTAAATAAATAGTTATAATTATAATAGTTATATAAATATTTATATATTTATAATATATTTATTTCAAATTATAAATATGTAATTGTCCATGGGGTCTTGGATATACGGTGATTAGGTGCTTTGTTAAGGCACACCTTGGTGTGAAGTCACTCGTCCAATTCCCCGCCCTGAGTGGGGTGATATATTGTACATGATGAAGATGTAGTCGTGTCAAGCTTACAAATAAATAAATAAATTATTATTTAATTAAAATTTATTTAGTCCTCATTTTATTTTACTCTTAATTATTCTTAATAATATTGTTATTATAATACTAATTTCCTTATTATAATGATTTATAATGATTAAAATTGAATTATATTATTAAAATACTAATTCCATCATTGTTATTATTTATATTTATTTATTATTATTGAATTATGAACTTATTATTATTATTATTAATTTTTTTTCTATCTTTTTTTTCTAACAATTAATTTCTTTGGTGTTTGACCTAATCTTTTAGTTCTTAGACTTCTCCCCCCCTTTTTATACCCCATTCAATCATATTCTCTTCATCGAATAATCTTGATAATGAACCACATTGGTTGGTTTGAAATGCATAGACAATTAATACATTTATGTGATGGATCTAGAAGACAAATCTCTAAATAATTCTACTCACAGAAGCCTCCATTCGGCTATTTTAAGAGGCCAAAAGAATGACCTTTTAACATAAAGAAAGAACCCTAGAGGTCCAAAACCATAACCCTAGAATATAAAGAGCCAAAAATTTGCAAGCCCTGAGGTTGTTGGTTGGTACATCAACTTCCCAGGGGTGCAAATTTTGCATACAATATCAATTTAGGGTGCACTCATTGAAAATAACTCATTGGTGACTACAACTATTAAGTGGGGTCAAGGAATTCCATGGTAGCCCTTGTCCACTCAAATTTCCAAAAAGTATCATTTAGGGCATCAAAATGATCCTAGAAGTTTGAGATTAAAAAAACCATAGAAAAATTGCCAAGAAGATAGAGAACCATTCAATCAATGGAATAGGTGGATGATCATCGATATCCACCTAGATCATGCAACTCTATGTGTAGTATAAGTGAAAATAGATGTCCATCTCATGCTCTTGGAAACAAGACTCCGTCTGAAATGTGGCATGCCCACATTCCTTTTGCGAGACATCATATGGTTTTTGGTTCCACTTGCTATGCCTTAATTCCTAAGGAGAAAAAAAGTTTCATGCAAGGAGTTGAAAGTACATCTTTTTGGGGTACTCAAATACCAGTACAACATGCCATATTTAAAATGAGGCAAATAAAAAATTCATTCTTTCTAAAGATGTGGCTTTTCTTGAGTTCACTAAGAATGACAAGAATATTGAGTGACGACTTGATAATCTATTCATATTCATCCATGTAAATACATATCATGCATTTGATGATGAGAGGGCCACATCTTGAAGGGGGATCCCTATCTTGGATCAATCTCTAGAATCTCCTTTTGAAGTGTCATCTCCCCCTCATGTAAAAGGTCCAACCATATCATAAGAACAAGAGGTTTGATTGGAAGATGTGATTGGGAGGATTGAAAGGATGAATCGTGATAATAATTCAGTGTCATCTTTATCAATTGAGCAACCTAGACCATCTTAAAAAGGTCCACCAAAGTGGTTCAAAATGACACTTGTAATTGTTCATAATGATGATATAAAAAAATACAAGAACAAAAGTTCAACTAAACAAGATGAAGTTGATGTAGACATTTCAGATTTAGGTGATGTAAATGAAGCATACGTTTCATATGATTGTGAATTGAATTTATCTACTAACTTTGAAACAAATTCTTTTTTAAGAAATTGCTTTTCATAATGAATGGAAAGAAGTCATGTAGAAGGAGTGTTGTTCTCACTAAGAATGAGACATGGAAGTTCGTGGGCCTCAATTGGAACCAAACAAGTACAAATTAGATGGCTCACTTGACAAAGATAAAGTGAGGATTATGGTGAAAGGATTTGCATAGAAACAAGACATAAGCTATGTGGAGATTTTTTTCCCTCATAGTAAAATGGGCCACCATCATGCATTGTTGGATTTGGCAACACAAAATAGGTGGAAGAAACATCACACAGATGTGAAGATAGCCTTCTCAAATAGAGACTTGAAATATAATGCCTATATGTCTCAGTGAGAAGGATTTGTTGTGAAGGGACAATAGCATAAGGTATGCAAGATCATCAAGTCTTTGTATGGCCTAAAGCAAACACCATGCACATGGTATGAAAGTTAACTAAGCATCTTTTCAAAATCAATTTCAAGAATTTTAATCTTGATGATCAACTTGTTTGTCAAGAAAGTTGGAAAAACTTTTGTATATCTTTTGGTGTATGTAGATGATATTTTGATAACATGGCACAATGAAGCATATATTACATCCATAAATAAAGAATTGAAGAAGAGTTTTGAGATAACATACATGACATATTGGCTACTACATGATTTTTGAAGTAACCCAAAGTTGAAAGCATGTATTCATTTCCCAAAAGAGGTACATTAGAGAATTGTTGAATAAATTTGGCATGCCAAATTGTAATCTTCTCTTTACTCCAATGGAGTAGAATCTAAAGCTTACATCAAAAGAAGGAAATGGATTTTAGGATTCAAGGAAATTTAGATAACTTGTGGGGAGTCTTATGTACCTTACTACTACTAGGTTGGATATTTCATTTATTCTTGTGATTCTTTCCAGTTTCATGTAAAAACTATGTGAAGGGCATTGGTGTGCTACAAAAGGAGTTCTAAAGTACTTGAAACGAACTCAAGACTTTCGACTTAAATAATCTATGGTGGATGACTTCAAACTAGGTGATAATTCCGATTCAAACTTTGGTGGGGATAAGGAAAATGGAATGCCTATTTCAGGATATCTCATGAGTCTTAGATGAACAACTATTTCTTGGAGATCATGTAAACAAACCATTTTGGTAGATTCCATTACATAGTTAGAGTATGTAATTTCTACAGAGGTAAACTATATGGTTGCTATTGAGGCGACAAAGGAGATTATGTCACTCAAGAAGATACTAAAGGATTTGTAGCAGAAACATGTGAATGATACTTCACTTTTGATTGATACCACTTCTGCAAATAAGTTGGCCAAGAATTCTAGATTCAATTATTGAACCAAACACATCAACAAAGTACCATGTAATACCCCCTAATAATAATAAAAATAATAAACATTAGAGGAAATTTTAGCCTAAAAGTGCCTATAAAATTTTCATGTAATTTTCATGTCATAATATGTAAAACAATGAAAATCTTTTAAATTTAAAAAGAGGTACATGTAAATATTTTGGGAGGGAAAGATGCAAAACTATTTTTGTTTTTAATTGTATTTTTGGCTTATCTCCTTATAAGTTTACTACAATTTCAAGTGTAAACACTCGTTGGTGTGGAATTTAATTCTGCATCCAACAAGTACCCATTATGCATACTTTTGAGAAGACCTGCATTGATAAAAAAATCTAGATACATTAAAAAAGTATGTCCAACACATTTTTTTAATGTATTTGCAATTTTTATTAGTGTGAGTCTATTCAAAAATATGCATGATGGGTACTTTTTGGATGTTGAATTTAATTATGAATCTAACAAGTGGCTACACTTGAAATTTGAGTAAACCTATAAGGAGATAAGCCAAAAATACAATTAAAAAAAATAGTTTTCTTTTTTTCCCTCAAAAATTAATAACACTTATTTTATTATTTTAAATATTATTTTATTTGTTGAATTGAGGTTTCTGTTATTTTAACTATCATTATTTTATTATTTTTCCCTAGAAGACCATTTTTAGGCTGATATTTACTCTAATGAATAAATAAATAAAATAAGATAATATTAAAAAAACAATAAAGAAAATATAATAATAGTAGATAAACAACAAACAATAAATAAAATATAATAATAGTAAATAATAAAGAAAAGACAATAATAGTAAATAAATAATAAATAATGAAGAGAACATAATAATAATAAATACATAAAATAGTAAATAATAAAATGAAGTTTTATATATACATATTATAAAAATAGTAAGAATAAATTAACAAAAAGTAAAAATGAATAAAATAAGAAAGAGTTAAATTAAGTAAAACTTAAAATAAAGAAATAAAAGTTGCATGTTGACACACGGGATGTATGCATGCAGACCCCTTTCCATTTTTTGGTCTATTTAATGGATGATGATGAGAATGAGATTCGTCCATTCTCTTGGGAGAAAAGTGTTCTGAGAGAAAGGATTCCCTCACAGTAGTACATTGATTGAGGGCTCGAGGGTGGCCAGATGTAGAAAGATTATGTACAGTTGAGCCTACAGACGGGTGGAGAGTCATCTCCAAAAATTTTGTTGCAGTTAGCAAGATTCAAATAACGTTCACTTTGAAATCACAAGTAAAGAATATTGTCGCTACAGGGAAGTCGTCTCTACTCATGTTTTTCAAAATTTCTATGCTAATTAGTTGAATAATTTGTGTGATGATTATTAATTTCATAATTGAGATAATTAGTTATACATTTAATTGTGGGTTGTTACATATGGTATCATAGTGGGTTTCAACTTTGTATGGCTTTTCGGTAAAAAAAAATTATAAGAAAAATACTAAATTAAATTTTGTAAATAATTTTATTTATGATGATAAGAAGAAATTTAGTCAAACAAATTTAAAAATAAAAAATAAAAGCAAATTTTGAACAAAATATATATATATATATATATTTTCTAAAATTAAATACTTTAAATAAGATAATCATTATATACATTATTGAATAAATAACATTTCTAAAATAGATAAACTCTCGATAGTTAAATATAAACTTGGGGCACTCCTTATTTGCATGTAATTATATACCAGAGTACTCTTAAATCTACTATTATAATTTTAATTCAAAATAATTCTATTAAAAATAAAACACAAAAAATTCTTAAAATTATATTCTACTGTAATACACAAAAATTTCCTAAAATTATATTTTACTGTAATCAGGATGCTGCCGAAATATGAGTAGTATTTTCGTGAACTTAAGGGTTATGAAACAACTGAATTATTTTCTGTTATATTATATAGTTTTTTCGTAGAGTATTCCTTAGATATTTATGATATTCTTAGTTGTTGCTTTTGTCTTTGGCCATGCTTGTTGCCAACAAATTTTCTCATTCAGTTTGAAATTAAACTACGTTTTTATTATAGATTACGGTTTGTTAGTTTGATCAGTTGATAGAGTATTGCCGATATTTTATTTTATTTGGTATTAGTTTAATCAGTTGATAAAGTAAATTCCGAAACTAACAATGAAATTTGAACTCTTAGGGTGGAATTAATGGTCTACGATTTTAAGCATATGACGATAAGCATTACCAAGACACGAAAAGGGTAAGGGAATAGCTACAGAAAAGAAATTTTCATGAAATGAATCAGAAAATATTTGGTAAATTAATGTTGGAATGGTATATGACCCTCTAAAAATATTTTTCTCATTTTCTTCAAAAAAAATCTTATTCAAATCAACAAATTTGGACCATCTTCGACTTGTTGGGATATTAGTTGTTTTCTTGGACCATCGAATTTTCTTTGGTGGTTATCTTGTTTTATTTGTGGAGTCCCATCATTTTTCCACTTGACTTTACTTTTTGGTAAATTCCACTTCATTTTTTATTATTTTTAAATTGGATAGAATTTTCTTTGGTGGTTCTCTTGGTTTATTTGTGGAGTCCCATCATTTTTCGACTTGACTTTACTTTTTGGTAAATTCCACTTCATTTTTTATTATTTTTAAATTGGATAGAATTTTTATTTTTTCTTATTTTTTTGGTTAATTAGTTGCCATTTTTGCCAAAAAAATCGAATTTTCTTTGGTGGTTCTCTTGTTTTATTTGTGGAGTCCCATCATTTTTCGACTTGACTTTACTTTTTGGTAAATTCCACTTCATTTTTTATTGTTTTTAAATTGGATAGAATTTTTATTTTTCTCTTATTTTTTTGGCTAATTATTTGCCATTTTTGCCAAAAAAATCGAATTTTCTTTGGTGGTTCTCTTGTTTTATCTGTGGAGTCCCATCATTTTTCGACTTGACTTTACTTTTTGGTAAATTCCACTTCATTTTTTATTGTTTTTAAATTGGATAGAATTTTTATTTTTCTCTTATTTTTTTGGCTAGTTATTTGCCATTTTTGCCAAAATTTTGAAAATATGAGTTTTGAGGGGAAAATACTCATTTTTGACCCTCAAAGTGTGTGGAAATAGAAAAAACTTTACATTTTACATCAAAAATAACTTTACATTTTACATCAAAATCTTAACATTTACATTTTTGGTAATAGAGATGATATAGTATGGTAATAGAAAAACTTTAACTCATTATAGAAATGAGTGAACTCACTTGCTATCTTATGTAGATATGAGTGAACTCACTTGTTAGTAAAAAACAAAAACATAACTCACTTGTTAGCTTATGTAGAAATGAGTGAACTCACTTGCTAGTAAAGTTCTAAGCTACCTAGGTTTTTTACATGACTATCTTTCATCATACTAGAATCATTTTTACTCACTTGTTAGTAAACTTTTAAGTCATACCATAAAACCATCAACCTTATGTAAAATGAGTGAACTCACTTGTTAGTAAAAAACTTAACTGTTTTTCATCATACTAGAATCATTTTTACTCGTACACTTTTAAGTCATACCATAAAACCATCAACCTTATGTAAAATGAGTGAACTCACTTGTTAGTAAAAAACTTAACTGTTTTTCATCATACTAGAATCATTTTTACTCGTACACTTTTAAGTCATACCATAAAACCATCAACCTTATGTAAAATGAGTGAACTCACTTGTTAGTTATGTGACTTTTTGTAAGGATGTTGTTGCCTGAAAAGGAAATAAATGTGTTGTCATTGAGACCATTAACTATGAAGTGATATCATATTTTATGATAAGTTAGTTTAGATAGATACTTATCATATATGAAATTTTTTAATTTTTCGGAAACATATAAATCATGCCTTACTGTTTAAATTTTATTGATACACTATGGTACTACGAATGAGGTTATAGTTTGATTTATTCTTTATGTCAACATGAAAATGTTGAAGTATAATGTGGTGACGATGTTTAGTGATGTGATGGTAGGTGGTAATTGGACATAGTTCTGATGAGAGGATAATGATGCATATGTGGTGCTTATTTATTTATTTGGTTATGATAAAAAGTTGTATGCTCATGATGGATATGACATGCATAGGGATTATGATGTTATGATATGAGGTATGTTGACGTGTGGTTCATTTATTATGTGATGTCATAATATATCTTTGATATTGATAAGTTGATGTTATAACTTATGAGGATATTATAATGTGAAGCATGTGGTAATTGCATGCAAATTTTGTGACATGCATGAACATGCAACTCTTTACTAATCAGAATGTGGTGATCAACAATGATGTTATGTTATCATGATGACATGCAAGAGTTGGCATGCGGATTATTTCTATGATACTATGATTATAACTAATGCATTGTTTGCATGCTGAGATGTGGTGATTGACATGAAATTCACGAATGGGTCAAAAGGGTTGGTTTATTTGATGATCTCGTGGGAGTCCATACCTGCGAGAGAGAATATGTAACACCATATGGGTTGGGGACATACTCAATCAACACTACATATGCCACTAGTTCATTTGTATTGTATAACTCTTGATGAATAGCTCTTGAGGGGCTATGAGACCATCTTGAGGAGGCCAAGTGTATGGTATTGTAGGCCAAGTGCTTGATATTGGATTGGGATGCTGAAATCTGGTGGGGGTGTAAGGACTTCGATGCTTGGGGCTGTGCACCTTAGTGAGTGTGGAGGGAGTGGGTCAGCCTTGCAAGATGCCCATAATCATTAAGTATTGGGACCAGATGGAGCCATGGGCTATGGTATAGACTGATGAGGCTTATCCCTGATTCCGAAAGTGGTAAAAATGACAAAGATTTCTTGGGATTTCCCGGGTGTTGTGGAAACTTTCAATGTCTACTAATTATACTAGTTCAACAGAGGGTGTGGGGCAAACGTAAAGTAATAAATAACTAAATAAAATAAAATGTTAAATGATTCAACTTAACTTCGGGGCGAAGTTCTTTAAAGAGGGAGAGTATGTAATAGCCCTAATAATAATAAATAAATAAAATAAAATAATATTAAAAAATAATAAATAAAAGATAATAATAATAAATAAACAATAAACAACAAAGAACATATAATAATAATAATAAAATAATAATAATAGTAAATAAACAATAAACAACAAAGAAAATATAATAATAGTAAATAATAAAAAATAGATAATAATACTAAATAAATAATAAATAATGAAGAGAATATAATAATAAATAATAAACTAGAGTTCTAAATAAATATATGTAAAAGTAAACTATAAAAATAATAAGAATAAGTAAAGTTAACAAAAAGTAAAAAGAAATAAAATAAGAGAAAGTTAAATTAAGGAAAATATTGAATTAAGTAAAACTAAAAATAAAGAAACAAAAGTTGCATGTTGGAATGTGTCCATGGAAACCCTTTCCATTTTTTGGTCTATTTAATTTTGGTCTATCTAATGGACAATGATGAGGATGAGATTCATTCATTTTCTTTGGAGAAAAGTGTTGTGAGACAAAAGATACCTGACAGTAGTACGTTGATTGAGAGCTCGGGGGTGATCAGTTGCAGAGAGATTATGCGCAGCTGAGTCTACAGTTGGGTGGAGAGTTGTCCCAAAACAATTTGTTACTGTTAGCGGGATTCAAATAACGTTTCCCTGAAATCACAAGTAAGGAATATTGTCATTACAGGTACGTTGTCTCTACAAGCTCGGGGGTGATTAGTTGTAGAGAGATTATGCGCAGCTAAGCCTACAGTTGGGTGGAGAGTTGTTCCAAAAAAATTTGTTGCTGGTAGCGGGATTCAAATAATGTTCCCCTGAAATCACAAGTGAGGAATATTGTCGTCACAGGTATGTCGTCTCTACTCACGTTTTTCAAACTTTCTATTCTAATTAGTTGAATAATTTGTATGATGATTATTAATTCCATAATTGATATAATTAGTTGTATATTTAATTGTGGGTTGTTACATACCATTTGATTCAACATCAAGTAGAGGCCAAGGCCATTCAACTAATACATTGTTCCACAAGTGAGAAAAATGCAAACATCTTTGCCAAAGTAGTTGGAAGAGGAAAGTTCCAAAGTTCAAAAAGATGCTTGGACTTATAAACATCCCTATAGAATAAGGCGGGGATTGTTAGATACCCGATCATTGGGATTATGGTAAATTGTAAATATTCATGTAAATATTAATTTAGGAAATTTAGGAAGAAAATGAAGAGTCATAGGTAGTTAGGAAGAGACATTAAGACTTCTTGGAAAATGAAATGAAAAGTCACTTTACATTGTATTTATATATGAGCAATTTTAATGAAAATCTCTTAATTTCTGTAATTATTCAATCCCATGCAACAAATAAATTGTTAATCTATTACTCACATTAAATTTATTTTTATTCAACTAAGTTGTATTATTCGTATAAAAAACATTTACATTCTTGATAAAAAAAAAATAGCAATATTATATTTACAAACTCTTTTTTTTCAGAGAAAAAAACCATCATAGATTTATATTAAGAAAATATAAAGATCTTCAATACATATCATGTTTGGATTGAGGCATAAAAAAGCCTAGCATCCTTTGCAAAAAATAGATACAGATAGTCCATTGAGGCATAAAAAAGCCCATCAACCTTTGCACAAAATAGATATAGATAGTCCAAATCTTATCAAATCTGAAATAAGAAAAGCATATACTTCACTTCTACAAAGCCTGCTTGTCCAAAATTGCAACAGAACATACGATCACTTGAAGAAACAGTCCCATGAGAAGATTACGCGATATCACATAAAGAAATTGGGGCAGACGCCCCAGCCTTGGAAAAGAGAACCCAAAAGACTTGATACTGGAGATCTGAAAGGAGAAACCAACTTGCAGGAGCAAAGACCCATAGCATCATATAGCCGGCATATATGGCAAAGAGTCCCATAGCATCATATAGCAGGCATATTTGGCAAAGAGTCATTCTGATGAAAGGAATCATGGCATGCCAGAATACGCTGAAGAGTTGCATGGAGGGGTTCCTTAGAACCTTGGAAAATTTGTGCGTTTCTCCAGTTCCACAAGAACCAACATGTAATGATGAACAACGATCTCCAAGATGAGGATACATAAAACCTTCCTGAACAGAAGAAAAGATGATGTAAGGAAAACCAAAATATAAAGACAGATCATACCAAATATAAAGGGACGAGGCACACTGAAAAAACATATGCATATTTGTTTCCGCATCATTTTGGCACATGGAACATCTGCTCGGACCCTGCGAGTTTTTCCTTTGAAGAACCTCCCATGTGAGATTTTTGTTCCCAAATAACAGCCAAGAGAATATAATCATTTTAAGTGGACATGCAGCCTTCCAAAGACAGGGAGGGAAATGCGAATGAGGACTCCCAGCAATAACAGAGATCATTTATGCATAAATATGCTTTACGCTCACAGGCAGATTTGGTTTTTAGAGAGACCATACCAAGCAGTGCTTTGATCCAGATCGTGTAATCCCCATACTATCAAGTCTCACTTTTACCGAATGCCAAAGAGGGAGCATCGAAAGGGGCAGATGCAGCTCCTCCCCATCCTTCCAAACCGGGGAAGAACCAGACCAGTGTTTTATCAGCTTGTCCCATGTGAAGCATCCCAGCCTATGAAGATTGTGGATCAACGGAGAGGGGAGCGAGAACTCCCGGGCAGATGAAATAGAATCATAACCAATAAATATGCTAGTTCCGGAACAGAGTTTCCATCGAAGATTTTTCATGAAAAAAAGATGGACCTTCCTGAGACTTTGCCATATCATCGATCCACTCCTGATGCCAATGGACCGCCTCCTGTACCAGAATTCTATGCTCTTGCCTTTTAAATATTTCACCTTTATAATCTTACTCCATGGCCCATTGCCAAAAATACCTCTATAGAGAGACTTACAGAGGAGGGCTTTCCCAAATGTGCGCATGTCTAAAAGGCCCCATCCACCAGCCCTTTTTGGTTTTGATATAGAAGCCATCTTGACAAGATGAATTTTGTTCTGATATGTATGTCCTCCCCAGAGGAAATTAGCAGCCAATCTGTTCATTCGTTTTATAATACTGGCAGGGAGAAAGAAGATATGAGCCCAATAGACTGAAAGTTGGCACAGGACAGCCTGTACTAAGATGAATCTGCCAGCTAGAGAGAGAAATTTAAACTCCCATCCTGAAATCTTTTTATAAAATCGGTCCAGTAACCATTGCCAGTCCCCTTTTGAGTATCCTTTCCCCTTTTGAGTATCCTTTTGCCTTTAAAGCAAAACCCAAGTATTTAAACCCTTGCTTAATTGAAAAAGGAGCAATGCCCATCAGATCAGATATCCAGTGAACGATATCCATGTTTGCATCATTGTGAAACAAAGAGGATTTTTCCTTATTGATAAACAAACCTGTAGCTTTCTGAAATTTTGAAAGAATGTCATTTATGCATGCCCAGGATACCCTACAGAGCATAGCAAAAATGAGGACATCATCAACAAAGAGATTGTGAGAAATGGAAATATCCTTACAAATCTTTACCGGGCGACATCTCTTGTCCTCAACTGCTTTATTTATCTGCAGACTGAGAGAGTTCATTACCAGAATGAAGAGCAGTGGGGAAAGGGGACATCCCTGTCAGAGTCCTCTCTCCGCTTGGAAGAAAGACGAGGGAATTCCATTTACAATCACTGAATATCTTACGTTCTCAACACAGGACATGACCTAATTGACGCTTTGTGACTTCAGTCCTATCTTAGCCAGCAGAATTCTTAAAAAGCCCCAATCTACACAATCATAAGCTTTTTGCAAGTCAATCTTGAGGATAGCCGCATCCATATTCTTTGACAGCATTGTAAACAAGCTTTCCTGTGTCATGGCAACCGCATCCAAGATGATACGGCCCTTTAAGAACGCATGTTGGTCCCCAGTAATGAAGGAATTTAGAATAGGCTTCATTCTCTCCGCAATGATTTTTGAGATTAATTTGAACATAATGTTGCAGAGCAAGATAGGCCTAAAGTCGTGAAAGGATTCAGACTTGTTCTTTTCATCTACAAATGATTTTGAAACAAAATAGCCTCAAACTAGAATCGAAGGTTTAGGACCAACCTTCAATACTTGCTCCTTGAACTTATTCACTCTAAAAAGTTGTTTAAGCTTTACGTTAAAAATATTATATGCATTCTTGAAATTTTAAAATAAGATATGTTCTGAATAAAAAGAAAGAACAAATTTAATGTTAGTGTTAGGATACACATCAGACACTACTATTATTTCTCTAAACTTAGAAGACTTTGAATTTTTTACTATGTGTAATTACAAGAGCAATGATGTTCTATTTGTAGGTTCAAAAAATACAAGTTCTTTGTATTGGCATTCTTTTCATTTGATAAGGAAAGTAAATCCAATATAGGGCTAAACTTTTAGGCTACAACAATAGGAAAATAGATTTTCTCATCCTAGGAAAAGGAGTAGCCCAAATGACATCAAACCCTTCCAAACAAGTATGAAATCTGCCTAGTCTATATTTCTTGATCATTGTTGAAGCTATAACATTTTTGTGTTTTTGCTTAGTCTTTTTCTATCTATGTTCACATATGTTCCCCATTTGCTATGAATTTGCCATAAACTTCTATATACTAATGCTATCTAGAAATTCATATGTTTCTCATTTACTATTAAAAAAAAAAATTAAGCTCATGCTATCTAATTATTCATGTTCATTATGCTTGGGTAGGTTGTACAATTAAAGATTACTACTCATGCTGAATTGTGTCGGTGTATGCATGTGCTATGCCATTAGCGTTTTTCTTGTGTGTTGCATTGTGTTCTCCCTCACGCCTTGCAATTATTTTTTCAAAATTTGTATGGGTACTATTGTTTTCTCCAATGAAATGTTTTCTGTGTCTTGTTCTTCATTTCTATCTTGTGGTGTGATGTTGTCTCACTTAAGTGTGAGAATTACTCACTGGAATATCGATCAATCTTTGGAAATATTTTAGGTCTATTATATTAACAAGTTTGTAGTTATTGCATATGAGGTGCGGCCTACTATATTGAGGAATATATTTATAAGACGTAGTTTAATATTTCAATGAATTTATATCCCAATCATTTCTCTCTTATGAAAATATACCTATCTTGGATTAATTTGAAGCCACCCACTTCCACAACTAAAGGACCTGAAAATTGTTGCTGGCTGAGTACCTTAAGGGCTAGGGGAATTAAGCTACAATCCCATGTTTGGGTGAGTCGTGTTGGGGCATAGTTGATGAGAATTTAGACAATTCTCTCATAATTACATTGCAGAGTTTTAAAATTAATAATATGTTTAATTTTGGGCTCTAAAGACCATTTAGAATCTCTTTGTTGATATATTTTCATTTAGAGATTACAATAATGTGCTATTTTGGTTATGCAAACCTTATATATATATATATATCTTTTTTTTTCAAAATTTGAATATTTTTTGGTAATTTTTAGTCAACTAGTTTTGTGGTCTGGGTTTGTTTTTAGTTTTAGTCCAATTCTGGTTTTTGAAGTCAGCAAGTTCCATGAACAATGTAATTTGGATAACATAGCTCATGCACCATACTTCATCATGTTGACATACTATTATTGAAAATACCGAGGGGGGAAGAATTAGTATTTTGTTTAAACATTAAATACACGTAAATCACAATACACAAATTTTTATATGAGAAAAGCTTGAACAATTTTCTTTTATAAATATTTTGTAGACTTCTTATACAAAATAAAAATCAACTTACAACTTTTAAAGAAAGCAACCTACAGGAGACACCGATCTCCCAGCTGAGCACCAACTCAGCAAATTCATAGGCACCAATCTACAGGAGACTCCAATCCCCTCAGCTGAGCAACAAGCCAACAATTTCAACAATTTCGTAGGCACCAACCTACTTCTGCAAGGTACTTTTCGTAGTTCACACAAATTGACTTTCTTTAATGGGGTTGTCACCTTACCATGCCACCCTTAGGTTTGCACCTTCAATCTTGATCACAGCGACCTGTCCTGCTCTTCTGTCTTTGTCCTTGTCCTTGGTTCTGTCGTTAGTTTTTCCTTAACTTTCCTTCTTGTTCTTGACCTGCTCTCCTTGGCCTATTCAACACAAGTCTTCTGTATGTCCTTGATCTGCGCTCCTTAAGTAGCCCAAAATCTTCTTGCTTGACTTCACACCTGTAGCTTGTTGTTCACAGAGGTCTGCTCACCTGCAACCTCCTCAAGTCACCACTTTGAAACTTGTTGTTCACTGATAAACTGTTGCTGCTTATTTTTAGACTTATTGTCTGTCAAAAACAGAGGTCTACCCACCTGGCAGCCTATATCAAACACTGTTTCTTCCACACACCGCTTGACCTGCTGTCTATTTTCAAATATACTGTCCAGACTGTGGCCTATGTACAGGCCTCCACAACCTTGAAGATCTACTCTCTGTTGCTCTTCTAAAATGCCTTACAGGCCTGCAACCTAAGTTACTCACATCAACAAGTCTGTACTGAGACAATCACTGTAAACTTTCTTCTATTTGCTTCTTTTCGATAAGGGCTGCTGCCTATTTATACCACAGAATTACCACAATTTTGATCACAAGAAGTTTGATCTGATAAGGCTTACAAGCAAGCCTTTTAATGGGCTCAGCCTACTCCAAGAACAGGGTAAAACAAAAAACACAGGACTCCTGCAAGAGTAAAAAAACTTGACCCTATCATACCACAGAAGAATACCCACAAAAAAAAACTTTGCAATCCTCCCTCAGTTAGCTCAGCCTTCTAACAGACAAAGTAGTCCACAAAACTCGATTCTGCTCCTCAGATAGCTCAGCCTTCTCCTTAGCTCAGATCTCCTGTGGTCTATCTCAGACCTTATTCCTCAGCCAAATTATTTTTTGGTGTCTAAACTGAGCCACACGTGTGGATATAAATACTAGTTTTTGGGGCTGTCTTGGAGCCAACTTGTCACCTTTTGAATTGTCTTTTTAAGTGGGGCTAACTTGACCACTTAGATAAGCTGACTTTTGCTATTGACATGGTGTATATATGTATGCATAAAAAAAATCATTTCTCCTCAACTGTGAGGAGTTAGGAGGCTTGCCACCTATCACTGGAAAGGTCTCGAAAGAGGCCAGTTGATTATGTAGCTCTCCTTTTCATCTGGACTGTCTTTACGCGATAGAAGGGTCTTCTAAAGTGGACACCTCTGAGGGGTGAGGCACCTTTCTCCTGGGTGTAAAACTCCATCCTTCCGGGTTTGACATCTTTCTTCTGCATGCTCCTCATGGTTTTGACATCAATGACAACACTGGTTCAACAACTATTTGTATAGAAATGAGCAGCAAGGAATGAATAATGATAATATCTTTCTTTCAAAGGTTAATTTGAGCAGCCTCTGAAAGCAAACCTTTGGTGCCCATTATATTGGTTGCTTATTGGATCCTAACAAGAAAAACCTCTCC
This sequence comes from Pinus tabuliformis, assembly GCA_031772625.1. Taxonomy (NCBI): domain Eukaryota; kingdom Viridiplantae; phylum Streptophyta; class Pinopsida; order Pinales; family Pinaceae; genus Pinus; species Pinus tabuliformis. The sequence continues at coordinate 423,690,333 of CM062820.1, read as the reverse complement.
AGGGTTTAAAATACCTCCAAATGCAACAGGGAATTCTAATTTATCACTGCTTTTACTACCAGGGTTTCCGCTATATGCTGCACAATCTTCTTGCAAGAAATGATTTGCCTGGTTGCATATTTTGTAAATTTGTTGCACCAAGAAGCATGTTATTTATAAATCAAAGTGCTAAAATCATACGTACAATTCATTAATGTATTGGATAATTATCCTGTCCATGAACTTGTGTTGAAAATTTTTAAAAGTGACTACGACAACTCTCAATTTCTATGGATGGCTCGTTGGCAGTGCCTAGAAGAACCTCTAAAAGTTTTGAAGTACTCTAAAACAGAAGCCATTAGTAATCTCTTTGGATTCTTAAGTAGCAGCCATAGTGGATACTATGTTTTACTCAGTCCAAACTTCTATGGTTCTGCTAATCATGTGTATTACAAGTACAGTTAAAAGGAAACTACTGAGGCAATTATGTTAATACCTAAATTCATAGTCAGAAAGTCAGGTATATGGTTATTATGTAAGTTTAGCTACCAGAGTGGATACTATGTTTTACCTGGTCCAAACTTCATTGACATCTGCTAATTGTATGTATTACAAGTACAACTAAAAGGAGGCAAATAAGGCCATTATGTTAATACCTGAATATTTGGCCAGAAAGACAGGGTTACAGTTGTTATGTACCTTTAGGTTTACTCCCCAAGGGTCTGGGTCTAATTTCAAAAGCAGGGTAAGGTGCCCATGTATGTCAACAACTTACAAATAGTTCATAGATAAGCCTTTGTTAAGAAACACTTGGAAACTTGGAAAGTGTACATGGTACCATTTCATTCCTTGCTATATATGAAAAAACTTCATAAATAAGCCTTTGTTCAGAAACACTTAGAAAGTGTACATGGTACCATTTTATTCCTTACCATACATGATATTATATTTACAATATACCGAAGCGATGCATATTTAAGTTATTAAAATTCTAAAAATGCTCTAATTTAGAGGGCAACGCATCATAATTTTCTTTGTGAAAAGTGCTAATAGATACAGGGAAAATAATACAAGGTCAATTCTATGACAAAACTTTGAAGTTGATTCTGACATGAATTTGAACACTTGAGATTGCATAAGCACTAGAAAATCATCTGAAAGCCGAGATTGTATATATAGCTAGAGATGTGCACTGCATGGACAGAGATCATCTCATTATGAAGACAAACATACAAAGGAATGTCAACATGTGGCAGTACACTTGTTCTACTTTAGAAAATAGATCTTCATGAAAACTTCATTTGGTCAAAATTCTCAAGTGGGTGTGAGCCACCTCCTTTGAGATATAGGCTATATGTACAATCCATGATACCACTAAGATTATATTTTTTTCAATTGATGTTCAGACACAAATTTTTTAACCTCAAGGTCGTGCTCTTCCCAAGTAATATGCAATTGAAGGCGGAGAATGGATAGTAACTCCACTCTTTCCCAGTTTAGTGGACCTCGAGCATGAAAGGCCTGTAACACAGAACGATATGCATTTGCTTCCAACTCGTGCACGGTTAGCTTGTTCTTATCTTCAATGGCAATGCTATTATTCTTTTGATGGTTGTCATGGGCAGGTCGATACCTGGTAGCAGTTTTTCTATTTCGGTGTGAATGAAGAAAAGCAATGCAGCTTCCATCAGTTGAAGGAGAACACTTTTTACTGTCAATTTCCAATAAGGAACCACTGAACAAAATGCCCTCCACATGAGGTTCAAAAGAATTTCCAACATTCTTTGGAATTTCTATTTGCGTCTGGCATGTGGCATGTGCCAACTCTGAACGGCTAGATTTTGTCACTTTGTAGCTTTCATCATATGGAAAATCCTCATATATCCTCTGTTTCCTTTTCTTGAGAGCATATCCTCTTTGCAGTGCTTGATTATCGAAAGGAAGGAGATCATTTTCCTTATACAGAGGTAAAGCATTGTCCAGTGCATTTCCACCAACTAAAGGTTTACACCATCCTGAATCTTGCTTCTTAGAAATATAAAGGTTCAGGGATTTTTCACACTTTAATGATGGTGTTTGTGCTTCTGCCCTGAGTCTCCTTTTGTCATCAAATTCTTCGCTTGCTTTACTGAAAATGCTTGGAAAGTCCCTCCCTTGCATATTGAATCCTGGCTTGGGTTCCACATTTCTCTTGACTTTGATGATCATGCTTTTGAATGTCACACCAGTATCCGGCCCCTTGGGGGAAGATGCTAAAGGAGTTTCCCTGTCATTGGGAACTACAGGAATCTTTATGGGAACAATGTTTTGGCTTCTTGCCTACAAAAAAGGTTCAAGCATGTACTAGTTAATCGATCGAAGGAGGAAACATAGGAAAAAAACCATGATACTAACATGAGCTCTCAACCTAGGGATGCCTCTTGAAATTCAAGCAATGCAGACAATCTGAAGGTACAGCAGAGGGAATGTGATATATATGCAACCTACAACTAAGCACAGAAGAACCATCTTTAGTTTCAACTCCTAATGCATGAACAATATAAAATAGCAAATATAGAGAGAGAAAAGTCCAGCATTCTTTCAGAGAACCTGATATAATATTATAAACATAGTGTGAATCTAATTAGTTTGAAAAAAGAACCACCCAAAAATAAAATAAAAATCACTAAGGTATGCCCAAACACACAGGCACAAAATCCCAGTTTTCAATTCCATAAGTCAATACAAACCAGTGCTTCAAAGAGAACATGTCCATTGCGTTTCCTATGTTTTAAGGACAGGGGGACTCCTTACAGATGATCCCAGCCATCCCCGATATTTCTCTTTCCATCTTAAGCATGGCCCAACAATAATTTTTAACTAATTACAAACATTTCTTGAGCCTACTCACAATAAATCCCACACAAGTTTTTGTATAACCACAAGCCCTTGCACCTTCTAATCAACTTTGGTCCTTTATAGTTTACGCTATAAACCGAAAAATTGAAGAGGAAGAAAGACTACAAATACTGAAAATTTGAAGTAATGTGTCCAACGCATAGGTACATGCCTCAGATTAAAGAACAACTCGGCACAACAAAGATCAACAGTATGCTTAAGAGTCAAAATTATAATCAGTATAAAACTCACCAAATAATTCAACTCAAAAATACTTAAAATAGGCAAATGTTGGCCTAGACTCTAAATCAGTCAATGCTTTAAAAAAAACATAATCAAAGTGGATCAAGATAGATCAAAATTGGTCAAACCTGTCAAGTAACTAGGTCAAGTAATAATGACTAAAAGATGCTCATAAATCAATATAATCTTAATGAAAAAACAAAAATATTGAATTAACGTTAAGGAAATATAAAAACAGATGACGGAAGGTAACCTAATCATCAATGAAAGAAGATGGCTTCAGGTTTGAGGTATCATCAATGGAAGCTGAGATACTAGTGGAAAGCTGAAACCAGCCTCAAAACAATCACAAAAGAGAGTGATATATCAGACTGATCCCTCCAAAAAGTGATATCATTAAATGGATCCAGGGTCAGACAAAATACACCCTTCTCTTTGACAGAGGCTCGAGAGGCAATCTTTTAAATTACAGGTGGACAGGAATACCAGCAGAGCGAAAGAAATTCCTAGCACATTCAGATGCTGGGAAACTAAGCACATACTAAGGAAATATAATCTAGAATTAGATGTGGCAAACCCAACCATTAAAATTGATCCCGATTCTCCATCATATTATAATTTAGAAGTAGCATGAAAATGGATGTGAGACGACCAGAGACAACAATCCCTTAGTGACTCAGAGCGTCAAATGAAATCAGCACCAGACATTCACTCAGACAAGTCAGCAAGCAGGGAGAAGTGATCAGGTTCAAAACTAAGATGAAATTACAGAGAATGGCAGATTTATATGATAGCATTACCAAAGGAAATTTGGATTGACAGCAAACTCAGGTTCAGATAAAGCACTTCATGCAGAGGCTATATGCATGCAGGATCAAGTCAAGTAGTAGGTGCGTTCTCAAGCGTTCATTTAGCTGACAAGTTTCAGTTGAAATGCATGAGGCCATAAAAGGAAATCGAGGATTTTAAAGGCTGCAATCTTGTATCAGTGTAACTGTAAATCATAGCATTTTTCCATTGACAAGAATTTGTAACCTCGCATACATGTTCTTGCATGTGAGCACACACCTTCTACATAGGTGCATGCAAGCGAATGCCATTTGTGAACTTGATATGTATTTCGTGCTTAAACCTCCATACTCATCACTCAAAAAATACACCGACTATGGGGAAAGAAAAGAAAGGAAGTTACCTGTGAGGGGAAGGGCCCCCTGTACCATTTCCCATCCCGCCAATCTTGCCTTGACCGGAGATTGCAACTGTGGTATTTATTCGCTGTCTTGGACTCTGGAAAATACACAGAGTATTGCTCGCCTGTTAGAACCTGGGACACAACCCCACTCCACCAACAATCAGTTTCATACGCCTCAATTGCGTCACCAATACCCCAATTTTTGATGCTGATGAGAGGCGGACGCGGTCTTATATGACTGCAATCCAGAAGCTCCACCAGAGGATCCCCATCATCGGTTTCAAATTTATCATACCGCACTTTATATGAGTCCCCTTCACAGGACAAAATCCTACCCTCAAACCATGCTCCTTCAAAACCAGACTCAAAGCTACACACCTCCACACTCATGCCATCTGTGAACTTCATCATTAAACCCAAAAGAGGTAAAACCCCCAAAGCACTTGCCCTCCTCCCTCAAGGATGACTATAACTACTAAAGTACCAAAACCCAATTAGCAGCACTGACTGCAGCATCCAGGACAGTAAATCAAGTGATCATACTGAATTAAAGCAACCCAACCCAGAAGAGCTGCGTTGCATTGGGTAAAGAAACTCTTTTAAGGGATTCCACTAGCTACTGGTTGTGGAAGGGATGTGTGAACCAGTCAAGGTGAGCGTATTCTCCTACTGTTATCTGACATTCTATAATTAGACAACTCATGAATGACAATTTAGTGAAATCAAGCATTCCACCACTTTTCTTGGGCTACGGAATTTAGTCTGGGCTTCGTCATGAATAGGTTAAAGAGGGTAAATCTTCCACCTGGTTTGATGCTTTTATTCTTTCCTATGGGATACAAGAGTTAGGAATTGCATCTTACCTTTGCTTCACTGTTTTTAATATAAGTGGTTAAACTGCTTCACGGTTTTTACAAGTGGTTAAACTGCAGGGGATTGGTAAGATAGTTCTAAGAGATGATTCTAAATATTATTAATATTTTATTATTAGATTAAAATAGTTTTATGTTTTTGAAATAAGAGTATTGGTTGTTAGGGTAGTTTTATTATTTAAAAATATTTTGTTCATTAATTTAGAAATCATCTCATTTTACTTTTGTTTCATTATTTTTAAAGAGTTAAATTGAGATAAGATTAAGTACATGAGTTTAATTGGGATAAGATGAGTGAAAAAGACTTGGTAATCATCATAAGAAATGGCACTTCACAAATTTTGAATTAAAAAAGGATCAAACTTGGTTTGAATTAAATTAGAAGTTATTATAATATTATTTAAATATTTGAATTAAAGTTCCTTTCTATATCTTTCTTTGGAAAAGGTCAGACAAATTATGTATATATTTTATTTATATAAATATATACAAATTTTTCAAAAAAATATTATTTAAATGTTAAGTAATTAATATTTAATTTTTTTATTTTTATTTTTAAATTATAATTATATAATAAATAAATTATAATATTGTAATTGTAATTTTTTATTTTTAATTATAATATTTAAGTAAATGACATTTTTTCCTATTTTTATTTATTTAACTTTCAATATCATCATGATAATGGCAAATAAATTTTGTTGAGCATTTATATATATATATATATATATATATATATAATAAATATATTAAGATATTGAAATACATTGTTTTTTAATAATATTCTTTATTATAATATTTTATATGCTTATGTATTGTGTTAATTCTTTGAAGGTATAATTCTTTTAGAGTTTTAGGGTTTCTTTCTCACTTATATATTATGGGATAATAAATATCTAAAATTTAAAAAAAATAATGATATGAGAATATGCATAACAATTAACAATTAGTCATATTCAAAGATTAGGAAACTAATGATATCATGACTAGTGTAGTGTTTTATATTGAACAATTAATCGCACAAAAGAGAAATGACAAAAAAATTAAATTATTATTACTATTAATAGAATGACTTCATAAATTTATTTATCATGATCATGGGATTTTAAGTTAAATAAAAGAAAAATGAAAACTTAAAATCTCTTTTACTCCAATGAGCATTCTATTTATCATAATTACATGGTAGTGTTTTTAGCTTGGCCACTTAATCACACTAAAGAGAACAACAAAAAAATTGAATTCTTATTACAACTAATAAAATGTATTCACAAATTTATTTGCCATAAATCCATGGAATCCTACCGTCCATGTTGCTATTTTTGATCTAAGAAGAGTGAAAACAATTCTCTTTTTTTACCATTTTTTTTTTGTAATCACAATCTATGCAACTATTTCTCAATATCCAAAGGCAAAGACGAAAAAGACAATAGCTTACTAGTTTATATTACTTGCACTCAAAACCTTATTTTGGAATACATCTAACGGTGTATATGCAAAATGTAATTTTGAGTCATTTCTATAATAAAAAAAAAAAAAAAAATTGTAATAAATAGAATGTCATTGGAGAAAAAGAGATTTTTATTTTTTATTTTTCATCTATTAAACTTCAAATCCATTGATTATGGAAAATAAGTTCACTAAGATATTTTCTTATTAATAGTAAGAATTCAATATTTTGGTTATTCTCTTGTGTGATTAATTGTTCGAATATTTCTCTCCCCACATTGCATAAGTTTGAAAGAAACCCTAAAATAATTAACTTTGCATAAGCTTGAAAGAAACCTAAAAGAATTAAGGTTGCATAAGCTTGAAAGAAGCCCTAAAAGAATTAACAAGATGCATAAACTTGAAAGAAACCCTAAAATAATCAATATATGTATTGTAGATGTAAGGAACATGGTTATTCAAACACTTCGCTAGTAGAGAAAAAAACATTAATTCATAGCTTGAAAATAAACATAAAATTAACATGTATAATGTAGATGTAAGATACATACTTAGAAGCCTCCATACTGAACAAATTTTCATTTCATGAGCCCACTTCAACGATCCCCAAGCTTTATCGCAAACCCTTACTCCTCACCAAATATGGAGCAATCTACTGGGTAGGATAATGTTGCTCCTCTCCCAAACACGGGGAAATCTATTGAAGTTTGTAAGAAAATAATCTATTGGGTTAATATATATGCACATGGACATGCTTTGTAATTTTTTTTTTGTAAATCAATCTTTTATTCATTCTTGAAAAAGGTGTACATGATTAACAAAAACGCGGGTAGTCTCACCCTGACCAGGTTTGTTGACTACTACTAGTAGCAAGTGACAATAAAACAAAACAACAAAAAGTAAAAAAGACTGCAGCTGAAAGGGCGAGAAGCACCTGAAGACAAGCAAGATACATAAAACACCTAATATCATATCAATCGACAGAAGTGTTAGATGTTGGGTTGTCTAGCGTTGTTCTAGGAGGTGGAGGAGGGTAGAAGGCGCATTGCACATGCTCTTCAGAATGGGCCATCCAGGACTCCAACTTTTCAACGTTCTCAGGGAGTAGATTCTAGCTGTGCCAAACCACCACCACACGTTCTCGAGTATGGCACTGAAAATAGTGCATCGTGTTCAGTGTCGCGATATGCTTTGCATGCTCCTCTTGCCTTACACGCTTCGCGATAACCAATCTATCCATAATTGTCTGGATGAGGTCCCGACAAAAATCCATGCAACATGTTTGTTGTTGCCCCCTTCCTCCACGGTGCACCACCCCCTAACTTTGCCCTCCTCCTCGATGAGCAGATCCTCCTCAGTGCCAACGTCTCATGGTGTGGCCACCTTAGCCACCAATTGAAACTCATGGGCCTCTACCTCCCCGAACCTTTGAACCATCCTTGCAATTGTCACCAAATCTTCCTTCTCCATGGCCTACTGAAGCCGACGAGTGAATACGACCACCACTAGAACCATCTTGTCATGTATGCTTTCCACTGGATGCCAGTGCCATCAGGGATAGGCTCCCGCCACCCACAAGGTCTACCGAATTAGGCTTCGGACAGGACGACCTGTGCGAAATGTGAGGTGTCGGCCTCATTCCAATCCATTAGAAAACACTCATTGAAAGAGAAATGGAGGGCTTCCCTCCTTCCACCACAAGGATTGTCTGCCTACTATCCAAGCTGAGATGTTGGGCACTTGGTCTCACCAACTGCAACACAGAACCATTGATGCGTGAGGGGAAAACGATGTCTGCCACCCAGTATTCCACCCACAACACACTACACCACCAAGACAAAATTACCCTAGATGAAGAACCAATGAGGGCACCAAGAACAGAGTCTCTCCACGCTCGAACATGCACCTCCCTACCCTAATTGCTCGGTAGAAGAATTTTGATTAGTTGCTCCAACCCACTAAATGTATGTGCATGCTTAACCAATACTTCACCATGATATACCCTCGCGGGAGTCGGAAGGACCGTCGACGATAAATCTGTCGCCTTTCCCACACCAATCGCACTCATGACTTAGCAATTTCCCTCTCCAACCTCATACACCAGGAGCTGTAATAACACCATTCACCATGCAGGATTTTGAAATTGAGCCAGGCCCTATCCAGGTTATAACAAGCCTCCTCCCCAGCCATGAATGCTCCCCTGATGCCACCACCTGCAACATACCCTTCAAGTAAATGTTTCACACACTCAAGGTTCAGTGCCCCCGATCTCAAGGTACTTGGAGAAGGCTTGGGGGCAAGCCTTTGTACTTGCATCCATGTGCTCATCATCAATCCCCATGCGGTCCTTCGAGGCTTGCAATCACATTGTTCAACACCCTCATCGGGGAGCTTTGTATTTTATTATTATTAATTGAGCTAACCTTCTTTTTATTTTAACATGCTACATTATTTAAAAACTAATGACAACATTTTTAATCAATTTGATATATATTTTTTAATTTATAACTTTATTAATTGATGAAATTTTCACTTAAAACTTAGCTTTTTGTTTTTGTTTTTATTTTTATTTTTATTTTTATTTTTATTATTTTAAATTATCCAAATAATTAAAAAAATTGAATATATTTATTTATTCACTTATTTTAATAATAAGAATAAATTACTTCTCTCAATTAATCAAATTAATAAACTAAATACATTTGTTGGTTGGGGGTGGGGGGGGGGGGGGGGTGGCGTTGAATCTATTACCCCAACTGAAAACAAGAAATAACATATAATAAACTAAATACAATGTGTTAGTGCGGGAGGTGGGGTTGAATCTATTACCCCAAATGAAAACAAGAAATAACATATTCATGGGTCTGGAAATAACTTCAAAGAATCAACCAGAATTTTACAGTTTATTCCAAGTTATTCTCCAAGCTTTATCTCAAAAAGTTTCCAAGCTAATTGTAGTAGGATGTTACTCCCTTCTCATTTCTTATCTGCAAAAAGGCTACTCTCTTGACAACTTGAAACTGAAGACTCTTGTGCTAAGAATAAGAGGATTGCTTCATAAGTTAAAACATTATGAAGTCTTATGTATCTTAAGGAAAGATAATAGAACCTTCCATATTAAAGGCAGATCTATTGGTGAACCATGGAACCAAATAGGCAAGGGAGAAATATTGATAAATAATTTCAAGCACAAATATTTGATTCCTTAAGAGCAAATTATATGACCTCTCCCATCATCATAATGGGTCAAATGAAGCATGATGATAGGTGGGATAAGTTTCAAATAATATGGTTGTTGGGGGCCACATGGCTAAGTGCTTTAAATGTAAAACTGACAAATCAAATAATTTATACCTTCTCATTTCCTCACAATCCTTGGACAAAACAATGTTAGGTCCCTATACTACTAGTGTAACCCCTTATTGTTATTAGTGCAACCCCCTTATTATATTGTTGTGCCCATGTAGTCCCCATATTGTTATTATTGTGCCCCATAAAGCCCAATATTGTTATTATTGTGCTCTTACATTATTATTGTTATGTTGGCTCTGATTATATTTTGACCCCCACTCTTATATATAGAAATGAGGTCTTGTCATTTGTATCATCCAAGAATTGTTCATTTGTGTAATGTAAGGGAGGTTTCCCCCTCGAAGAGGCTAATTTTTAAGTCATTGATCCATATTTTCTATCTTTTTGTGAGCTATTTTCATAACATTTGGTATCAAAGCTTTGGATTCTAGGGTTTTGCTGCTCCAAACAGGTCATCGTGGAATTTTCGAAATAACTTTTTCTCTATGAAGTTTCTGATGCTAAAAAAAAAACCCATTTGAGTCGACATATTTCAGATCTTGTCTCACTATATTTTCGGAGATATGATATGAGGAAGTTATGGTTTTTCAAGCTCCAAAATTCCATCACAAATCGATCATCGTGGAATTTGCGCTATAATTTTCTTCTATGAAGGTTAAAACTCTAAAAGTAAAAATCATTTGAGTTGAAATCTTGGTGAAGAGAGAGGCCCAAATTACAGATCTTGTTTCGCTATATTTTCAGAGATACAGTCCAAGACATGTAGGGGTTCTGCAGGCTCCCAAATGACATCCCAAACAGGTGACCTCAGGAAAATCATCATAACTTTCTCTTTGAGCATCAGATTGAAATTTCGTAGGAAGATCCAAAAAGAGGACAGACTATAGTTTTCTGTGTATCGGTGTTAGGTCCTAATGTCGAAACAGTGACACGTGGTACATTGTGCAAGTTCGCTCTACCAAAAAAGTATATAATCAGGTCATCTTGGGAGATTGGGCATAACACTTTCTTGGATAATCCAATTTCGATCAAACTAGTGGCATTGGAAAGAGGACCCAGAGGGCTACTGCACGTAGCAATTTAAGAGTTTGGATATTTGAAACTACAGAGTTACATTTGTTTCAAGATCAAGCTCCTAAAAGCAATTAAAAGAGATATGAGGAAATTTGATGGAAAGGATCCGGTAACATGGATACTACAGATAGAGCAATATTTTGATCTACATTATGTGAAACTGTTACAAAAGGTACATATTGCATATTTATATTTAGAACCGAATCAATTTGTATGGTGTAGAGGGCTTTGCTCTCGTAGAGCACTTGTCACTTGGTCAATTTTCACGGAGGAAATGATAACACATTATGAGGAGACAAAGAGCAACACCTTCTTTAGCCAATTGATAAATCTTAAACAAAAAGGTTCAATGGCAGAGCACATTGAATAATTCCAAATATTAAATATAAGGGTAAATGATATTCCAGAGAATCAGAGGATTGATGTCTTCATAGGGACTTTAAAAGATAGCATCCAACATGAGGTTCTCCTTTGCGAACTTGATTCATTGGAGAAGGCATACAAGTTAGCAATAAAAGTGGAAAGAAAAATTATGGCAACAAGGAAGTCTAACACTCACAACTATAAAGATGGAAGTGTTGTTTCTCCTAGCCTTCCACAACTTACAAGGTTGACACCACAACAATTGGAAGAAAAAAGAGCAAATGGCTTAGTTACAGTTGTGATGGAAAATACATTAAAGGTCATAAGTGTGCTGAGAAGAAATTATTTTACATAGATTGTGAAGAGGAAGAAGAAAAGGATCAAGAAACATAAAAAGAAGAGGATATACACTACGAACCAACCCTAGAGAAAGAAGAAATGAATCCGACCATATCTTGGATTACATTGGCAGGAATTACCACTCCTCAAACTCTCAAGATAGAAGGACATATCAAGAAGAAGAAGGTTCAAGTAGTGAAATATCAGGAAGAAAAGGATCAAGAAACTTCAAAAGAAAAGGATACTCACCAGGAGCCAACCCCAGATAAAGAATAAATGAAAGTGACCATATCTTGTAATGCATTGGCAAGAATTACCACTCCGCAAACTCTCAAGATAGAAGGACATATCAAGAAGAAAAAGGTTCAAGCAGTGAAATATCACATTGAGCATCAACAAAAACTTCTCCAACTTCTAAAGGATAACCTCACTTTGGCGCAAAATCGAATGAAACAATAGGCAGATCAACATCCCAGCGAAAGAAGTTTTGACATAGGCGACTGAATATTTTTACGACTACAACCATACAAACAAATCTCCATCAAGCAAGCTAAGAAGGATAATAAATTATCACCGAAGTACTATGGTCCTTATAAAGTGCTGCAAAAGATTTGTACTATGGCATACAAATTGGAGCTTCCTGCATCTTCCTGAGTGCCCCTAATTTTCCATGTTTCATGCTTAAAGAAGGTTATAGGTGACACAGTCCCAATTCAAACAATATTGTCAGAACTTGACGAGGAAGGAAAAAACATATTTGAACCTGAAGCAGTCACGAAAACAAGAACTCGACAACTATGAAATCGATCAATTTCAGAGTATCTCATCAAGTGGAAGAACTTACCCGCTGAAGATTCCATATGGGAGGAAATTTTTTTTATACAGAAGCATCTAAAACTACTAGTTAAGCATTGAGGACAACAATTTTTGAAGGAGAGGGGAATGTTAGGTCCCTATACTACTAGTGTAGCCCCTTATTGTTATTAGTGCAACCCCCTTATGTTATTTGTGTGCCCATGTAGTCCCTGTTATCACTCAGAACTTTTCCCTAGAAGTTTTCAGAAGAAGGAAAGGACCAAGGTAACCACAAACCAACTTTTAAGCACAGGCTCTAGCCAACCTATGGCTCAGAGAGGGCTCTCTCTATATGATTTAGCTTTGTTTTCTGGGGTTTTATGCTAGTTCTGAAGGTTCAAGGGGTTTTGAATTGTATTGAAGGTTGGATGGTGGAATCCTTAAAACAGAAGGATAGATTGATGTCTTTGGACCATTGGGATATGGAATCAAAGGAGGGCAACAAAACTGGAATTAACTCACTAAAGGGAGTGTTCAAAGGGCAAGCTAGCTGAGTAAAGTGCGGGTCTTTGGTCCAGATGGGTGAAATGATCTTAACCAGGGTGATAGAGCACTTAAGAATTCTCAGATTGGGATTAAAATGAGAAACATAGGATAATCATGAATAAAGGGCAATTAAGAATCCTTTGTTATAGGCTATAGGGAGACTACCTAGACTAAGGAGCAATTAAGAATTCCTTATTTAGATAATTAACAGAAAACATTAAAATGCATAATAGTTAAAACAAAGTGCAATGAAGCAAATTCTGAGATGTCATTCCATATTATAGCATTCAAATTTCAGATACATTAAAGAATGTGGAAAAACATTTAAAGAAATATAACAACACAAGAGAAAATACTTGTCTGCACTTCACTCTACACATGAATCCAGTGAAATGTCTTGTCTTTATTCATTAATCCAGCTTGTTGGTCCAATCAGTGATACACTAGCTTACAGTCTTTGATAAAAAAAGGTCTATAGAAATGTCTAAGAATCCACCCTACATACTTCGAATTGTGAAGTATTTATACAAAAATTATTACAAAATATCTCAAAACAAACTTGAGATTTAATCTAGGAAATACAATTATCTTCTAGCAAGAAGATAGAGACAGCTATTGAATTGTTTCATGTTGTCCCTTTTATTGTGGTGCTGCTGGATTTTATGGTTGGATTTGTAGCCCTTTATGCTGGCTTGCTGTTGTGGTCTTTTACACTGAAATCTCCTTTGACTTTTATCTTTCACTTGATACTCTTTGACCTTGATACTCTTTAACCATGTTGTCATGTTTTCATCTGTTTACCTGGTTGTTTTACTTTTATTGTGTAATAGCGTTTTACTGTAAATTTATTACAGTAAATCAATCATCTTTTCCCACCATTCTGCATCAGGTAATTTGAAATTCATCATCCACCTATATATCTCATTAGCTTCGGTATACTTGGCAAAATTGGGCTTAGTGATGAACAAGTGTTTAATCTCATGCTAGAGAAAAAACAAGTTCTCGAAGGTGTTATACAAAACTTTGCCTGTTGGCAGTGCTTTTATAGATGAAGTGTTAGCTTGTTCTTTAGCCAACTGCCTGAGTCTATTATCATAGTCCAACTGTGTCATAAGTTTGTCATTAATGACCAATGGACTGGGCAATCCTTTCTCCCTCAAAATTTGGAATTTGGCCATGAATCTATCAATGGCCACCTGCATGTTGTGGAACTTTTCTTTTAAGTTCAGCATTAGGTTTCTTTTAGAAAGGACCTTCCTTATTTCCAAAATGGTTTCGGTCCTGTATTCTATATTTAGCTCCTGAGGCTCATATTTGTTTTTTTGTTAAGGAAGTGGATGAGTCTATTGGCATCGTCAGGCATGTCACCCAATTCTTCCTTGACTTTCTGAATAGCTACTGTAGCTATCTTTATCAGTTCTGTCTGATAAAAAATAACTTGAATAGATGGCCAAATATCATTGAACTTTTCACTCAGAACTTTTCCCTAGAAGTTTTCAGAAGAAGGAAAGGACTGTGGTAACCACAAACCAACTTTTAAGAATAGGCTATAGCCAACCTATGGCTCAGAGAGGGCTCTCTCTATATGATTTAGCTTTGTTTGCTGGGGTTTTAGGCTAGTTCTGAAGGTTCAGGGGGTTTTGATTTGTATTGAAGGTTGGATGGTGGAATTCTTAAAACAGATGGATAGACTGATGTCTTTGGACCATTGGGCTATGGAGTCAAAGGAGGGCAGCAAAACTGGAATTAACTCACTAAAGGGAGTGTTCAAAGGGAAAGCTAGCAAAGTAAAGTGTAGGTCTTTGGGCTAGATGGGTTAAATGATCTTAACCAGGGTGAGAGAGCACTTAAGAATTCTTAGACCATGATTAAAATGAGGAACAGAGGATAATCATGAACAAAGGGCAATTAAGAATCCTTTGCTATAGACTACAGGGAGACTACCTAGATTAAGGAGCAACCAAGAATTCCTTAATTTAGATAATTAGCAGAAAACATTAAAATGCATAATAGTTAAAACATAGTGCAATGAAGCAAATTCCGAGATATCATTCCATATTATAGCATTCAGATTTCAGATACATTAAATATTGTGGAATTGTTTTTAAAGAAAGATAGCAACACAAGAGAAAATACTTGTCTTCACTTCGCTCTACACATGAATCTAGTGAAATTTTTTGTCTTTATTCATTAATCCAGCTTGCTGGTCCAATCAGTGATACAATAGCTTACAGTCTTTGATCAAAAAGGTCTATGGAAATGTATAAGAATCCACCCTACATACTTCGAATTGTGAAGTATTTATACAAAAATTATTACAAAATATCTCAAAACAAACTTGAGATTTAATCTAGGAAATACAATTATCTTCTAGCAAGAAGATAGAGATAGCTATTGAACTGTTTCAAGATGTCCCTTTTATTTTGGTACTATTGGTTTTTATGTTTGGATTTTTAGCCCTTTATGCTAGCTTGTTGTTGTGGTCTTTTACGCTGGAATCTTCTTTGACTTTTATCTTTCACCTAATACTCTTTGACCTTGATACTTTTAACTAGGCTATCCTATTTTCATCTGTTTACCTAGTTGTTTTACTTTTACTGTGCAATAGTTTTTTACTGTAAAATTCTTACGGTAAATCAGTCATATTTTCCTACCATTCTGCATCAGGTAATTTGACATTCATCATCCGCCTCTATATCTCATCAGCTTCGGTATACTTGGCAAAGTTGGGCTTAGTGATGAACATGTGTTTAATCTCATGCTAGAGAAAAAACAAGTTCTCGAAGGTGTTATACAAAACTTTGCCTGTTGGTAGTGCTTTTATAGATGAAGTGATAACTTTTTCTTTAGCCAATTGCTTGAGTCTATTATCATAGTCCAGTTGTGTCATAAGTTTGTCATTAATGACCAATGGACTGGGCAATCCTTTCTCCCTCAAAATTTGGAATTTGGCCATGAATCTATCAATGGCCACCTGCATGCTATGGCACTTTTCTTCTAAGTTCAGCATTAGGTTTCTTTTGGAAAGGACCTTCCTTATTTTCCAAAATGGTTTCGGTCATGTCTTATATGTTTAGCTCCTGAACCTCATATCGGTTTTTGCTGTTAAGGAAGTGGATGAGTCTATTGGCATCCTCAGGCATGTCACCCAATTCTTCCTTGACTTTCTGAATAGCTACTGTAGCTATCTTTATCAGTTTTGTCTGCTCAAAAATAACTTGAATAGATGGCCAAATATCCTTGACGGAGTCAATGATATTGGCCCATAACAGTTCCTTGGCTTGCCCAAGGGGTTTCTCTAATGTCAAGTCTTTCTCCATAGCTTTGACTCTTTCACTCATTCTGTTGGCCTTTTGTGCCTCTTCCTTTTGCATAATTTGGGCAAGTTTGTAGTTAGTCTCTAAACTTGCCACCTTTTCCTTCAGTCTGTTCATTTCTGTAGCCTGAATTGACATCTCTTCCATGGCTCTAACTAATTTTGCTGCTTTTTCTCCTGATGCACTTGCTGTTGTAGACTCTATTGTAACTGGCAATGTTGTGGCAGGTGGAGTTGTAGGTGCTAGTGAAGCTGCCAGTGTAGAAGGGACTGCTGTAGATACTGTAGGGATGAAATTTGTAGAAGTTGTGGCAATGTCATTTTGTTTTAATTGGATCAAGCTATCTAATTCTTTCTTTGTCTCCCTTAGTTGATCATTGAGTTTTAGGACCAAGTCCATCAACTCTTCATGTCTGTTTTGGCCCTAAAAATTCAAGTGTTTGAGGATGTTGCAGCTGAGGTATCTTCAATTGCTTCTTCAGTGCAGCAATATCATCATTCTTCTTCTTTATCAACTGCTCAGTAGCTTGTATATCTTTGGGATCATGTCCCAACTCAATAACCAAGTATTCCAAAGACTTAATCCTCGTATCCTTGGCCTGTGAGGAGGCCTTCTCCAACTGAAACTGTGCTGAGATGTTTTTCAATGAGTTTTGTAGCTGATGGGAAGCTATGGATTTAATTGTTAGGGTGGAGTATATCATCTCTCCAGCCTGTTTATGCAGTTCTATCTGGTCTATGGGATGAATATCCCTTACCAATACTTCAAATTCAACTCTTTTGAAATCTGATGATGTTTTGGGTTGTTGTGTTGTAGGCTTGATAAAGGACATCCGCAGCTTTCCCTCCTCGATGTCAAAGGTTGACATCAGCCTTGTTTGATTTGTGGGAGTGAGCTTTAGGTATGGAGCTTTAGGTTTGGACTTTAAGCTTCTCATTCCTCATTTTGATTTCTTTATACTGTCCTTTATGTCTTGGTCTTTGTCAGAAGGCCTACTGAAGGAAGACACTTCCACACTAAGCTACCTTTCCAACATCTGAGTCTGTGATGTGGAAGGCTCTTGTATGTCTTCAAATGGAGTTGTGGGCTTGCTTCTGTCTACCTCTGTGTTGGTTACTTGTGCTGATCCTTTTGTATATTCCTATTCAGAGGCTGGATTGAGCCTTTGCCTCTTGCTGTGACTTGTTTCTTGCTGCAGATTAAAAGTGTCCATTCCTGAAGTGGAAGCTCCCTCTCTATTTCTTTTAGGATTTTTCTCCTCGTTTTGAGGAGTCTGCATGACTAGAGGGGTGCTCATGGCTCTTTCTTACTCTTTTGGTACCTACAAAAAAGAGCTCCCATCAAGCTGCTTTTCCAAATCAATCAAAGCATTTTCTACATCTACCCTTGTGTTGTCTCAATCTACTAAGGTATTTTCCACCTAATCTGTCTGATTTGCATATGCCTCTATTTCTAGTATGGGGTGGTGGATAAAAGGCCCTAGCTTGACCTTTTTCCTTTTCTTGGTAATGAATTCTAAAGGGTCATATCTCCATACAAAACTCCTTTGGAATTTCATGCTTTGCAGGATCAAGACTGCCTCTTTCCCTGCCTCTCTGGAACTGCATATGAAGGGACCTAACTGATCTTTGATTTTGAAACTGGCCTTCTTCTTGGTAGCGACAAAGTTGAATTCATCTGCATTGATGATCTGTCTGTAGTATTCTAAGGCAAACAACCTCATAGGGAGGTATCTTGGAAACTTATATGGTGTAAGCAGGCAACCATATATTCTGATTTCTGTGTGGTTTTAGTAAAGGTACCAATCTCCCACTTTGGTTTGCTTGGAAAGTTGGAAGACTCTTTTTATCTCTAGTCTTATCCTAGGTGAAGGATTTCCAGTGAGCATAGTCATGATTGGATACACAAAAGAATCTATGAAGTCTAAGTATGTATATGGTGATCTAAACTCATGGAAAAGTGGTGTCTAAAAAAATGACAGATCTGGGTTGGCCCCTAGTGTCAAGCTTCTAGAGAGTAAAAGGAAAATTATCTGACTAATAATACAAAAATAGATGGTACAATACATAGGAGTATTTGAATACTCTCTCACTGCCCATTCTTGTGAACTGTTCATGCATTCTATCAGCTATGAATTTGGCAAAGTCATATGTGGTTGCAGGAGGCTTCCTTGGGGTATAAATGGACGTGAAGGCAAGAATTAGTTCATCCATGTATTCACTTGTAGTGTAACCCAAAACACATGATATCATGGTTACAATGTACTGGCCCCATTTAGAGAAAATAGCTGATACATATGGAGGGAGGTCCTTAGGGATGTGTTTTTCCTCTCTAATGAAGGTTTGGAACAACTGGGCCAATCTTGATGGGCTTAGCTTGGGATACTGGTCCAACAGGTCTCCAATTGAGAGTGGGGTTAGGTTTGGCCCTGGTTGGAACTACAACATTTCATTAATATACTCAGCTGTGGTAGTGAATAAAACCTTCTAGTCATGAGACATTATGGCTCTATGGTTGGTGACATAGCATGCATAGCACATATGAACAACTTATGGAAAGATATGAACTTGGGAGAACTGGTATCTGGGTAGATTGGAATCCCAGAGGCCAATATCATTTGTATGGTTGAGGTGTCTGTCTTTGCTTAAGCAATGAATTTTAAGCAGGAGCTCTATTGAAGTTGTATCTTTGATTTAGAAATCCATGTCAGTTGGGGGAAGGTGATCCAGGTCCAAGTGTGGAGTGGTAATGGGTATAATGTTCAGGGCGATAAGGGCAACCATAATTCAGTTCTTGTGGATTTGAATTATGCTTTGGGCATTTTATCAACGGTTTTGGGATTTTCAAAGGGTTTAGGCAAGAAGATCTTAAATTGGCAGTATTCTTTAATCAATTTTTAAATTAAAACACTGCACAGGCTAAAGGTTTCGAAATTTGCAGGGGTAAGAGGTAATTCGTGGTGAAATACCTAGAATTGGGTGAATTGGCTCTAAAAATGATGGTTCACGGTAGCTGTAGTGGTTGGCGTAGTCTTGGTATGGACTGAAAGGTTAGCTGGGTTGTCTGCAACATCTTCTGGAGCAGACTTGGAAGTTTGTTGGTAAATTTGACGTTTGCAGGGATTGCAATGGTTCACAGAGTTTACAAAGAGAATGCGTGAAAAAAGGGCGAAAGAGTTCTTCATGGCCTTTTATGGAGAAAATGATTAGTTTTGGCAAGTTCACTTTTGGATGAATAGTTGACGGTTTTTCGGTTAAGTGGGGAAGTGGTTTTGGAGGGCTATCACACCACTTTTGTGGTGCAGGTGGTTTTTGGGAGGGGTCACCCAATGTATATTAGAGCGTGACACGTAGTAAACGAGGGGTCGGGGAAAACCACTTTATCAGGTGGTTAACGTTTAGTCATTGGGCGTGACTGATATGGTTGTGCGCCGTTGGATGGCGGGGGCGATGATAAACGGTAGTTGGGCGGAAAAGCTACGGGGGGGGGAATGATCGGGAGTTGATGGGGGGCCTAGGGGTTTAATCACGACGGTTTGGGATTAGTTTAGGGATAAATCACAGGTTTGAAATGATTGGGCCAGACTTAATGAGGGATTAGGGAATTGGGTGAGGTTAATAATGGGATTAACTTAAGTTTATCGGGATTAGGTAAACTAAATAAGGTTATATCAGGGTATGGGTAATTTCTATTAGTTTTTATTAAAACCAAATGTTGGGGTATTATATATAGGGATTTAATTGTTATACGGGATAATGAGATTTCAGGGAATTTACATAATAACGTTAGTGATTAATATGAAAATGTGATGGCGGAGTGGGTTTTTCCTTAGTACAAGGGTACAGTAAAACATTTGCGCACTTAACTTTATACTTAGGAAAAAGGATTTTTCATGGGTTTTTGTGCATTTTTGAGTGAAAAGGGATTTACATGAGGGCTTCCACTTTTCCTAGGTAAATGGTGTCAACCACAGGAAAGTGGGATTTTATTAGGGAGTGAGAGGAAATGAAGGGAGATGAATTTTTGATGAAGGGGATTCTAGCACTCGTGCCCATAAGTCATCAAGCCAAGGGTCCGGTTTGGTCCCTACAAAAGTCAGAGAAATGCTCTGAGCCTCTTTGACTTAGAGGATTTGAGCACTTAGAACTTATTTATGGGAAATTAATAAAGTAAAGGGGTGAAATGAATGAGGAGATGTTAAATAAACCATATTGTGAACCATTGTTTTGATTTGTTTTACTGCTTATGCATGTTTGAAAAATGCATTTAAAACAATGACATAAGTGCTTTTGTGTAATCACTTGATATTTCTGCAACCTTTCTTCTACTTACCCATTTACTCATTCTACCATTTTTTCTTCATTTTACTTTGGTGCATTTAGGCTAACAAACCCTTATCAATCTTTTCTTTTCTTTTACAAAGTGAACTATCTAATTCTAACCTTATATCGTCCAAGGGCTTAGATTAAACTGATGAGCTCCTTTTATTTACTCTACCTATCTAATGATCTGCCAAGATTACACTATTTGGTTAGATTTAATTCTCCAACTATAAACATAAAATTCAAAGCATGGTATAATCAAGATTAAATAGTTTGATTACCATGAATTGTGGCATGAATGACAAGTTGCACACAATCATTATTATGCATAAAAATAAGTAGTAGTGGCATTTTGACTTGCACACTTTCATGGTCTCTTTTGTTTTTTGGAGTTCATATAATTTCATTTTTTGACCTTTCCTTATTCTTTTTGTCCTTTGATTGTTCTTTTAGGACATACCCTCTTTACATTTTTAAAATTTTTAATATGGAAAACATTTGCAGAAAGCAAAGGTATGTACAATATTACAAGGCTTCACCTTAGTCATTCAAAATTATGACTCCTATTGGTATAGGAACCTAACAGTGCCCATGTTGTTATTATTGTGCGCCATAGAAGCCCACTATTGTTATTGTTGTGCCATACAATATTATTGTTATGTAGGCTTTGATTATATTGGGACCACTTAGACTCCTATGTTGAAAATGCAACAAGATGATGGAGCTTAGTGAAAAGAAGTCGCCTTCACTAAGTGGGCCCGCAAGCTATTTTTGGCGCAAAGTCTATTTTTAGACTATGTCTATTTTTAGACATATGGATCATGGTCTATGAGTTGCAAGATGCTATTTGTGGATGATTGGTCATGTTGGTAAAAATAGATGGACTTCTATTTTTAGACATATGGGCGGATTTTATTTTTAGACTGTCGGAATAAAAATAGAACAATCGAATATTATTAGCTCTTAATAATATTTGGACTATAAACATTATCTTATCCTCTTGGAGCACTTCAGTTCAAGCTACAGATGTGGCACATGCAACTGCCAGAAGGAAATACGCTTTTCTTATGGGTCAGTTGAGCTATTGCATGGTGGACTTCAGTTAGAACTCAAGTGGTTGAGTTTTGGTGGAGTTGATTGAGGAGTTGATGGAGTTGTGTTCAGTTTGACTTGGTTGAACTAGTTGTATTTAGTTTAACTGCAAATACACTAGTGATGAGTGATGTGAATTAATTATTAATTAATTCACTAATTATTAACTCATAAAGAAACTAAAGAATACATCAGTTAACTCAGTGCATGGACAGTTCAGTGGAGACAAGTGTTAGAGGTTGAGATTGCTATTAGTTGTGACTATAGTTGTGCATGAGATTTTGCACATGCATGGATTGAGTATTTCCAATGAGGATTGCGTGGTTCAACCAAGGAAATACGAGTTTGGATCAGCCATTCATCATTATTCTCTCGCAAGATTGCGTAGTGGAGGCAAGCAAACAGTGGAGGAGATTTGAGGCATCAGATCTGAGCTAGTTTGTGTGTAACAGGTGGAGATAGTATTGAGTACTTGTGAGGAGTATTGTACTATGTATTGTTACATGTTCTCAATCATTATAATATACAGATAGTGTGGGGTTTTCAGCTGTATGCTTTCCCCGGGTTACATACTGTGTTAATGTGCGCATGCGATTGATGTTTCATTGTTTTTAATGTTGCTAAATTGATGATCAACGTAGAGGAGGTTATGTATTATGCATGTATTCCACAATAGTGTATAATCAGGATAATCTCTGTGAATAAGTGTCATATTATTCAAAATTTCTACATGGTATCGGAGTTGTTGATCATCAGATCTATTATTCAAAAAGTGTTTACATTTTATTTCTTCAGGCAGAGTCTGTAATCGGGCCAGGTAGCCTCTGGATTCATCCTTCCTTTGGAAGGTGAGATATCTGGTAAAAGCCCATACTGTCAATCTCTGTATGAGAAATACTTTGTTCTCACGAATTTTAGATCAGAAACGGTTGAGTTTTGAGCTGGTGGAATTCGAATTTGCAACAGTCTTTTCTTGGTGTCAAAGTTGAAATGTCTTTCAACGGATTGCGATTGGAGTATGCTCTTGAGGGCAGCTCAAATTATATTTCATGGAAAGACAGGATGGAGACGGTGTTAGATGATAATGGGCTAAAGGAGTTCATAGAGGCTGAGGTCCCAAAGCCTACTGATGCTGCTGAAGCTGTGGTTTGGCAAATGAAGACAACAAAGTGTCGAAGGATTCTGTTGGAGGGCGTGAAGGATCACATTGTGTCCAACCTGCATGGAAAGGCTTCTCCATACTTGATGTGGAAAGCGTTGACAGATTTATTCCAAAGCAAGAGCGACCAGAGGAATTTGGCGCTCAAGGATAAACTTAGAAACATTAAGTGTGAGAATGGAGACAATATGACCAGGTATCTCACGAAGTTCACCCAATGTTGGGGTGAGCTGGGAAGTGTGGGGGTAACTGTCGATGATGAGGACTTGGTGAGCTTGGCTCTCCCTAGTCTTTTGAAGAGTTGACATTCTTATCAGGACTCTGTCAATGGTCGGGAGAAATTGCCAGGATGGGAGAGACTTTGGTCGGATCTTTTGCAAGAGGAGATCAGGCGGAATACGAGGGATGGATCTTCATCAAAGGCATCTGATGAAGAAAATTGCGCTTTGGCTGCCAAAGCAAAGAAGGTGAAGGAGAAGGGTTCTCTTTCCGAATCCAGTTCTTCCAATGATGGGAAGAAGGTTGACAAATCGAAAGTGTGATGCTTTCGTTGTCATGAGGTGGGCCATTATGCTGCAAATTGTCCACGGAGGAAATCCCAGAAGGGATTCGGGGAAGGATCTGAAGGTGAGGCACTTGCTTCACAGTTTGAGTTGGATTTCACACTCTTCACATGCATGGTTTCATCCATGGTGGGAAGTGGTTGGTTTCTTGACAGTGGAGCTTCTTTCCACATGACCGGTGACAAGATTTTGTTCAGTACTTTGGAGGAGAAAGATCTCCAGATACTCATAACGATGGGTAATGATGAGAAGTATAGTGTCTTAGGTGTAGGCACGGTTATTTTTTAGAGGGAGCATGGAGCTCGCCTTACCTTGACCGATGTCAAGTATGTACTAGGACTGGAGAGAAAATTGGTGTCGATCGCGATGTTGGAAGACAGAGGCTATGATGTAGTCTTTAGTAAGGGAAAGGTTTTCCTTAGATGCATCATCACTAGACATGTGGAGCAGATTGGTTCACGGGTCAAGAACCTATATGCTCTTGAGGTTCAAGATGCATGCAAAGCCTTGAGCAGTGAGGAAATTGATGGAGACTTGGTGGTTGAGAGGGAGCGTATATTACCTCTCAACATGCAGAGCTAGAAGAAGTCTCAGACGATTGTGGAGGAGCCACGATTGGTGCAGCAGCTTCAGGAGGTTATGGAGCAGCCATAACAAGGAAAGCTGAGAGGAGATCGAGTTGAGAAATCTACTCATGCAGAGACCTCCAGTAAGGGGAAACTTTGAGCCAGGTGGGCAGAGGGATCGCATGCAGCCATACCTCCAGGTAGGAGGTGGGGTGATGTGGATTGATCGTCCTAAGGAGGAGGGGCAGGATCCTTGAGGTACCCAACCTCTTGGATGAGACCTTGCTATAGGAGCCCCGATGTGGAGTAGCAGGAACTGACTGATTGGGTAGAGACAGCTGCGGATGGAGTGGCAGAGAGAGCGACAATGCAGGGAATCCCAGGACATCGCATAACTAGCAGGCTGTAGCAATGCGAGAGGCACAAGTGTTTTGCACAGTGCTAGGTGGCACAGAGAAGTGTGCAATGGTGCGAGATGCATGGAGATGATGTAGTAGCACAGATGTCAGAGAGGGAGCACTTGTCAGTAGCAGGTAGAGCTTCAACATCAAAGTATGTTCCTAGCCCAATATAGTGGTCAGTTGGGAGTGTTTTTGTTCCAAGTGTTGTTGGAGCAAGTGGACCGGGCAAATGTGTTGCATGCAGAACATTCCAGAGTTGCAGGATATGGGTTGCAGATAAGCCATATCTTGTTGAGAGGGAGTGTTGAAAATGCAACAAGATGATGGAGCTTAGTGAAAAGAAGTCATCTTCACTAAGTGGGCCCGCAGGCTATTTTGGCGCAAAGTCTATTTTTAGACTATGTCTATTTTTAGACATATAGATCATGGTCTATGAGTTGCAGGATGATATTTGTGGATGATTGGTCATGTTGGTCAAAATAGATGGACTTCTAATTTTAGACATATGGGCGGATTCTGTTTTTAGACTGCCAGGCTAAAAATAGATCAGTCGAATATTATTAGCTCTTAATAATATTTGGACTATAAACATTATCTTATCCTCTTGGAGCACTTCAGTTCGAGCTACAGATGTGGCACATGCAACTACCAGAAGGAAATACGCTTTTCTTATGGGTCAGTTGAGCTATTGCATGGTGGACTTCAGTTAGAACTCAAGTGGTTGAGTTTTGGTGGAGTTGATTGAGGAGTTGATGGAGTTGTGTTCAATTTGACTTGGTTGAACTAGTTGTATTTAGTTTAACTGCAAATACACTAGTGATGAGTGATGTGAATTAATTATTAATTAATTCACTAATTATTAACTCATAAAGCAACTAAAGAATACATCAGTTAACTCAGTGCATGGACAGTTCAGTGGAGACAGGTGTTAGAGGTTGAGATTGCTATTAGTTGTGACTATAGTTGTGCATGAGATTTTGCACATGCATGGATTGAGTATTTCCAATGAGGATTGCGTGGTTCAACCAAGGAAATACGAGTTTGGATCAGCCATTCATTATTATTCTCTTGCAGGATTGCGCAGTGGAGGTAGGCAAACAGTGGAGGAGATTTGAGGCATCATATCTGAGCTAGTTTGTGTGTAACAGGTGGAGATAGTACTGAGTACTTGTGAGGAGTATTGTACTATGTATTGTTACATGTTCTCAATCATTATAATATACAGATAGTATGGGGTTTTCAGCTGTATGCTTTCCCCGGGTTACATATTGTGTTAATGTGCACATGCGATTGATGTTTCATTGTTTTTAATGCTGCTAAATTGATGATCAACGTAGAGGAGGTTATGTATTATGCATGTATTCCGCAATAGTGTATAATCGGGATAATCTCTGTGAATAAGTGTCATATTATTCAAAATTTCTACATCCTATATATAGAAAGGAGGTATTTTCATTTGTATCATCCAATAATTGTTCATTTGTGTAATGTAAAGGAGGTTGCCCCCTCTAAGAGGCCGATTTTGAAGTCATTGATCTATCTTTCCTATATTTTGTGAGTTGGTTCATAACAAACAATCACGAAAGAAACCATGCATGATGAATAATATAAGGCTAGAGGATGATTGTGGTACAAATACTTAACAATGTGATAGGAAGAAGATCACATATTTAACAACCTATATTAGGAACGATACTTTCTCATGTGGAAGGGAGGTCAGGATTTTCAAATGCAATGGAGATCTAATCCCCATTAATTCCCATGGATGTTGATGCAAGAGCATCTACCAGTTAAAATTCACCTTTGAACTCCTTAGTTCGAAACCCCTTAGTTCGAAACCCCATATACTAAAAGAAGTTGGTTTCCTTAATTTCATTTTCAATTTGTAGAATTTCCTGCAAATTCTCTACAAATCTACCTCTGAGATCTATGTAGAAAATCTGACTGTAGATTAACTCGATAATGCAATATACCAAAGCAAAATACTATAATATACTTCTACTATCAAACTTGTGGAAGCTTAAAGATCAAGCTGAATCAGAGCTGAACACATATAACCAGAAGAAGAAGAATCAATACACATGAAACACATAAATACTCAGGGGAAAGCCTCAACTAAAAACCCCACTATTTTTATTATCATACAAGGTGGAAATACATCAGAATTATACAAAGCCTTAGCTCTCACTAGTAGCCATCTCTTAGTACAATCATCTTGGATGCTCACAAGCAATCAAAGCTTCTCACAAGCCTTCCTCTCTACCCTCCAAACTCCTATTTCCTTGCGTAATTACCTCTGGGATGATCTCCTTCACCCAGTGTAACACTGCTCTCACACACTGCTCTAACGCACTGTTAGAACTGCGCAATCCTCAAGGAAATTTACCTTGACTGCATGCATGGGTTTCCTTTATAGGAAAACACATGCAAACGATAGTACACTATCCTTGACATTTAGCACAACTGGGTCTTTCTCATAATAGACATGCATGAGTTTCTGATGAGGGAATCTTCAGTTATCTAGAGTACATTGGTTGAGTGCATGCATGCATCAACTGAATGATAGCTCTTAATTAGTTCCTCAAACAATTTGGGACTAATTTAACTGGACTTAACTTAGTCAATTGAGCTAACTAATTACAACCCAAATATAACTCAATCTTATCTCCTTAACTAAGGGATAATCTCCTTAATTTAATGGATAACTGTTGCATGACTGCAGAAAGACTTCTAACTTGAATTTATCCAACTAATTAATCCATAATGAATTAATTAATTATTTCTAAGTAGCTGGTGAGACTAAATTCGAATATTAATTCACAATTTTAATTCAAGGACAAATTAAAATTGGAATACTCTGGATTCTATTTTTATCATTTCTTGTTGCTATTTTCAACACTCCCTCTCAACAAGAAAGGAATTCAACTTGATCCCAATCCTAAACCTTTGGAATGTTCTGCATGCAACACTTCTCTCTAGTGTTGTTTCTCCAGCAATCTCTAGAAACAAAAAAAACATCCAACCTGAATCAGTATGATGCATCTGTCATCAAAGTCTCTTATAGTTATTTCCTCTGTCAACTGAAAAACTCTGCACTTCTGTTGACTCAGCCTTTCTGCACTATTGTCAATCCTTCTCTACACTCTTCAGTGTCTGACTGCTCGAGCCTTTGTCACTTTGATCTCTGACTGCATCAATCCCATTGATTCCTCCCGCTACTATGTACTTTGGGCTCCCATATCAAGGTACAATCCATGAGATAAAACTCTCAATGGACCCTGCCCAATTTCAGCCTTCTTGAGACTATCATTTCACATTGCCCCACCTCACACCTAGAGGTATGGCTGCATGTGATCCCTCTGCCAACTTCTCCAATTGTGGCTCCTCCACAATTGTCTAAGACTTCTTTTGGGACTGCATGTTGAGAGGTAATACAGGTTCTTGACTCGTGAACTGGTCTGTTTCACCTGTTTCATGGTGATGTGTCTAAGGAAAACCTTTCCCTTCTAAAAACAACATCGTAACCTTTGTCCTCCAACATCGCGACCAATACCAAGTTCTTCTTCATTCCAGGCACATACTTCACATCGGTCAAGCTGATAGAAGCTCCATGATCCCTCTGAAAAGAAGCAGTGCTCACTCCTGAAACACTAAACCTTTCGTCGTCACCCATCTCTATGCACATCTTGAGGTCTTTCTCCTCCAAGTTACTGAATAAACTGTTATTGTTGTTCATGTGGAATGAGGCTCCACTGTCAAGATACCAACCACAACACATCATCAATGACACCATGCATGCGATGAGGGTAAAGTCCATTTTGAATTGAGAGGCTAATGCCTCACCTTCCGCTCCATCCGAGGATCCCTTCTTGGACTTCTTTGTTGGGCAATCAGTCACATAATGTCCCATCTCATTTTTATTTATTTATTTTTAAAGTATGATATGAATTTGATTTGCACCTGCAACCCCGAACTTCAAACTTCGAATTCTCTTCTCCGTATATTGTTCACAGCTTCGATAAAATTTGCTCTGATAAACTTGGCTCTGATACCATGTAAAAATTTCTCTATAGATCAGCTAGCTCTGATATCATGTAGAATTTCCTGCAAATTCTCTACAAATCTACCTCTGAGATCTATGTAGAAAATATGACTGTAGATTAACTTGATAATGCAATATACCAAAGCAAAATAATATAATCTACTTCTAATATCAAACTTGCGGAAGCTTAAAGATCAAGCTGAATCAGAGTTGAACACATATAACCAGAAGAAGAAGAATCAATACACATGAAACAAAGAAAATACTCAGGGGAAAGCCTCAGCTAAAAACCCCACTATCTGTATTATCATACAAGGTGGAAATACATCAGAATTATACAAAGCCGTAGCTCTCACTACTAGCCAGCTCTCAGTACAATCCTCCTAGATGCTCACAGGTAATCAAAGCTTCTCACAAGCCTTCCTCTTTGCCCTCCAAGCTCCTATTTCCTTGTGCAATTACCTCTGGGATGATCTCCTTCACCCAGTGTAACACTGCTCTCACACATTGCTCTAATACACTGTCAGAACTGCACAATCCTCAAGGAACCTTACCTTGACTGCATGCATGAGTTTCCTTTATAGGAAAACACATGCAACTGATAGTACAATGTCCTTAACATTTAGCTCAACCGGGTCTTTCTCAGAATAGACATGCATGAGTTTCTAATGAGGGAATCTTCAGTTATCTAGAGTACACTGGTTGAGTGCATGCATGCATCAACTGACTAATAACTCACAATTAGTTCCTCAAATAGTTTGGAACTAATTTTATTGGACTTAATTCAGTAAACTGAGCTAACTAATTACAACTCAAATATAACTCAATCTTATCTCCTTAATTAATGGATAATCTCCTTAATTTAAGGGATAACTGTAGAAATACTTCTAACTTGAATTTCTCCAACTAATTAATCCATAATGAATTAATTAATTATTTCCAAGCAGCTGGTGAGACTAAATTCGAATTTTAATTCACAATTTTAATTCAAGGACAAATTGAAATTGGAATATTTTGGATTCTATTTTTATCATTTCTTGTTGCTATTTTCAACACAATTGTAATATTTTCCTAGTTGTAATCTAGAAGGAATACGAGTTGTTAAGAAGTTAGGGTGATTGTCATTAGTAAGCTATGTTAAGAACACAATTAGCTAAAGTTGGGATTTTGTTAGAAAATATAGGAAGCAAATTTGGTTTGTTGATTTTGTATGAGAAATCTCTGGAAAAATGTTTTTCTTATGTAATTTGGAAGGATAGGTTATAGAATTAGAGAGAGTAAGAGAAAGTGAGAGATTCTAAAATTTTGAGAGGATTGTGCATGATAATGTGATTTTTATTATCTTCCCTTCTATTTAGAATTAATATGTGATTTTTTTGAATTCTATGTGTCTATAATCTTTATGTATGTGTGGAAATTTGTGTTGAGATAACCAAATTGGCATTTAATTACAAGTGTGGGTGTAGCAGGTCCCATATTAGAGATCATAAGTGAAAACAAGGAAAATTTGGGTTTTTGTACTAGGATTCACGTTGAAATGTGTGAATTCTCATGTTTAGCCTTAATAGAGAAAAAGTCATTAAACATTTAAGGATTAATAAAACTAAATCTTTTTTTGTTGGTCTCCTTAGTTGACAATAACATCACTTTTCCTCAAGCTTTGTGGCTTGTCGATTTTCAGCCTCTAGGCTTGTGATTCTTTTCACTACAATATTATAGTTCTAATATGTACAAGTTGTCAAAAATCCATAAACAATCTTGACATGAATTTCTCTATCGACTAATTTCTACTGCCCTATCGACCTTCAAACATTTCAATCTTTAAGTTGGGAAACCTTTGTCATGAGCTACATGTTCCAATCTATGCCCTCTGACAAGAATTTTTCAACAATTAATTACATGAAACTCTCCAACAATAGAAGTTCATTTATCGACCTATTAACCTTTGTGTTGCACAATCATGTGATCACAAATCTCCAAAACCCAATACTTGAAGTATATCATCTCTGCCTTCTATCAGATTCCCACGTGGCATTGTAAAACAAACATTCAGTGATATAACTATTAGATTTGATACATTATTGGATCTTTGGGGCTGGGATAGGAAGCGCCATCTAGTTGATTTTATCATGCCGTGTTGGTTTTTCCTAGTATTTCAAATCAGATCTATGTCTAATCACAATCATAAACACACTGAAATACACACAACTTCAAGCACTTTACACAACGAAAATGTAACAACATTGAATCAACAATGTACACAAGAATGTAATTGATCCAAAACTTGATTTTATTAGAAATTTAATAAATCAAACATAGGGCTCTCGTACCAAGGATCATGGCCCTTACAAATCCTCGATATAAGGAATAACTAGGGCTTGAAGTCAACGATGTTTAACTATCAATCTGTCCAAGAACAAGAACAAACTTTACTTAAGTGTTATAGCTCCAAATCTCACTCTTATGGTTTGTGATGCTGTACTCATGGCCTAGGGAAACCTCTCCTTCCAGACCTGGTCCTAAGATTTAAAAAACAATGTTTTATCCCTTATACGCGACATTGCCCTGAGTTAAACGCGTGTATACACGGGTATGTGTATAGCCAACCCGCGTGTATGTATTAAAACACTTAAAAAAATATAAAACTCCTCATTTTCGGGCGGAGATCACGGGTTTTACCTGCTGGTCACCTGTTAGTGCCCGTGGCCCAACTGTTCCCAACCAACTCCTAACTAAAAAACTACTTTGGAGATGGTATAAAAAGACCTCAAAGGGAAGGCCTAAGGGAGGAGAGAAGAGAGAGAAAGGTTATTATGCGGAGATTTTTCCCTTGACCAGGTCTGAAGTCCCTTGTGCCTTCTGCACTTCCCCCATTTTGTACAGGAAACCTTTGTTTCCTTGTGTGTTGATGTTCATCCACCATTTATGACATCATGGAGAGAGTCATGGAAGGAATATTTTCACCTGAGTCACCTTCAGCAGGCTCCAAGCAAAGCTTCCTTCCTCTTTGCCTTGAATACTTGGTAGGTCCTTTGCCACCTTTCTCATAAAGAAATTGCACCTTCAATACCTCTACATATCAACTTCTCACCATGTAATTTCTCCTCCAATTACATGCACATATAAGCTCCAACCAATCAACCTTCTAACAATGAATATGCTCCTCTAATTCACTGTATAATTAGCTCTTAAACATGCTCGACAAATCATAGTGATTTTCCCCTTCCAAACCATTGTATGATAGCTCAACAACTAGTTTTTCACTCCAACATGCATGAACAGACTTCAATACTTCAACTTAGCCACCATTCCTCAACAACATATCATCTCACAACCCATCCCATTTCCTTCTCTCTCTCTCTATGAGATAATTCATTTCCTCTACATGAATTCTAAGGCTAATTCAACCTCATCTTAGGGTATACTTCAACAAAAAAAACACAGCGTACCTCCTAAGGCCTTGCGTCCCTACACATCAAACAAGACAAAGACACATTAGGCCTCTTCCAAGGTAATGGCCTTCATCGTTAAGCACAAAACATACCTCACATCAGGGATAAAATTTTGGTGCCTTCTTCCTTCTTGCCACGACCTAGACAAATCCTTAACTAGGGCACATAATCACCGCATAACTTTGACCTTCACTCTTGAGCAGACTCAACCTATTTTTAAGACAAATCAGACCATAAACTCACTCCTTCACGACTTAGCTTCTCTTTGAGCAAAATTTGACTTCCTCCTAGGTTTGATATACTTCTTGACATGGTAT
The DNA here is from genome assembly GCA_031772625.1 of Pinus tabuliformis. NCBI lineage: Eukaryota > Viridiplantae > Streptophyta > Pinopsida > Pinales > Pinaceae > Pinus > Pinus tabuliformis. The sequence goes on along the minus strand of CM062820.1, from coordinate 423,658,064 downwards.
TTTATGTATATTTGACCTTTCCATAGGTCACTTATATCTAAACCTATCTATCATTGCCCCATGTGTCCCCTTTTTGTCATCAAAGTTTCCCTCACACAATAATTAGACTAAACACATATTTCTTTTAGGTCCTTAGCCCACACCTTTGGATCGAAACCGACTACTTGGATACTTTTCCCAATGAAGGATCAATTTCATGGGTTAACTCCACGCAACCTAGTAGCCCAAGGGTTGTGGGAGTACCTCCCAAGTTACAAATTTCAACACTTCCTCTCAGTGAGGGAAGTACTTCTACTACTTAGAAGTAATTCTTCAACAACACTAACCCAATATCTAGTGTCCACCATTGTAGCATACCCTGTAGAATGAACACCACTACCCTTGGTAGTGTCCCTACAACTAGAAGGCTCTTGCTTCTTCTTCTCATGATAAGCTTACAAAAATTCCATGGTTCCTTATTTCTAGTTGTATAAGTCTCCTTAATCCTCATTGACCATGCACTCTGCTTAGATTTCATATTCTCCTTTTGAACTTGCAAACTCCCTCTTGAACTTGACTCTTCCTATATCTCAGGAACTTGCTTCTTACCTTGATCTATAAGCGTTCCTGTCAGCTTGTATAAACCACTCTACCTAATTCCAATGACTCCTCTAGAAGAGTTATAGCCTCTAGGTCTGAGTATCACTTTACCATCTCAGAATATCACATCAAACCCCTTTTCCTCGATCATTGAGACAGGTAACATAATGCACTTGAGCTATGGTACCCAAAATACATCTTAAACTGTAATAGACCACTTGATTCCATCATGAATGGCAGAACACCTGAGCCTCTAACAGTCTTCTGACTCTTATCACCAACCTTCACGTGTAATTTTGAGTCTCATTCAGTTAGAGTCTCAAAAACTTCCTACAAACTCATATGCTTTGATGCTCTACAATCAATGAACCATGCACTCTTGTCATTAGTACCCTAAGAGAAATGATAAACCATTTTTTTTTTGTAAGTCAGCAGATTAATATTAATTCATCAAATACATAATATACAAAATGGTCTACACACAAAGACATAACTGAGACTTCCTTGCTCGCTCAAAATGTCTATGAGCTGCAAAAAACATGATTTCCTGAGCCCAAGGCCAACCACGCAGGATTGCCTAGAGAAGGGCTTGAATACAGCAAAACATTTCATCACACTGGTTGACTGAACAGTGGTACCAAAGACATAAAGAAGATCAGGAAGCTTTTTTCAGTGACAAGAGACCAATGGTTTAGAAACCAGGAACAAAACATGCCAAAACGAGATGAGAGAACTAAACCAGAGAAGCTGTTACATCTTTAGGCCAGCATAATCTTTGCTGGGATTACTTGGTCCTGCCTTTGTAGTCCCTTTCTCAGGCCGAGGATTCCGCTGATGCGTGGTCTGCTTTCCCTGACTAGTATCAGTTGCTTCCTCCATGCTCTCCATCGCAGTTGACGAACCCTTCTGAATTGAATTCCTTAGAAGACTGATGAGGATAGTCATCTTCTTCGAAATAACACCGAATTCTTGAGATAAGGCACTTAGAGTGAATTCCATGGTATCCAGCCAAGCCATGTGCTCTGTCGAACCACAGGAGTTTGATTTCTGGACTTTTTTTATTTCTTCACCCTGCATGCTAAGTGCCTTGGCTAGCATGGTTTTCATTCTCCAAAATTCAGCCTTAGTGCAAACAAATTGGGTTGCTCTAGTGGTTGTAGTACTAGGGTCATGCAGCCATTCCATTTCCTTCTCCAGCTCTTGCTCTTCTAATTGTTCTTCCTCCTCTACTACCTCCGCTTCTATCTCCTCGAATTTCCGCTTTTCTCTTTGGGTAGTCCTAGTTTCATAGGCCTCCCTTGCCTTTAATAGGTCCCTGTTTGTTGACACATTGCGACTACCTTCTCGCACCATACTGCTGTTGCAAGACACTGAAACACTTAAGATTCTACTAGCACAACGATTGTTATGTCGTAAGATTTGAGGGGAATGAGTGCCATTCCTGTGGTCGGAGGTTGTAGATATAGTAGATGGTGGCCAGGTTCGGCCCCAGGTTTCCCACTTCGTTGTCAAAAGGGTGCTGCTACTCCCATAATAACTGTTGCAGTAAATTCCCAATATCTGTTCATCATGACTGTCCTGCAACGTAGCTCTGCCACGCTTGAACCTATTAGCCGAATGCCATTTGTCTTGCCTTTTGATTTGCTGACAGCTTTGATAATAGTTTTTTATGGTTGATTGCCTCGGTTTATGGCCTACGTTCGTGTGGATGATTTCCCAATCCTCCTTACGTCCTTCATGGGTTTGACGCCTAATGTCCCTTCGATTGGTTATCTTCATTTTCAATTAAGGAAAAATTCTTCGTACTCCAGCACCACTTCTTCCGTTAACTTAAATCTTGTCTCGAGAGAAGTGAGAACTTACTTCGAAGTTCGGTGCATGTGACCTCATGCGAACATGTGTCCAGGTAGGTAAAGTGGTTTTCGATCCCGTAGTTGGCCAGATGATCTGCCACTGTGTTTGCTTTTCTCCTCACTGCCTATAATATGATTCCGTCAAGGCAGGAGAGGTGTTCTACTATGAGCTCTTTCACTTTGGCCAGTCTCCAGTGCTTCGTTTCCTTGCTTGGTTGCACCCCTGCCTGCATTCTCCTTGCTGCTGTAATGGCCAATTGTGAATCACCTTACACCATGGTGGCTCCTATTTTCAGGCGCCTGAGAATTCTTAATCCTTGCTCTAATGCTGCAAATTCCATTTCATTATTGGTTCCTTCCCCCAGCACTTGGCTAAAAATATGTTGAATTTCGCCGTTGTGATTCCGCAAAACCTCGCCTATACCTGCCGATCCCGGATTCCCCCGAGAAGCCTTGTCAAAATTGAGTTTCAGAAATCCTAACGGTGGAGGAATCCAGGCATTTATGATTGTGCCTTGTTGTTGTAGTTGATCTAAAGATGCAGTTATGGTCCCTATCTCAATGCCAAATGCCTTCAGAATTTGCAAGTCATCTACTAAGAAATCCTTGTTCTGTTCAACTTTCCCTTTGGTAAGAATTGTTTCTCTTACATTATGCAGAATTGTTCCTTTAATAAGTTCAAAGTTGCTAGTTTCATTTTGGAATACTCTTCTGTTTCTCTCTTTCCATGTTGTCCATACGATAAACCCTGGTATGAGTTTCCAAATTGCATTAACCATATGGGTTTTGGAAATTTTGCCTCTCCATTTCTCTATACTCTCCTAAATTGAGATTCTTACCCTATCCATCCTTTTAAATATGGATTCCATCCAATTCCAGAGGCTATCTATCCATTCGCAATTATTGAGGAGGTGATTCATGGTTTCCTCCTCAATTCCACATAGGGGACATTGTGAGGGGCCTATGAAACCTTTTTTCCTAAGGTTCTCCCAGGTAAGCGTTCTTCGGTGCATCGAGAGCCAGAGGAAAGTTTTAATTTTCGGCCAAAGTAGTGTATCCCACACCTTACTGTACCACTTGACTATTTCCTCATGTTTGTTTCCTTCTATGTAGACTCTTTCTTCTTTGAGTGAGAAGTTGCCCCCCTCGAGCTTTCCCCAATGTAGTGTGTCAGCATCCAGTGCGTTTCTTATTTTCCTTTTGTCCAGCTCTGTTTTCAGAGCTCTTATGTTGTTATTTTCCCTTTCTGATGTTTCTGTATCACTGAATACCCACCTTCTCCATGCTTGGTCATTCTAATTTGGTTTCCAGTAATGGTTTATTGTTCTTCTCCCTATATCCTGGCTTCTTCTTTGAATGTTGAAAAATTCAGGGCTTTCCAGCTTAGGTAATTGTCACCACGCATCTTCCCAGAACAGGGCCCGCTTTCCATCTTGGATTTCCCAAAAACTCTGTTCCTGAATTATATGCTGATTAGTTCTAGAAAGGTTCCTAATTGGAGAACCGTCAAGGGTTTCTTGCATCCTAATCAAAGTTTGCAAGCTGTAGTTATTTGCATATTTAGCTTTCCAATGCTTGGCCCAGGGTAAATTGGGTTCCTTTATCCACCTCCACCATAATTTGGCTCCACATGCACGGTTTACTATCAGGGGTCTTGTAGATTTAACCTGCCCAGGTGTTTGGGTTTACATATCTTATCCCATGCCATTAGAGCTCACTTCCGCTTCCCTGAATTTCCCGACCAAAGAAACTCTCTTTGGATGCAATAGATTCTCTGAAGAACACCCTTAGGTGATGGGATAATGGAGAGAATGTAATGCGGCACAGCCTGAAGGACGGATTTGGTGAGGATTAGGCGACCTGCAAAGTTAAGGGCTCTGTGCGTCCAATGTTGGCATCTTTTCTCTAGGCTAGCAATAATTTTTTCCCAATGCAATTTTTGCCAGGGCTTGTCTGTTAACGGAATGCCGAGGTATCTTGAAGGAAGATTGCATCTTTTGAATCCTAGGATGTTAGAGAGATTCTTCTGGACCATAAGGTGCGTATTGAAAAAGAAAATATAAGATTTAGCTAGATTGAGTTCCATACCTGAGGCCAAACTAAAGCAATTGAGAATGTTTTTGAAGCCGTGAGCTTCTTTAACCAAAGGCGTCCCATGCAGCGTTGTGTCATCAACAAACTGTTGATGCGTAGTAGCAGGGCTAGAGGGCAAGGGTTGGAGTCCCTGAATAATTCCTTCCTCTTTTGCTTTGCTGATTAGCCGGCTTAGCCCTTCCATGAGTATCACAAACAAAAAGGGAGAGAGGGGATCCCCTTGTAGCAGATCTCGAGAGGGAGTAAACTAGGCTGTTGGAGCTCCATTAACCAGGATAGAAAATCTAGTAGATTTAACCAAGGTTGTCATCCAGACCACCCATTGTTTTCCAAAGCCAAAGGCTTCAAGAATAGCCTCTAGATAATTCCAGTTTACTTTATCATAAGCCTTTGATAGGTCCAACTACATTAGCATGCCTGCTTTTTTCTGAGATCGGAGAGTGTGAATCATCTCTTGAGTGAGCAAGATATTATCCATTATATGTCTCCCTTCTACATAGCCTAATTGTTCTTCCGAAATGATTCCAGGAAGAATTGGTTTTATTCTGTTGGCTATGACTTTAGAAATAATCTTGTACAATACATTGCACAATGCAATTGGTCGAAACTTCGCTAGAGTATTGGCTTCCTTCTCCTTAGGAATTAGGGTTAGGAACATCGAATTGAGGGATTTGAGGATGGAAGAGGAGCGACGGGAATCCTCTACCACTTCCCAAACCTCTTTCTTAATGATTTCCAAACATGCTTTATAGAAATCAATGGTGAAGCCATCCGGCCCCGGTGCCTTACCATTTGGCATATCTTTCACAGCCTCTTCTACTTCTCCTAAGGTGATTTCTCAATTTAAAGCCTTGTTTTGCTCGTCACTGATGAGCTTGGGGATAGCAGCTACCAATTCCTTTATAGCTTCCTCTCTATCAATTTCAGGTTCCCTAGCAATCTGGCTGAAATGATTTATCAGAAGGCTCAAGATCTCCTGATGAGTCTGAACTATTGTTCCCTGTTGGTCTTTGATGCTTAATATTCTATTAGCCCCTTTATGATCAATGGCCGATCTGTGGAAAAATTTTGTGTTATGTTCACCTTCCTTAAACCATTGTATCCTGGAATTTTGTTTCCATAGCACTTCCTCCTGTTGGCATCTATCCTACCAGTCTTGCATTAGTTTTTGTTCTATATTCATTGATTCTTGGTTAATAATTCCTTGAATCCACTCCTTGTGAATTTGTTCCATTTTCTCCTCTAGTTTCTTCTTTTCTTTAAATATGTTCCCAAAGACTTCCTAATTCCATGCTTTTAGTTTAGCTTTGATGTGTTTAAGTTTAGCTTGTAGAATGAACATCTTTGTTCCTCTCATGCCTAACGGTTCATTCCACCATTGTTCAATTTTCGGAATGAACTTCAGATGACTGAGCCAAAACTTCTCAAATCTAAATGGCTTATTCCTAGGTGTCCCTTGGATAGCCGCCGTCATTGTTATGGGCCAATGGTCTAAACCTCCACTCGGCATTATATTCGATTCTACAGTGATCCCTTCCAGGAGAATGGTTTCTGTTACTAAGAATCTGTCTAGTCGAAAGGCTATTTGCCTATCACCTCCTCTTTTGTTGTTCCACGTAAAGGCTCCACTTTTGGGGAGGACATCTACCAGCTTGGCTGAATTAATGAAGTTATTGAAAGCTTCAGTATCCCTATTGAGCTCTCTTACACCTCCTTTTTTTCCGTGAGCGAGGTGATCATGTTAAAATCTCCTCCGAAGATAGCTTTAGCCTGAGGATATCTTCGTTGCAAACTGGACAGAGTGCTGAGCCATATTAATTTGGCCTCTAGTTTCTGAGTGCCATAGACATTAGTGCATAAATATGTTTTAAGATTTCCTACTATTTGGATTTCTATTGAAATATGAGATCTGGCTGCTTTAGAAGAAACGAGCTGTATAACCTGTGGATCCCAAAGAATGGCCATGCCCCCTTCCCATCCACTACTTGTTGTTTCTAGGTGTTCCATTCATTTCTCCAGTTTTTTGCTAATGTTGTCCATTGTTTGGCTGGAACATTTAGTTTCTTGTAGAAACATTATGTCTGGTCGTTCCTTTTGGACTTTCTTTTTTAATAAATGATGTTTTTAAAGGCTATTTAGCCCTCTAGCATTCCATGAAAGTACTTTCATAATGAAAACAATTTAGGAGGTTCAAGTGAATGCCTCAAGCGCTTTCATCTTACCTAAATTTAGGAGCATCTGTCCCAGTTCTTGTAACGCCTCATTGTTAGTCCTTCTTTCTCTTTTTTTCTGGTGCTTTGAGTTGGTGGAGGTTTGATGCAGTCCCTGCATTCTTACCCCTAGCCCTTTTGCTATTCCCAAGCTCTTTCTCTGCAACTCCAGCTCTGCTTGTTGTCTTGCTATGAATATGTTGTTAATTCTGTTTACCTCCTCTTCCGAAATGTGTTCCATTCCTTTCTTTTTCCAGTCTTCTACCATGTTTGGTAGATCCATACCTTCTTGTTCAAGAATGTTACTTAATTCCATATCCTCAAGCCCTATTTCGTTGGTTATCATCTCTGAATCCTCTTCTAAACCTTCTGTTGGCCCCTGGGTATGTGGTGTGTTGCTTGTTGGCTTTGCAATAGGTTCTTTTGTTCCTGTTGTGGCTTTGGATTGACCTTCTTTCAATATCTCACTCTCTATGTTGTTGTTCTCTGACTCCGTGTCTGATTCTAACACCTCAAAAGCGTTGCTTATGTTTCTGAGGGAAGTGCTTACCTTGTTTAGTCATTTTTTATTTTCTCTTTGTCTTGCATTAGGTCGCACAAAGGCTTCCTTATTCTTATCTCCTTTGTTTTCCTTGTTATTTTCCGCCATTTTATTCATAGGGCATTCTTTGATTAAATGACCATGCTCGTGACACTTCCTGCAATGAAATGGGATCTGTTCATAGTCTATAGTTTGAAAATACATTTCGTCTCTGTATTCCAACCATAGGCCCTCATGAAGTGCTCCTGAGACATCCATTTCCACACAGATTCTAGCACAGGAGGTATATCTTTTCTGTAGTGTAGCTTCTGAGGCTTTGATGAAGGTTCCTAGTTTGTTGCTGATTTGTTCTAGTGCTGCATGTCCCCAATAATCTATCAGTAGTGAGAATAAGCGAATCTAGACCGGTACCTGTTTAAAGGTTTCTTGTTCTGGTGCGATGTTGGGTTTCCATGGTCTCATGTAGAGAGACCTGCTGAGGCAAAGAAATAGGGTCCTCCATCAAATATTCGATCCTTGTCTTCTAGATTAGAAAAACCACTATAAATAATCCTTTGGCCCTAAGTGTAGCCTTACATCTCCTTTTTGTTTCCATTATTGCTTTATCCACAAGCACAATGCTCGTTCTGTTGGCCAGAAGCCCATGAATTTGCATATAACTGCATGTTCTGCCATATGGTCATAGTACCCTTGAAGTTCCAGATCCGAAATTATTACCCTTAGGGTGTCAATGGCTTTGGGCTTGCATGGTCCTTCTTTTTCTTTCTTCTTGGCTGCTGCTTCTGTTCCTTCCTGTCCTCCCTTGGCTTGGTTTGGATCCTCGTTTTCTTTTGATTGTGCCTCCTCCGGCTCACTTTCTTGTGTAACCTGTGCTAGGACCAATTTTGTGCTCTCTCTGTTTGTTGTGCTATTGCTTCCTATGATTCCTTTCAGTTTCTTGGTGTTGATATTCTCTTTGTTTTTCTTTCCTTTGTTGGTCGCATCTTCCTTTCCTGACTTCTCAGAACCTAATATTTGCACTCCTTCTGATGTAGTTTTCTCTTTGTGCATTATTGCCTGTTCGTATGAGCGGGTCCCTATGGACCCCACTTTTTCCACTTGTAGAGTCAGAATCTGCCCTCTTCTGCGAAGCTCTGCCGCTCTGGCTCTATCTTCCTCAAGAGTTTGTACGCACAGGCTGTCGTATGACCAGATTTCCTTCAAACCCTAGCTTTTTCTCCAGAGCTCCCTCCAGCTATTATGAATGTTCATGAAAGTGAGAAATGATAAACCATAACAAAGTATTCCTCGAACCTTTTTGAGAAGTCATCAAGCTCACTTGAAGATGTAGCAACCATTACTATCATCTTCTTCTTCTCATTGTTTTTGTTCTTTCGACACGGGCACTTACTCACATAATGACCATGCTTGCCACACGTGTAACACTTTAGCTTACTTAATTTCTTCTTTGATTTGCCATTAATATTTCTTGCAAGAGCCACATTCTCTTCAATATAATTCTTCGTACAAATATCCTTGTCCCGTAGTTCTTCTTGGATGAAGTCATCCCATAACATATTCCAATCTAGCAACTTGTCTCAAGTGACAATCCATTTGATAAATGGTTTCCATTCCTTAGTGAAGCCCTTCAATGCAGTCCTCACTAGCTCAAAATCTAGAATGTTATCTCCAATGGAAATTAGCTCACTACAAACTTGATAAATCCTTGTGATATACAAATCCACACCTTCACCATTTAACATCTTGGTGTTCTTCAACTTCTCTCTTAATACCAACAATCAGTTCTCGATCTTATTCTAGAACAAGTCTTTAAGAGCCTTCCACATCTCTCATGCAATCTTCTTCCTGGTTAGATGAGGTATCAAGTGATCCTTGACACCATCTAGGATGATGAGCTTAGCCTTCACATCCAACTCTTCATATACTTCCAAATCCTTAGGGTTTATTGGTTTTTGCATCTCCTTGCTAGAAAATTCCCAAATCTTGTTCACCAACAAGACCAACCTAATCCTTTCCTTCCAAGGACTATAGTTGGACAACCCATCCAACCTATCCTCATATCTCAGACTAGTAACCAACTTGGCCATGTTGCTAGTCCTTCAACAACAAGGAAACCAACTCCCTCTTGAGTTGTTCACTATGCACACTCTGATTCAATTGTCCCTTCAAAGTAGCTCTGATACCATATTGGCTTTTCCTAGTACTTTAGATTAGGTCTATGTTTAATCACGATAATAAATACATTGAAATACACACAACTCCAAGTACTTTGCATAGTGTAAATGTAATAGCAATGAATCAACAAAGTAGACAATAGTGTAATTGATCCAAAACTTGATTTTATTACAACTTTAATAAATCAAACATAGGGCTCCCATACTAGGGATCATGGACCTTACAAAGCCCTAATACAAGGAATAACTAGGGCTTGAATTCAACAATGTTTGACTATTAATGTGCCCAATAACAAGAAAAAACTTGAATTAATTGGCGGCAATGCTTTTGACCTTAGTCCTTTCAATCCTCTTTACCTTGAACACATGTTAGGTCCTTTTCCACCTTTCTCATGAAGAAATTGCACCTTCAATACCTCTGCACATCAATTTCTCATTGTGTAATTGTTCCTCCAATCACATGCACATATCAACTCCAAACAATTAGTCATATCACAGTGAATATGCTACCCCAATTCACTATATAATTAGATCTTAAACATACTTAGCAACACATACTGATTTTCCCCTTCCAAACCATTGTATAACAACTCAACAACTAGTTGTTCACACCAACATGGATGAATAGACTTCAATAATTCAACTTAGCCACCATTATTTGACAACATATCAACTCATAACCTTTCCCATTACCTTCTCTATGTCTATAAGATAACTTACCACCTCTACACAAATTCTGAGGCTAATTAGGCTTCCTCTTATGTTAGACCAGTGTTATTAAGACCAGCCCAAACCAGTCCGCACTGACTGATCCAACCATTTTGAGGAAAAATCCTATTTGGATTACTGATTTGAACCATTTTTGGCCAGTTCAATACCAGTTTAGTAAATTTGCAAGCAACACAACAAATGGGCCTCTTTTGATTTTTTTTGCTTTTAATTTTTTTCTTGGCTAAGCACTAGCCCACAATAGGTGCCTAATATTCAAGCCTATGGCCCTACTATTGCTATGAAATTCATGGTACTATTAAATTCTTAAAGTAAAAGTGACATTTGTTGATTTTTGTAGCTTGGGAGGTACTCCAAGCCTTGAGGATTGAGGGTTTGGAGGAAGGAGCTCCACAAATGGCCTTGTGGGCTTGAAACCCAAGCTTGAGGTTTTGTACCCATCGATGTTGGGGATAAAACTATGGAGAAATTTCAACATGTGATAGATGAGGATGATAGAACTCGTTGAGATGAATCCAACGCATCGAAAATCATCTGATTTTGAGTTGTGGTTGAAGAGAAATGAATTTTTGAAGTTAAGATGGGTAAATTTGTCTAGTTGGGCAGGTCAACTTAAGGTTAAAGTAGTGCCTAAAGACAAATTCATTGGAGCCACTTGATGCCTATAAATATAGGTCAAGTGTGAGGAATTTAGACACATCCAAGAAGCATATTTCATAGTCTACACATCAAGAAAGGCAATGCGAGTGCAGGCAACTCGAGTGCAGGAATGCACAGGTTCAGGAACATGAGTGTAGGAATGTGAGTGTGGGAACGTGAGTGTAGGAATGTGAGTGTAGGAACGTGAGTGCAAGAGAACAAGAGTGCAGGAACATGTGAGTGTAGGAAAATGTGAGTGTAGGAATGCGTGAGTGAAAGAACGCAAGTGCAGGAATGTGCCAGTGTAGGAACAAGTGAGTGCAGGAATATGCGAGTGCATGAATGAGCAATTTCATGAACGCATGTGCAAGTAGCGCGAGTGAGGGTTGAGCATGTAGAAGACTGCACCAGGGTGACGTAGAAGCTTAGCAGGGCTAGGTATGTATTATATTGATGTGTTAATGTTGAATTGATGCTAGTGGATGGTGTCGTAGGAGAGGATAGTTTATAAGTCTGTTAGCAGCCAAGAGGAAGGGTTTCCTTGGTGCTTGGATGCCCTAAGAAGAAGAAGATGTTACAAAAAGGATTAGTCACTCATGGTCTTTTGGAGTGTAGTGTGAGAGTGGACCAATTGTGGATAGTGGATTGGGCATTTATGGTCTATTGGAGGCCAGCGTGATAGTGTCCAAATTGGAACCCGGTGTGCACCATATTCATGGAATTAGGTGGTTGCTAGAGTGGAAGTTGTTGATGTCATGGGTCTGATCGACCAATAACAGTTTGTGTAGATCTAAAATTGTGTGTGGAGAAGGACATCTACAATAGATGATGTGGAGTCCTCCTAGCCTGTGTTCATTGTGGGATATAGACATCTTGCAGTGATAGGTGGTAGCCCTCTATGCCCTATGTTGGTCTTCATTGGAGCAACACAGGAAGACATAGTGGGCTAAAGTCCCTAAGTAGCTGAGGAGCAGTAGTGGGTAGGTTGAGATTTGTTCACAAGTGAAGATGTGAACAAATCGACAAGAGTCTTGATGTGTTGTACCCTTGATGGACTAAGGCACAACTAGTAAGTAGATTGGATAACCAAGGTTTAGTGTCTAGATGGACATGGAGCATTGATAGAGGTAGGAGCTATAGATTGGGAGATGAAGGATCAGGTAGGTACATTGTACAACTGAGGGGAGCTGAGAGAGTTGAATACATCATCCAGATGGTCATAGTACCTTGTTGAGAGTAGATTGGTTTTCGATGGACTAACACCAAGCCCTAATTTTGTATTCTTGTGCTAGTCGATGTATGAGGGCCGTTATCCCTAGTACTGGAGCCCTAGACTATTGTATTATATGTTGATTAATATAACGAAGTTGGGTTGAAAAGTGTAAAAAGTTGTCCATATTTTATGCACTAGTAGATTTACTGTTGTTTATATTCTGCAGTGCAAAGTAGTATTGTTGTGATCCTTGGTTTGGTAGCATTAGAGATTCTATGATTCTATCCTAGACCCAAGATTGTGGAAAAACAACATGGTATCAGAGCGTATCTGAGCTACTTTGTGGGACATTGAATCACAATGTGCACAATGAAGCAACTCAGAGGGAGTTATGGGTGTCTAGATCATGAAGTAGAGGGTTCAGCTAAAGACATGGAGACGTGGTCTTGACTTGCTTGGCAGCGAGATTGGCTGGAAATTTTGGTGGATTGGTGAACAATAGTTTATTGGAGGGCAGATTGTTGATCATGGAATTCTGTTGATTTGTCATGGATGGTTAAGACAACTAAAGGGTTTCTTTGGTTTGGACGAGATTAGATTGATCGAGATGGATTCTTGTGGTGGACTACAAGTTAGCAGGCTAGAGTCTTCATTGGATCGTGATGTTGCAAATCCGAGATTGGGGGGATTTTCATGAGTAGTATTTGATCTAGGAGGATGAGTGCTTGCAGGACTGAGCCAATGGAGATTGTGTAGGCTCAGAGGGAGTCTAGCCTCAGAGGGAGCAACCCTATGGAGGTTTGGTATCTTCAGTTTCATATGTGTTGAGGCAAAGGCACTATTGAGGTTGTCGGGTTCATTCTACATGGTATGCTGCAGTGATGGATGCTAGATGGGCTAGTGTCGTTGATGATGATGGTTACTTCCTAGTCTTGGAAGTACCTCCCTTGCTAAGAGGGAGTGTTGATTTTTGTAGAATGGGAGGTACTCCAAGCCTCCAGTATTGAGGGTTTGGAGGAAGGAGTTCCACAAATGGCCTTGTGGGATTGAAATCCAAGCTTGGGGTTTTACACCCATCGATGTTGGGGACAAATTTATGGAGATATTTCGACATGTGATGGATGAGGATGATAGAACTCATCGAGACGAATCCGACACGTCAAAAATCATCCAACGCATCGAAAATCATCTGATTCCAAGTTGTGGTTGAAGAGAAATGAATTTTTGAAGTTAAGATGGGTAAATTTGTATAGTTGGGCAGGTCGGCTTGAGGTTAAAGTAGTGCCCAAAGAAAAATTCATTGGAGCCACTTGATGCCTATAAATATAGGTCAAGTGTGAGGCATTTAGACACATCCAAGAAGCATCTTTCATAGTCTACATGTAAAGAAAGGCAACACAAATGCGGGCAACTCGAGTGCAAGAACGCGTGAGTGCAGGAATGCGTGAGTGCATGAACGTGCGAGTGTAGGAACATGAGTGCAAGAACATGTGAGTGTAGGAACGTGTGAGTATAGGAATGCACGAGTGTAGGAACGCGTGAATGCGTGAACACGCTATTGCAGGAATGCTAGTGGAGACAACGCAAGTGAGGGTTAAGCATATATCAAACTGCACCAGGGTGACATAGAAGTTGAGCAGGGCTAGGTATGTATTGTATTGATTTGTTAAGGTTGAATTGATGCTAGTGGATGGTGTCCTAGGAGAGGAAAATTTGGAAGTCCGTTAGCAACCAAGAGGAAGGGTTTCCTAGCTGGTTGTTTTCCCTAACTAGGAGCAGATGCTACAACAAGTAATGGTCACTCATGGTCTGTTGGAGGGCAGCATGATAGTGGACCAAGTGTGGATATTGGATTGGGAATTTATGGTTTGTTGGAGGGAAGCATGATAATGTCCAAATTGGAGCCCAGTGTGCACCATCTTCATGGACTTAGGTGGTTGCCAGAGTGGCAGTTGTTGAGCTCATGGGTTTGATCAACCAGGAGCAGTTTGTGCAACCATAGACTTGTGTGTGGAGAAGGATATCTATAATAGATGATGGGCTATCCTCCTATCTCGTGTTCATTGTGGGAGATGGACATCTTGCAGTGATAGGTGGTAGCCCTCCCTACCCTATGTTGGTCTTCATTGGAGCAATGTAGGAAGACCATAGTGGGATGTAATCCCTAAGTAGATGAGAAGCAGTAGTGGGTATGTTGAGAGTTATTCACAAGTGGAGCTGTGAACAACTCGATAGGAGCTTCGATGTGTTGTGCCCTTGATGGACTAAGGCACAACTAGTGAGCAGATTGGATAGTCGAGGTTCAGTGGCCAGATGGACATGGAGCATTGATAGAGGCAGGAGCTGCAGATCAAGAGCCAAAGGACATGGTAGGTTCATGGTACGGTCAAGGAGAGCTAAGAGAGTCAACTACATCAGCCATATGGTCATATTATCTTGTTGAGGGTAGATTGGTTCTCGATGGTCGGAGACCAAGCCCCAATTTTGTATTCTTGTACTAGTGGATGTATGAGGGCCATTATCCCTAGTAAGAGAGCTCTAGAATGTTGTATTATATGTTGATTAATATAACGAAGTTGGGTTAAAAAATGTAAGAAGTTGTCCATATTTTGTGCACTAGTAGATTTATTGTTGTTTATATTCTGCTATGAAAAGTAGTATCGTTGTGATTCTTGGTTTGGTAGCATCAATGATTCTAAGATTCTATCCTAGGCCCAAGAACGTGGAAAAACAATAACATTCTCATTTATCTTAAATTATAAGTGATATTCTCCTTTAACATTACCATGAAATGACTTAGGATGTTTGAGAGTGGTTTCAAACTCATTAGATTCATATGGAGAAAGTAGAATTTTTTATCTCACTCAAAATCCAATAGACTTAATAGTTTTTTAGGATTTCAGGATTGGGGGGATTGCCATATTTCTATTGGATTTTATCATGTATGAGGTAATCAAACTAGCATTTAATCAATAACAACAATCCCTCTATGTACCTTGATGTTAGTGTCATTGTTTGTTAAATTCCTCTATCATGATCCTACTAAAGATGTACCCATCACTCAAAAAAATCTTGAATTGAAATGATAAGCATATTTTTATCTTATTTTAATGCTTAAAGGGTGAGCACTAGCTCACAATAGGTGCCTAATATTCAAGCCTATTTCCCTACTATTGATATGAAATTCATGGTAATGTTAAATTCTTAAAGTAAAAGTGACATTCTCCTTTATCTTAAAGTAAAACAGACATTCTCCTTTAACATCACCATGAAATGACTTAAGAGGTTTGAGCTTGGTTTCCAACTCATTGGATTTCATATGGAGAAAGTAGAATTTTAGATCTCACTCAAAATCCAATAGACTTAACAATTTTTCAGGATTTCAGGATTGGGGGATTTCCATATTTCTATTGGATTTTGTCATGTATGAGGTAATCAAACTAGCATTTAATCAAGAGAGCCAATCCCTCTATGTACCTTGATGTTAGTGGCATTGTTTGTTAAAATCCTCTATCATGATCCTATTAAAGACGTACCATCACTCAAACAAAATCTTAAATTGACATGATAAGCATTTTTTATCTTATTTTAATGCTTATAGGGTGATATTGATCACAAAGATCTCAATATAGGAAAAAATTTGGTGATATGAATATATTTGTTGTAGCATGTTTTTTTATTTTTATTTTTTATTTTTTATGCTAGAGGCCATCTAGTTCTTGTTTTTTGATGTATTTTCAGTTCAAATATGGATTGCACTCGATGTTATTTTGGTTATGTGTGCCCTTAAATGCTTTATAAAAGAGAATTTTTTCTTATTTATGTATAAATGGTTTGGATTCATATGGATGCACATGAATATATGTGGTTTTCTTTAAATTTTGAATATTTTATGTGTGTTTGGTTGACTAATTTTTTGGTTCATTTTTTCTACTGGTTTCTATCAAGTTCTAACCAGTTCCTAGTTTGAGGGGTCTACCAGTTCAATGATCACTCTGGTTCTAACAACATTGGGGAATACCTTACCATAGAAAATCCAACATACCTCATGAGGCCTTGCAACCTTACACAACAGACAAGACAAAGACACGTTAGGCCTCTTTCAGGGTCTTGACCCTCCTTCTTATGCATAGAACAAACCTCATATCAGGGATAAAATTTTAGTGTGTTATTTGTTTTTTCCATGGCCTGGATAAAGTCCTAACTAGGGAAAAAAATCACCATAGAAATTCAACCTTCACTCCTGAGCATGCTCGGTCTGTTTTCAAACAAATCATACCATAAAATCTCTCCTTCATAGCTCAGTTTCTCTCTCAGAAAAATTGACTTCCTGATAGGCTTGATATTCTTCTTGAGATGGTATGCTATGTGTGTTTGACCTCTCCACAGGTCACTTATATTTATACATTTGTATCATTGCCTTAGGTGCCCCATTTTACTCATCAAAGGTACCCTCACACAATAATTAGACTAAAAAAAAAATTTATTTTGGGTCTTTAGCCCACACCTTTGGGTCTAAACCCACTACTTGGGTACTTTGACCAATGAAGGTTCATTTTTGTGGGTTGATTCCACACAACCTAGTACCATAAAGGTTTTGGGAGTACCTACCAAACTACACATTTCAACACTCCCTCTTAGTGAGGGAGGTACTTCCACTACTCAGAAGTAACTTGTCAACAAAATTAGCCCAATCTCTAGCATCCACCACTCTAACATACCCTATAGAATGAACAACACTATCCTCGATAGTGTCCCTACTACCAAAAGCCTCTTTCTTATTCCTCTCATGATAGGCCTTCATCCATTCCATTGTTACTTCTTGCTAGTTGTAGAAGTCTCCTTACTCCCCACTAACCATGCACTCTTCTTAGATTTCATATTCTCCCTCGTAACTTGCAAACTCTCTCTCGAAATTGACTCTTCTTAACTTAGCAACCTACTTCTTCCCTTGATCTATAGGCTTTCCCGTCAACTCGTATAAAACACTCTCCATAAATCCAATGACTTCTCTAGCAGAGTTAGAGCCTCTAGGCTTGAGTATCACTTTCCCATCTAAAAATAACACCTCAAACCCATTCACCTTAATAACTGAGATAAAAAACATGTTGCACTTGAGCCCTGGTACCCATAGTACATATTGAACTCATAGCAACCCACTTGAATCCATCTTGAATGTAACAACACTTGACCATCTGACATTCTTCTGACTCTTATTGCCAACCTTCTCATGCAATTTTGAGTCCCATTTAGTTAGAGTCTTAAAACCTTCTCGCAAACCTGTCATATACTTCGATGATCTTTTATCAATGAACCATGCATCCTCGTCAATGGCACCCTTAGAGAAATGAGAAAACAGAGAAAATATTCCTTGAACCTTCTTGAGAAGTTATATATCTCACCTAAAGGTGTATCAACCACACTTATCTTCTTCATCTTCTCATTATCTCCCTTCTTCTGACATAGACACTTACTCACACAATGACCATAATCACCACACATGTAACACTTCACCTTGCTTAAGTCCTTCTTCTATTTGGCCTTCATCTTTCCTACAAGAGCCACATTCTCTTCAATATTCTTCTTTTTATGAGGATCCTCATCCCACAGTTCTTCTTAGAAGAAGTCATCCCATAACCTGTTTCAATTTGGTAGCTTATCTTGAGAAACAATCATTTTGATAAATGGCTTCCATTCCTCATTGAAGCCCTTCAAAGTAGTCCTCACTAGTTGAGAATTTGGAATGTTATCTCCAATGGAAATTATCTCATCACAAACTTGAGAAATCCTTATCAAATATGGAGCCACACTTTCTCATCCAACATCTTGGTGTTCTTCAACTTCTCTCTCAATACCAACAATTGATTCTCATTATTTTTCTGGAACAAGTATTGAAGAGTCTTCCACATCTCTCATCCAATTATTTTCCCAATTAGATGAGGTATCAAGTGATTCTTGACACCATCTAGGACGATCAAATTAACTTTTGCATCCAACTCTTCATATAATTTCAACTCCTTAGGGTATGTTGGTTTTTGAATCTCCCTGCCAGAAAATTCCTAAACCTTGTTCACCAACAAGAGCAGCCTGATCCTTTCCTTCCAAGGACTATATTTGGATAACCCATCCAACCTATCTTCATTTCTCAAACTAGTGACCTACTTGGCCATGTTGCTAGTCCTTCAACAATAAGGCAACCAACCCCCTCTTGAATTGTTCATTGTGCACACTATGATTCAATTATCCCTTCATTGTAGCTTTGATACCATGTTGGTTTTTCCTGGTAATTTAGATCAGGCCTATGTCTAATCACAATCATAAACACACTGAAATACACACAACTTCAAGCACTTTGCACAATGAAAATGTAACAACTGTGAGTCAACAAAGTACACATGAGTGTAATTGACCCAAAAATTTATTTTATTATAACTTTAATAAATCAAACATAGGGCTCTTGTACCAAGGATTGTGGCCCTTACAAAGCCCTTATACAAGGATAAATATGGCATGAATTCAACAACGTTTGACTATCAATCTACCCAAAATTGACTTACTTGTTGAAGATGCCCTTGACCACAACCCTTTCAATCCTATTTGCCTTGAATACCTAGAAAGTCCTTTGCCACCTTTCTCATAGAGAAATTTCACCTTCAATACCTCTGCACATTAATTTTTCACTGTGTAATTTCTCCTCCAATTACATGCACATATCAACTCTAACCAACCAACCTTCTCACAATGAATACGCTCCTCCAATTCACTATAGAATTAACTCTTAAACATGCTTAGAAACTCATAGTGATTTTCCCCTTCTAAACCAATGTATGACAACTCAACAACTAGTTGTTCACAACAAAATGCATGAACATAATTCATTACTTCAACTCAGCCACCATTCTCCAACAACATATCAACTCATAAGCTATCCCACATCCTTCTCTCTGTCTTTGAGATAACTTGTTTCCTATGCAAAAAGTTTGAGGATAATTCAACCTCCTCTTAGGGAAAACCTTACCATAGAAAGCTCACCATACCTCTTGAGGCCTTGTGGCCCTACACAATAAACAAGACATAGGCATGTTAGGCCTCTTTCAGGGTCTCGACCTAAGTTGCCGGAAACGGCTACCCTAACCCGCAAAACGGCATTTTCCCGTTTCAGATACGGATCCAGGAACGAAACGCCGGAAAAACGCCTGAAAAACGTTTTGGTGCCGTTTTTTGTTTTTGGATACAGGACGTTTTTTCCAAATGGCGTTTTTGTAGAAAACACATACTGTTTTAAAAATTTGAAAACGTTTTCTGAAATTCTGAAACATATTTGGAGGAATTTTAAACGTTTTACAGCAAAAAAAATTGTTTTGAGGTCCGCAAATACCAGATTTATCTGGAAAATTTAATGGGCCGCCTTCACATTACAGCTAAGCACCTTGCCAATCCGTATCGTTTATGCAGCGGCCGATTATGATAAATTGGACGGAACCATGTTAAAAAAGTTATGAGCTCGATATTCATGGGTGGTCAGCTAAAGGGATTTTTTGATATAATTAATGCATCGAGCTTAGAAGGGGCCAAAAAGTATTTCAACGCTACATCTCTTTTCGTTGAACTCTAGTCTTTGAGGACGCGAATACAGGTTCAGTTTTCGGGTCCACGAAGATATGGTCTCGTACCCCTGCGTTTGGTCTCATATCTCTGCATTTAGTACACTAATGATCATGTTCTGGAATGTCCTCACTATAATAGATATGTATGGCAGAATATTACTTTATGATCTCGATTCACTAGTCAAAGTCTGTGCATCACTGTAATCAAATGTGATCCCACCTATTACAGTCTCTCACTCAGTCTCTGTCATAGAATAATATCATACTTCTGCGATATGATTGACATCATGGCATCTCTGTGATATGATTGGCATTATATATATATATATATATGACATATTTGTGATCTGATTAGCATGATATGTGATATGGTTGACATTAGTTTTATGGGTCCCTCTGCATTCTTTGTATTGATCTCCTGCATAGTTATACGTATGGTTCTCTTCATGGCATCAAAGATATATGTTGCAGTGTACTAGTATAACATCAGTAACAGTATCATTGGCATCATTGTTGTGGCTACATATGACATTGTTGCTCTTTGAATATTTGAATGACGTGGCTACTGCAACATCGTATGGCATTGCATTATCTCTCAGACTTGGCATCGTTGTTCTGACATTGCTTTGGCTCTCAGTCTTGGCATCAATTTTGGCAGTTTGGTATCACAATTATATATGGCTCATATGAATCCTGATCTCGTCATATTTTTAATGATCTCAACTACGCTTCAATTACCTGTGGCTTGTGTTCCTCTGCATCGTATATATGGGATTTATGTTGACACCTTAGTTATATATTGATGGCTCCTCTGCATTATACATATTTGATATTTCCCTAACACAGAGTTACATAAGGCACTGATTCACTGTAGTATGTCCAACCTCATCATGTTGGATTCTCTGTTGGATCTCAGCAGTGGCATGTTGTTGTGGTTCATGACTGCAGTATATGTATGTGATTCTTATCACACAGTGGCTCGATGGTTAACATTCATGCTCGCACAATGAACAATATCTTGTTCACATTAATTATTTCGATGACCTCATACACTCAAGAAATTATACTTGGCTGTATCCTTATGGCATATGTTGAATTGATGATGATGAATCATGATAGATCATAGATGATAATCTAGATTCTGAAATATGAATGGTAATATGAAATTCTTATTTTTAAAATATCTATATATATGTGTGTGTGTCGTTTCCTGCCGTATCGTATCCAGATTTTTTGAAAATTTTCCGTATCTGTTTCAAACCCCGTACCCGTATCCGTTCCCGTATCCGTTTTCTGGTAACTTAGGTCTCGACCCTCCTCCTTGTGCACATAACAAACCTTAGATCAGGAACAAAATTTATGTCCCTTCTTCGTTCTTTCCATGGTCTGGACAAAGCCTTAACTAGGGATAAAATCACCATAGAACTTTGACCTTCACTCCTAAGCAGACTCGACCTCTTTTCAAAACAAATCTTGGTTTCTTTGTAATGCAGTTTGACTCCCTCCTAGGCTTGATATGCTTCTTGAGATGGTATGTTATGTGTGTTTGACCTCTCCATAGGTCACTTATATTTTTACCTTTCAATCATTTCCTTAGGTGTCCCATTTTTCTCATCAAAGGTGCCCTCACATAATAATTAGACTAAACAAATATTTGTTTTGGGTCTTTATCCCACACATTTGGGTCTAAAGCCACTACTTGGGTACTTTACCCAATGAAGGATAATTTTCGTGGGTCAACTTCACACAACCTAGTATCGCAATGGTTGTGGGAGTACCTCCCAAGATACACATTTCAACACTCTCTCTTAGTGAGGGAGGTACTTCCACTACTCAAAAGTAACTCGTCAACAACACTAGCCCAATCTCTAGAGCCACCATGGCAACATACCCTGTAGAATGAACAACACTATCTTCGGTAGTGTCCCTGCCACCAGAAGCCTCTTTCTTCTTCTTCTCATGATAGGCCTTCAACCCATTCCATGTTTCCTTCTTGCTAGTTGTAGAAGTCTCCTTACTACCCACTAACCATGAGATTTTCTTGGGTCTTAGATTCTCAATTTAAACCTAAAAAATCCCTTTCAAACTCAACTCTTCTTGAATATTAGGAACTTGCTTCTTCCCTTAATTGATAGCTTACTTGTCAACCTATCTAAACCACTCTCCCTAACTCCAATGGCTACTCCACAAGAGTTAGAGCCTTTCGGCCTAAGTATCTCTTTCCCATCTTGGAATATCACCTCAAACCCCTTTGCCTCGATCACCGAGATAGAAAAATGGTGCACTTGAGCTCTGGTACTCAAAGTACATCTTGAACTCATAGCGGCCCACTTGACTCCATCTTTAATGAAACAACACATGACCCTATAACATTCTTCTAACCATTATCACCAACCTTCATGTGCAATTTTGAGTCCTATTCAATTAGAGTCTCAAAAAACTTCCACGAACTTGCCATATACTTCAATGCTCTACCATCAATGAACCATGTACCCTCGTCAATGGTGCCCTTGGAGAAATGAGAAATCAAGGAAAAGTCTTCCTCGAACCTTCTTGAGAAGTCATCCAACTCACTTGAAGATGTAACAACCATTACTATCTCCTTCTTCTTCTCATTATCTCTCTTCTTTCAATGCAGACACTTACTCGCATAATGACCGTGCCTTCCACATGTGTAACACTTCACCTTACTGAATTCCTTCTTAGATTTTCCCTTCATCTTTCCTACAAGATCCATGTTCCTCCAATTCATTGTATAATTAGCTCTTAAACATGCTAAAAAACTCATAGTAATTTCCCCCTTCGAAACCACTGTATGACACCTCGATAACTACCTATTCACATCCGCATGAATGAAAAAATGTCAATACTTTAACTCAGCCACCATTTTCCAACAACATATCAACTTACAACCTGTCTTACTACCTTCTCTCTGTCTTTGAGATAACTCAATGCCTCTGCACAAATTTTAGGCTAATTTGACTTCTTCTTAGGGAAAACCTTACCACAAAAAACCCACCATACCTCCCAAGGCCTTGCATCCCTACAAAATAGAAAATACAATGGCATGCTAGGCCTCTTTCAGGGTCTCATCCCTCCTCTTTTTGCATAGAATAGATCTTAGGTCACAGACAAAATTTTGGTGCCTTCTTCCTTCTTTCCATTGCCTGGACAAAGACCTAGATAAGGCGTAGAATCACTATAGAAATTCAACCTTCACTCATTAGTAGACTCAACCTATTTTCAAAACAAATCAGCCCATAAACTCACTTATTCACAACTCAAATTCTCTCTGAGGCAATTCAACTTCCTCGTAGGCTCGATATGCTTCTTGAGAAGGTATGTTGTGTGTGTTTGACCTTTGCATAGGTCACTTATATTTATACCTTTGTATCATTTCCTTAGGTGTGCCCTTTTTCTCGTCAAAGGTGCCCTCACACAATAATTAAACCAATCAAATAATTCTTTTAGGTCTTTAGCCCACATCTTTGGGTCTAAAGCCACTACTTGGGTACTTTTCCCAATGAAGTTTCATTTAATTCATGGGTAAACTCCACAAAACCTAGTACCTTGATGGTTGTTAGAGTACCCCCCAAACTACACATTTCAATAGGTCGATCTATATCAGGACCTCTCCCACCCTCGCTATACAATATCAATGTCAAATTCAATATAAAAGTCATGATAAATTCAAGGATTGAAAAGGTAAGTGTCAGAACTTAATTTCGAGGTTTCAACTTTATAAAACAAATTTGGTATTTATTTGAAACAACACAGATATTGATAGTCTTGTTCATGACAAAGGTTAAGCACTAGTTCCGCTCCAAAAAGAAGACAAACAAGGAGTAAAGTAATAAAGGGGTAGATAGAAGATATCTAATCTAATATTTCATGAATGAAAACTAATTAGTGAGATCAAGGGCATCAAATGCACTCATTTATCTCTATTGCAAAAGGATTATCAAGGCTAATAAATCTTCCTTGATCATGTTTAGTCACTTGGTAGTAACCATTAGAGTGCAAGCAGTTGAAGTTTATTTATGGTCTCCCTCGTTTTTATACTATGCCATCTTTTTATGCCTTTTGTGGGATTACTCCTTACATCATGATGATCTGTGTCTAGAACCAATGCTTGTTGATGGTTTCAAGCATAAAGACAGAGAGTTTACTAGTGTTCAATGTTTTATTGGTGAATTGTTGCAATGATGCATGGGATGAGAAATATGTGAACTTAGCCATTCTTGTGTTGCAAATATGCCATAATAAACTTGATTCTTCTCTTACAGTAGTTGTTATGCAAAATTTACAATTGCGGACAAAAGTATATTCCCTAAACCTAGTGGACTGGTTTAGAACAATAGAAAGAAAAGAATATAAATTTCCCATTAGAGAAATTGGAGAATGTAAAGAGGCTTACTTGGGAAGCATCACAAACTCTTCTCTCCTCTTAGCTTGTAAGCTACAATTGTAGCTCAAATTTCTGTAATTAGAACCTACACATACAATCATAACAAGCCAAAGATATACGACATCTATGTAGCATTATCCGATTACTCTATTCAGTGGATTAACAAAGCATTGAAACATATGAATGTAAACATAACATAGTGTTTGGTCTAAAATGCGAATGCAAATTAGAGTTTCATTATTATCAATCCGGGTAAGTAACCTTCGAGGATCATCCAATATATATGGACTTAGAGATAAACTAAACTAACCCAGGTGAAGAAATGCCAAAGCTCCCTTACAGGAGGTATTTCATTGGGATTTCCAACACCTATTTAGTAATTTAATTAAAATGAAATCTAAACACATTATGACAAGTGTAAGAAATATTAAAGCTCCCTTACAAGAGACTGTTCATTAATATTTCTAATCATATTAATCAACAAACTATTTAAACTAATGAAATTAAAACACTTAAATCTAATTCTGATTGATTGCATGAAATATTAAAGCTCTCTTACAAGAGACAATTCATTTATATCTCAAGCATATGAATCAGTAATTTAATCTAATTAAATTCACAAACAAATTTAAAATTAAAGTTTACCAAAACAGAACGAGCATGCAAGTGAGGCAACGGGGCCCTCCATAGCTTCATAAGCACACCTAGAAAGAAGTCAAATGTAGAAGAAAATCCATGGTCTAAAATGCAGATGCAAATTAGAGTTTAATTATTATCAATCTGGGTAAGTAACCTTCGAGGATCATCCAATATATATAGACTTAGAGATAAACTAAACTAACCTAGGTGAAGAAATGCCAAAGCTCCCTTATAGGAGGTCTTTCATTGGGATTTCCAACACCTATTTAGTCATTTAATTAAAATGAAATCTAAAGACATTGTGACAAGTGTAAGAAATATTAAAGCTCCCTTACAAGAGACTGTTCATTAATATTTCTAATCATTTTAATCAACAAAATATTTAAACTAATGAAATTAAAACACTTAAATCTAATTCTAATTGATTGCATGAAATATTAAAGCTCTCTTACAAGAGACTATTCATTTATATCTTAAGCATATGAATCAACAATTTAATCTAATTAAATTCACAAACAAACATAAAATTAAAGTTTACCAAAACAAAACGAGCATGCAAGTGAGGCAACGGGGGGCCTCTAGAGCTCCACAAGCACACCTAGAAAGAAGTCAAATGTAGAAGAAAATCCAATCCACTTTATTTATCCTCAATTGCACATTGCAACTACAAGCTCCAAGTTCTACATTCCAAGAAGTCCTAAGCTCTACATTACAATGATTCTAAAATCTAAAATTACAAATGAACGACTAAGTTTCTAAATTCTAAAAGTTAAGATTACAAATGAAGGAGATAACACTCCTATTTATGCAAAAACTATGATAACAAACTCATAAATGTAGACCCACTATTCCCTTCTTTGACCCAAATATTTCTCAACCAATGGTGACACATAACCCTATCCTCCATGATCTCCTCCATGAGGTCCATGATCTTCTCCATGAGGTCCATGATCTTCTTAAATTCGAATTTGAACATAGAGTCCACATAAATATGCCTTGGAAACTTCCTTTGTACCTACACATGTCAACAAACTCATTCTAATTGTTAGGTATAAGTATAAGCATATTATCTTCTAAAGTTTAACCATAAATCCACTTTAAAATGTTAAGAATTAATAAACTTTGGAAAAGCATAGTTATAGCCCAATGATGAGGTAAATGTAATGATGTGGAGGTGGAATGGAGGTGACACGAAGGTAATATGGAAGTAATGTGAAGGTATTGGTGAATAATGGAGTGAGAATAGGGACTATTTTGAGGCCCAACATACCCCCAAACCGAAGGTATTGCATGTCCTCATGCAATCTATTACATTACTTTTGATACTTGAGCTTTGGCTTAAACTCTGCATGATATCATTTACTTAACTTTTGCAAAGTGTTTTTGATGAACTGCACCTTGGTTGGTTCTTGTGTTTCAACCATATTTTGTTTGTTGCATTTAATTTTAATGTATGATCTTTGCATATTGATAATGTGATTTTTATTGCAGAGTATTTTTGTTGGAATGCATCATGGTTGGTTCTTGTGTAACAACCATGATTGTGTTGGCATCCAATTAACTTTTAAATACTTTTGACAAAGCCATTTATATGCTTGTGTAATAGTGAAAATATTTTGAAGGTAAGTGGGTTTTAGAATGTGATATATGAATATGGTTGTTATATGAATGTGAAAAAGTATGTATGTAAATGTATCCCTCCCCTCAAACTGATGGTTTTGGCAGTTATGTGAAATGAGGAAAGGAAGTGAAGTTTTTCCAAAAATTATTATTCTAACTTTTCAAGTAATTAAATGGTTAAAAGTTAGAAAAAATCATACCTTAAATTACCCTTTCAGAAATGGATGAGAGTTGTGCACGTGTGGCTGCAAAATTTTGTTCATAGTCTTCTTTACTTTGTTGTGAAAATGGTGGATGAAATTGAAAAAGTGAATCTTTTATTGTTGCTGCATCTGCTGCTAAATCTGTTGTTGGATCTTCTGCTGAATGTTCAGAATCTACTACTAAATGTGGCTGAAAATGTATAAGGCTTGAAAGGTATACAAAATTAAGAATTTACATTCTCCCCCAGCCTTATTTATTAACTTGCCCTCAAGTCATGTACATAAAAAAAAACTGAAAAACAATGAAAGGAAATTTTCTTCATCTGTCACAAAATATGGGTCTGCAAGTCTTCAACATTTGATGGCACAAATCTTACTATGTGAATAAATGTGCTAGTGTCAAACATAGCAAGAAATTGTTAACTTAGTGGCCATTAATAAATTCCACTAGCCAACATGAGAACTCCCACCATTGATTCCAATGGGAGTCAAGATGTCTAACACATCTTTGTAGGTACGAATAAATTTGTTGTAGTCAAGTCACCTACAAGATCCAATGAACAAGGAATATTAATGTACTTCCATTGTTCATTGGCAAGAGTACTTGCCATTAAGGCATGCAAGTCTCTAGGTGTTTTTTTTAAAGAATTATTAGACTCTAGGACTTTGACTCAATGGTGTATGGAAACAAGGTTTTATTTGCGAGTGTAGGAAAAAGGAAACTGACAATGAATATGTAAAGTGGACCAAAAATCTTGTAGATGAGATTTTTTGGTTTTAGTGGTGGGTTAGGATTGAAGAAAATGTAATGAAGTGTATGTGGTAATGGAAAATGGATGATGACTCTTGCTGGAAAAAAAAATGAATTATGGCATGCAAACTTTCTAATATAGCAAATCTGCTCCTTAGTTCTGGATTGTCTGCTAAAATAGATGAGTTTGACCAGCGTTGACCAGCCACCTGTAGATGTCGAATTCAAGTGTGGATGGGTATTTCACCATCCTTGTACATTTAGGAACAACCCATCTGTTTGAATTTTTCTAATCTGTCATGCAACATGTCAAACCATTAAGCTATTACAAGAAGTTGCAAAAACTTGTAATTTTCTGGAAATTTCGTTTATGTTTATGGACTTGTTTTTTTTTAGAATTTCTCATGAAATTAGTCTTTTGAAGACCAATTGTGCACAATTTAATCTCCTTAATGATCACTTGATTATCCTGTAACTTGCAAAAAAAACTTGGCAGAAAGAAAACATAACTGTGTTCAAGAAAAAATGGCCATTTCCTTCATGATTCTTACGCAAGAATTTCGTACCAAATAAAATAGATTAAGGACAATCAAAGTGTTGAACTTGACTCAATCATGATATTAATATCAATCCATTCGTTAAGAAATAACCATGAAAAGTATATTTACTCCCTGTTTTTGTCAGCTAACTTTTGTGCATGGCAAAAAGCTTGGCATTATAGATTTGTTGTGTCCTGCAGATTAGTACGTTATAAAAGCATACAACAATATGAAATTGCCAACTCTAAGCAAGTTAATCAACATTTAAATAATCCACCAAATGTTCTTTAAATTAATCTTCCAAATGTTCCATTATATGTTTGCAAATGAATGAAATATCAAATCTGTGTAAGATTTCCTAGGAAGACTTCGAAGTATCTTTCAAATGAAGGAGTAAAAAGATCTGCAATGAAAGTGCATTTTGAGAATGACAATAGTGAATGATTTTAAAAGAAAATGCTGTTGTGTTTGTTTTTAAAATGTTCTTGTGTGTGTGTGTGTGTGTTTTTAAATAACATTTTTTTTTTTGAAAAAATTTAATTTATTTTTTAATAAAGAAATAAATAAAATCAACAAAAATATATTTATTTATTTTCTAAAAAACTAATAAAGAAAAAAAAACTAACACTAAAATGAGAATTTTTTTATTTTCTTCCAAACTCATCAATGTTTTTAAAAAACAATCAACGCCCAAAGAAAAGAATTACCATTTCATTTTAAGTTTACAGCACCAGCAACACCTATCTTTCCTTTTTCGCAGTCTTTGTCTCTTCTCAACAAATTTTCCATTTTAAGAGCACGTTTATCCTCTCCTACCTTTAGATGGAACATAAAGTTTTTCATGTGGCTGGGTGAACACTTGACGAACACACCAAAACCTTTCGGGAAAAATGTATTTCTCTGCTGCGCTGTGACTTCAAATGCTGAGCCTTCCCGGTCACTCATTCTGGCTCAGATTTATTTGATTGGCAGTGCACCAACATCAATATGTATTGTTGAATAATGTAGTGAGAATAGGGACTATTTTGAGGCCCAACACATAGCACATATAGGAAAACTATATACTCTTTGTATTAATATGAATAGGATAGAGTTTACAACCAGAAATAGTAGCTGATCTTGTAGAGATCTCCCCAATTTGACTTGTCCTTCCTTGGCACAAATCACACCTTATGTCACCCTAATGCATGAATATGATCGCTCTCTTAGATTCAAGGCAACAACATGAGGGTATGACTAGTCTTCAAAATCCAACCCTGATGTTGTAGATGGATGTAAATTTATAGGAGAGTGTGGTAGTTTAGGAATTCTTATCCATTTACCAATCTAGGCTTGAGATCCACTTGAGATGGGAGGATGAACTCAAGGGATCAGAGGTGAAATCTCCATGGTAGCATCATATAGGATTCAAAGTTTTTATCCAAGGTAAATGGTTGAAACAACTCCTGGAAGCTTATGGAAGATGAAGATTCAGGATTTTTTTATCATTTTATAGAATTTCTAGAATCGACACACCCCCAACAAGGGACAACCTACTGCTGATCAATGTTGATGTAGAATGGAGCAACCTACTACTAAACGCAGGTCCCTAAAGCGCTGGGGTGTTCTGGGCCTTAAAAACATTGATTTGAAGCAATCAGACCTAGAAACTCAAGGATTTGGGAGAGTCATTCTTAGGGATTTGTGTAGGGATGATGACAAGGTGTTCACAAATATTGATTGATTTGGTTTGCATTCATATTGACCAGATGCGACAAAATGGCCTATAACAGATTTCCCCCTAAAGTGAAAAGTCAGAAACAATGGTTGATGATTGAAGTGCTTTACCTTGTGACAAGTTCAGATCAAGAACAACTGGTCGAGATCATCATCTGTTACAATACATTTTATCATGATATCTTTGTTGAGGGAGGCATACCCATGCTCAACACATAAGCTAACATTACATGTACAATGATCAAAAAGTCATGTCCACTAATGATAAAGTGTGGATCCATGATTGGATGATTGTATGTAGGATCATAGCCATCATGCTTTGTAATATTACATTAATATTGAAAGCACAACCCATATGGATGGAACTAGATTTGGGATCTTCTATCTCATTCACTTGATCGTATGATGTATGAGTCTAACCATGTGAATAAAGAAACTGAAGATGAACATGGTAGACACCATATGATTACTGATCAATGATGTAAGCCGTTAACAAACATGAGAGGAGCCATCGATGATGTTAATGGTTCTCAAGGTACAATAGTGAAATCCATATGGTGTTAATAAATGAGTTGAAGTCAAACACCACACGTAATCTGTTGATAAAAGGTCAATGATGTAAACCTGTCGCCGAGAGTGAGGAAAATTTCCATTGATGTATGCAAGTTCCAAGGTACAAAAGGGGAAGTTTCTAAGTCAACTTCCTGGATAATGAGACGATGTCGATAGGAAGCAACCCATCGCAGGAGGGCCTTGATGTATCCCCCATCAATGACACGAAGCGAGTATCATAATTTGAGATAAAGTGACATCAATGTGGAACTGGTTCATGAATGACATACATGGAATGAAGGATTAAGAGTATCATAGCTGTTGACTTCTCTTGAACACATTGGAGACACTAAATGGAGTTGGTAGTATTGACCCAAAACTAAAAAAATAGGATTTGAAATGGTGCAATGAACCAAAAGACAAGTAGATTTCCCAACCTACCAGCCACAAAGATGAAGTAGAAGAGTGTCATGTTCAAGAGTGACTCACTGCCATTAATAAGCGGAGTATCCCATTTTCCCCATTTCCCCAACCATTTTTGACAAGATTGAGGAGGATAACATATGCTTGGTATGTAAGTTCATCCTTCAGATGAATCCCTATGCGTGTGTGATTAGGTGCTTAATTTTATGCTCAAAAATCAAAGTGTCAAAATTTTGTTAATCTCAACTTCAAATCGAAGAGCTCATCATTCTGAATCCAACGATGAGAACAAAACTCAAATTCGAGTTCGTATATAGAAGTTAGAGCAAGTCAAAGTTCAATTTTGACTTATCTACATGGCAGAATTGGATGACATGGAAAAACCCTTCAGAAAATGAGGAGGTGCCAAGTGGAAGTCCGCCATTGGCCCTCGCATATAGAAAATTGCAAGTCGTAGGTGGGAAGGGGTTTAAAATTGGCCCCAGAACAGCTAGGGTTGCAATGCGATAAGGTAATCGCATATCGCAATCACAATCGGCGAAGGGAAGGTATTTCGGTAATTGACCCTTGGTAGGTTCTAGTTGCGATGCGATATCACAGATTTCAATCGCACATAAGTCTACATATTTACGACTGTTGACAAGACTCCACTGATTGTGATGAGCGATGGGATCCTGGATGCGATAAGTTATGCATTTCGGTTAATAATTCCATTTGGTCCACCAATATCACAATCGCACAATCGCCTTTTTTTTCACAAGACCATCCGCTGGGGTTCTACGCTGATTGCGATTTGTGATGCGACTGACAAGTTATGGCCCACCGCACGAGGATATTTGCCTAGTTAGCGGATTTTGTGGATAATTTGTAGGATCATGATGGTTTTGGAGTAATTTATGGAATGAATAGTGGGAAAACTAGGAGAATTCATAACTTCTTCAGTTTTTCACCAAATTGGTTGCAAAAAGAGGCTAGATGGCCCTTTTTTACTATTTTGAACTCGTTGAGAAGGTTTCAGAGGAATTTGAGCATTGTAAATACATTGTTGTTGTAATTTTGAGCATAATAGAGAGGCCCAAGCATTTAAAGCTGGACCAAGGAGATGTAGCCCAAAAGGGGTGAACTCCTCATCAAATCTCTATGTTTTCTGTTGTATTTTGATGTTCTTTGTTGTTATTTTGCTGCTATTCAGCATATGTTTTATGTTAAATTATTTATAACATTTACATAAGAAACTCTCATGGGAATCAATTAATTAAGCAAAAATGGTGAATCCTTAAGCACTTGATAAGCAAATAATAAGAATCTTGGGTTTTATTCTGAATGGGGAATCAACACGATATTAATAATATGCTCCATTTCAGATCAAGTTGGTATCAGAGCACTGTTTTTTGCTTACTAGTTTTTGCTTTGCGAAAAAAGGATTTAATTGTTTGCTAGTTTTGTGTCATGCTAACAAGGTTAAAAATCAAAAGAGGTGAAGAAAAGCTGGTTAGAAGTCCTGAATTTGGGTCAAGGGGAAGAAGAGAAAGGTTTCCAAAGTCTTCTACATCAGTTTAGCCTCAAGTTGTAGTTAAGACTCCAGAGATCATGTCTCATGAAGGAGAACCTACAAACATGACAGAGGATGATAAGACCTTCAGAAAGGCTTTCTTTTATATGACAGAGATGGTGAAGGTCAAGAGCGTAATAACAGGTTGCAAGGAGAAAGTTCCAAACCTCCCAAAGGAGAAGGTCCTTCAATAGGAGGTAATGGAAGAGGGAGTAATGGGAATGGAGACAAACCTCCACCCTCTACACCATCTTCTTCATCCTCTTCTTCACAACCATCTTCACACTCTTCCACTAATACAACCCTTACTCATACTCATCATCATTCTTCAAAAGGAACTGGTAAATCACCTTTTCTAAAACTTGATGTTAAATTTGAGTTGCCCATGTATAATGGTGAAGTGAATGCAAAGAAGCTTGATAATTGGATTCATCAGTTGGAGGTGTATTGTAGAATTCAGAACCTTCAAGAGGATGATATCAAAATTCAGTTGGCTTCATTGAGAATGGAGGGTGAAACACTCATTTGGTGGAAAACAAAGACTCAAAACGAGATCAAAAAACATGGTAAGATCTCTATTACTTGGTTTGATTTCATTGTTTCTATAAAAATTCAATTCCACCCTTTAGCCCATATGCAAAAATCTATCATGAATTGGAAAAATTTCAAACAGTTAAAAGGTCAAAATGTGTAAAAGTATACTCAGGAGTTTAGGAGAAGAGCTCTTATGCTAGGAGTAGACTTGCAGTCACAAGATACTTTGCTGAAATAAATAGGAGGTTTGCATACCTATCTTTGACATACCATTCTTATGTTTAATCCCATGAATCTTGATGAGCCCTGTGTTCAAGCTACACACCTCGAAGAAATAGGGAAAATGTACAAGAAGAAAGTAAGAAGAAGCCATTCTAGAGTGGTGAAAAAGGAAAGGAATATAAAGGAAAGCAGAAGAAAAATGCTTCTGTTAAGAAAGAAGGGGAGAAACCCGTGTGCAAGAATTGTTCCAAAGAGGTCCATGATGAAGCAAATTGCTGGAAGCTTCATCTTGAATTAAGACCGAAGAAATTTAACAATAAAGGGAAACAAAAGACGAACACTATTGTGCAACAAGACTTGGAGTCCGACTCAAGTGATGAAACAAAGTTGCAACCACGGCCACTAAAGGAAAAGCCGTGGAAAAAAGAAAGAAAAGAGGAAGTCGTGGCAATCACCAGTGCAGCAAATAAATCCAACAATGCTTCAAATGAAGAAAACGTTATTGAGTTGTTCCATATCAGAGTTATTTCCAAACACACCAAGATTGATACGCTATTTGATAGTGGATCCCAGGAAAATTTAATTTCTACAGACTTGGTCAGGAAGTTGAATCTAGAAACCATGCCTCATCATAAACCATATCTGTTGGGTTGGATAACCAAGGATGCAAATCTTGAGGTCACAAGGAAATGTGTTTTCAGGTTTTCTATTACTGCCAATTTTGTTGATGAAGTCGCATTAGATGTAGTGCCGCTGGAGATTTCTAGAGTTGTGTTGGGAAGCTCGTATCTGTATGACCGGAAAGACATTTTCCATAGATTTGAGATCAAATATCATTTTTTCAAAGATGGAGTGGAGTATATTGTGAGAGCCCATTGTAGAAAGCTTAATTTGTCTTTAGCGAGCGTAGAGTAAATAAAGCGACTTGTCAATTCGAGCAAGAATCTCATGCTCCTTATGATAAAGCAAAAGAATGACATAGAGTGTTAATGCTTTGCAGGTTGTGACAAGAAGATGAAAGTCAAATTGGTTGATGTGGTCAATCAATATGGAGATGTGTTTCAAGAACCAAAGGTATTTCCTCCAAAAAGGGGAATTCAACACGAAATTCAGCTACAGCAAGAGTGTCCACTCCCAAATATGGGTATGTATCGAATGTCAATTCTGGAAATTTTAGAAATTAAGAAACAAGCCTAGGAATTGTTGGATAAAGGTGTAATTTGTCCCTTTACTTCACCATGTGGTTCACCAATTGTTTTGGTACCCAAGAAATATGGAACCTGATGCATGTGTGTAGATTATCGAGCTTTGAATAAAATTACCATAAAGAATTGATACCCACTGCCTAGAATAGATGATTTGCTAGATTAGTTGAAGAATGAAAAATATTTCACTAAATTAGACTTGAGAAGTGGATATCATTGAGTTAGAATCACTGAGGTGGATATTTGGAACACTGCTTTTAAAACCAAACAGGGATTGTTTGAGTGGCTGGTTATGCCTTTCGGTCTTTGCAATGCTCCAGCTACATTCATGAGAGTTATGAATGATGTTTTAAGATCCTTTCTTGATGAGTTTGTAATTGTCTATTTAGATGATATTTTGATATTCAACAAATCACGAGAAGAGCATGTCAAGCATGTGAGGAAAGTGTTGGATGTCTTAAAAAAAGAACAATTATTTCTGAAGATGTCTAAATGTGAATTCAGGAAAACTTCCTTAGTGTATTTGGGCCACATAGTTGGAGGAGGTGAGCTGAAGATTGACCCCTCTAAAGTTTCGGTCATTGTGAATTAGCCAATACCCAAATCAGTCACAGAAGTAAGGAGTTTCCTGGGAGCAGCGCAGTACTGGAGGAAGTTCATTGCCAGTTTCTCTTCCATAGCAGCTCCACTACATTCTTTGACCAATGTGAAGGTTGTCTTCTAGTGGGGAGGAAAACAACAAAAGGAATTCGATGCTTTAAAACAAAAGATCAGTTCAGCCCTAGTTTTAGCATTGCCATATTTGAAACAACCATTTGAAATACAAATAGATGCAAGTGACTACACCATGGGTGTAATTCTTTTACAACATGGCAAGCCCATTTCATTTCATTCTGAGATTTTTAATGTTGTTGTTATTAACTATCCTACATATGATAAAGAGATTTATGCATTGGTGCAAAGTGTGAAGAAATGAAAGCATTACTTAATGGGAAAAGAAACCATTATTCACACCGATCATCAACCTTTGCAATATCTGCAATATCAAACAAAATTGCAGCAATAAAGGCACTTTCGTTGGATGTGATTCTTACAGAAATTCCACTTGGTAATCAGGTACAAGAAAGGTATTTATAACAGAGTTGCTAATATGGTTTCTAGACTGGTTATTAATGTAGCCATTTACTCAAGCATCATTCTGTTTTGGTTGAAATTTATGTTGAACAATACGCATATGATGTTGAATTTCAAGAGGTATATTCAAACTTGAGTCAAGGCCACCAAGTTGTGGAATTAAAATACCATGTACATGATAATCTCTTGTATCATTTAGGAAAGCTTTGTGTTCCACTGGGGGAGAGAGTAAATGTCACAAAGGAAGCGCACACTTCTCTTATTGCTGGCCATTTTGGTGTAAGTAAAACATTAGCAAATCTTTAGAGGTATTTTTATTGGCCTCATATGCTTGAAAGTGTGTCATGTTTCATCAGAGGTTGTTCATTTTGTGCAGTCAGTAAGCCTAGTAAGAGGAAACTAGGATTGTACACGCCACTTCCTGTGCCTTCACGTCCATGGGAGAGTGTTTCTATGGATTTTGTAGGAGGTCTTTCTTTATCAAGAAAATATCATGATTATTTGTATGTAGTTATGGATAGGTTCAACAAGATGTGCATATTAATGCCTTGTAAAAAACAAATTACAGCTAAATAAACAACTCAAATTTTCACTCAAAATGTATGGGTTCATTTTGGATTACCTACTTCTATTGTAAGTGATCGTGATTCCCAATTTGTTGGGAATTCTTGGTCAAATTTATGGAACATGATGGACACCAAGTTGAAGAAAAGTACAACCTTCCATCCACAAACAGATGGTCAAACTAAGGTGGTTAATAGGACAATTATTCATTTACTAAGAGGATATTGCAACAAACATCCTAAGTTGTGGGATGAACAGTTGCATTATATTCAACATGCTTACAATTGAGAAAAACACTCTTCTACTCTAACTTTTCCTTTTGAGGCATGTCTTGGTTATTTGCCTAAATTGCCTTTGGATTTCATCTTTGAGAAATATGTAGTTGTAGATTGATAGAGCGGCATAAACAGAGTAAAGAAATTCGTTGAGAAAATTCAGTTGATTTAGCAAAAAATTCAAGAGCAACTAGAAAAGAGTCAAGGCAAATATAAGGAAAGGCATGATAAGCATCGTGTGGATCATCAATTTCAAGTAGGTGATGAAGTTTGAATTCACATTAGCAAGGAAAGGCTTCAAGTTGAAGGTAAAAGGCTGAAACCAATATGTTATGGTCCATTTAAAATTCTGGAAAAGTTTGGTAATAATGCTTTCAAGCTTGATTTTCCTTCATATATGAAAATTTACTCCATTGTTAATATTGAAAATTTGAGATTGTATCAGCCTCCTTTGATTGAAGATCAAGGAGAAAGTGTACAGATTCCATCAATTGAAGATTATTCTCCAGAATACCTTGAAGAGCTTCAGCAAGACGCCATACTTGATAGAAGAACGAGGTCATCAAAGAGGGGGAATTTTGATTATCTTCGAGTGGGTCTCAAAGGTAAAAATCCATCAAAGGCCAAATGGATTGAAGAGAGGATGTGATGAAATAGTACCCTCATCTGTTCAATAATTGAATATAATCTTTTGGGGTCTAAAAGGCTTCCAGTGGGGAGGAGTGATCAGGTGCCTTAGTTTATGCTAAAAAGCAAAAGTGTGAGAATTTTGTCAAACTTAGCTTTAAATCGAATAGCTCGTCATTCTGAATCCAACAATGCGAATGACACTCAAATCCGAGCTCGTACGCAAAAGTTAGAGCAAGTCAAAGTTCAAGTTTGACTTGTTTACATGGCAGGATTGGATGACATGGCAAAGCCCTTCAACGAATGAGGAGGTACCAAGTGGCAGTCCGCCATTAGCCCCCACATATTGCAAATTGCAAGTCCTAGGTGGGAAGGTGTTTAAAATAGGCCCCAGAATAGTCAGGGTTACGATACAATAAGGCAATCACATATCACAATCACAATCAACAAAGGGAAGGCATTTCAATAATCGGCCCTCGGTAGGTTCGAATTGCGATGTGATCGCAGATCGCAATCACACACAAGTCCCACATATTTACGACCGCCGACAAGACTCCGCCAATTGCGATGAGAAATGGAATCTCGAATGTGATAAGTTATGCATTCCAGTGAATAATCCCGTCGGGTCCGTCGATATTGTAATCACACAATCACCGCTTTGTTCACAAGACCATCCGCCGAATTTTTACGCCGATTGCGATTTGCGATGTGGCCAATAGGTTATGGCCCATCGCGCGGTGAAATATTTTCCTAGTTAGCAGATTTTGGGGCTAATTTATAGGATCATGCCGGTTTTGGAGAAATTTGTGGAACAAATAGTGGGAAAACTAGGAGAATTCATAAATTCTTTAGTTTTTCACCAAATTGGCTACAAAAAGAGGCTAGATGACAATTTTTTACTATTCTAAACTCATTGATATAGGTTTCAGAGGGATTTGAGCCTTTTAAAAACACTTTTGTTGTAATTTTGAGCATAATAGAGAGGCCCAAGCACTGGAAGCTAGACCAAGGAGACGTAGCCCAAGAGGGGTGAACTCCTCATCAAATCTATGTGTTGTGTATTGAATTTTGATGTTCTTTGCTATCATTTTGCTGTTGTTCAGCATATGTTTTATGTTCTATTGTTTATAACATTTACATAAGAAACTCTCATGGGAATCAGTTAATTAAACAAAAATGGTGAATCCTTAAGCACTTGATAAGCAAATGATAAGCATCTTGGGTTTTATTTTGAATGGGAAATTGGCACAACATTACTAATCTGCTCCATTTCAGATCACTATGTTTAACGAACCCTGAGAAGGAGTGGTTCGGTCCCGTCATGTTTGACGAATCCATTAGTGTTTGATTCTTTTACGAGTCCAACAAAGGTCTAACTTGACACCTTTTTAATGTTTAGAGAGTTTCAAAAAGAGGCAAACAAGTAAACTCCAAAGGCTCCTTTTTGTAAATAGTCTCTTGAGTTTGAAAATGCAGAAAAGAATACTCAGGAGAACCTCTTAACCATTTTTGACTAAGATATTCCTTTTTCGTAGATAGTCTAGCTCAATTCGGAAAAGGGTTAAACTTATATTGAGTAGACATAGTTTCATTTACTTTAATGAGTTTGAAAATTTAAGTGATCGAAAATATTTTCATATTTTGGGAGTCTAAAAAGAGCTGAAAGAGGACTCCATGGGGTTCCTTTTTCGTAGGTTTATAGAGCTTCAAAAAGGGATAAAAGTATGCTCTTTGGTTAAAACAATTTGTTTCAATTTAGACATCATCAAATATGTTAAACAACTTTCAACCTCCTCAAAACACCACCAAAATATTAAAAAAACATGTTTCATGATAAAATTGGATCACATTTAGGTCAAAATATTAATAAAATAATGATGAAAAAGACCATAAAATAGGCAAAAAGTAATTCATTTTTACCATTTCACATTTTACTTCTTAAAGAGTGAGTTCTGAGTGTTTTTCCCCAAACTTCTATCGCTGATTGTAACCAATCCAATGGATCATTTTGAGCACCGTCACTCCCATGTAGGATCTATAACCTTCCTCTTTCTTTTCATGCTTCCATTTTGTAATTTCATGCAAGTTTGTTTGTTTTTTTTAGGATCCTGGGGCTCTAATTTCTCGCCCTAGGTCCAACGCACCCCAACAAGCTGAAAGGAGCATTGAACATGAAGAAAATACACTCAGGAGGGCACTGCAGCGCAATGCTTACCCTTAGGGGGGGTGCGTTGAATGTAATTTCCATACTTGTTTTGCTTGTTTTGCTCAAAATTTCTCTAGCTTTTTGCATGAATCTTTTCCTTATGATCCTTGTTGTGATGTTTCAGGTGTCTATTGGAAAAAAATGGCTTTAATATGGAGAGAAAGAGAACATGAGGAACAATATTTAACTGCAACTAATGATCCTACCACTATCCAGGCTTTGAGAGATTGTGGGCTCTTGAAATTTTTCTAGCTTCTTGGTATGAGGCAACAAATGAAATTGTTGAGATATCTTGTTCAAGCATGGGATGTTCAGGCATAGGCATTTAGCCTTGGTGCACATATGCTTGAAAAACAGGTAGAATATGTATACTTATTGATAGGTCTATCAAGGTGAGGTGCCTTCGTCTCTTTATCTGATTCAAGGAGTTTTGGAGAGACAACCAAGGATTACATTAGTGCACATTGTAAACCAAGATCCAAACCGACTAAAGATGGGAAAATTGACATCAAGGATGTGGTCCATTTGCCTCTAAGAATGATCTTGTTTATCATTTCTAGATTGGCTGGTAGTGCAACTCTACATGTGGCCAATGAGTATCATATGCAGTATGCTGTAGAGTGTATGGAGACAACATTATTCAACTGGAGTGAGGAAGTACTGGTAAACATGAAGGAGCAATTGACCAAGGAAAAATATGGATGGTTAAAGAACTTTCGCTATGGTTCAATCTTGATTTATTTTTCCTTAGAGCGGATTCCATTGCTTAGGCTACAACATATCTAGCTCGAGCTCGTAGATACGAGAGTCCCTCGGATGAGGAGGTGGGTGGATCTCATGTCTAGACATGTAGGTCCATCATCAATGAGTTTCACACCAGTCTTCTTCAAATGGTTGCACATGCAACTCATTATGATAGAGGAATATGCATATGCAGGGATGGATTTTTGTAGAGACCCGAAGCTTGTGCTTCCTAATGGAAAGTGATGGGGTGCCATAAGTAAAACAAAAAAACATTTTTATCATTTTTGGATTTTAAGTTTTACAATTTCTTTTGTAATTTTTTATGTATTTGAGACTAAACTATTGATTTGTACACATGCAGATATTGGACCTGTTCGACCTATGGGTTCTTCTTATCTTCATCATGTAGGAGAACCACAACAGGCACTAGCAATAGTACAGGTTGTTCTAGTAGGACGATAGGTACTTCAGAATCTCAATGTGGCTGAGACCCTTGCAAAGGTTGAGCATTACATGGAGGGGTTGATCCATGACATAGCTAGGGTCAACGAGCTCCCTATGAGATTGCATCGACATACTATTGGCGTGCCTGGTCGTATCAACTGGCTACTGTGCAAGATGGATTGTGCAATGGCGTTCTACCATAAACACTATGATTAGTCTACTAGGAGGCTTATAGCCATATTTTCACTACATGCATATTTTGATATGACAGGCCGTGTGGCCATATGTGTCTTGGGCACAAATTTTGTAAAGCCAAACATAAGAAACACTAAATATAGTTGTATATATATATATATATATATATATATATATATATCTATATATATATATATATATATATATATATATATATATATATCTATATATATATATATATATATATATATATATATATATATATATATATATATATATCTATATATATATATATATATATATATATATATATATATATATATATATATATATATATATATATATATATATATATATATATATATATATATATATATATATATATATATATACATACATACAACTATATTTAGTGTTTCATATGGTTCTATTATCTCTTTCAATGTATATAATGTGTTTTGAATTTGTTTTACATGTGTCGTAGATGTCTATATAAAACATGATTAGCCAATGCATCTTCCAATGTGTTTAGATTCTTACAAATGTGTTGATATTGGATGAAATCAAAATATCTTTCTAGAAGGCAAACCCTAAAAAACATACGAAGCGTAGTTTGAATTCTAACTAAATAGACATTAGTCAACTATAGTACTACAAGTTGAGTCGAGTCTGATAACTATACTGCGGATACCATGAGAAATAACATCAGATAATAATTCAATTGTTGCGCTATACTCAATGATGTTATTTGTGGACTGAACAATACAAATCCCTTGTAAACTCACTAACTCGCCATTCAAAGAATATATATCCCATGCTGTGAAAGAGAGGTTGTGAGTACTATGATTAGCACCATCAGCATAACCAACATATGGTTTGAGGGATGTCAACATTTTGCAAACAAAATGTAAACAAAATTAATAGAAACTGTAGGAAAATCCGAAGGGATCACACTGTAAACAAACTCAACACACCTATATACAACATGTACATAGTGTACTACGCGAAAACTCAAGCATAGTATTTCTTAATGTATGACCCATTTCTAGGCTACGCTAAGGGAACTCCATCGAAATCAAGAAGATCATAGGCCTCTTTAGTAAGAACATGTTTGACAATATATGGACATAGCCACATTGGCTCAAACTTCCCTGATCCTAATTTATCATACTCTTGATTGTATAATAAGACAAGGTCTCCTTCTGAGAAGACACGAGGCTTGACATTCTTGTCATATTGCACCTTGGTACGTTTTTTATGGGCTTCGTTAGCCATCACAACATCACACTGAATTTCATCTAAGAATGTCAGATGTAAGAGACATTCCTCTTCCGCGAAAGTGGCAGGGAGGAGTTTGAAAACAAGTTTGAGAGACGAAATTTCACATTCAATTGGAAGGATTGCTTCCAGACCATAAACCAATTGGAATGGTGTGAACCTGGTAGCAGTCCTAATAGAGGTTCGATACACCCACAAGTCTGCATAAAGGATAAGATGCCAATCTGATTTGTGGACCCCTATCATGCATTGAAGCATCATTTTGAGAACTTTATTTATTTCCTCAACTTGCCCATTCACTTGAGGGTAGTAGAGAGTGGAACTCTCATGGGAGAGTCCCAACTTGGCAGTTAGTTCACACATCGTGTGATTACAAAAATGTTTTCCATGGTCCGTAACTACAACCTGTGGAACGCCAAACCGTGCAATGACATGGTTGAAGAAAAATAGAGTAGTTGTTTTGTTGGTGTTATTGTATGTAGTCATCACCTCAACCCACTTGGTAAAATAGTCAACCGCTACAATGATATAGTGATGCCCCCTGACTGAGTGAGGGTTACATGTCATTAAATCAATGCCCCATTTCATAAACGGTCCAATGATGATAACATGATGTAAAGGAGAGGGTGGAGTAGGAGCTTTGCAATTGTATATCTAGGATGCATGACACTTTTGGATTGCGAGGATGCGGTCGCGAAAGATGGTAGGCCAAAAGTAACCAACACGTAAGATTTTTTGTGCCGCGGTGGCATAACCTGACATATGACCACCACATGCCCCATAATTGAATTCATTTAAGATTTTATTTTCCTCGTCAAGTGTGAGGCATCTTCGAAATACTGTATCAATACCATGACGATAAAGGGTGTTGCCAATTATAATGTAATTTTTGGCTTGATATCGGATACGTCACCAGTCAGAGTGAGAGGTATCAGACCAAAAAGTTTGGGTTTGGAGATATATGATAATATCTCCATACCATGGGTTATATGACAAACTTGAGAACAACGACTCGTCGATAATAGAATCAACAAACATTGTCTCAGTTTCAGGAGTGGGAAGGTTGCAAATTAGCTCAACAAAAACTAAGGATTTCTTCGACTTGGATTTGATGAATTCCAAATCTAGCTTCTATAGGATGACAATCCACTTGGAGTACTTTCCCCGCAATAATTGTCACAATAATATGTACGTCATGGGGTTGCAATCTGAAACAACCATAGTTTTGCGAAGCAATATATAATGGAGAAATCTCTGGACAACCTAGACAACCACCAAAGCTAACGCTTTTACATGAGTATACTTGACTTCCATATCATTGAGATTTTGAATCAAGTAATAAATAGGATGTTCAATTCCTACATCATCCTCCTGGACCAATACCATAGCAATGGTAGTAACTGCAGCGACGAGGTATAAGAAATAACCGCGTTAGTAATCTAGGGATATAACAAAGATGCCTGAATCAGATCATATTTCAAAGCATTGAATGCCATTTGAGCAACGTCATCCCTATGGAAGGGAACCTCTTTCTTAAAAAGCAATTAAATCCTTTGGTCATTTCGATGTAGTTGGGAACAAACCTTCGAAGAAAGTTAGCCTTCCCTTGGAGTCGTTGAAGCTGAAGAAGGGAAGAAGGAGCAAGTAGATTGATGATCACTTGGACTTTCAATGGGTCAATATGAATTCCATGTTTTGATACCATGAAACTGAGAAGTCAACCAAAACTTACATAAAACACACACTTGTGTGGATTAATTCGAATATTATAATGTCTACATTGTAAAAATATGGCCCAAAGATGCATAGGGTGATCAACTTAATGTTTCGAATGAGTAGGAAAATCGTCCAAATATGGTTGCACAATATGA
This sequence comes from Pinus tabuliformis, assembly GCA_031772625.1. Classification (NCBI taxonomy): domain Eukaryota; kingdom Viridiplantae; phylum Streptophyta; class Pinopsida; order Pinales; family Pinaceae; genus Pinus; species Pinus tabuliformis. The sequence goes on along the minus strand of CM062820.1, from coordinate 423,614,723 downwards.
TTGATGTTATGGAAGGCGTAATTTATTGCCATAAAAAATGTAGCCCCAAAATTCTTCAATCCTAAAGGGATCTTTTGATACACAAATGAGCCCCAGGTACAAATGAACTTGGTTTTACGTTGCTCCGCCAAGAGAATGTTGATTTGATTATAGCCAAAGAAACCATCCATAAACGAAAATATCTCACAGTCATCCCAATCATCAAAAATCTGGTTGATGAATGGGATGGGATAATTGTCCTTTGGACAAGCATGATTGATGTCCCGATAATCGACACACACATGAATTGTTCCCATTTTCTTCATGACAGGAATAATGTTAGACACCCAATCAATTAAAGGTACTAGGTAGATGAAACCAACACATAGAAAATTTTCAACTTCAACTTTAATAGTGACAACCTTCTTGGGATGGATCAGACAGAGGCATTGCTGAACTAGTTTAGCATCAGGGTACGTCTTAATTTCATGCACAACAATGTTTGGATCGATACCTAATATTTATTCATAAGACTAGGTGAAAACGTCTCTAAACTCCTATAATAGGGATTTATAAGTCTTGATCTCATCGGGAGAGAAGGACGCACCAATCTCGATAATGTTGGGTTTGATCAAAATGTCGAGAGAGATAATCTCTTCAATGTTCAACAAGTTATTTTGAGAATCGACACCATGGATGGATACAAAATTCATAGACAACTCAATGATATTTGGTCGATACAGTTTGGTAAGATTGTCCTCGAAGGAATCTGGAAAGGAGGAACATTGATGATGATTGTCCCACGACATATCCTCTAGAATCATGATATCCATGATGCTCTCATTGGTAGGAAATGTATGAGAGAAAGAATTAGAGGATGTGTTGTACTATAAGGAACAATCAACCCAATTGATCCACAAGGAGAGGATATAGTGCACCACACAGGCCAAATAAATGGCTTCATAGTTGAGCTCAATGGGACTGAGCGACATGTGGTCACCAAAAGTTTCAAGATTAGATTCATCTGGTACTATCCAAGGATCAACTAGAGTATTACAAGAAGATATCATGTTGATATATGAAACCAAAGTAGAGTTGTCAGGAAGTGAAGGAGGAGGAAACGAAAAGGTTCCCATGAGAGAGGAATCCTTAAGTAATCCAACCCCGACATGATGATATGGGTGTGGGTTTCCCCACAAGAAGGATGCTTCTAGTAACTTGAGAACTAGAGGCAAAGAAAGTGAGATGATCAATGACTACTATACCGCCTTTATGAGGAAAAACAATCATTCTAAAATATGTTGAAACAACAACAACCATAACATAGACCCACGTACGATCCAGTAGAAGATTATAATATAGTGGTCTACCAATAACTTTGAATCCTAATGATACAGTCTTGTCACCTAATTATACTTGTAGATAATTCAAAATGCCACAAGGTTTATAGGTTCTTCCATCAAAAACCTTCAGAGTGGTCGGTGAATGACTTAATTGGGGATTACTAGTGGCCTTCTAGTAAGACATGGACATAATAAAGGTTGAGGCTCCCTCGTCCACAATGGAACAATGGATATCGTACCACAAACATCAACTTGGATCATGAAAGCTAATTGTGTCAGAATTCAAGGTGTATAGTTCTCATGGTTAAAAACTACTAGGTTGGAATCTAAGGGGTCAATACATCCAATTGCTGAAAGCAAAGCCTTCTTTTGGGGAGGGTATTTTTTCAACACTTCAAGAGTCAACATAGATGAAGGAGTCTAAGAAACATCCTCAACTATTTTATAATTCTGAGAAGCTCTTTCATGGGGGTTGAATGTAGATTTATGGATAACGCCTTTGGGAGGCTTAATTGTTAACTCAATATGTATGACATTTGGAGTAGGATATGATGGAGATGTAGTCGAACAAGTAGGTTGATTATTAGTCTAACCATTCGAGGTATTCACATTACTTTAGTCTTTATTTTAGGTGTCCACCATAACATCATTTTTGGGATTAGTGGAGGAAAGCATTAAAACCGAGTTAGAGGAAGCGAGATCCTAGGAAACCATGTTAGTCTCTTGATTCAGAAACAAATCTGTCAACACAATGGGTATAGTGGATGATTTAAGGAATTGATTCACTTCTTCCTGGTGTGGAAAATCATGAGTGAAATGCTCCTCATTACAAATCAAACATGGGTAACGAGGTTTCCACTTTTATTGAGAAGATTGATTGTTTTGTTTATCCTACAGAGGGTCATCTTTCTTCCTGTTACCTTTTCCTTTCTTCCTACTTCCTGGTTGCTGAGATTTTCCTTTGGAAGGTTGAACGACATTTATCTTAGAAGTAGAAGCCACATGAGTGGAAGGAGGGATTTGAGAAACCACAACAAGAGTCAAACCAGATGGTTTACTTGTTGACATCTGGATGGCAAAACCAATCATGCCATCGGCAACATGCGATTCGCTACTAGGAGGTTGAGGAACAATATTGGAAGGTCGTGGAGCATTTGGTATTTTATCATAAAGTGTGTTTAATTGGGTGTAAATGAGATCCAAATACTGTGCACGAGCAATTACTTGCTCTTCGTTTATGTTATGAAACCAGCTCAAGAAAAGATAGAAAAGATAGATCAACACCTTAGAATTCAACCTCTTCGAGGGGGCAACCTCCTTTACATTACATAAGTGAACAATTCTTGGATGATACAAATTACAAAACCTCCTTTCTATATATAGGAGTCTAAGGAGTCACAATATAATCCAGCCGACCTAACAATAATAATATAAAGCCGCAACAATAACAATAGAGGGATTCTATGGGGCATAGAAATAACAATATGGGGGTAATAAGGGCACAACAATATAAATAAGGGGTATAACTATAATAGTAATGGGGTAATCACTAGTATTATAGGGACCCAACATGCCCCTCTCCTTCAAAAAAGAGTTTTCCTCAACCCTTGAGTAGTTCTGGATACTTCTGCATAAAATTCTCATCCTCCCATGTGGAATCTTCAGCGGATAAGTTCTTCCACTTGATAAGATACTCTGAAATTGATCGATTTCGTAGTTGTCGAGTTCTTGTTTCTATGACTGCTTCCGGTTCCAATATAATTTTTCCTTCCTCGTCAAGTTCTGGCAATATTGTTTGAATTGGGAGCTTGTCACCTATAACCTTCTTTAAACATGAAACATGGAAAACTGGGTGCAATCGAGAAGCTGCAGGAAGCTCCAATTTGTATGCCATAGTACCAATCTTTTGCAACACCTTGTACAGACCATAATACTTTGGTGATAATTTATTATCCTTCTTAGCTTGCTTTAGGGACATTTGCTTATATGGTTGTCGTAGGAATACCTAATCACCTACATCAAAACTTCTTTCACTGCGATGTTGATCTGCCTGTTGTTTCATTCTATTTTGTGCCAACACGAGGTTATCCTTTAAGACCCTCATGAGTTCTAAATGTCGTTTTCGGAATGTCTTCAATCTTCATTCTGATTTGATGATATCCCGAACGAAGATCCAACTTGGTGAAGTAAATTGATCCATGCAATTCATCCAGTAATTCATCAATAACAGGAATGGGTAACTTATCTTTAATAGTGAGCTTGTTGAGCTCCCTATAGTCCGGACACATGCACCATGATCCATCCTTCTTGTGCACCAATACTACTAGAGTTGAGAAAGAACTTTGACTCATTTGAATTATACCAGCCTCTAGCATTTCTGCAACCATACGTACAATTTCACTTTTTTGGACATAGGGATATCTGTACGGCCTGATGTTTGGAGGAACACTTCCTGGAATCAGATGAATAGCATGATCATGATCACGCATAGGTGGGAGACTTTTTGGAGTCTCAAATACCTTGGAATGATTGTCCAGGACTTTTTGGAGATCTGGAGAAATAGATGATTCCAATGTGGAAACATCTAGCGAACATAATTGTGCAATTACACCTCTTTGCTCCTTTTTTATAAGCTTTGTCATGCCATTAGAGTTGATTATCTTTCCTGGTTTCCCTGCAATACCCCTTAATTCAACTTCCTTTCCTTCCGTAGAAAATTTGATGAAAAGTTCTTGAAAATTAAAAGCTATTGTACCCAAGGATTTTAGCCATTGGACTCCTAGTACAACATCAACACCTCCCATTGGAATGGAAAGCATTAGGCTAGTCAATACATATTCTCCCATGGATAGCTTGATATTATGGCACTTTCCAGAGCAATTTGTTGTTCCTCCATTTGCAATCATTACTTGACACTCTGGTGCTGGATATAGGAAGCAATTAAATTCTTTTGCTACCCTACAATGAATAAAATTGTGGGTGCTTCCTAAATCAATCAACACTATTACCTTTTTCTTCTTGATTTGTCCTTCTATCTTGATGGTTTGAGGAGTGGTAATTCCCGCCAATGCATTACAAGATATGGTCGGATTTATTTGTTCTTCATCTAGGCTTTTTTCCTGGAGTATATCTTCTTCTTTTGACCTTTCTTGCTCCTTTTCTTCTTCCTCTTCACAATCTATGTAGAATAATTTCTTCTCAGCACACTTATGACCTTTAGTGTATTTGCTATCACAACTGTAACAAAGCCCTTTTGCTCTTTTTTCTTCCAATTGTTGTGGTGTCAACCTTATAGGTTGTGGAAGACTAGGGGCAACAACACTTCCGTCTTTATAGTTGTGAGTGGTATGCTTCCTGGTTGCCATAATTTTGCTTTCCATTTTTCTTGCTAACCTGAATGCCTTCTCTAATGAATCAGGTTCCCAAAGGTGAACATCATGTTGGATATTATCCTTTAAAGACCCTATGAACACATCAATCCTATGCTCCTCTGGAATATCTTTTACCCTTATGTTCAATTTTTGGAACTCCTCAATGTGCTCCATTACTGAACCCTTTTGTTTGAGACTTATCAATTGGCTAAAAAAAGTGTTGCTTTTTGTATCTTCATAATGTGCTATCAATTCTTCCATAAAAATTGCCCAAGTGATAAATTTTTTACGAGAGCAAAGCCATTGACACCATACAAACTAATTTGGTTCCAAATATACAGTTGCCATACGTACCTTTTGTGCGTTTTGCACATTATTGAGATCGAAGAATTGCTCCATCTGTAATATCCATGTGGCGGGATCCTTGCCATCAAACTTCCTCATATCGATTTTTGGAATATGGTGATTCTTCGATCCAACATTAGTGTCTATGGAATCATGATTAACATTTCTTTTGTTCTCATCATGAGTTTCCTTTACTACCTTTTCACCATTAGTGACCCTTTCTTGTAGCAACTTCTTCAATTCTTCCATGTCTGTCTTCAAATCTATCTTCAAATCTGCCATGTCTCTCTTCAAATCTGTCTTCGAATCATCCATCTTAGCTTCCATGCCCTTTATCTTAGATTCCACGCCATTTATCTTAGATTCCACGCCACTTATCTTAGCTTCTGTTATCTTTGGTGAGCGTGACATTTGTTGCACTTGTTCTTGTAATTTTGATATATCATGTAGAATTTCTTCCTCTTCTTCATGAGTCATGCTAGAGCTTTCAGGTTCCTTACTAGGTGTTTGCATTTTCTTTCCTCGGGGCATCAGTTACCCATAATAATGCTTTACTATGCCGTTTGAATTCCGTTAAGCCAAGCTTACACAAAAATTAAAAAAAAAACTACACACCTTTTTTATAGAAGCCTGATATTGAATCTGATGTATCTCTGTAATTTCGGATCATCCAATTCTGAAATTTCTATCTATAGTATCCTTCTGTGTCCTCTTTCCAATGCCACAAGTCTGAGCCAAATTGGATTCTCCAAGGAAGAGTTATGTGAAATCTCCCACAGTGACTTGCTTTTAGACTGGTTCAGTAGAGCGAACTTGTACGACGTGCCACGAGTCACTGTTTCAACCTTTGAATCTGAAACACACACAAAAGAAACTACAGTTCGTCCTATTTCTGTACCTTCTTACGAAATTTCAATCCGATCCCCAGAGAGAAAGTTATGACAATTTTCCCCAAGTCACCAGTTTTGAATGTAATTCAGGAGTCTGCAAAAAGACCAACTTCCTCAGATCATATCTCCACAAATATCGCACGAAAATCTTTGAAATTAGGACCCAAGGTTCAGCGCGATTTCTTCTTAAATGGGTTTTTTTTTGTGACTTCTGAAATGTCACAAAAAAAAAGTTATAGCGAAAATACCACGATGACCTGTTTGGAGCAGCGAAACCCTAGAATCCAAAGCTCTGATACCAAATGTTATGAAACTAGCTCAAGAAAAGATAGTTCAATGCCTTAGAATTCAGCCTCTTCGAGGGGGCAACCTCCTTTACATTACATAAATGAACAATTCTTGGATGATACAAATGACAAAACCTCCTTTCTATATATAGGAGTCTAAGGAGTCACAATATAATCCAGCCGACCTAACAATAATAATATAAAGCCACAAAAATAACAATAGAGGGATTCTAAGGGGCATAGAAATAACAATATGGGGGTAATAGGGGCACAACAATATAAATAAGGGGTATAACTATAATAGTAATGGGGTAATCACTAGTATTATAGGGACCCAACAGTTTATGACTCTTCCCTTAGTGATGTCTTCTATGATAGATGATAATAGATACTTAATGAACCATTCAACTAACAATTGGTTAGGAACGAAAGTTTTCACCAAAACGTCACTCCTCATGAATGTGATCAAAGATGTGAGTGGCATTAGTTTGTTTGAAATTGGTTAAAATTTCAGTTTCAATCTCATATCTGATGGGTAATTGAAAATGTATTAGGAATGTGGTAGCAAAGGCACTGAAATTATTGAACGAAGCTCGTGGTAGTTCAATATACCATTTTGTTGTCATACTGGTGAGTGTACACTGGAAAAGACAAACAAAAAGAATCATCATTGAGAGAGTTCGAAGAAAACCACAAATGATAAGTCATCATGTGTGTGGATGGGTCTTCTCCAAGATTTCCATTTAATTTAGGGATATCACTAGGAAATTTTGTGGGAATAACCAACCACCAAGGAGAATGAGCAATGGGATCATTGGTGAGCCTGGTTAGATCCAAAAATTTGAGAGTTTCTACAAATGGCAACTGCCTGTTGAGGTCCAGTGGAGGGTACCCTGAGTAAGATGGGATAACTTGAGCAACAGGTATTTGTGTTCTGGGATAGGGAGGATTTTGATCACTAGAATACACATAAACTTGCTGCCTAGCTCTAGGACAACCTTGTAAAGGCTGAAATGGTTGGGTTTGGATTTGGATTGGGTGAGGATTACCTTGATATTGTTGATAGCATTTCCCTTAGGATTTTTCATCAGCCCAACATAAGGTTGGTTGGGTTGTGCCTGCACCATACCATATACATTCCGACCCAATTGAATTTGAGGAAGGACCTGAAAAAGTTGTTGTTATTGTAAGTTACCTTGAAAAGGCTGGGTATGTTTGGCTTCAGAGGCACCACATACTAGCATAATGGGTTGAGTTAAATATGCAGCCTGTAAAGGTTGGCTTACATTCACTTGATCTTGAACAAGTTGAGATATGGATTGTTGAACAAGGATATGAGATGTAGGTGGCATAGGTTGAGAAGCTAAAGATGACGACACAATTGAACCAATTTGTACAAGCGCGGTAGGTTGAAAAACATTAGCATCCATTCTTGAATGTGGAGGACTCATATGAGGTTGAGAACTACCTTGAGGAGATGGAAATATCTTTGCAACATGTTTCCCCCTTGCCGAAAGAGGAGGATAATATGGAGGCAACTTCTCCCCAAGATGAGGGTTCCCAATAGGAGGTGGATTGGGTTGTTGTAAGTGTCCATACCCACTAACATAAGGACCAACCTGCTATTGAACTGTAAGATTAGATGGAGGAGGAATAACATACTGTGTAGCGCTCATCAAAGAAGTACCAGATGGAATTCTCGATATAAATGTCATGGGAGAGGTCCATGGACTCAATGTTGCACCAGAAAAAGTACCAAATAATGATTGGTAACTAAGTGGGATGGACTGGCCACCATACAAATGTGTCTCTAGAGATGTTGCAAAAATGGATAAAGTTTAAGCCTAGGTTGTCTCAGGCATAGTAGTAGATACATGTTGAGAAACCATAGCAGATTCAATCATGGTTAACTGTCCCAAAGAATATTTTCGAGGGAAACTCAAAGGTGAGTTGAAAGGAAAAGAACCAAACAAATGTTCCTGAGATGGAGTGTAAGGAGAAGGAAAAGGATGGGCCTGATAAAAATGAGCCCCTACTCGAATAGGAGAGGAGGGTTGAGGCTCTTCCTATGGAATCTCTTCAATACTCACAAGATCAGGTGGAAGTGGTTCATTTTCGGGTCCAAGATATATAGTTCGTGGTTGGGTCTGAGACAAAGGAAGAGAGGAGGAAGGTCTTGAAGTAATAAGTACAGATAACTGAGGTACCTCAGTTTGTGTTGGCTTTGATTTAGTATAGTCAGGTTCAATAACCTCAGGTAATGAGATTTCAGGCACTTCTATTTCCACTGTGTTAGACTCACGAGCCAATGGAGAGGTAATATCAGGTTCGGTACTCACAAGAACAAATGATTCTAGTGGATCTATCTTAGGTGGAGGCCCAAAATTAATAGCTTTTGAAGTACTAGATTTGGTAGTCTGTGTCTTTTTGTGCTTTTGATGATGACCAAGAGTTTCCTCAAGTGGAAAAGGAGTCTTATTTTGCATTCTACGTGAACAAAATCGTATAGGGTTTTGTTCTTCCATGTTGGTTTAATGAATTTTAAAAATTAACAAAAAAAATAAATCAAAGAGGGTAATCTAGGCATAAAGGTTTACCAAGAAACTGTGAACTATTATATACCACCTTGGAGGACCAAGGATTTATGTATGAGCATGCAATCTCCCCGAATTTTGTGTTCAGTGTATCATAGTATACAAGGCAGCTGACTCGGTTACCTATGGTGAGGATATCAACCTATGGTGGACTTCCAAAATATACTTGACGGTACGTGGAAGTGCAGTCTGTGTTAGTGTTGTCTAATGCGTAATCGTAAGATGAGAGCATTTCCATATGCTTTTCATACATGGAGTGCCATCCAATATACCCGGAGGTACGTGGAGAACAGTCTGATACACCTATGTATGTGGAACGAGATGTCATCCTCAGAATGAAACATTGGAAAAAATGACAACTCCTATATTTATAAACGTCGGAACACGTCTCTAGCCTAGACATATAGATGTTTTTGTTAATTTTTCAAATGTTCCTTAAGATTGATTCAATATTATCTTGAATTAAGTTTCAGTTTTCAAGGCTCACCACGAATTTCACATGAATATCCTAAAAATGCAATCTAACATGATGAAATGAAACTTTTCTTTTCAATGAAAATCTATATATGGTATTGAAGAGAAAAAAGAGCATGAAACATACAAGATGCAACAAGCAATATTGTTAATCAATTCCCCTAGTGCAATTGTTCCTAATTCCATTTTCACACACAAAACCCTAGATGCAATACATGATGTATAATATTTTTCTTTTCCATTCCGCTTAATTTTCAGATGAAAACTAGGATATTTTCCTAATCATTGATAAAAGAAATTATTCAGAATGATGAGTGAAACACCAATTCCATCAAGCAATCCAACATTCAAGAAATCAATTTTCCAATGACCTAATTGACAAGAACAAAGAAAATCTAAAGAAATTCTTATCAAAGGTACTTAAAACCAAAATAAAACCAAATGAAGGCTTCTTAGAAACTAAGACACACTTAGGGACACAAGGAGAACCAACTGGAACAAAGTTAATGAGAAATAAAATCATAAAAAAACAATTTTTCGCATGAAACATGGGTCAGTGCAAGTGTAGATAAGCTACTAGTGCTCTGCAACACAAGTGAAAAGAAGGCCAGGGAGCACTGCAACACTCTGTCTCCATACCAGGGGGAGCACTGATTAAGGTAAAGCTAAGTTATGATACAAAAAATCAATGAAGCTCAATGAAAGGTCTTCCTAGGGTCAATTTAGACTGAGTGAGGCAATGTAGGTCTATTTAAGAGGTGAAACAAGGGCTAAGGTCAAGGAAACCACTAAGGGAAAGAAATGATCCCTAGTGGATTCACCAATTCGTTATGTGTAATTTACAATTGTGGACATAAGTATCTTCCCTAGACCTAGTGGAATGGTCTAGAACAATAGAAAGTAAAGAATATAAAGTTCCCCTTAGAGAAATTGGAGAATGGAAAGAGGCTTACTTGGGATTTGTCACAAGCTATTCTCTCCTCTCGACTTGTAAGCTCCAATCGTAGCTCCAATTACTATAATTAGAACCTGCACATACAATCATAACAAGCCAAATATCTATGACATCTATGTAACATTATCCAATTACTCTATTCAATGGATCAACATAGCATTGAAACATGTGAATATAAACATAACATAACACATTTAGGAAAACACTATACTCTTTGTATTAATATGAATAAGAGAGTGTTTACAACCAAGAATAGTAGCTTATCTTGTAGATAGCTTTCCAAGTTGACTTGTCCTTCCTTGTCACAAAGAACACCTCAATGTTCCTAATGCATGAAGATGATGACTCTCTTAGATTCAAGGCAATAACATGAGGGTATGATAAGTCTCAAAAAGCCAACCCTGATGTTGCAGATTCTTGTAAATTATAGGAGAATGTGGTAATTTAGGAATTCTTATCCATTTACCAATATAGGCTTGAGATCCACTTGAGATGGGAGGATGAGCTCAAGGGATAAGAGGTGAAATCTCCAAGGTAGGATCAGATAGGATTCAAAGTTCTTATCCAAGGTAAATGGTTGAAACAACTCCTAGAAGCATTAGGGGAATTTTGAGGTCTAAAATGGGCCTCCTAAGAAAAATGTACAAACAAAATAAACTTTAGAAGAACCAATAGGATTCAAGATGATGATGTCAACCATGGCGGATGATTCACCATTTTTGGAGTGAAAAAGTAAAAAGATAAAAAATAAAAAATATTAAAACTACTTTTTAAACTTGTATTTTGAACTTATCTCCCTAAGGTTTTACTCAAATTTTGAGCGGGAGTACTCATTGGATGAAAATTTAATTCCTCATTAAAGGAGTACCCATGTTGTATATTTTCGATGGACCCTGCTACACGAAAAATGAGAAATACATGAAAAAAATTGATTGCAATCACATTTTTCTTGTCTTTCTCATTTTTAGTGTAGTAGGGTCCATTGAAAGTATACAAAATGGGTACTCGGATGAGGAACCAATTTTTTCATTCAACAAGTGTTTCTGCTCGAAATTTGAGTAAACACACATGGAGATAAGTCGAAAATACGAGTTGAAAAAATAGTTTTTTCTTTTTTTCCCTCTAAAATATGATGATGTAATATAATATTATTTTATTATTTCCACTATTATTTTATAATTTCCTTAGGAGGCCTATTTTAGACCTCAAAATTCCCCTAATTCTTCTCGAAGAGGAATCTTCAAGATTCCTTTTTATTTTCCTGAATTTCTACAATCAACACACCCCCAACAAGGGACAACTTGTTGTTGATAAACTTTGGTGTAGAATGGAGCAATATGTTGTTGTACGCAGGTACCTAAAGGGCCAGGGTGTATCGGGCCTTAAAAGCATTGATTTGGTGCAGTCAGACCCAGAAACTGAGGGATTTTGGAGAGTCATGCTTAGGGCTTTGTGTAGGGATGATGAAAAGGTGCTCATAGAGGTTGATTGATCTTGTTTGCAGGCCTATTGACTAGATGTGACAAAATGGTCTATAACAGTAGCCATGGAGCAACTTATAGACTAGAAATTCAAAGTTCAGGTTTGAATTGCTCACATGGTAGGATTGGATGACGTCGCAGGTTCCATCAGCGAATCGGGAGGCACCAAGTGGCAGGCCACCATTGGACCATGCATTTCGTAAATCACACATTAGCAAAGGGAGGGGTTACAGAATCGGCCCCTGGCAAGATTAGGGTTGCGATGCGATAATCACATATCGCACATCGCAATAGGGAAGCGAGTCAACGTTACAAAATCGGCCCCTGACTGGTACCGGGTTGCGATGCAATTACACATCTCGCATGACACTATAAAATTAGTGCTAACAGGTTTGGTTTGTGATGCAATATCACAATCGCGAATCACAACATGGTGCAAAGTCTCGCATAGACAAGAACTTGGTACTCTCCAGTTAAGAGTTCCGTTGGGTCAGTCGAATCACAATCGCATATCGCCCACCTGGTTCATAGTCCATAAGGCCGCAGGGCTCCACTAATTGTGATTTGCAATGGACAGTTAGTACCGATGGATTATGGCCCACTGCGTGGCAAAATTCTCGCTCGGTTGGTGAATTTTGGGAGTGAAATTGTGGGTTCCTGTCGGATTGGAGCAATTTTTGGAGCGACTAATGAGAAAACAAGGGGAAGTCATAACTTCTTCAATTTTCCATCAAATTGGTTGCAAAAAGAGGCTAGATAGACATTTTTGAGTATTTTTGACTCATTGGAGCAGGTTTGATAAGCATTTGAGCATTGTAAACACAAATTTTTACACTTTTGAGCATAATAGAGAGGCCCAAACCATTGAAAGCTGGACCAAGGAGACATATCCCAAGAGGGGTGAACTCCTTTATCACATGCTTGTTCTAATGTGTTTTTGATGATGTTCTGTACATGTTTATGTTGTTGTTGAGTTTCTGATTTATGTTAAATTTCTTATAAAATTAACATACAAACTCTTCATTTCACTTGCAAAAATTCATGAATCCTTAAGCACAACGAAAGCATTTTGTTTATAGTTTGAGGAAGATCTTAACATTGCAAACTAGTATTCTAAATCAGATCAATTTGGTATTAGAGCACTAGGTTTTCTTTGTGAAATAAGTATTTAATTCTTTGCAAGTTTATGTCATGATTACAAGGTTAAAACTCAAAAGAGGTGAAGGAAAGCTGGTTAGAAGCCCCAAAGTTGGGTTTAGGGGAAGGAGATCAAGGTTGCCATAATCTCCAACACCAGTTCAACCTCAAGTTGCAGTTGAGACTCCAGAGATCATGTCTCATGAAGAAGAACCTACAAACATGACAGAAGATGAGAAGACCTTCAGAAAGGTTTCCTTTGATATGACAGAGATGGTGAAGGTCCTCTATGAAGAGAGGAATACCAAGTTGCAAGGAGAAAGTTCCAATCCTCCCAACGAAGAAGGATCTTTAGGAGGAGGTAATGGAAATAGAGACAAACCTCCACCCTCTCCACCATCTTCTTCATCTTCTTCTTCACAAGCATCTTCACCCTCTTCCACTGACACAACCCTTACTCATGCTCATCATCATTCTTCAAAAGGAACCAATAAATCACCTTTTTTAAAACTTGATGTTAAATTCGAGTTGCCCATGTATAATGGTGAAGTGAATGCAAAGAAGTTTGATAATTGGATTTGTCAGTTGGAGGTCTATTATAGGATTCAAAACCTTCAAGAGGATGACATAAAGATTTAGTTAGCTTCCTTAAGAATGGAGGGTGCGACACTAGTATGGTGGGAATCAAAGACCCAAGAGGAGATTAAAAAACATGGTAATATCTCAATTTCTTGGAATGATTTAATTGCTACAATTAAAAGACAATTCTAGCCTCTAGCTTATATGTAGAAAGCCATCATGAATTGGCAAAACTTTAGACAACTTAAAGGTCAAAATGTGCAATATTACACCCAAGAATTCAGAAAACAGTCTCCGATTTTAGGTGTATATTTGCAGTCACAGGACACTTTGTTGAAGTACATATGGGGTTTACAAAGTTACCTTAAGCATACTATCTTAATGTTTAATCCAAATAATCTAGATGATGTGTGTGTGCAAGCCACTCTTCTTGGGGAAAGATGGAAAAACACCCCAGAAGAAGGTAGTAAAAATCCATTTAAGAGTAAGGGAAAAGAAAAGGCTTTCAAAGGGAAGGAAAAGAGAAATGCATTTATCAAAAAAGAAGGAGAGAAAATTACATGCAAACATTGTTCCAGAGAGGGTCACGATGAAGCTCACTGTTGGAAGCTTCATCCTGAAATGAGACCAAAAAGAAACAACAAAAAGGGAAAACAGAAGACAACTGCAACCACTCAACAGGATTTGGGATCCAATTCGGGTGATGAAACTAAAATCAGAGTCGTTGCACAATCCTATATAAATAAATAAATAAGGTGAAAGAAGAGAAAGGATTCTTGCGTAGAAAGGTGAAGCAAGAAACTCCGCCGGGGTACTGTCCAGGATCACCGATGGCGGAGAAATGTTTTTGTTCCTGAGTGACTCCATCAGGGTACTATCTAGGTCTATTGGCAGTGGAGCAACACTAGAGATGAAAGATATGCTCTGAAAATATAAATATCGTGAACTTCATTACCCTTTCCTGATTCAAAACATTGTGTGATCATTGAAATTATGTTTGTGTTTTACCGAGTAAAGGAATGAAGGGGACTATGTTTATGCATGAGGTAAAATGGAGAATTCATGGTAATCTCAACGTTGAATCAATACTCCCCAAAGAACTAGACCCTGCACGAAATAATTGACCAAGGCAGAGAAGCTAGAGTTCTACTAGTTTGATGCTAAGTGTTGTCACTGCGACAAAAACCCTACAAAAGTTTTCCTACCCTAAAATTTTGGATCCTACTGTGGATCTCACGATTGGTCATTCTGTATTCACTTCTCAGTCAATTGATGCTTATGAGCTCCCTTCTCGGATTGGAAGTGTCAAGGTCACGTGCTCACACATGCTTTGTCTATAACAAGTGCATGAGCACACTATTTTATGCAAGCTTGAAAAATCATAACATGGTCCATCAATAATGTGCTTGGGCGATGTCCAATCCATGTTGACAGTCAGTGCATACTAACATTGAGAATTTCTCTCTTCTAGCTACATTTGTACTTCTATTTCAGTGAGTTTTGCAAAATTGTCTCCTTCGCGCACATTTGTTTTCGCAAGTGTCGTTTTCATGTTTTATGTTGTCATTTTTTCTTATTTTCACTCTAATTAGTGTCATTTTCATGTTATCTTTGCTTTGGCATGTGTTTCTTTCACTTTCGTTTGCATATCGTAAGTGTCGTTCGCACTTTCGAACTTGTCATATTCTCACATGTTAAGTGTCACTCAATGTACATAAGCTTGTTTTGATGGTTTCAAGAGGTTCTCCTTGTGTAAATGATTCGATCTTACCATGTAAACCTCTATCGCACTCATTTCCAAAGTTTTAAGCATTGTCGCACAAGTGTTGTCATGGTCGTCACAAAGTGTATCTTTAGTGTTGCACTTGTCGTAAGTTGTTGTAAAGGTTATCACAATGAGGGAAGTATGTTGTTAATGTGTTCCGGATGATCTATGTTGTGTCTTCAAGCACCCTAAGTGTGTGATCTCAGTCAAGTCCTATCACTATTCACATCAATTTCATTGATCCCATACTTAGCCAAATTTTGGAAAATTCCCAGCAACTTAGCCTCATCTAGCCTTCCTGCACTACGCATTCTGCAGTCCTGTCCCTCAAGGTGCAAACCTGCCTCTTGAAAATATGAAATTCGTAGTTATTTCCTTCTAGGACTACGTACTGTGCAGTTTCAATGCTCAAGCTAGAGCGTTGGCCTCCAAAGTTTTGTAATATAGCCCTCCATCCTATCCCCAACTGCGCACTATGCAGTATCTAAGCTCAAGCCCAAACCTTATGCTCTTTAACAATGCAATTGTGCAAACACCAAGTCTTCTTTGCTTCCAAAACTACACAGTTAATAGAAACAATGCAAAACCATACAACTTGATTCACTGAGCCTTAAAACTGCACAATCTGCCTACAAAATCCAGCCTGAACTGTGCATTGTGCAATCTTAAGGCTCAAGCCTTAGCCATGGGCTGTTGAACTGTGAAATTACACAATCACCTGGGCTCCTCTATCTTCCAGAACTGTGCAATGGGAAAAATCAATGTTCAAGCCCTCAGCCTAGCTCCCTAAGCTCACAAACCACATAATCTTTTTGTGCAATCCAAGCCTGAACTATGCATCGTACAATCTCAAGTCTTAAGCATGACCCTTGACTTCCTGAGCTACATAATTGCACAATCATTGAGCCTCTCCCTTAGCCTGCCACCCAATTCTGGCTCAGTTAGTGGATCATCATGCATCATCTTAGACTAGGGGTTTATTGGACTAATGTCATCTTGTCATGAGTGGATTGAACATGTAGGAACTCTATCATGATATGGCAAGATGATAAAGAAGGAGATGGAGAAGGAGTACATTCTACAAGACACATATGGAGCTGAAGAGATAAAATGATCATCGGGCGAGAAGATGAAGGAACACTAGATTACAACAAAATATCAAATATCAGGACCACATGAAGACTCCATCTGATTCACAACCCTTTGGAGGGTGGATATGAAGAAAAAAACATATCTCTCATGAAGATGAAGCATTGCACATCTATTTTTGAAGACAGAAAGAAAGAAGCAGCAAGAAGGATAGCTTGGCACTACCACATCATCATGCAGTCCATGTCATCAATGTCATGTCATGTCCTATCATGAGTCATCATATGCCACATCATTATTATGGATTATGTAATTATCTATTCAAAATGTATTGTAAAGTGGAAGTCCAAAGGACACATTTAGAATATGAATTGTCATGTAAAGTCAAAAAGTCATAGGAAGTCAAACAATCATGGGGTAGTCAAAGAGTCACAAGGAAGGTGAAGCATCACCTCTTGGTTATATATACACCCTCACTGTATGAGAAAATTACTTTTCACCTCGGCTCCTTCGGCAAGACATTAGGGAGACAATATAGTTCTTTTAGGGAGCAAGGAGTGGCTCCAACACTCCATTATTGGGGCTAGCGGTGTTCGATGTATTCATCTATCTTTTGACTTTTACTTAATACTCAAAGCATAATGGCCAACACGTTTTCATGCATGGATTGTGAATATCTGTAAGACTATTTTTTGAATATATATGATTCATGTTTGCTTTCAATTACATTAAAGTAGTTAAACTATTTTGGTTATTTTAGTGCTTATCTAATTGAGAATGTGTTGTAATGGTTTCTATAATTGTCACATCCTTGTGGACTATTCTACTGGATGCTAGACAAATATTCCTTGTTTATAATGGTTTTAATGATCGCCACATCTTTGTGGACTATTTCATTGGGTGTTAGAAAAATATCTTTCATGTGTGTGTCTCTATACTAGGGTGGTAATATTACCTCTCGCCCAAAGGGTCACTTTCCTTCCCTCCGCAGTAGAAGAATGTTGAAACACATACAACTAAACACTCATTAGGCATACTCACTTGCTAATTTGAGGTTACCTTTGCATAACTCTCTTGTGTTGAACTTTTTAGCCAAGGCAAACCTATAAGAATGTATGGCAGTCATACCAATATCCTGGATGGGGCTCTTATTCCAAACAGTGTCAGGTATAATTGGGACTTCACATCGGGGAGACCCCCTTGGTTGATGGATTTCCAGCACAGTCAACATAATGTTTGTAAGGCTATTCTATGAAAGTTTATAATTCATGTTTGTTTTCACATGTACTGAAGTAGTTGAACTATTTTGGTTATTTTAGTGCTTATCATATTGAAAATGTGTTATAGTGATTGCAATTCCCATCACATCTTTGTGGACTATTCCATTGGATGTTAGAAAGACATCTCTTGTGTGTTTTTTCTATGAGAGTGATACTATTACCTCTCTCTTAGAGCTCACCTCCTTTTCCCCTCCACAATAGAAGAACCTTGACACACCTACAACCAAACAATCACCAGGCAAACTTACTTTATTTTCGAAGGCACACATGCATTCCTCTCTCTTGCTGATAGCTAAATCCAAAGAAAACTTATAAGAATATATGGAAATTGGGCTGATACTCCAGATGGGGATCGTATTCCAAATGGTGTGAGGTCTAATTGGGACTTCACATTGGGGAGACCCTCTTGGTTGACATATTTCCAACACCATAAAAAAGTTAGTCCTCTTGAGTCATTGTTGTTGACCTTTTTCTTTGGCCTTGACTACTCTTTCTCCTAGCTTTTCTCTCCAACCGTATGCAACCCAGCTTGTGAGTGTAGTTGGAACCTTCCAACCGCATGAAGGACACTTGATCCATGGGGTTATGAATGAAATTTCATAGTTTTGTCCAGGCGGTTGGGGGAATTGTTCTAGAGACTTATGGTTTTGTTCATGATTAGTATTGACATCATCAACATTAGGGGAAAACCACCCAGTTAGGGCCCAAATTAGACCCTTTTCCATTTGGGATAGTGGCTCCAACTAGAATTATGGGACTAGTTACCCTTTAACAGAAAAACTGTATGAAGTGGGATGAATGGTGGCGATAATAGGACTTGAGTATTAATATATTCTAACTAATTAATTATGAATTTCTGTAATATATTATAGTACTCGGGTAAGATGAAATCATATGTGCTAGGAGATGTCGTAATAAACACAATAATATAGAATAGTATGATATTACGATATTAATTCAATAAAAATTAATTAATTTAATTAAATAGTTAATTAAATTAATTTAAATAAAGCATCACATATGATAAATATTTTGTTTCCTAATGTATGGATTAAATTTCACTCAAACATGTTAGAAGTGATCATGAAAGGCTGACTGAAGCACATATACATGAATAATATAAATAAAAAATTCCTTTCAAAGCAAAGAAATAGAAGCACTCAATAGACTAAAAATATGCTTATTCTGGAACTGCTGGTGGTTCAAATTTATATTAAGAAAACCTCAAATACAAAAGTGCAATATAAGTCCTTTCTTCTCAAAATTCAGAACCCTCACTCTCGCCTAAGAGGGGGGAATTTATAGTCAAAATAAAAATGAGAGAAAAAAACTTCTCCATTAATATCTTAACGGAAATAAAACATTAAAAACACAAAAAGGGAAATTTTTATAATAGTCTTTAGCCTAAGGTGAATATTTCCCAATGGTGAATTGTCGTAGCCTGTAAACATCCAACAGACTGGTGAGCTTGGGATGATGCTTTGAATTAATCCTTATCTGCCCAATAAATATAGTAGCCTTCAACGATGACAACATCTGTGTGATGACATATGATAGTATCCTAAGCACCAACCATTGACTGTGATTCTTTACAAGAAATTACCATTGATGCTCGAGATCAATCTTCGATAATTGCTTAATTATTTCAGCCATTATTGTATCATGCTCCAACCCATTTTTTAATAATGTCTTGGCATTTGGAAGAGAATCCTTAGAGCAGTTGGAAATGAGATTTTCTTGTAACAAAGTATCATTGACTCATTCAATGATGAAATTTTAAGATATCAGAATTCATTAAATGCGACTTTAGCTTGTTTCATTCTAATCTCCCATTCTTGAAAAATGATTGACTTTTGAGGCCCATCAATTTTAGGTAGATTTGATTTTCTTCCCTTGATACTTTCTTGCCAATTCAAGAAATCAATTAATTGCTCATTTACTTCATCAAAATAACTCATCATTTCAGCTAGTTGATCAACAAGGGTATTTCCTGTTTTGCATTGGTCTTGAATTAGCATAAGCTTATTGCAAAAGGTTTTTTGTTGATGCCTGAGTAGAGAATTCAACTCTTTGGCTTCTTACTTAAATTCTGTCAGCTGAGGATTGACTTGTAACTGTTTTAATTTTCTCTGTATTTCTTTAATTAGATTTTATTTTATATTTATCTCCTCATCATGTTATAGCTTCAATGTATCAAACCTTTTCTACAATTCAGATAATTCTTTCTGCCATTGTTTAGAAATATTTTTCTTCTCTGCGTTGAAAATTTTCTCCATGGTGGTGATCTTCTCTTCTTTATCTTTTATAAGTTCTTGAACTTCCATTGCTTTTTCTATTGTAGCTAAAGCATAAGCTCCTATGAATTGGCTTAATTTCCCTAATTCCTCTACTGGTTTAGTGGAAGAAGCTTTCCGCAAATTAGCTTCGAAGGAAGTGACATTTCTAGGTACCAATTCTTGAGATTGATCAAGTTTTCTCTTCTTTCTCCCTCTTTTGACTACAACCTTATGCTGAGGGCCGTAAAATATATCCAAAGGAGGGATTTATTCCACATTGAGGGTGACCTTGAAAGTAGGAAAAGATGGAATGACTTCAACATCTTTCTGCTCATGCATAGAAGATTTATCAATAATTATCCCCAACCTTGTATCATGTCTAGTACTCTTAGGAGTATTCTAAACATTGACGTGATGTGAGGAATTTTTAGTTTGAGTGATTGTGGCTTCGCCCTTAATCTTTGGGTCAATAATCGTATCAAACTAATTCCAGGCCTCATTCAATTTAGGATTAATAACAAATCCTTCTCCTTTTGAAGTAGAGGAAAATATGATGACCTCTTACTGGCTTTGAGGAGGAAGCACTGAATGAGAAGAAGTTACAAGCTGAAAATCAGACTTCGACAAATTTTTAAGATGTAATCATAGCAAATCTAGAGGAACAATAGCTATACTGGAAAAACTATACTAAGAACACTGAGTTTTCTCTTATTCTGTCAACTATTCCTCCACTTTTCATAGCACCGTTCCATAGGAGGAAGACTGAAAAACATGTCATTCAACTTATATTCTTCATGAATAATCTGTCTAACTCCTTGTGAAGCAGTGAAATTTTTGACATTTGAGCCTGGATGATAATGCATGTTAGTAATAGTGGGAAATTTGAGAGCTTGAATAGCTAGGATTTCCTTTTCAGCATGTCGGTAGTTGGACAATGAAAATATGCCAAATCTCATAGGGAAGATAGGCCATTCTTTCTTATTAGACTCCCTCACAGTGTTGCAGGAATCGCCCCCCCCCCCCCCGGATCCAAAGGCAGAATCGCGGATCGGAGCGAATCGATCCGGAATCCCCACTGGAAGCGCGATTCCGTTTTGGAGGTGGCGCGATTCCGGGCAAAAAAAACGATTCCTGCCATTTCATGTTGCGGCCCCCCGGAATCGCGGTTCGGCAGACGCTTCGGGCACGGGGTGGCGCCACGCAACCTGCCCGGAAGCGCACGCCACCCAGGCGCAACCCGGACGCAACCCCACGGGCAGCGAATTAAACATATATTTTTTTTAATTTCTTTTAAATTTTAACTTAACTAGCATGAGGGGGTGGGTTAGGTGAGTTTAGGGTGAGTTTAGGGTGACTTTAGAAAAGAATAAAGCCCCCATTCTCTTCTCATTTGCTCACTTTGAGTTTATGAGAGTTGGAGAAGAGAAGAGAGGAGAGGAGAAGAGAAGAGAGGAAAGGAGAGGAGAAGAGAGGAGAGCTTGGAGGAGTGAAGAAGGAGGAGCTAGGAGAAGGAGGAGGAGCTTGGAGCAAGAGCTTGGAGGACTTCATCTACAAGAGCTAAAGAGGTAAGTTCAAACCCCAAACTCCCTTGTTTTTTTGAAAAAAAAATTGTATTTTTCTCCTCTCTCTCCTACTCTTTCCCATTGTTTCTACTTGCTCCTTTATTTACAGGTTGTCCACCACCTATATCCATATTCCAAGATGGTGTTCTTTTGGCTTCTATGTATCATTCCACTCTTGGTTTTAATGATGGCAAGGGTGAGGAATAGAGGGGAAGAGGAAGGGGATGAACTTGGTCCTAATAGTAGTGACCCAATGTATGATGAGGAGGAAGGGTTTGAAGAGGAAGGGGATGAACTTGAAGAGGACACTGAAGCACAAGATGGGAAAGGTACATCAAATCCCTTGTGGAACTATGTGACCAAACTTGAAGGGGGAAAGGGTGGTGGATCTTACAAATTGATGTGCCCTCATGGTTGTCATGGAGGAAAACCATATACGGGTTCATATACCCGTCTGAGGAGGCATCTTTGTGGGGTGCTAGACAGTGATGAAAAAAAGGGTTCTGTGGGGGTAACCATTTGCCCAAACATTTCAAGTGAACAAAGACAAAAATACATCAAAATAGAGATGGCTACACAATGAAAAAACAAGAAACAAAAAACTCATTCTGAATCAAGTGCAACCTCTAAATTTGGTAGTTGCCCATCTCCTCATGGTACTTTTGCAACCTCTGGAGGTAGAAAAACAATAGGGGATTTCCTTAATGTTGCTGGGAGGGATGATGTGGATGGAAAGATAGTCCGTTTTCTTTGTGCTTGCGGTGTACCATTCAATGTGCTTCGCTCTCCCTATTGGCATGAAATGGTAAAGGCCATCAATGAAGCCCCAAAAGGATACAAGGCCCCCAACTATGAGAAAGCTAGAACAGTGTTATTAGAAAGAGAAAAAGCTAAGGTTCAAAGAGCTTTGACACGTTTTACACATGAGTGGGTGGATTTTGGGGTATCCATTGTATCAGATGGGTGGACAAATATTAGAAACCAACATTTGATAAATGTTCTTGGTGTTTCTTCTAGTGGTGCAGTATTTATTGCATCTCATGACTCCTCCTCCATCAGTGCAACTGCACCAAACAATGCAGATCTCCTATTGAAATCAATCAAAGATGTTGGTCCGAATAATGTGGTTCAAGTGATCACAAATAATGCAGCAAATTGTAAGTTAGCAGGAAAAATTATTGAGCGTACTCATCCACACATCTTTTGGTCTGGGTGCCTGGTTCACACATTGAACCTTTTGATGCATGATATTGTGAAACACAAAGATTGTGGGTGGATTGCTGAGGTTTACAGGAAAGGGAAGCAGCTCATTAAATTCATCACAGGGCATACAAGGGTAAACTACTTCTATGGCACTTACTCCAAGTTGCAATTGCTTAAAATTGCAAAGACAAGATTTGCTAGTTATTACCTCACCTTTAGGCGGCTAGTGAGGGTGAGACAAGCTTTAACTAATCTGGTGTGTGCTGAAACATGGGATGAAATTAACGTCAGTACAGATGGTGCTAATGAAGTCAAGGACACTGTTCTTGACAGTTACTTTTGGTCACAGGTTAAATATGTTTTGCAATTCACCAAACCAATTTATTACATGATCAAGTTTGCAGATTCAGATCGACCAGTAATTGGGGAGGTGTATGAGCAAATGGATAGCATGTTGGGGCAGATTAAAGACATTGTTGAGCCTAGAGATACCACCTTGTACAATTATATTCGTGAAGAGGTGGAAAAACGATGGGATATGCTAAATGTTCCATTGCATGCATTAGCATATGTTTTGACACCTAAATACTATCATCCATCATGGCTTTCAAAACCAGCACCTGGGGGGGGAGTCAGGAGAAAACCACACCAAGATAAAGAGGTTCACGAAAAATATATGGCTGCATTGAGTAGATTAATCCCTGATGAGGAGGAGGCTGCATTGGTACGGAGACAGGTGAGCAACTATACGAGCAACACTGGTCCATTTTCGAGCATGCATGCAATTCAAGATCGAGAGCATTTTTCTGCTCTTGAGTGGTGGAACATGCATGGAGGGCCTACTCCACTTCTACAGAGTTTGGCATTGCGGGTGCTATCACAGGTGGTAAACACTTCTTCTGCAGAGAGGTGTTGGAGCTCTTATTCTTTCATCCACAGTGTTAAAAGGAACAGGTTGAATTTAGACCGGGCAGAGAGCTTGGTTTATGTTCATTACAACTTGCGATTGTTGTCCCATTACTGTGAAGATGCAAAGTCTAATAAAGACTTGTTGACTTGGGACAAGAATCCAGAGGAGCCCAATTTGGAGGATGGAGTGTTGCGACTAGAGCAATTAGAGGATTCTCTTATCCAGGTATGTCCATTGTGGTATGAATTTTCCAATTTTCCCTTATAAAGCATTTCTCTAATTCATGTTTTTAATTTTTTTGTTAACTAGTGTTTTTTTTTTTGCATGAATTTTTTGAGCGATTCTAGGATGATGACACGGGTGTTGATATGCCACCACCCCCACCCCCATCTGGTCCCTTGGTTTCTAGGTTCCATGGTTCAACACCAACGGCAGGGGGTTCTTCTTCATCAGTTCCAGTGCCACGACTTACACAGGGACCATCTTCTTCATTGCCACCACGTGGAGGCCCGCCATCACGTTCTATTCGTGGTGGAAGGAGGAGAGATTAGTAGATATATTCACAATCTACTTCTTTTTGTCATAGATTACTCATTAGACTTGTAGACTTGTGAATTTGAATTTTGAACCTTTTTGGCTTGGCGGTGACCAAGTGACATATTTTGTAAACATTATTATTTGAATTTTGGACATGACAAATGTTGACAGTTGCTCACTTGCTAGATAAATCATAATATGCTCTATGTTTTATGTTTTATAATATGCTTAAATGTTTTATGTTTTATAATATGCTTAAAAATTTGATGTATGTTTGTAATAGCTAGAATATAGATGATTGTTGTACATACTAGTAACTACAATGGAATCATGGATGCCATATCTATCTTGATTTATGCAAAAATATGCATGTTTTCATGTCTTCTACAATTAATTTGGTATTTGGGATGTTTGTTTTGAGTATAAATGCAAAAAAATATATAAAAATATATATATATATAGCAGACGCTTCCGCGGACGCTTCGCTCCCTAGATTTTTGGAAAATGACGCTTCCGCGCTCCGCGCTTCCGCTTCGCGCTTCCGCTTCGCTCCCGCTTCATGCAACATTGCTCCCTCATCACTTTGGTAATACCATATCCTATAGTTTGATATGATACTTCTCTGTTGACTAATTTATCGAGGATAAACAAAGGCAAAACATGGGGGTGAGCAAGACTGCCCCAGAATCTAATATAAGTGGATAATTCTTCTCTAAACCAATTTCGAACCTTTAGAAGATCATCCATAGCTTCTTGTGACATTTTGGATGGACGAAATTCAAATATAACTTCATATATAGGAATCAATACCTTATGGAAAGTTGGGTAGAAGTGATTGAAGTATTTGGTTTCCCATAAAATGTCATGATAAATGTGAATAGGATTTAGGTCTTGAATGGTCCACTTCTAGCCCATGACAGGGAATTCCTTAGGAAAACATAGAGCATCCATAATATAAGAAAGAATGTAGAAAGTAGGTAACCTATCTTCATATATACTTCTATCATGTCGGAAAGCTAAAATATGGCTCACCAATCTATCAAAAAGAATAGTATATGAATCAACAATAAAACCCTCGGAAGTCCCGTCGATTAAAGGTACCCATGTGTCAGGGAACTTTGATGCGTTAGGTAATGCATACAATTGACACAACATGGAAATGACTTGAGGAAAAGGGGAAGTGAGAGAATCAAGTGAATACTTATTGGTTTCTTCAACTTTATGCTTGTTTGGGTCTTTTTACCATTCTTTGATTAATACTGATGGGTGTCCATGTTACTTTACAAAGGCCTCGACGTATTCCTTATTATATATATTGGGAATTTGGCAGGTGGTACATGCTTTGGAGATCCTTGCTAGTAAAAGAACCAATAACTATTCCTTTTTTAGTTTGAATCTCTCTCCCAAAAATATCCAAATTTTCTGCCACCCATCGGACCATGTCTGTATAAGGAAATAATTGTTTTCTGGCCCCAATTCTATGAAGGAATAATTTTAATGCATCTCTTGGAGTGGATTCTGATACAAGAGTTTTATCCTCTGTTGTTTCTATTCTACTGGTAACCCTCAGCTCTTGATCTTCGAAATATTGATAAAATTCTTCCCAAGGGGAATGCCCAGAATCTCTAGTACATACTATATGAGAAAACAATCCTTCTCTTGGAATTTTCTCATCAACATATTCAATAAATGGGATTGTGGGTTGCTGTTGTTGAGTCTTCTTCTTGGATTTAGTCACTTTCTTCATTTCTTCTATGTATCGGGGATCTGAGATCGCTTGGAGAAAACAAACACAAAGATTAGCAGATAAATCATTTCATAGAAGCTCACAAATGGCATAAATAAAATATAGTGTAAAAACCCTTTTTATAAAGCAATTTCAAAAACTAATTTTTTTATTAATGTGGTACTTTTATTCATTCAAGGCTCATTATTACTATCTTAAATCATTTAACGGATGGTAGATCAAATGAAAAATCGCCACGTTAGACATCAAGACAGAAGTATCAGAGAACAATTTCAAATGAACTTATGATATGTCATTGTTTTGAAGTGCCGAGGTTTGAGATGTAGGAGTTTGGATATTCCGAGATAAATGGGAGCTTCGGGAGAGTCGCTCTCATAAGTTCTCTTAAATAAAGATTATGATAAACCCAAATTTCGAGATCGTTGTCTGATAGGCGCAATATATATCGAAATATCAGGAATGTTTATAATTTCCAAATAATAATTCCTTACGACATTTTGGATAGCGAGATGTTCGGGCTCGAACAATAAATTAACACATGGATTTCATAAGTAAAATATCAGGGAGGATAAATCTCATCGCATTCTTTTAAAAATGATCTGATTGAATAATGTCGATATTTGATTAATATTTCAAATGGTTTTCTATTAAACTTCCCTTAATGGTATTTTATAGCTTTACTTAGATTGATTTAATTCCCTTTTTTTATTGAATGGCTTGAGACAAAGAAAAATCCAAAGGATCCCCATTATTATTATGAATTTTATAAAATAATCATGGGGTTGTTGTTTACCACAACAATTAGCGACACACTGGGATAAACAATTATCTCTGGAATAAATCTATGAAATTCAAAAGAATAAGGAATAGAAATAAAATGAACAAAATGCTAAGATTCATATTTCTTACAAAAGGTTCTCTAAAATGCCGAGAATAAGAATTATCATTTTCAAACTTCACCATCAATATGTAAGAGAATAATCTATCTCAAATAGCTAGTTATTGATGTCAGCTTTATGTGAAGGTATAAATCCTGTTAATGAGATTTAGCATAAAGATATACTCTAATGTCATAGGTAGAGCCACTACTGGTAACAGGCGTCCATAGCCTTGACATGATTACCTTTTAATCAAGAAATGCCAGTATCCCATACACTATGAAATATTTTAGAGAAATTTAGTTCATACTTTTATATTTAATTTCCTTGAAAGACATTTTCCTAGCTTCGTGACTAGATGTTGACAATGCCATTCATAAGTAATAACAATAGTGAACAATTCGGCACATAATGAGACCTCATGTCTTATAGTCATTTGGATATAAGCCACTACCCTGGCTTGGTGATCAAACGTGGTAATGTCACTACCATTACTACCCATGATCATGGTAAGCTGGCTCTTGATGAGACCCCTTATCTTTCAAGTTTTATATTTTTGAATTACACTCTAAAAATATTTGATTAGTGGATGGGGAGGAAAATTCACTCCTTAAGAGATGAGAATGATAGATAGAGTCATAGAAAGCTAAGCTCTTATAAATCGAATTTGTTTCTTCTATAGTTGTTTAATAATATAGCTTGTTATGAGACAAAATTTCCCTTTTATGGATTTCGGGTAGAGAGTAGTTTACAAAATGATAAGAATAATTACACTAATTCAAAATCAGAGATTCTAATAATTAAGAAATCTTGAGTCATATAATAATGAGATCATTTATTAATGATTTTTCCTTTTGAAAGTGAACTTCATAAAAAATGATCAGAGAATGTAAATCCTACCCAAGTACAGAACCAAAAGAGTAACATTCAATAATATCAACAAAATAATTAAAAGGCACACCGGTTTATACATATGATTATTTACATATTTAAAAAAATGGCAGGAATCTCAAGTAAAATATTTCTTTAAGATGAACCCATTTACAGGAAGAAGTTCCATCTTTCTGTTGTAGCAGCTACAACCGCCCTCCAAAATTTTGGCCTGCACCAATTTTGGAGCCTCCCTTGAGAGTTTTACTTGATGACTGCACACATGCAAGTTTGCTCCATGAATTCCTGTGAGTCCTCGCATCCACCTTGCTTTTTCATTTCATTCAAGTTTCTAAATGTTGGTGTCTAAGTCATGCTTGCGACCATGTTAGTTATGTTTGAAGTCTTCGCTTCGTATGTGCTTGTTATGTTTGTTATGAAAGCATTTGTCACACTCACACATAGAGTCACATTCACTATCGCACAAGTTTCATCTCGATCAATGAACAGTCAATCACGAGTGTCGTGCTTGTCACTTGCACTGTAAGTTAGTCATGTTGAACATGTGTCTCTGGATGGTTTGAGTCATTTTGTCATCGAGTTATGTGAGTGTGTGTTTGCATTATCACCTATGCATTTTTCGATCGTTCACACACTTGGTCATTTTTGCTAAAGTCTTGATGATCAGACTCCCCTCTGATAGCCAGACTATCACCCCGCCATCGACTCGATCGAATGTCAACTAGAACAGCATAGAAGCACCAAGCTAGTCTTTTCAAGTTGCATTTCCCGCAAGCAGTTCAATCAACTTCCATGTTGACCACTAGGACAGTTGGACCTGTAGTCACCCCGAGACTGACTCCCTTCAAAAATTACGCAGAGGCTACTGACCTCAATCACTCAACTGACTGAGGAAATTGCATAGACGGGCCTGACAGACACCAATTTCTCGTCCCTGTCTCCTTCAGAAATTGCGCAATTTTCGCAGTCAGTCATCTTGACAGCCGGTTGACTACTCATCCAAGAAATTGTGTAGTTTTCATGAGCAGGACTTCTTTTGTCCAACATTCCGTTTAGCTCAAAAATTGCATAGAGATGATCAGCAGGCCGGATTCCCAGCTTCAGTTCAATTTCCCCACCAGCAGCAGACTACTAGTTCCCTCCAGGAATTGTGCAGTTTCTTCTGCCAATGACTGAGCAACCAACTGCTAGTTCCCTCTAGGAATTGCACAGTTTTCACTGCCAATGACCCTAGCAGCCAACTACTAGTTCCCTCTGGGAATTGCGCAGTTTTTGTTGCTAGTCTCTTGGGGAGTTCCTCCAAAAAACTGCGCAATTTCTGCTTGTTGACCCTTCATCCAGCCCGGCCCGTTCCTCTGGAAAACTACGCAAATCTAGCTGTCCAATCCGCGGGGACTGTTCATTCCTAAAAATGCACAGAGCATGCCTGCCTTGCCTTCCTGCAGCCCAGAGTGTCCCTCCCAAAATTTGCACAATTTTGCCTCCCAGCCGAGCCAGACCTTGCAGGCAATCACTGTTGACTCAGATTGTCCATCTCCATCACTCAGTGACTCTTGCATAGTTTTCATCAGCATTGCCCGGAGCCATCATCCCACTTCACAACCTTTCCACCTCTCCTGGTCACCTGCATCTGAAATGATCATGTGCCATGGTAGACTAGGAGGTTTTGGATTTGATGTTGTCTTGTCATGAGTGAATGCAGGTATAGGTACACCAACAAACATGGAAAGACGACGAATGGGATGAATGAAGGGAGCACATGCAGAAGGATAGGTTCACCAACAGATGAACGAACAAAGCATGCGAAGTAGACGAATGTAACGAACATGCACCTTCATGAACAGATGAGCCTGTCAAGCCTTCCAGCATGCAAGCAAGGAACAACATGCTAAAGCTTCATCAAGCGAACCAAGGACCATTGAAGACTCCGCACACTTCGCCATGCAGAGATGAAGCTATGATACACCATGAAGACATCTATCACCTAGCAACACTGTAGCTTGACACCCACTCTAGCAGCAACACGAATGTACCAACACTGTCATGTCAAGTCATGTCGAGTCATGTCATGAGTCATGTCGCCCACATCTCCACTATGGGCTATGTTGTCAATCAATGTGATGTAATGTGGAAGTCCAAGAGACCCACTTGTTGAACAAAGAGTCATGTAAGTCGAAAAGTCATGGAAGTCAAATAGTCATGAGGGTAGTCGAACAGTCACAAGGGTCAGTTTCACCCTTGGCTATAAATACCCCCTCAATTATACATGCAAAGGACTTTTTCACCTCAAATCCTCCCACATAGCAAAGAGAGTGTATAATATTTTCTTTGATAAGTAAGTAGTGGCTCCAACGCCCCACACTCAGGGTTAGTGATGTATGGTGTAACGATGTGTCTTGGAACTTTATCTTAATTCAGAAGCCTACTAATAGGCCAACACATTTTCACACATGTATTGTATCTGTTGTAAGACTGATCTTTAACACTTGTAATGCATGTTTCTTTAAACTGTGTTCTACATCTGAACTGTTTCATTTGTAGTAATGCATAATCTATTAATGGAAATGTGTTGTATATGCTATTAACATTGTCTCTCCCATGTAGACTACTCTCCCAGACATCAGACAGACCTTTCACATGAAGCTTGCTGTAACAACTATTGTGCTTGTTTAGACTAATCCGTTGAGTGTTGTATGTGTTATCTTACCTTGTATGTTGTGACTACCACATCCATGTGGACTACTCCTTTGGAAGCTATGCATGTCCTATTGTGTTGTGTGTTCCTAGAAGTGTTGGGACTGCTCCCAATTGACCTGGAATACACTCTCACCCTCTCCCTCGACAATGAGAGAACTGTTAACACAAGTGATACAAATGACACTTACACTCACCAGGCACATGAACCTCACTTCTCTAAGACAAAGAAAACCACTCTCCTATGCTAACAAGCAAGAGTTGAGGCAGATCTTTAAGATAATGGCAACCGGGCCATCATACCGGATGGGACTCCTACACATGGTGTGAGGTCTAGTTGGGACTTCCTACCGAGTAGATCCCCTAATGTTGGTGGGTCCAGCACCATCAACATTTTGGCGCTAGAAGAAGGGCCAGATGACAAGATGAGTCCTCGCATCTGTTTTTAATCTCTACATATCTATCATGACTAACAACAGAGTTTCTCTTCCAGAGTGTATGTCTTATGGAAATGATTTCATCATATCTGAAAAGATATCGGATAACTTGTCTCATAAAACATTTGATGGTGGAGGCTACGTAGCCTTGGTTAGGCACGCGGTCGGCATTGTAGGCTCATGCAAAAGACATGGATTCTTTGAGTAATACATGAGTTATGCACTGTTCGTCTACACACTTCGAGGGAACGCCATGCACTGGTGTGCCATGCTGCCAGAAAAATCTATTCATTCTCTTGCTCATATGGTCGCAGAGATAGACCGTGCTTTTAATCACTTTAACTGGAAATCACTTGATCAAGAAATTTTGAAATTACAAAAAACACCCGATGAATCCATTGATCTATTTTACATGCACTTTTGTAATCTTGCATACTGATTCCCTGAAGATGAAATTGATTGGGAATTTATTTATG
Source organism: Pinus tabuliformis (assembly GCA_031772625.1). NCBI lineage: Eukaryota > Viridiplantae > Streptophyta > Pinopsida > Pinales > Pinaceae > Pinus > Pinus tabuliformis. The sequence continues at coordinate 423,583,543 of CM062820.1, read as the reverse complement.
GAATATTTGAGTATCTTATTCACATATATGAACCCTGCTCAACACGCTTCGGTGATGGAGATGCACAATCATAAGAAGGCATAGTCGCTGTCACAAATGATTGTTCGCCTTCACCTCATCAAACAACTCCACCACTGTGGAGTGACGTGGGAGATCATCCACATGCCTTTATTTACCTATCACACTCTCCCACCCCACCTACTCTTGAGATTTGTGCAGATTTGGCTTGGAAGCCTGTTGGTTGTCACGTTGACTCTTTCCCTTGACCTCTGTCCTCACATTCTGTTGATGCTCCGAATTGTACTGTCTTGTATTCTCCCATTCTAGACTCCTCGCCTGTTGTGAATGAGGATCAAGATGTCAACAGAGTTGGTGTTATGTAGCCAAACTGTGCCATCGTTCATGACGAGTGTGTGTGGGAATCTAAAGAAGAACCTACGGTGAAGGATGACTCCCTTCCAGCTGCGCCTCATCCGCTTCATGCTGACATCCCTTGTGATTCTGCCACTGTTGATTTCCCCTATGAAAACCCATTTCCGGATGTTTCTATTTTTGATCAGACCTCAAATGTCAGTCTGTCATTACAGTGCAGAGAGGACACATCTTCCTCAGAAAATCTATTCAATCTGTCATCTAACTTTCTTGAAAACACATAGGGTGAACATCTTTGCTTCTCATCCACCCCTCTGCCTGATTCATCAAATCATGACGATGTCGACAAACATCTTGAATTTTCTTATCTTGGTTGTCGTGATCTATCCACTTCCTCATTTGATCACAATGTTGATTCAACCGTTGTCAATCTATCCAAGACATTGGTCTACGATGATCTATATGTCAACGAAGTCGAAACCCCCCAGACTGTCGAGGTACTTCAGCCGAGCTTATGGTTATGTCAGGCCCTCGCTGTCCTGAGGTTGGTTTCACTTCTAGTCAGGAAATTCTTGAAACACTTAAGGCTCCTCGTCACTCTCCGCTTTGTATTGAAGGTCAACCAAACACCTAGATTTCACTTCCTCCACTCAAGCTAAACAATCCCATCGCTCATGAGTTGGAGGAATCTTACACAACAATCACACATGCACAACATAAGTGGCCTACCTTTCTCATGTTTGCTTGCATGTCACAGTCAAGAGAATTCACACACTCAACATCTGCATGCAGCGTAGCACAACACCATGGCATCTCCTTAGAATGCATGTCATGCACATTCACTCATCTCTATTCTGTGGTCGCTCGTAAACTCAGAGTGTGTTTGTCTTCACTATTATATCTTTCTTATTTGCTGGTTCACATAGCTATCTTGTTTGCAATCCAGGCATTCACCAACATGGGTCAACCAATGCATTGGTGGTTGCATTGGAAGTATCACCTCACGTGATATGGCCCATGCACCATTAGCTTAGGAGTAGGAGTCGTGTTTGAATTTTCTCTTGTCTTTGCTCTCTGGTTTGCATAATTGTTTGCTTACTGACTTGGTTGCTTTGATTGCTTGTTGTTGTTTTCACTTTGTTTTATTTGATTACTATTTTTGTTTCCAGAAATAAGTGCTGCCAACTACTACGTTCTAGCTTTTGAATAGAGTATGTGGCTGAAATTTGAGGAAAACTCATGACACTACAACACTTGGCCAGTCTTGTGTTCGCTTTCTCTGTGCTTGGTTGTAACCTTCGACCAATGAAGTCCTGACAGAAAATACGAGCCATCTGCAAGGGAAGTTTCGGTCCAACCGTGAACTTGTGTCCACACTGGGAAGCCCCATGCCTATACTCAACCTTTTGCTCTGTGTGTTCAATCTCATCCAACTAGTAGAAACAGAGAAGGGGAAAATCTAAATGAGCAAACCTATGTAAGAGGTATTACATGATTCTCTGAAGAAACAACCGCTTCTTCTCTCAATAATTCAAGATCCCTCTTCCGCCCCAAAAATAAATAAGTTCCTATGCACAATCCTCTTGAAAAATACAAAGGCGAAAGAAGAGAAAGGCTACCTGTGCAGAGAGGTGAAGCATGCAACTCCATCGGGGTACTGAGCAGGCTCACTGGTAGTGGAGAAATGTGTGTGTTCCTGTGTGACTCCATCGGGGTACTGTCCAGGCCAGTTGGTAGCAGAGCAACACCAGAGATGAAAACTTATACTCTGAAAATATTCAACTCACGAGCTAAACTACCCTTCCCGGATTCAAAACAGTGAGATCTAAGCTGAACTTTTGATTATGTTTGACTGAGTTGGCAAAGGGCGAACTGTGTATGTCCATGGGGTAAGTGGGGAAGCTGAAGTAACCCACACAACAATTCAATACTCCTTGAAAGATGAAGGCCCTGTGCTAGCAATGAACTAAAACAAAGAAGCTGGAGTTATACCAGTGTGTCGCCAAGTGTTGTAGGGGCTACAACCACCCTCCAAAATTTTGGCCTGCACCAATTTCGGAGCCTCCCTTGAGAGTTTCACTTGATTATTGCACACATGTGGGTTCTCTCCGTGAGCTTGTGTGAGTCCTCGCATTCGTCTTGCTTGTTAATTTGATTCAAGTTTTTTCATGCTGCCATGTTCTAGTTATGCTTGAAGTCCCCGCTTCATATGTGCTTGTTATGTTCGCTGTGAAAGCATCTGTCACACTCGCACACAGAGTCACGTTCACTTTTTCACAAGCATCATCTCGATTAATGAATAGTCAATCACGAGTTTCGCACTTGTGGTACCGTCGATCAGTCATGTTGAACATATGTGTCTAGATGGTTTGAGTCGTTTCATCGTCGAGTCATGTGAGTGTGTGTTTGCATGATCACCTTTGCATCTTTCGATCGTTCACACACTTAGTCATTTTTGTTGAAGTCTTGATGACCAGACTCCCCTCTGACAGCCAAACCATGACCCTACCATCAACTCGATTGACTATCAACCAGAACAATGCAGAAGCACCAAGCTAGTCATTTCAAGCTGCGTTGCCCGCAAGCAGTTCAATCAACTTCCATGTTGACCACCAGGACAGTCGGACCCGACAGTCACCCTGGGACATTCTCCCTTTAAAAATTATGTAGAGGCCACTAACCTCACTCGCTCAACTGACTGAGGAATTTGCGTAGATAGGCCAGACAGACACCAAGTGCCCATCCTTATGTCCTTCAGAAAATTACGCAATTTTCCCAGTCAGCCATCCAGACAGTCGACCAACTGCTCATCCAAGAAATTGTGCAATTTTAATGAGCATACCTTTTTTTGTCCAACTATCCACTCAACTCATAAATTTTTCAGAGATGATTAGCAGGCTAACATCCCAGCTTCAGTGCAATTTCCCTGCCAGCAGCTCCTAGCAGCAGACTGCCAGTGCCCTCCAGGAATTGTACAGTTTCTGCTGCCAGTGACTGAGAAGCCAACTGCTAGTTTCCTCTAGGAATTGCATAATTTTGGCTGCCAGTGACCCTAGCAGCCAACTGCTAGTTACCTCTGGGAATTACGCAGTTTTGGCTGCCAATTTCCTTTCCTCCCAAAAACTGCACAATTTCTGCCTGCTGACCCTTCATGCAGCCAGACCCATTCCTTTGTAAAATTGCGCATATCTAGCTATCCATCCCTCGCTGCCCATTAGTTCCAAAAAATGTGCGCAGAGCATGCCTGCCTTGCCTTCCTGCAGCCTGGACTATCCCTCCCAAAATTTGCACAATTTTGCCTCCCAGTCGAGCTAGACCTCGCAGGCAGTAATTGTTGACTCAGATTGCCCATCTGCATCACTTAGTGACTCTTGCACAATTTTCATCAGTAGTGCCCGAAGCCATCATCCCGCTTCACAACGTTGCCTCCTCTCCTAGTCACTTGCATCCAAAATGATCATGTGCCATGATAGACTAGGAGATTTTGGATTTGATGTCGTCTCATCATGAGTGACTGCAAGTACAGGTACACCAACAAACATGGCAAGATGAAGAATTCGATGAATGAAGGGAGCACATGCAGAAGGACAAGTTCACCAACAGACGAACAAATGAAGCATGTGAAGCAAATGAATGTGATGAACATGCACCTTCGTGAATAGATGATCCTGTCAAGCCTTCTAGCATGAAAGCAAGGAACAACATGCTAAAGCTTCATCAAGTGAACCAAGGACCATCGAAGAATTTTCACACTTTGCCATGCAAAGGTGAAGCTACGATACACCATGAAGATATCCATCACCCAATGGAACTGTAGCTCGACATGCACTCCAACAGCAGCACAAATGTCATGTCAAGTCACATCAAGTCATGTCATGAGTCATGTCGCCCACATCTCCACTATGGGCTATGTTGTCAATCAATGTGATGTAACATGGAAGTCCAAGAGATCCACTTGTTGAACAAAGAGTCATGTAAGTTGAAAATTCATGGAAGCCAAACGGTCATGAGGGTAGTCGAACATCCATAAGGGTCAGTTTCACCCTTGGCTATAAACACCCCCTCATTTGTACATGCAAAGGAATTTTTCACCTCAACTCCTCCCACATAGCCAAGAGAGTCTGTAATATTTTCTTTGAAAAGTAATTAGTGGCTCCAATGCCCTACACTCGTGGTTAGTGATGTATGGTGTAACGATGTGTTTTGGAACTTTCGCTTAATTCAGAAGCATGCTAATAGGCCAGCACGTTTTCACACATGTATTGTATATGTTGTAAGACTGATATTTAACACTTGTAATGCATGTTTCTTTAACATGTGTTCTACATTTGAAGTGTTTCATTTTTTGTAATGCATAATATATTAATGGAAATGTGTTGTATATGCTGTTAACGTTGTCTTGCCTGTGTAGACTTCTCTCTTGGACATCAGACAAACCTTTCACATGAAGCTTGTTGTAACAACCATTACACTCATTCAAACTAATCTGTTGAGTGATGTATGTGTTATCTTACCTTGTATGTTGTGACTGCTGCATCCGTGTGGACTGCTCCTTTGGAAGCTGTGCATGTCTTGTTGTGTTGTGTGTTCCTAGGAGTGTTGGGACTTCTCCCAATTGACCTAGAACTCACTCTCACCCTCTCCCTCGACAGTGAAAGAACTGTTGACACAAGTGACACTTACAATCACTAGGCATGTGAACCTCACTTCTCGAAGACAAAGCAAACCACTCTCCTATGCTGACAAGCAAGAGTTGAGGGAGATCTTTAAGATAATGGAAACCAGTCCATCATATTGGATGGGACTCCTACACCAAATAGTGTGAGGTCTAGTTTGGACTTCATACCGAGGAGATCCCCTGAAGTTAGCGGGTCCAACACAGTCAACACTTTCCTTGAAGATCTTGGAGAATGGAAGTAGATGGGCTTATTTTTCCATAATTTGAAATGGTCCTAGCTAGAATTTCTAAAATTTTGTGTGTTTAACTTTTTCCTCATAGGCTTTGTCCCATTTCAGTACAAGGTCACCAACTTCAAACATTTTATTTCCAGCTAATATTGAATCAAACAATGATTTAATAATGTTTTGATGTTTAGTATAACTCTACTTTTTTGTATCCTTTCCTTCTTCCAATTTTAATAATTGTGATATCCTTTGTTGAAGTGAAGTACTAGGTTGTTTTTCAATGGATTCTACTAGGGATAATGAAGGTAAAGCAACGTTAGGGGGAAGAACTGCTTCGTTTCCATAAATTAGATAGTAAGGAGAATTTCCTAAGGATGCTTTAAAAGTTATTATGTCTTCCTAAAGAGAAAATACCACAGATTTATGCCAATTTATCTGGTTATCATATATGGTTTGTTTTATAATTTTTAAGAGATTTTTATTTGTATATTTTGCTAATCCATTCCATTGGGGATAATAATTTATAGGATATTTGATTTTAAAACCTCTCTTTAATGCAATTTTGGTTATCAAATTACCAGAAAAGTAAGATGCATTATAGAACATAAGAGCGCTTGGAAGACCAAACCTAGTGATAATATACTAATCAATGAATTCCTTTACAATTTCAAAATGGACAACTTTTAAGGGTGAACCTCCACCCATTTGGTAAAGTATTCTGTGTTAGTGAGAATGTATCTGTGTTGCTTAGATGAATGAGGAACAATATCACCTATAATTTCTAATCCCCATTTCTCAAATGGTTGTTCAATATTCACTAGTTTCAATGGTAAGGTTGGTTTATTTTCCTTTCCTAAAGCAATTTGACAAATTTTTCATCTCCTAACATATGCATGTGCATCTTTGAATAGGGTTGGCTAATAGTACCCAACATGGAGGATTTTGTGAGGAGTAGTATCTCCCTTGTAATGTCCACCAACTGGTCCATCATGCATTTCCTGCAAAACCTTTTCAGCTTCAGATTTCTTCGGACATATAAGTAGGAGATAATCATAATTTTTTCTGAAATAAAATACCATCCAAAAGTTGATATTGATTTTCCTTCAGTATCAATGTTGTTTTATTCTTAGAATCAAGCTCAATTGGTGCATAGCCATGCTTTAAATAGAATACGGGATCTGCATATTGGGATTCAGTGTTTACAAGACATACCTTTGATACTTAAGTATTTTTAGCTGTATCAGCTTCGGATTTATTGTCGGTTGACCCAACTACCAAATTACATAAACCTTGTTCTCTAATGATTTTAGCAGGTCTAATTTCAGGATCATATTCTTGAAGAGTTGTAACCCAATTGGCCCTCTTCTCTCCTAATTGTTTTTGAATTAGTAATTGTCTAACAACTAGGAATGGTAAAATTACTTTTGTATGCGACTTTAGAAGAAAATGTTTGAAGTGCTTGATTGATTTGAAAACTACAAAAGCTTTCTCTTCAACTTTTGAGTAGTTTAGCTCTGCTCCCTGTAATGTTGAAATGCAGAAAGCAACATGAGATTCCACTTGTTCTTGTTTCTTTTGATTTAACACTACTGCATATGAGTGATCTGAGGAAAAATTATATAAAATAAATTCTATATAATAATAAGGAGAAGATAATGAAGGATCATTAATAATAGCCTGTTTGATGGATTCAAAAGACATTCTTTCACTCCACACCCATTTATAAATGTTGGACACCTAATCCACTAAGGGTTATGGTGTGGAAGTTGAATAAACAAAGAGAGTCCAAGAGACCTTGAAAGATGAATCCAAGAGTCACACCAATGTATAATAAACGTACACCATGTGAATAATAAAATATCTCATGATTATCTTTCATATCTGTCCATTAAGTTTGTTTTGTTTAACATCGTATTAGAGCGAGTGATCTCCTGTCATCCTCAAGTGTGAGCCACTTGTTTTTGTGGCCTTTGTAAACCTACACTCTCCTTCTTGTGGGTTTTGATAGAGGTAATGCCTCTCATCTATGCCATTACTCTATCCTAAGTAGACTTATCCCTATGACTGTAGAGAGGAATATTGCCATATTTGTCCTCTATGAATACTGGAGCATGAGTTATGTGCATTGAATGGTGCATTCATCTCTGTGAAATCCTTGTACGTTGAATGATGCGAATATCTATGCTCTTGAATGTATGTGCATTAATTCCAAGTATTTGCTCCATTTTCCTTGCTACATGCATGTGGATTTGACCTCTCAGCATGAATCTTGCTGAGTTCTCTGCCAAATCATTTCTTTGATAGATTCCCAAAATCCAGCATCTGTTTCACTATGCACATGTCTATATCACTGGTAAATGCGTTGGTTCCTCATCTCCTATGGGCCTAGTGCTTTTATTTTAGATCCACTGGTCATTTGGAATAGGCTCTGAGTATAAAATCCCAAGGCATTACACCTTCCCAGTCATAAATTAAATTTGAGACTACCATAACATCTGATTTGGGAGCTTGTTGCGATAAAATTTGAGCCAAAAGTATGATTTTTTGAAAAGATAACATTAAAGCAAGTAAATTTTTGTTGTTTGAGTGAAGAATCATTTTTAGTGGAAGCTGAGAGAGTTTTATGTTTAACCGCTATAGGAAACAAGTTGCAAGTTCCCTCTGTGTTTGTTGTAGAAGCCCGTTATCTCCCATTAATTTACTGGTTCTCCCCACTTTGAAAGAGACATGAGCCTTAGTAAAAAAAATAAAGGTGATGGTGCATGAGCACCGATAATGTGAATATTTTGACTATTCAAATGATGTGAAAGTACTACAAAAATGGATACAACTTTTGACTATTTGAACGAACGTCATGAAACCCTAACTTTATGTTCGAAACCCATGAATGTTGTAAATTGCATAAGGCATCTACAACAAATAATTGAAGGTTATGCTTCTCTAGAGCTCTGTGGTTTATTCCCTGAATATTTGATAACATATTCTCTTCTCCATGTGTCGAATAATCTCTTGGTATGTGTTGAAGTCTGTGTTGCCCCTTCATCATCTACGTGTACGCTGGTCCAAGAATACAAGTGTGTACACTGGGTGTGAATGAGTTGAACATTCTCATGAAATCCATTGAAACAATGCATTAAATCTCTAGTTCGTGGGTTCATTTCCAATTTCTGCATGTTATTTATCAAGGCTTATGCATTGGTCCACAAGCTCTCATACTAGCCTATGCGTTGAGTCTATGCATTGTGAACAGTAAGTTTTTTTGTATACTTGCATTGAAAGTAATGCATTATAGCTTACATTGATTTTTTTTATATGTGTATTGCCAACTTGAATGTCCCTTTTAAAGGTTGTGTATGGTGGATGACTGTGTATAATTCCAAGTGTTGCGTTCTGCATGAAGGTGTTTGAATGTTATGTGTTGATTGTTGTATAGTGTGAGTTAGGTTTCTTTGTTGAAGCCATTTATATGTGCCACTTCTAGCAACAAACGTATACATAGGTTGTTAGAAGAAACGGAGATGAACATACCATCCACATGGAGAACCAATCCTTATATGTCATTAGCGTGTCACATTGAGTTGATATTGTTTCGAAAGGAAGGAGGAAAAATGTAGGCCATAGTCTCTTACACGAGGTGAGAGAACATTAGTAAAGAGTCTCTTCTGAAGCTTTGTATTATTATCAGTTGGCTTTCCTAAATTGCCCAGTCATACAAGTTACAAGGTCGAATGTTATCAAAATTCGTCCAAGGGAGATACACAAACCCTCTAATTTAATATTACTGAATAGAGTCCATACCTTTGTCCATCATTGTTCGACTTATTTTATATCCCATTCAGCTCCATCGTTGTTCATCTCCATGCTGAAGTAGAATTGATTTTTCGACTTAAGTTCTGTGAATGCCAACACCACATTGTTGTTGCCATCGTTGGTCCTAAGGGGCCTGGTTACTATTTCCACTACAAGATTAGAGGAAAAATCCATATTTGAAGAAGTGATCTAGCAAGATAAACAACAATTTATATATATCATTTTGCATGCTATGCAATCCTTGAAGTAGTTTTCTTCACAAAACTTTCAAGCGAGTTAGGGTGCCAGGATTTCATGCACAACACATGGTCCTTGCTATTCAAATACCAGTGAGATCTTTGATCCCTACATAGAATAAAATGTGTTCAAGACCAATGATGGGATAATTCTCATTTACATCATTAGCCTTTAACTCTAGTTCATCCACCCAAGTTCAATCCACTGGGAGTTCAAGATGTTGCACCTTTTGTTGAGAAATCTAGGGCATGGATAGTTAAAATATTTCTCTACTTGATAGTTACTTGTGATATACTTTTATTTCTTATCTTATCGTATTTTTTGTTTATTTTATTATTGTGTTCTTTTCATCAGGAGAATTACCAATATGCATAATAAAAGACAGGTGACATAGTATGTAGGATTGTCAGCTAGGGCCAAAACCTCTCACCTCTTGAGAGGAAAACCCGATCAAAATTATTATTCTAGATATTCAATTGATGAGTACCAAGACCATGAAAAAGACCCTTGACTCTAGTATCCTCCCAAGAACCTTGTCACTAAAATTGATGCTCTACCTCTTCCCTTTCTCGACTTTCTTCTTGATCTCGAACTGCTCTCCTCGACTTCTTCATAAAAACTAGGTCTCTATATTTCACATTGCTTCTTCTCTGCTTCTCCTAAAGAATCTCAGAATCTATGATAGTTATCTCTAGCTCAGTCACCTAGAACAATTATCCCAAAAGAATCCTTCCTTTTTTGACCCCAGAAGAAATTATCCTTCGCTAACCCCAGAAGAAACTTCTTCACTATGCCCAGAAGAAACTCTTCTTCACTTTCCTATAAGAAACTCTCGTTCATTAATCCTAGAAGAAACTTCTCCTTCGCTATGCCAAGAATAAACTATTCTTCACTTACCTAGAAGAAACTCTCCTTCGTAATGTCTAGAAGAATCCTTCTTATCACTTCTTCGCACTTCTTCTTTGTGGCCTCTTCTTCATACTTATTCTTCACTGAATGCTTTTCGAGTTTCTTTCCTCTAAGTGAGTCTGAGTGTGGTTATTTATACACCTCACCTCATGTCCCTTAGGTTGACATGATCTCAAGTAGGTATGCCAACTTCTTATAACAAGTTCTTCCATCATTGTAGGCCAACTTGAAGAGGATAAGTGACAAGATCTTGGAGGATACTTTACATAGACAATTTTGACCTTTTACAAAGTGTAACATGACTTCATTACATGACAATGAATCTATCATTTTATGACTAGATGAGAAATAATTCCTAAAGACTCTCAATGGGAGTCTTGACTCAAATACAAAATATCTTTCTCATGAAACCCATGAAGCAAGTCAATAATTTTATTTTTCTTCTTTACATATCATTACATAAAATCATAATTACATGTCATTATGAAGACCAAACCTAGTTACACCTTTTAACACTCCCTCTTAACTAGGAAGGTATTCATAATGGTACTTGGTCATTCTCAAACTAAATAATTTCTCATAAGAAGAATTTTGGATTGGTAACTCATTTGTATAGCATCATATCAACCAACATTGTTACATAGCAAGGCCTTGAATAAAAACTCCATCTCTCCATAAGACTTGAGCTCAATGCTGGTGAGATTAATGATTTATAGACACTCTCATCATTGTCTCTCTCGGAACATCCCCTACCTGGGTACTCAGGGTGCATTTCACAAGGACTATTCTTATCTTGGACTCCCCAACCCTCAAATAATATTGGTCCTCCATGACTACTCTTCTATTGGATGCCCTATCTCATCCTCAAAGAGTATTATATGCAAAACAAATACCCAATCCTCCATTTTGTCTTCCCAGGTGAAGACCAGAATGATGTGTCTATCTCTCCCTCTCAGACAGGGAGGACATGTTCCAATAAAGGAATGTACTCATTCCTATGAAAGGAATGTACCTAATATCCCTCTTTGCTTAGGAATTTTCAATTTTCTTCCAAGTAAGAAACTTCTTTTCAGGCTTCCTCTTAACTAGGGAGCTACAACATCTCCTCATATGGAGATCATGGAACAACCATCTACTTGAAGAGCTCCTTCCTTTGATGTCATGAATTATTCTTCGTTATGGAGTCTTCATCTTTTGGGAATTATTCATAGGGAACAAACCATCCATCACTTTTATCCATGAGTCAGTCATGTCATCATTCCTTTCATCATAAAGTGATCCATCAATCTACATCTAGCCTTGCTACATTCCATGTTGCTTTCTTCATGCCATATTCTTGGAAGTCATCCACATTTGTTCCTTTTGGAAATCCTGCATAAGCCCATCCAGATATTTGTTCAAAAATAAGAAATCAATACTTAAATCAAAATTACTTTGTGATGGTATTTCATCATGACATCTTCCATTTTGCATCAACGTCCTACATGTTGACACTTATCCCAAAGATATCCATTGTCAAGGGTCTCCATATTTTTCAGATTTCCATCACAGTCTTCATATCTTTCTAGGATATTTCCTAGTCAAATATTTCTTGTTCTTTCGGATGTTGGTTTCCTTTACCATGGTTACATATCTCACAATCTCTTCCTTCCTTTCTTCACACATTTCATTCCGAGGAGCTTCCAATCAGAGTTCCTTAATTGTAGTCAACCACCTCTTATTTCATATGAGGACATATTATGTTGATTTCATCTAGTGTGACCTATGCCTTCCTACATCCTTTCAGAGGAGGATATATTTTTCCTTTGAGCATGCTTCTCAAGATAGAAGTAGTGATCCATGTTACCTGAAACCATATGACATGACATTATAATATTAAATACAAGCATACATACCTCATTTACCTTTAGGTCATCTGGGCTTCTTTCAATAGCTTCCTTGATTGAATATATCTTCAACCCCTTTATTTGCTACATCTCTTATGTCATCATACCATCATCCCATCAACTCAACAAGTTGGAGTTCATGATAAAACACTTGCCTCCTTTCTAGATCAGTGAACCCTTCGATGAGGATTCTATCAGAGAATCTTGAGGATCTTGTATATCCCTATCCAACAGACGTTTCCTTTTTGACTTGATGTATGATGCACCTTTTCCTAGATGACGTCTTCGTTTCCTTAAGTTTGCAATGAGGTTTCCAAGAGCTATATCCTTCATATTTGACTACCATGGATTTTATTCCGGTTGTCCTTCATGATTCCTTATGGTGATGTCACAAGCTTTTTTTTCTAATTCTTCCATGATGACATGATGCATATTATTATTTATTATAGCCATATCCTATACCAAAATATTTAGGAGCTATGGAAAGACCTTTTGTGAGGGAGACTATCTCAGCATGGTAGAGATCTCTTACTTCCCCATTTCTTGGACTTATTCTCTTCAACTCCACTTCTTTGGTGATATGGGATTCTTATCTTCCTATTTTGATATTGTCTCTTTAGGAAAATATTTATAGCAATGAATCTCAGCTATGCTCTTCTTTCTTTTCCGGGGGACAAATTTTCCAAATTTCCCTTTCCTTCCTGCAAATGTTTGAGTCCTTTAACCTTCAACACTTTTGCCCTCAACTTCTCTTCTTCTATCTTGCATAGAAACCATAAGTTGCCGAATGAGATAAATTTCTTATCCCCATGGACATATTTTATATTGTTCATCATTTAGGGAATTAAGAAAAATGATGATTATCTTCTTATCATCTCTCCTAGATATCGTAGTTGAGATCTTATGAAGATATCCCTTCATTCTTTGATACCTTCAATTTTGTGTAGATTAGATCTAAGTCAAGTGACCTTATTTATTGCATATTCAAAGAATATTCTTACGATCTTATCATATACATCTATTTGATATCTCTAATATTTCTATATGAGGGGACCTTTCATAAGAATCCCTTTCCATGAATTAAAAGGAGACCCTTTCCATTGATGTTTTCAATGACTTCACTTTCTTTGAGGACTATGTCTATCCTCCTATGCAAGGAATTTCGATGACCGAACCAACTTATAGATCTCCTTGCAAACACGAAGTCATTTACCAAATTTGATTAACGAATGAAAGATACTTACTTGACAAGTGAAGATGAAATCTTCATCTTGATCACTTTGATGATGGTTGAAGAAGACGTATTAGTGATCCCTTTTGGATGATCTTCTTCCAAATGAAAAAGCCTTTCTTTAATAAGGAAGAAAACACCTTTCTATCTAGCTCCTTTGTTGATGGTGATAGATGAGGATGTTTTGTTGCTTCCTTGGATGATATTCTATAAGGATAAGGAGGGGATCGTTGCTGCAAAGATAGGGAGCTTTCCTTATAGCTTTGAAGATGATGATAATGCCTTCTCGCCTTCAAGATAGTTTGAATTCTCTTGTAGTGTAGATCATAAATGGTTTTAGGATTTCGATTCTCTCGAAGATGATGTAATCTTCAATTTTAAAGTTCTTTGAGCTACCTTGCTTTGTAGATAACATGATGAGGGTATTTGTGGTCTTTTGATGATCACTAGAGGATCCCAAACTTTTGTTGTTGTAGACTGCTCCTTTCATTAGGGGAATATTGAGGTCTAAAATGGGCCTTCTAAGAGAAATGTACAACCAAAATAAAATTTATAAGAACCAATATGATTCAAGATGATGGTGTCAACCATGAGGGATGATTCACCATTTTTGGAGTAAAAAAGTAAAAGGATTAAAAAATAATAAAATAATAAAACTACTTTTTCAACTCGTATTTTCAACTTATCTCCCTAAGGTTTTACTCAAATTTTGAGCGGGAGTACTTGTTGGATGAAAAATTAATTCTTGATCCAAGGAGTACCCATGTTGCATACTTTCAATGGACCCTGCTACATGAAAAATGATAAATACATGAAAAAACATTATTGCAGTCAAGTTTTTCATGTATTTATCAATTTTAATGTAGAAGGGTCCATTGAAAGTATGCAACATGGGTGCTCCTTGGATTAGGAATCAAATTTTGCATCCAATGAGTGTTTCCACTCGAAATTTGAGTAAATCCATAGGGAGATAAGTTGAAAATACGAGTTGAAAAAAATAGTTTTTTTTTTCTTTTTTCCCTCTAAAATTTGATGATGTAATCTAATATTATTTTATTATTTCCACTATTATTTTATAATTTCCTTAGGAGGCCCATTTTAGACCTCAAAATTCCCCTAATGGATCTAGGGTTTGATTCTTTAATGTTGATCTTGATCTTTTTGCTTTGATAACCTTTGACTTGCTTTGATGCCTTTTGAAACTCGATCCTTAAGTGTCTCTTTGGTTAGTTGTCCTTCCTTTGACTTAAACACCTTAGATATGATACCATGTTGAGAAATCTAGGGTATGGATAGCTAAAATATTTCTCTGCTTGATAGTTTCTTGTGATATACTTTTATTTCTTAGATTATAGTCTTTTCTTCTTTATGTTATTATTGTGTTCTTTTCATCAAGACAATTACCAATATGCACAATAAAAGACAAGTGACACAGTATGTAGGCTTGTCATCCAGGGCCAAAACCTCTCACCTCTGGAGAGGGAAACCCGATCAAAATTATTCTTCTAGATCTTCAATTGATGAGTACCAAGACCATGACAAAGACCCTTGACTCTAGTATCCTCCCAAGAACCTTGTCACTAAAATTGATGCTCTACCTCTTCCCTTTCTCGACTTTCTTCTTGATCTCAAACTCCTCTCCTCGACTTCTTCAGAAAAAATCGGTCTCTATATTTCACACTACTTCTTCTCTGATTCTCCTAGATAATCTCGGTCTCTATGATCTTGATCTCTAGCTCAATCACCCAGAAGAATCCTTCCTTCGCTGACCCCATAAGAAACTCTCCTTCGCTAACCCTAGAGGAAAATTTTCCTTCACTATGCCTAAAATAAACTCTTCTTCACTTTCCCAGAAGAAAGTCTCCTTTGCTAACCCTAGAAGAGACTTCTCCTTCACTATGCCCATAAGAAACTCTTCTTCGCTTGCCTAGAAGAAAATGTCCTTCATAATGTCTAGAAGAATATGTCTTATCACTTCTTCTCACTTCTTCTTTGTGGCCTCTCCTTCATACTTCTTCTTCACCAAATTCTTGTCGAGTTGCCTGCCTCTAAGTGAGGCCAAGTGTGGCTACTTATACACCTCACCTCATGTCCCTTAGGCCAACATGATATCAAGTAGGTAGGCCAACTTCTTCTAGCAAGTTCTTCCATCGTTGTAGGCCGACTTGAACATGATAAGTGACAAGGTCTTGGAGGATACTTTACATAGACAATTTTGACCTTTTACAAAGTGTAAGATGACTTCATTACATGAAAATGACTCTATCATTTTATGACTAGATGAAAAATAATTCCTAAAGACTCTCAATGGGAGTCTTGACTCAAATACAAAATCTCTTGCTCATGAAACCCATGAAGAAAGTCAATAATTTTATTTTTCTTCTTTACATCTCATTACATAAAATCATAATTACATGTCATTATGAAGACCAAGCCTAGTTACACCTTTCAACACCTTTGAGCCAAGTCTGTTCCATCTAGTCCATAACAAGCAGAGGCATTGTATGTAATTTTTGTGCATTTGATCTTTGTGCATTTAGTTGGAGACATTGTCGACTTCAAGGGAGTACCAAGAAAATTGGGTCCTAATTTTCTTTGTTACTCGAGTTGAAAGGAAAGTGCAGGATAAGGTCATGTTGCAACCTAGTTACTTAGAAGCAACAAAGATAAATGAATTTAATATTCTTTCAAAAACATATGGGTTTGCATTTTTTAACAACAAATTCTTTCTAGGAAAAAAATTTACCACATTCTTTTTCTTCTTCTTGATTTGTTGAAACCCCAAGCTAGTATCTATTTTATCCTCAATATTTTTCAATTTGTAAAGGGAAGAGTTACAAAAAATCCATGAGGTATTTAAATGTATATAATTGGTGAAGTATTAGAGTTCCTAATAATTCTGATACAATGTAATATTGATGACATAGTGAAAATCAGAAAATCCGCTCTTTCTAACATTAAAACCTATCTACAATATGCACAAGAAAACATTGAATTTTTGTAGCTTGAGTCACAACTACAACAAGATGAATTAAAACAATGTAAGCATAATTTTGGACTAGTTTATGTTCAGAAAAATCCTCTGTTTGAGTTCAATATAGAATTCCATCAGCTACCAGAAAGTGGTCAAATCAATAACATTGAGGCTGAGTCCCATCATGTGCCAATTTCAGGAGTAGATTTGCATGCAAGTGTGGAAATTCATCCTGCACTTCCCAAGCCAATCATCAGACCTTGGGAAGAGCTTGTTAGCAATAAGCACATAACAGGTCTTGGATATGATAAGGAGGCATCCTTTCATACTGTAAACTACTCGAAGCCCATCAAATTTCAAAGTGCAGAGTTTCTTCATGGTAGTTCATGTTCACTTGTTTCAAATTATGATCCCCTTCCACAAAAACCACAAATCGTCAAATGCCAACATTTTAATCGTGTTGGCCATGTGAAAGATCAATGTTTTGATATTCACTCGTGCAAGCATTGTGGTCAACACACTCTTTCTTCACACAAATTCTTCAAAAACAAACCTCCTGCAAGAACAAATATTCACCTTGGATGGATCGCTTCTTGGTAATGGACTTCAATAACCAAGAAGTTATTTTAGTCATATGCCAAAATTTCTTCTATAGTACTAAAAAGTCTTGTAGTTAAGTTCTCTTCATCTTCTCATCTTGTATTTGACAGGGGGGAAGTGATGGTCATATAAAAGTTTCAAAGATGCATCAAGCAAACCTAAGCCACAACCTAAACCTACTACCTGAGCCTATATCCAAAGACAACCATACCTAGATTTAGAGTTGTAGCCAAAGATACATAAGCCCCTAAGCATTATTTTGGTTGGTGGCCTTCCTTAAACCACCACAGGTTGTAGAAATCCCTTTTCCAAGTTGAAGGTATCCCTCTCCAAAACATTAAGGAGCACTTCCTCTAGTAGAAGACTTCGACTTCTTTCCATATTTAGAAGAGTTTCGGGAATCACACTAAGTGTTCCTTTGGTTGGTGGATTTCCTTAAACCACTACCGGTTGTAGACCTCCCTTTTTTAGGTTTAAGGTCTCCCTTTTCAAAGCATTAAGGAGCACTTCCTCTAGCAGAAGACTTTAGCTTCTTTCCATATTTGGAAGAGTTCCAGGAAATTCACTAAGCGTCCCAGTGTTGGTGGTAATCCTTAAATCATCACCGGCTGAGATCTCGAGTTCTCCCACCTTATTCCATTATCTCAAATAGCACATTCGTCTTATTTCTTTCATGCATTGTTGTATTTTTGTATATAACTCTCTTCTTGGACTCATATATACCCCTTCAGATTAAGGGGGGAATGTTGGACATCTAATCCGCTAAGGGTTATGGTGTGGAATTTGAACAATCAAAGGGAGTCCAAGAGATCTTGGAAGATGAATCCAAGAGTCACACCAATGTATTATAAGTGTACATCATGTGAATAATAAAGTATATCATGATTAGATTTCATATATGTCCATTAAGTTTGTTTTGATTAACAATAAATTGCCTTCTCTTTTATCATATTTTGTAGTGGCATAACAATTTGTGAAAAGTCTCACACAAAACGTTTGGAAAAAATAATTTTCCCTAAAAATGATTGTGTTGACTTTTTACTATGAGGCAAAGGAAATTCATAAATGACTTTGACCCTTTCAGGATCTATGGTAATTCCAATTTTTGAAACACTAAATCCTAAAATTTTTCCTTCAGTCAAGGAAAAATTTGATTTCTTGGGATTAAGAGATATCCCAAACTTTCTGCATCTTACAAAGATATGTTTTATGTCATGTATGTGATTACCTCTTTTTTTAGAATAAATTGTAATGTCATCTAAGTTAACAACTACTGATTTATTAATCAAACCTCTGAAAGCAATATCCATGGCTCTTTGAAATGTTTATCCTGCATTTATCAAACCAAAGGGCATCTTGTGAAATTTGTTTTTAGTTTGTCACCAGGATGAACCAAAATTTGATTATAACCAGAAAAGCCATCCAAGAAAGACATCAATTCAAAGCCTTTGACTAATTGTACTTTTTTTTCCATTAGAGGCAATGGAAAATTGTCTTTCTTAAATGCTTTATTCAAGTTTTGGAAATCTATACAAATTATAATATCCACGTTCTTCTTTCTAACCGGAACAAAATTTGATACCCATTTTGAATGTTTAACCAGGAAAATGATTTTATCCTTGAGAAACTTATTCAATTCAATTTTAATCTGTGATTCGAGATTGGGGTGAATTTTTTTGAGATTTTGTTGTACAGGTTTCACATCTGGTAACATCGGTATTGTATGATGAATGATATAAGTATCATAAGTTTTTAAATCATCATAGCTCCAAGAGAGGACATCCTTGTATCTTCTTAGTAAATGAATAAAAGAAAGTCTTTCATCAGGAGAGAGTCTCAGTCCTAGATATGTTTTGTGGTTTTTCTTCAAACCCTAAGTTGATGAGTTCAAATCTTAAAGTATTTATTTGGAGCTTGCAATTAGTTGGATTTTTAAATCTATCTTTCATATCATAGAGATCTTCTAATTTTAAAACAAACTTTTGTAAGGAATTTTTAGTTTGTTTATCATCATAGGATGCATTAATGTTTTTATTATGTATATCCTCATCAATAATCTGAATGGTATATGTTCCTTCAGATGTAAGAAAAATCATAATATCAATGCCGTCATTAAACACTCTCCAATTGGTAACATTATCGGGGATAGAGGGTCAAAAAATCAATTCAATGGAGAACCTATTACGACTAAATTCCTCAAGAGTGATGAGTTTAGAGGCAACATTGGCTAATAGATCTGCACTTGGGTTCTAAATTCTAGGGATAGGAGATATATTAAATGCTAGAAAATGTGACTTTAAGTATTGGACTAAACACTGATAATGTTTTAAGTGATTTGAAACACAATGAATATTATTTTTTACCTATTTAACAACAATTTCAGAATCACCAAAAACTTTGAGAAGTTTAACATCAAGTCCAATAGCCTTTTGTAATCCTTGAATGAGTGTTTCATATTTAGCCACATTATTAATACATTCAAACTCAAGTATGTAGGAAAGAATAATTTTTTCTCCATTCAAACTTACTAATATGAGACCAGCTCCTACACCATCATTGGACTTGGATCCATCAAAATAAAGAGTCCAAACAAAATTATCAACATAATTATCTACAGGTAATTCAAAAATATTTACACATCTAGATGTGTCTGTTTATGAAAACATTTCAATCTGAGATGTAACATATTCAGCAGGAAAAGGAGAAGGTTGAGTAGGAAAATTGCCAAAGAGAGATTCAGAAGAATAATTTTCCAAGAAGTTATTAGTGAAGGCCATTGGCTCATTTTCTTCATCTAGATCAACCATAGTATATTTCATGTGTTTCTCTCTATCAATTTTGATATGATTGGGTTTGCCATTGTAAGGGAGCTAGAGATGAGACCAATCTATAGCAAAATATCCATGTAACTTTTCAGATCAATCCCTACTTAGAATGAGACCATAGAATTCAGGGATATCAGCTACCAAGATGTCTATGATCTGATTTTTCTTTTGGGTTGGATGAAAATCTATTTAAAATTTCATTCATCTCTTCTAGGAATTTAACCTTTGTTCTATCAAGTTGCACTATTTGTAAAAATATTTTTGGGGATTTACATTTAATTTCAAGCATACCAAATAAGGCATAATGCTCAAATAAGCACTTGGATCTACCAGATAATTATAAACATTTTGTTGAAAATTTAAAAGGTTAGGAGGAAAGGAGGCATATGTGAATTAGATATATGTCCAATTAAAATTACATCAAAGACCAAGCTTGTCTGAAGGGGGATGAGGAGGCTTGTTCTTTCCTTTAGAGGCTTTAGTGGTAACAGCAGTTGATGGTAATGGGGAAGCAAGAACTGCATTCAATTCATTAAGTAATAATTTTTGTTGTTGCCTCAACTTACTAACCTCATATAGAGAAATATTAGCTTTGGTTTTATTCATGTCCTCAACTATGTTCTATTCAATAGCATCTGATACTATTAGGATCTTTGATTTAGAGGAAGTAGAAGGAGGAGTTTTAGGAGTATTCAAGGAAGACCTTGAAGATTTATTAGAAGTCTTTTTTGGTGCACGTTTCTCATTTGATTATCTATTTGGGATTTTTTAAATTCTTCTATACTATATCTACAGGTTCTTTGCTTTGAGTATTGACAGGAAGAGCCTATTCTTCTTCTTCGTTATCTGAAGCAATAAGACTAAAGTCCCATAGGCCATTAGTTTCAATTACTTCTTCTTCTTCTTCTTCTTCTTCTGCTGCTGCTACTAATACTACTCCTTCCTCCTCTTCTTCTTCATCTGAATCAATGGTATATATTTGAGTAGGTGGTTGAGATTGAGTAGGCTGGTTTCTTTTTATCAGTTTGAAAGGTCTTCTTGTTAAAGTTTCAACTACTTGCTATTTTAATTCCACCATCTCATTGGAAATCATTTATAGGAATGTTTTTAGGCCTTCTAAACCATAAGGATCCTTGGAAATTTTCTTTTTTGGTTCTTCTTTGAAAGTGACCTTTTTGGCTACTTTTCTTTCCTCAACTACAGATTTCTTCTCAAGGGTTATTAAAATTTTCTCAACAGATAGAGCTTCTTTCATATTATCGGTGAGTGTTTTTTTTTGGGCTCTATCAACAAAGATAGTGATATTTAATGGTATGGAATTGATATACCATTCTAGTTGTACCTCGACGCCTGATCTGGATGTTGTTAGGATCTTGTTTAAGAGTTTGTTCAAACTAGAATTAAAATCTTTAATTTTTTCATTAGGAGAGACCTTAAGATTAGAAAATTCATTGGTTAATGTTGTTATTGTCTTGTATTCTCCATATTTATTCAAAAATTGTTCTTCAAACGTATCCCAATTATTTATTGACCCGACGAGTAAGGAAAAGTACCATGGTCATGCTGATCTTTCAAATGTGTAAGGAAATAATCTTCACACTACATCCTCATTAGTAACAACATTAAGATTGATAACCAACATAAAGTTGTGTAGATGTTCTTCTACACGAAGTCCATCATTAGGATTAAATTTAGGTAACCATCTCTTGGGATGTTTTGGGAGAGGGTGTAGAGGAGGGCTCGTTGCAACTACTCCTGGATTGTTCCATGGTTTTTCTGCCATTTTTGGATATATAGTTTGACCAGTAGTGGATGAGGTGGATCCATAAGTAGATGTGCTTGATGAAGAGGCAACTGAAGTAGTAATAGTTGATATTGCTGTCCCAATAGAACTACTAACAATAGTAGCACTGGTCGGTTGGGAAGAAAGAGGATGAGTGAATGAAAATAGATTTGTGGATGAAAGTATCAAAGGATGATAAGAGAATTCTAAAGGAGAATGTGATATATTTTGAGAGGAAATATAAGGAATAGTAGGAGTGTGAGCAATAGAATATGTAATGTCCTCACTAGACGAAGAATCGACACCAAAGGTATGCTTCCTTTTCCCATGAGTTGGTAATGGGAACACAAATGGTTTAATTCTAAGATTCTCACTTTTTGATCTGGTAAGGAATCCATAATATTTTAGTGATAATGTAACACTCCCTATAGAAGGTTCAAGTTGAAAGTTTTTCATGAGCAATGGAAATTCCTTCCAATTTCTGTATGTTAAAATTGGCAACTAGGGAAAAACTTCATGTGGGTCATCTTATTCATGGCTGATAATATTTTTATTAGATTCCTCTCATCGAGAGGTGTAGGATTGATATAAAGATCATCCGATTGTGATAAGTATTCATGGAGATATGAATTTATTTTGATTATGGAATTATTATCAAGCCGACCTACAACTCATGTAGGCTCAGAAGCCCAATAATCGCATCTTTCAAACACCAACGTTGTGTATAAATATAAGAGGACTTTTCCTCATTTGCACTCGCTCTTCTCATCACATCTCTCTCTCTACTACATAGAAATGAGTCTCTTCTCTACTGTGCAGAAATGGGTCTTTCTCTCACACATGTGAAGCCGAAAGTTGTTGAACCTGAAGCTGCAACTGCAGAAGCAAATATTGACCTGCGTAGCCTAGAAGATCTCCTCTTTAGAACTGCACTGTAGGTCCATCTAGATCTCCTCTGAAAGCCGCAACTTTTGGTGGTGGAATGAAGTCAATCTGACGAACGGTTTGCAAGATATCGACTACCCTAGTTTGAAGCCGGAAACTACTAAAACTGAAGCTGCAACTACAGAAGTAAAGATTGACCTGCGTGGCCTAGAAGATATCCTCTTTGGAACTTCGCTATAGGTCCATATGGATCTCCTCTGAAAGCCACAAATTTTGGTGGTGGAATGAAGTCAATCCAACAAACGGTTTGCAAGATATCGACTGCCCTAGTTTGAAGTCGGAAACTGTTGAAACTGAAGCTGCAACTTTTGGTGGTGGAATGAAGTCAATCTGACGAATAGTTTGCAAGATATCGACTACCCTAGTTTGAGGCTAGAAACTGTTGAAACTGAAGCTGCAAATGCAGAAGTAAAGATTGACCTACGTGGCCTAAAAGATCTCCTCATCTGAACTACGCTATAGGTTCGTCTGAACCTCCTCTGGAAGCCGCAACTTTTGGTGGTGGAATGAAGTCAATCCGACGGTTGGTTTGTGAGATATAGTCTGCCCTAGTTTGATGATAAAGCCGCTAATGCTGATGCTGCTGATCTAGGGTTTGCTACTGCTGATATGAATCAGATTTATTGTACTATTTCTCTCTGCTGAATTATTGAAGATAAAAGAAGATTTGATCAAAGGGTTTCCCCACACATTGTGGGGTTTGTCCCTGGCTAGTTGCCACATCTTGTGTCTCTTGTCTTGGCTTGTTTTCTATCGATCGTTTAATGTTCTATCTGCACTTTTATTTATGTACATGTGATTGCTAATATGTGGAATATAATAAGAAAAAGAAGTAAACTGTTATAAGCATAGAACATACCATAACTTAACATGGTATCAAAGCTGAGGTGAAGACAAAGCCCGAGCAAGAGCAAGAGAAATCACCGAAGAGAATATTGGCAAGGCTATCCTAAAAGAACTATGGGGTCCTCAACACTCTTTCCTGCCAAAGAAAAGCTCCATGAGAAAGATGACTATCACGCATGGAAGATGTCTATTAATATAATCCTAGAAGATCCAGGAGTGCTGGACCATTTAAGAGGCAATATTGTTGAGCCTCCATCAAATGCATCCACTGTTGCATGGAACAAATGGAAAACCGAAGAAGTCAAAATAGAAGATCATCCGGGACTCTATCGACAAGCACTTGGTGGCCTACATCTCTGAACTGGACACCTCCAAGGAAATCTATGATAGACTGGGAAATGGCACTCATGACTCTTGGAGGATTACCATCCAAATGGTACGTGTTCAGGACTACTCTTCTGAACTATAATGTAATTCCTGGTTTCGAGGAATTAATGGCTAGATGCATTCAAGAAGAAACAAGGGAAGAAGAGCAAGCAATGCCCATGCCTAAAGGTCCTCCTCCTGCCTTTTCTTCTCATGCTAAGAAAAGAAATAATTCCAGGACTAAATCAAAAGGAAAGGTTGGACCTAAGGTTGGAAGAAAAGGACGATGTTACATCTGCAATAAATCAAGTCACTATGCAAGGGAGTGCCCTGATAGAAAGGACTCACACCGGGACGATGATCAAAATCCCTTTGATGGAAAATCAAAGGAATGACAAATTCAATAGCAAAGGTAAGAGGAGAGCTAGGGATCGAGGAAGAGGATAACCATTCAAGAAGGCTAGAAAGTCCAAGATGTATTAAATGCACCTGACCTCAAAAAGAACCTAGTGTCCATCTCGGCAATGGAAGACAAAGGATACAAGGTAACCTTCAGCAATGGCAAGGTATGTATATAGAAAAATAATGTTAAAGATGCCTTTACTCTTGGGTTTAGTGTTGATTCATTATATCAGGTTGATGGAAGTCCGCTAGGTGTCATGTCTTGTGACACAACTCTTCAGTCTGAACTTTGGCATTGGAGGTTTGCCCACCTTCATTACAAAGCTCTACCCAATGTAAGACAGATGGTAATAGGGATGCCCGAATTCCAAGTAGAGAAAGAAGGTGTAGGTATGGGATGTGCCGAAGGAAAGCTCAAAAGGGGATCATTCCCCTCAAGCCAAAGCAAGACCTCCGATATATTATAGTTGGTTCACTCGGCATATCTGAGGCTGGCATAAGAGGGAGACTACTAAACCATGTACTCTTGAGCAGAATGGTGTGGCGGGAAGTAAGAAACGCACAATTGTGGACGCTGTCCAGGCCATGCTACATGATTAAAGACTTCCGAAGTTTCTACGGGCTGAAACTACAAACACTGCCATATAGCATTGGGTTCCAAGACTCCTGAAGAAAAGTTCATCGGTAAGAAACCTGATGTTTCTCATTTTAGAATTTTTGGATGCCCTATATATTTTCATGTGGTTAAAGAGAAAAGAAATAAATTGGGTGCATCTGGAAAGAAGGGAATTTTCATGGGCTATGGTGAAAATACTAAAGGCTATAGAATCTATGTACCGGTCAAAGGGAAGTCGTAATTAGTCATGATGTCACCTTTGATGAAGATATGGCTCTCAGCAAGGTGAAAAATCTTCTGACTTTGAGGAGCTCTCAAGAAGCCGACACCAGGAAACCGAAAGAAAAGGATGATGAATCAATGCCTAATGTAGAAGAACCCATGGATCTGATTGATCCTCCTCCACACGAGCCTTCCTCTTCTAGGAAGAGGCCTTCATGGCTTAGGGGGCTACTTGATGATGCTGAAGGACATGCTGCACCTCGAGGAACCTTTCGTGAAAGTAAGAAACCTAATAGGTATTAGGGATACCTGACCATCATGAGCATGATCATACAAAATAAGCCTTCATCATTCTCAGACATCGTCAAGCATCAAGTATGGAAGGATGCTATGATCGAAGAATATGAGTCTATCATGAAGAATGATGTCTGGGAAGTAGTTCCTAGACCCCAAGACAAGACAGTTGTTACTTCCAAATGGCTTTACAAGATAAAGCATGCAACAGATGGAAGTATGGAAAAGTA
This sequence comes from Pinus tabuliformis, assembly GCA_031772625.1. Taxonomy (NCBI): domain Eukaryota; kingdom Viridiplantae; phylum Streptophyta; class Pinopsida; order Pinales; family Pinaceae; genus Pinus; species Pinus tabuliformis. Next base: position 423,558,090 of record CM062820.1, on the reverse strand, counting down.
TAAGGCTTGTTTTGTTGCTCGTGGTTTCTCCCATAAGGAAGGTATAGACTATGATGTGATATTTTCACATGTTGCCAGATATACGACCATCCACTCGATCATAGCCCTTGTCGCTTCATAAGGATGGAACCTACATCAGATGGATGTCAAGACTGCATTCTTACACGGCTCGATAAAAGAAGAGGTCTACGTGGAGAAACCTGAAGTATTTGAAATTTATGATCGAAAATCTCATGTATGCAGGTTGAAGAAGGCTCTCTATGGGCTGAAGCAAGCACCCCGAGCATGGTATGAGAAGATCGACAGCTACTTCATGAAGTTGGGATTCACTAGGAGTGAAGCCGATCCTAACCTTTACTTTAAAGTTGAAGATGACAAGCCTCTCATACTGGTGTTGTATGTGGATGACCTCTTTCTAATAGGTGCAGACCCTCTCATTCACAAATGTAAGAGGGAGTTGGCTTCTGAATTTGAAATGAAGGACCAAGGACTAGAAGTATGGCAGAAGCCACGGGAAATTTTCCTTTCTCAAGGAAAATATGTGGTAAAGATATTGGAAAGATTTGGTATGATGGACTGCAAGCTTGTGACTACCTCGAGGATCTTAACTTTTAGAATTTATATGGTAGTGATGTCGGACCAGATTTGGGAAATGCCTCTAAGTTTCAAAAACTCATTTGCGTTGATGTTCTTGGTGAACCTCCGTCTGAACATATGTTTTACAGTTAGCATTGTGAGCTCATATTTGGTTGAGGCTCACTACCTTGATGCCAAGAATCTTCCAAGATATCTTCATGGCACAATTACTAATGGATTGAGATACACTGCCGGAAATATAAAACTACATGATTATTCGAATGTTGTTTAGGCAGGTAGTTTGGAGGATCACTGGAGCACCTTTTAGTGCTGTTTCTCTTTGGATTCTGATTCGATATAATGGATGAGTAGGAAGCAAAAGTCGTTTGCCATAAGCACCATCGATACCGAATACATATCTACGAGTATGATCTCGTATGAAGCTGCCTGGTTGGGGAAGCTCTTCAGTGAACTGTTTGAACACATACCACTGTGATTCTCTGTAACAACTAGAGGTGGGATTCGATTATTGAGGAATCCCGTATTCGTCGATTGCTCCAGCAGATAGACATCATCTGGGATATGGTAAGACGATGAGCAAGGAGGCTCCATCGCATTAAGATGATGTACAAGTCGATACACCTTGTCAAAGCCCCGAGGAAATATCTAATCTGTGATTTTCCCAAACGAACTGGAGTCATCAAGAAACCCTTGTACAAGGGTCCTGCATGTTGCATACATTGAGCTCTGGGAGCTCTAAGGGCTTGCGGTTCTTACTAGAGCAACATATGACCACAAGGTGACTCACCCTCCCCTGGTGGTGCGCACTGGAACAAGATGACTCGCTCTCTTGTGGGACAAGATGATTCACTCTCTTGTGGAACAGGATGATTCCCTCTCCTGTGTAGCAGGATTGATGTGTTCTCCTGTGAGGCCTAGATTGATGTGTTCTCCATGGCGATTGTAGCAGGATTGATGTGTTCTCCTATGAGGCCTAGATTGATGTGTTCTCCATGGCGATTATAGCAGGATTAATGTGTTCTCCTGTGAGGACAGGATTGATTAGTTCTCCTATCGAGGCATCCTACCCATGCAGTCTGGGACTCACGGGAAGTACCTCTCATCTGATTAATGAGTAGGGAAATGAAGTTAGGGACCATAGTAGTACCGATGGATGCATCGTTGTATCTACCGTACTCCCTAGGCTAGGATGACCTCCATTGATCTGGGATCAATGATACTGGTTTGGGACCAGTGGTAGGAGTTGTACCATACTATGACGCTGACTTAAGGTCGGTTGAGACTAGTCTGGGACCAGTGGTACATACTCCGAGACTGACTTCATGTCAGTGCAGTACTGGTCTAGGACCAGTGAGAGTAGTACATACTATGACGCTAACTTTGGGTCGGTTGAGATTGGTCTGGGACCAGTGGTACACTCTCTGAGACTGTGATACTGGTTTGGGACTAGTGGTAGGAGTGGTACTTACTATGAAGCTGACTTCGGGTCGGCTGAGACTGGTCTGGGAGCAGTGGTATGCACTCTGAGACTGACTTTGAGTTAGTGGAGGATGATACTGGTCTACGACCAGTGGAGTTGTACTCAACATGACGCTGACTTTGGGTTGGTTGAGATTGGTCTGGGACCAGTGGTACATACTCTGATACTGACTTTGAGTTAGTATGATACATCCTCGATCATTTCTTCTTCTTCATAATTCAGACAAAAGCATAACAGAATAGAACAATGCAAGAGCAGAGCAGAACAGAGCAAAACAGTACCGATCAGTACGGGGTAGAACAAGACAAAGCAGAATAGGCAGAATAGAGTAGAGCAGGGCAAGGGTCAGGCTGTACAGGCAGTGCATTTGATGGATGAATAGTAACGACCAATAGACAGATTGCAGATGAAGTTCTCCCTGGTTGAGAGGGAGTGTTAAAATTGGCAACAGGGCAAAACTTCATGTGGGTCATCTTATTCATGGCTGATAATATTTTTATTAGATTCCTCTCGTCGAGAGGTGTAGGATTGATATAAAGATCATCTCATTCCGATAAGTATTCATAGATATATTAATTTATTTTGATTATGGAATTATTATCAAGCCGACCTACAACTCATGCAGGTTCAGAAGCCCAACAGTTGCATCTATTCAAACACCAATGTTGTGTATAAATATAAGAGGAATTTTCCTCATTTGCACTCACTCTTCTCATCACATCTCTCTCTCTCTCTCTCTACTACGCAAAAATGAGTCTCTTCTCTACTGCGCAGAAATGGGTCTCTCTCTCACACATGTGAAGCCGGAAGCTATTGAACCTGAAGCTGCAACTGCAGAAGCAAAGATTGACCTGCGTGGTCTAGAATATCTCCTCTTTGGAATTTCCCTATAGGTCCATCTGGATCTCCTCTGAAAGCCACAACTTTTGGTGGTGGAATGAAGTCAATCCAATGAACGGTTTCCAAGATATCGACTGCCCTAGTTTGAAGCCGAAAATTGCTGAAACTGAAGCTGCAACTGCAGAAGTAAAGATTGACCCACGTGGCCTAGAAGATCTCCTCTTTGGAACTGTGTTGTAGGTCCATCTGGATATCCTCTAAAAGACACAACTTTTGGTGGTGGAATGAAGTCAATCCGATGAACGGTTTTCAAGATATCGACTGCCCTAGTTTGAAGCCGGAAACTGCTGAAACTAAAGCAGCAATTGCAGAAGTAAATATTGACCTACGTTGCCTAGAAGATCTCCTCATCTAAACTGCACTATAGGTTCATTTGAACCTCCACTAGAAGCTGTAACTTTTGGTGGTGGAATGAACTCAATCCGATGAACGGTTTGCAAGATATCGACTGCCCTAGTTTGAGCCGGAAACTGCTAAAAATGAAGCTGCAACTGCAGAAGTAAAGATTAACCTGCATGGCCTAGAATATCTCCTCATCTGAACTATGATGTAGGTTCATCTGAACCTCCTATGGAAGCCACAACTTTTGGTGGTGGAATGAAGTCAATCTGATAGTCGGTTTGTGAGATATCGTCTGCCCTAGTTTGATAATGAAGCCGCTAATGCTGATGCTACTGATCTAGGGTTTGCTATTGCTGATATGAATCAGATTTATTGTGTTATTTCTCTTTGCCTAATTATTGAAGATAAAAGAAGATTTGATCAAAGGGTTTCCCCACACATTGTGGGGTTTGTCCCTGGCTAGCCGCCATATCTTGTGTCTCTTGTCTTGGCTTGTTTTCTGTCGATCGTTTAATGTTCTATCTACACTTTACTTAATGTACATGTGATTGCTAATCTGTGGAATATAATAAGAAAAAGAAGTAAACTGTTATAAGCATAGAACATACGATAACTTAACACTATATGAGAATTTGAAGTTCAGGAGCTTCAATGAATTGATCTGAAAGTGGTGTATTTACAGATGATTCACTAATTGATCTTCTAACAGGGCTAGAAGGTTTGGAATATGGCTCAACAACTTTAGATCGAGAAATAGGTGATTCGGAATGTGATCTAAAAGTTGAAAGATATTTTGGGGGAGGGGATTCACTTCTAGGATGGTCGGTTGATTTAGTGTGTGATTTCCTTGCCATTCATAGTCCATTGGACCTCCTTCTAGCACCAAGCATGTTGACGGTTAGAATTTACATCATCAACATTGGGGGAAAACCACCTAATCAGGGCCCCAATTAGACCCTTTTCTATTTGGGATAGTGACTCAGACTGGAATTATGGGACCAATTACCCTTTAGCAGAAAAAATATATGAAGAGAGATGAATGGTGGCGATAATAGGACCTATGGAGTATTAATATATTTTGACTAATTAATTACAAATTTTTGTAATCTATTATAGTACACAGGTAAGATGAAATCAAATGTGCTAGGAGATGTTGTAATAAACACAATAATATAGATTATTATGAGATTACGATATTAATTCAATCAAAAGAAATTAATTTAATTTTAATTAAATTAATTTAAATAAAACATCACATATGATAAATATTTCATTTCTCACTGTATGAATTAAATTTCATTCAAACATGTCAGAAGTGATCATGAAAGACTGCTTGAAGCACATATACATGAACAATATCAACAAACAATTACTTTAAAGAAAAAGAAACATAAGCATTGAATAATAGTACTTGAGAGACTAAAAATCTGCTCATTCTGGAACTGTTGGTGGTTCAACTTTATATTAAGAAAAAAACAAATAAAAAAGTGCAATTTAAGTCCTTTCTTCTCAAAATTCAGAACCCTCACTCTCGTCTGGAAGAGGGAAATTTATAGTCAAAATAAAAAAGAGATAAAAACAAACTTCTCCATTAATCTCTCAACATAACTAAAATAGTAAAAGACTAAAAAGGAAATTGTTACAATAGTCTTGAGCCTAAGATGAAGATTGTCCAATGGTGAGTTGTCGTAGCCTGTAAACATCTAGCAAATGGGTGAGCTCGGGAGGATGCTTTGGCTTAATCCTTATCTGGTCGGTAAATATAGTAGCCTTCAACGGTGACAACATCTGTGTGGTAACATTTGATAGGCTCTTGAGCACCAACCCTTGACTATGAGGCTTTATGAGAAACTTCCAGTGATGCTCGAGATCAATCTTGGATAACTACTAAATTCTTTCAACCATTATCATACCATGCTCCAACTAATTTTTTAATAATGTATTGGCATCTGGAAGAGAATCTCAAAGTAGTTGGAAACGATATTTTCTTGCAACAAAGTATCATTGACTGATTCAACGATGGAAATTGAAAGATCTTGGACTTCATTAATTGTGGCTTCGACTTGTTTCATTCTAATCTCCCATTTTGAAAAAATGATTGAATTTTTAGCCTCATCAATTTTAGGAAGATTTACTTTTCTTCCCTCTTTACTTTGTTGCCAATTCAAGAAATCAGTTAATTACTCATTTACTTCATCAAAATAACTCATCATTTCAACGAGTTGATCAACAAGCATATTGCCTATTTTGCATTAGTAATTAATAAGCATAATATTATTGCAAAATGTTTTTTGTTGATGCTTGAGTAGAGAATTTAACTCTTTGACTTATTGTTTAAATTATGTCTGCTGAGGATTGACTTGTAAATGTTCTAATTTTCTCTGTATTTATTTAATTTGATTATATTTTAGCTTTATCTCCTCATCATGCTGCAACTTCAATGTATCGAACCTTTTCTGCAATTCAAATAATTCTTGCTGCCATTGTTCCAAAAAAAATTCTTCTTTGCTTTGGACGTTTTCTCCATCATGGTGGTGTTCTCTTCTTTCTCTTTTAGAAGTTTTTGAACTTCCACTACTTTTTCTATTGTAGTTGAAGCATAAGCTCTTGTGAATTGGGTTAACTTCCCTAATACCTGTGCTGGTGAAGTAAAAGAACATTTCCCTAAAACTTCAAAGGAAGTGGCCTTTCTAGGTACCAATGCTTGAGATTGATCAAGTTTTCTCTTGTTTCTCCATCTTTTGATTACAACCTTATTCTGAGGACTGCAAAAGATATCCAAAGGAGGGATTTCTTCCACATTGAGGGTGACCTCAGAAGTAGGAAAAGCTAGAATTAATTTAACATCTTTATGCTCATGCATAAAAGATTTATCAGTAATCCCCCCTAACCTTGTATCATATCCCGTACTCTTAGGAGTATTTTGAACATTGGCGTAATGTGAGGAAGTTGTAGTTTAAGTGATTGTGGCTTTGCCCTCAGTTTGTGGGTTAATAATCATATCAAATTCATTCCAAGCCTCATTCAATTTAGGATTAATAACAAATCATTCTCCTTGTGAAGTAGAGGAAACTATGATGACCTCTTGCTGGATCTAAGGAGGAAGCACTAACTGAGAGGAAGTTCCAGGCTGAAAAGTAGACATTGGAAAATTTTCAAGAGGTAACTATAGTAAATCTAGAGGGATAATGGCTATACTAGAAGTTCTATACTTAGTAAATTGAGTTTTGTCTTCTTCTGTCAACTGTTCCTCCACCTATCGTAGCATCGTTGCATAGGAGGGAGACTAAAAAAACATGTCATACAACTTATCTTATTCATGAATAAACCGTCTAATTCCTTGTGAAACAGTGAAATTTTTGACAACTGAGGTTGGATCATACTTCCTATTAGGAATAATGGGTAATTTGAGAGCTTGAATAGCTAGGATTTCCTTTTCAGCATGTTGGTATTTGGCCAATGAAAATATTCCAAATATCACAGGGAAGAGAGGTCATTCTTTCTTATTAGACTCCCTCATCACTTTGGTAATACTAGAGCCTATAATATGATAGGACACTTCTCTACTGACTAATTTATCCTAGATAAACAAAGGTAAAATATGGGGGTGAGAAAAACTACCCCAGACTGTAATATAAGTGAATAATTATTCTCCAAACCAATTTCCAACCTTTATAAGATAATACATAGCTTCTTGTGACATTCTAGGTGGGCAAGATTCAAAGATAACTTCATATATAAGAATCATTACCTTATGGAAAATTTGGTAGAAGTGATTGAACTATTTGGTTTACCATAAAATGTCATGATAAATGTGAATAGGCACTTCCATCCCATGGCGGGGAAGTCCATAGAAAAACACAGGGCATCCATAATATAAGAAGACATGTAGAAAAGAGTTAGCTTATCTTCAGAAATACTTCTAGCACGTCAAAAAGATAAAATATGGTTGGTTAAGCTATCAGAAAGAATAGTATCCCAATAAAGATGAAACCCTTGGAAGCTTCGTTGATTAAAGGTACCTAGGTGTCATGGAACTTCGACACGTTAGGTAACGCATATAATCGACACAAGGGGAAGTGAGAGAATCAAGTGAATACTTACCAGTTTCTTTAGCTTTATGCTTGTTTGGATCTTTTCTCCATTCTCTTATTGATATTGATGGGTGTCCATGTTCCTTTACGAAGGCGTCAACGCATTCCTTATTATATATATATATATATACACTGGGAATTTGGCAGGTAGTACATGCTCTGGAGATCCTTGCTGGTGAAAGAACCAATAACTATACCTTTTTTGGTTTGTATATGTCTCCCAAAAATATCCAAAATTTCCACCACCCATCAGACCATGTTTGTATAAGGCAATAACTGTGGTTTGGCCCCAGTTCCGTGAAGGAATGAGTTGGATACATCTCTTAGAGTTGATTATGATATAGGAGTTTAATCCTCCATCATTACTATTCTAGTGGTAAACCTTGGCTCTTCATCTCCGAAATATTGATAAATTTCTTCCCAAGAAAAATGCCCAAAATCTCTAGTACACACTGTATCACACAACAATTCTACTCCTGGAGTTTTCTCATCAACATCTTCAACAAATGGGCCGACATGTTGATGTGATGGAGTCTTCTTATTGCCTTTAGTCACTTTCTTCATTTCTTCTATGTATTGGGGATTCGAGCCTGCCTAGAGGAAACAGACACAAATATTAACAAATAAATCATTTTACGAAAGCTCAGAAATGTCGTAAATAAAATAAGCGTAAAAAACCCTTTTTAAAAACCAATTGAGAAAAAAAAAGTTTTGATTAATGCAAGACTTTTATTCTTTCGAGGCCCATTATTACTACATTAAATCATTTAAATGAAGAGATGGTAGATCACTTGAAGATTGCCACATCATACATTGGGACGAAAGTATCATAGAACAATTTCTAATGAACTTACAATATGTCATTGTTCCAAGGTGTCGAGTTCTAAGATGTAGGAGTTCCGAGATAAATGGGAGCCTCTCGAGAGCCATTCTCATAATTTCTCTTAAATAAAAGTTATGATAAACCCAAAGTCAGACCATTTTCTGATAGGTGCACTATATATCATAATCTCGGGAATGTTTATAATTGCCAAATAATAATCCCTTATAAGATTTCTGATAGTGAGATGTTCAGGCTAGAACAATAAATTGACACATGGATTTCAAAAGTGAAATATCGGGGAAGATAAATCTCATAGTGTTCTTTTAAAAATTCTCTGATTGAATAGTGTCAATATTTGATTAATATTTCAAACGATTTTCTATTAAACTTGTTTTAAGGGTATTTTACACTTTACTTTAATTGATTTAATTCCCTTTTTTATTGAACGTATTGAGAAAAATAAAAATCCAAAGGATCGCCATTATTATTATTACTTTAAAAAAATAAACATGGGGTTTTTTATTTACCACAATAGGTTCCTACGAGGTTAGCTCGACTTGTGTTCTTATCTCATCTATTTGAGCTAGCTAGGACACATTATTGAGAAGCTTCACTATCTTCTCTTCATCCTAGGTGTCCACATCCATGTTATTGGGAGTCTTCCTATTACTATTTATAGTGGGCCATTCTAGAGGGTGAGGCTAGTTAGAATCTATGAGCCAGAATCAAAGAGTCGTATACTTTTAGTGTGATCTAGCTTTGGAAGATCTATTATGCTTTGAGTTCTTTTTCATTATAGTGGAGATACTATGCAAAAATAAGAAGAGAAATATCGAATATGAAGGTATATTGATGTATTCTCGCTTATATGGTTAATGAATGTTCATGTTCCCTTCATTTATATCAACATTTACAATGATTTATTTTCATGAATTTCTTGATGTTTTGAGTTAACGGTCTTCTGAGGAAGGCAACTTGTCATCTTTATTTGTTTGTGCTTATGTGTAGGATTGGGATCGGTAGTGGAAGGAAAATTTCTCTAGATTGGAGCAAGAGGATTCTGCATCAGGCCCAAAACCCTTCACCGACCTGTGAGGAGGCAAGGTACTTGCTCAAACCCTTATAGCATTAAGAACTACATGGAGACTGCTTGCATGATCATTTGACTTGGGGATTTTTGTTGTCTTGGGTTAGACATTTCTTTTTGCTATCTGGTGATCCTACTAGGGCATAGGATTGCAGAGCAATTCCTCCTTGCATGTAAAATTTACTGTAACAAAACTAGTGCTTTTAATCAGAGCATTCATTTTCTTTACTCGCTTCACTTTAGAGTCTTTTTTATTTTTCTCCTATTCTGGTTTTTGGTTCTCTCCCGAATTTTTCTAAGAATTTATGACTATTTTTGGGGTTTATTTTTCTGAATATTTGTCTTTTGTGTTATCTTGTGCACAAGTTTTTTTGGAAAAAATCCAGTTTCCTCCCAACCACACACATTAAACTCTTTCAGTGCAGTTGTTTCTTTTCAACTGTTGTTTGCTTGTGTCAAGCATGCGGTTATAACCACATTGAGCATGACCCATTCGTGTGGTTGTGTTTTTAACCCTAAAATTGCAAAATTTCTTTCTGAAACCCTCTACCTCATATTTATGTGCTTTTATCCCTCTGTCTGGTGTCTGGTTATGTTCTAGATTTGGTCTTGTTTGACTTAGTTTATTGGATTTGATTGTCTACTTTTGGAATGTTTCTTGCTGCATTTTGGATTTTGATCTATCATTTTATCTCTAATATAATCAATTATCTATGAAATCTATTATTGTTGTTGCTATCATTTGCGTTGTCTTTTTGATCTAAATCCATTTAGTGTGGCTTGTTTTGGGTCCTTCATTTTCCATCCTTTTTCAAAGTTTTCTTTGAGGGTCTTTCGTGCATTGGTTGAAGCTATTGACTTCATTTTGGAATCTCATTTTTAGATTTGGGTTATTGGTTGAGTGACAGTATAATTCTTCCTTACATTTTAGATTTGCAACCTTTTGCCTTTTTTTTGGATTTCATCACTTTTACTTGAGTGATTTCTTTTTGTTTGTTTTCTTGTTTGTGAGTGGTGGTGTTTTCTCTTTGGTTGTGCAGTTGTTATCTAAAAAACTTTATTTGGGTGTGTTTTGTTTGTTTTTATCACTCCATTTTAATCTTATCTAGGACTTCCTACCACTAGGGTTCGATTTTGACCTTTGTAGAACATTAGATATTATTGAGACATTGTGCTACAACCCTATCTTGTTGACATTGCCTTCCGTTTGTCACTTTTGGATTTCTTGTTGATTTCTTTAGAGTGCTTGTTTGGATTTTGCTTCCTAGCTTTGACGTTTTTGAAGTGCTAGTGTTTTATCTTGGGGACTCTGTTGGCCTCTTTTCAGTTTTTCTTTTGGTTTGTTTTTGGGTCACAATTCATATACTTTTGGGATTTGCATTTGATAATAGATTTGGTAACTAGTAAGACGTGCATTTGGGTAGGAATTTGTGTGTTTCAAGTGAAAAGAGTATTACCCTACTCTATTTATTATTTTTTGAATTGAAAAGAAAAACTTTCATATAGAAGAATTATGGTTACTTGTTGGAAATAATACTAAGAGGGGGGGGTGAATCAGTACTTACAAATCAATAACTTTTTCATTTCCATAATCAAATTTATATACGCTACTTCAGTGAAGGGAACTCATGTGTGCATGCAACTGTTCTTAAGGTAACCAACGTATATCCAGTGAACTTATGATTCAGTTAATTCATCATATGTTGATCTTTAATCAGTGCATCAGTACTTTATTAAACATTAAACAGTAACCATGTGCAGTAATAACATAATAAACCATCACACATAAGAAACACACATGAACACCAAGATTTAAGGTGGAAACCCAATGTGGGTGAAAACCACCTGCTGTTGTCGTCTCTGTCTTCTTTTAATAATAAGAAAATATGTTTACAATCTTGTACTAGTGCAAACTCATACCAGTATGTAAGCACCCACTTACAGAAGGCTACAACCTTCTCTCATTCTCTAGCTTCTTTTGGAAGGGAGATACAACCCCCTAGTCTTGTACAACCCCCTAGTCTTGTATGTAGGCTCTAACCTACAAAAGGCTACAACCTTCACTCATTCTCTAGTTTCTACTAGAAGGGAGCTCCAACCCCCTGATCAAATCACCAGCCACTACTGGCAGGAAGCTTCGACTTCCTCACTGAAGGCTCCAATCCTCAGTATCCTCTAGGGACCACGCTTCATAATTTTCACACTGGATACACCTAGTACACAACAACACTATATGTAGGCCACATTTCATCAAATTTTCACACTGGACCCATTAGTAACATTGAAGCTCAAAGTCAATCACCACTGCAATACATCCACCAAATACATCTGCATCAACCAATAACTAAAACTCAATCATCAATCTCTGATATAACTGAAACCCAATCATCAATCTACGAATCAATCAAACACTGAAACCTCTGACATAAAACAATCACTGAATAGCTGAATCAAACAATCATTGAACCTCTGACACAATTGAATCAACCATTCATTAAAACTTAATCAAATTCAACCAATCAATTGGAACAGATAGATCACTGTAACCAATACACAGATCTGAACCCAGAACACTGCATCAACAACTAGAAATAATTGTAACCTCAAAAGGCATGTGTCAGAATGTATACGCTCCTTTAATGAAGCAAACCTGCATGTATACGCTACTTCCTTTAGCCCAACCTGTGTATACCTCTAAAGATACTAAATCATAAAACCTATGAACCACAAACTGTACCAATCAATGACATTCTGAATATCTATTGTCATATTACAGAGTTCTAAACAGATAGCAACAAGGATCACCCTTCTTTCTCAATCAAATAATCAATGAGACACAAACTCTTTATGCATTCAGTTTTATTTTTAGATCTAAGAAGACTTCATTATCGGACAACAGTAAAACAACAACACTAATTTGACAGATCAGTCATCCTTGATCATTAAGCTTTTATTTTGCATACGCTACTTGGAAGAGTCGAACCAATGTTTATGTGCATCTTCACCAAAGCGAACCAGCGTATAGATCTGCAAATACTTACTTATAACTTTGCTGCAATTCTTGACTTAAGACATACCTAGATCATCACATATAAAGGATAAAGCATGTGTTAGCAATCAGATCTAGCCCATCCATTATCAGATCACATAATGATAAGTCATTATTATCCTGATCCAACACTCAGGTGCATATTTTGTCTAGATCAAGCAAGGCATCAGAAACCCATATGTATATTTTATTTTGTTCTAACACTTCATAAGATATTAATTACTTGTACGCTTATCCCTTTGATCTTCTCCTCCTTATATAGTTTTAGGCCTTTCTCAATACCTTGGACCAAAACCACTTAGGACCAATATCTCTGACCAAATACCTTAGACCAATACCTCGAACCAAATACATTGGACCAATACCTTGGACCAAATACCTCGGACCAATACCTTGGACTAAATACCTTGGACTAATACCTTGAACCCAAAATACCTTGGACAAAATACCTCAAGCCAAAACCTTGGTTTTCCAGCATGTACGCTCTTTTCCTCCTGTGGGAGTGCGTGTATAAGTATACATTGTTTGTTCTGTGGACCAGCGTGTATACACTATTTTGACTAAGTGGAACTGCGTATACTTCTTAAACTACTTTTCATCAGCCTTTTCCTTTACCTTCTTTATTCTGATAAATAGACCTTAGTTCCATCTTCTTGTTCTTCTGTACCAATGCCCTGTGCCCTCTGCATAGACCTGTTACACTGTAATTTGCCATATTACTTATAAAATGATTCCTTTGAACTGCCTTGCATTTTGTCACATCTATAAACACAATTGCCATGCATTCTACCAAATCTGATATCTCTCTTATAGATTTATCTAGTTACGTAGATTCATTTAGTTACCATATACAAGTGAGTTGTTCTGCTATATGTGGGTTTCCATCATGTACAACACATGCATCATAATGCCAACATTACTAACAAGAGTCTATCACATCATCAAAGCTTCACACCACATCCCAATTGTGTAACTAACAACCATTTAAAATCAATGCAATAATAAAAGAAATTAGACTTGTATTTTCTTTTTATGGTAGTACACCAAAATTTTCTTAGGCTAGGGTCTTGGAGATATGTGTGTGAGTAAACTAATCCAAGACTACAAACCAAACTTGTGAGCCTGAGTTAAGGAGTGAAAAATCCTCCATCATCCCACGGAAAAACTAGATCATTTTAGAACTGAATTTAGAGGAAGTTAGGCTAGGTCATAGTGTGAGCAGTTCTCCTCGAAGCCACCCACATCATGGCAGGGAATTCCGTGTTGTGGCTAACTACCAATAAGCTCAATATTTGTGTGCCCCCTTGGGATGAAGGTACCTTAGTGACCATTTCTAGGAAAAACTACCATATATGTGGTGGTTGTGGGAGGAAATCATCCCTCTTATTTACCTTCTTTTAGACATCTCTTCATGCAAGTTAAAATTCCACAAGTAATAAGTCTTTTAGAAGGCCATCTGAAACATAGTACTAGGATTGGTTTACGAGTGTGTCTACCTCTTAGGACTTTTCTAGTGCATGATGTTTGGTCCAATTCTAGTAGTTTGGCCTTATGGTTATTTGTACTAACTTAAATTGGTTAATTTACATTTATACACCTTGGTTGAACTTAGTCACTTTCAGTCATGTTGTATTCATGGATTTCCTCCTAGATGAGGTGGACTAGTCACTCTTGCTCGGTGATTCCATCTCAATGCTCAAGACTTAGACCAACCCATAGTTTTGGAATCTATACCTAATCCTCTTGGTGTTAATTTGGTAGATCACTGAAAATTCAACCATGAGACTAGATTCCTCTTTTTGAGAGGACCAATTTTGACTATTGAAGCACCAAATTTGGACAAGGGAAAGTGTACTTATCAAGAAAATCCCAATGCACATTTGGACAGGTCACCCATAACAAGATATTGGTCACCCTTAGAATCCTATAAATACAAGTGACCTCAAGATCATTTGGATATAAACAAGCATCATCTTATTCTCTTCTTCATTGATTGGTTCGCACAGGTCTGAGGATGGGTCGAGGAAATTCATTCATAAAGGTCCAAAAATACAGGGTCTGAAGCTCGCACATGTTCTAGGGTTTTCAGTCACAACTGCAGGCTTGTGAAAAGTAATTTTCGGCTATAACCACAATATTGCATGCAAAAGGGTGTGGTTGGAAGCTCTCAACCACACACATCCTTCTTCCTCCATGTGGTTGAGCTCCAGGGTTGGATTTTGACATTTGCTGCAGTTGACCATAGTTGACCGAAGGTAGGACAAGTTGAATTTGATCTGGGTTGATGCTAGAACATACTTTTGAATGTTGTTGGGTTGATTTTTCTAGATGATTTTGTATTGGGATCATTGTACTCTCTGCTGAACATTTTATTTAAAACTAATAGAGGAGGTATTTTCAAAGGGTTTTCCCCCTTATGGGGTTTTTCCTTTGTCTTTAACCAAATCTGGTGTCTCTTATTTATGTGTTGATTGTCTCCTTTATCATTACATTTATTGTTCTATCTTAAATTACTATTTATGGTTAAAAATATTAATTGTTATTGAAATATTGGTAGTACAAGATTTGAATCAGGCGAAAGTAATTGAAACAACATAGAAAAAATTAAATTTTAACATGGTATCAGAGCTAAGGTGAAGGACAAACCCAAAAATGAGACAAGCATTGAAGAAATCATATTTGGAAATTTGAAGGAGCCTATCTAATCAAATCAAGATGTCTTCCTCTTTCTTCAAGGAGCATGAGAACTTGGGTGAGTCATCTAAATTTGCTACATGGAAAATCAGGTTGGAGATCATAGCTAATAACAATGATGTTTTGGAATACATTCAAGGAAAAGTACCTGAGCCTCTAGAGAATATTTCCATTTCTACCAAGAACAAGCACAAGAAATGTGAGTTAAAGGAAAAGAAAATTATAGCTGATGTCTTACAATATAATTTACTTGCATATGTTGGAAATTTGAGGAAGTCTAAGGACATGTATGATAAAATAGCTGGTATGTATGAAGTCAACAATTTTTATGAAATCCTCTCTTTTAAATATCAACTCAGATATATGAAGATGAACAAAGGATAGCCTTTGCAATCCCACATTATGAGGATATATCGTCTTAGATTCAATTGCAAAGAGTTGGAGAAACCGACCTTGATAGGGAATTGGTGATTGTTACTCTTACAGGTCTCCCTCCCATTTGGGAAACCTTCATTACCACTATAAGCAATAACAAAAAATTTCGTCATTTGATGAGATTGTTAGAAATCTCACTCAAGAAGAATCAAGGATGGTTTCTATAGGCAAGGTACAAAAGCATGAAGAACGAGAGCCCGTTGCATTCATCACTCACAACAACAACAACAACAAGAAGAAAGGATAAGGAGGTCCATCAAATTCAATAAATCACCCTCCTTGAAATTCAAATCAAATTTTTGGAAGATTCAAGGAATCGTTTCATATTTAATGCTTCAACTGTAATAAGAGAGGCCACTATGCTCGATATTTCCCCAAGAAGAACAATGTTCCATGCTACAATACTAGAAGGAACAACAACAAGTTTGATGATCAAAGAAGAAGAGATGACCAAAGGAATGATCACAATGGAAGAGATGAAAGAAGAATAGACGATCCAAGTGATCATGAAGAATATCATCATCCTCAAAAGAAGTCAAGATATTCTATGTATGAAAGTAATGTTGGAAATCAATCTGAATATATTCTTATTTTTTCCCTTACTAGTTCCTCTCCTCCAAATTTGTGAGATAGTTTGTTGGTTGATAGTGGGGCCACTCATCATTTCTCTGGGTATAAGGAAGTTCTCTCTAATTTGGTAGAGTGGGAGTCATATTTGAAAATTGTTCTTGGAGATAACTCCACTCATCCCATTAAAGGCTTTGGCTCCGTCAAATTTCATTTGGATTTTAGGGAATCTGTTTTTCTCTATGATGTAATGTATATGCCAGGATTGAAGAATAAATTGGTATCAATATCTTCTTTGGAAGACAAAGGGGCGAGGGTTTCATTCATTAAGGGAAAGGTTCTTACTTGGCCTATCAGATCGCCTATGAGAGATGCATTCACATTGGGATCAAGATTTGAAGGAATCTACAGAGTTACTAGAAGACCTATTCTAGCATTGGTCCATGATACTAATCATTTAAGTGAGTTATGGCATCGAAGATTGGCCCATTTACATATGATGCTCTTCCAAAATTGAAGAAATTGGTCTTTGGTATTCCTGATGTTCAAGTCCATATGATGGAGTATTTCCAGGTTGTGTCAGTGGAAAGAAGATAAGGGGACCATTCCCATTGAGTGAAAATAAGACAAATGACATCCTCCATCTCATTCATTCTGATATATGTGGTCTGATTCCCGTTCATTCTACTGGTGGTCATCTCTACTAGATCACCTTCATTGATTACTTCTCAAGAAAGACATGGATATATTATTTTAAGCACAAGTATGAAGCCCTCGAGATGTTCAAAGAGTTCAAATACTTGGTTGAAAATCAAACATGGAATAAAATCAAGATATTTAGGTCTACAATGGTGGAAAGTACATTTTGAATGAGTTCATTGATTATTGGAAGAAGGAAGACATAAAAAAAATGATTTTTCCCTATAATCTCGAAAAAAATGGAGTAGCTAAAAGGAAGAACATGTGTATTGTAGAAGCCGCTCATGCTATGCTCCATGATCAAAAGTTTCTAAAGTTCCTTTGGGGATAAGCAAAAAATGTTCTCATGTATGTTCAAAACAAGGTGCCTCATCAAGCATTGAAACAAGACCCCCAAAGAAGTATTCATAGGTGTCAAGCCCAATGTTAGCCATCTTCTTATCTTTGGTTGCCCGATATAGTTTCATGTTTTGGAGGAAAAAATAAACAAATTGGAAGCCATGTGAAGAAAATGTACATTTGTTGCATATTGTGAAAATTCTAAGGCATTTAGAATATATATTCCTAGTCAAAGGAAATTTGAAATTAGCAGGGATGTAACGTTCAATGAAGATGCTTCCCTTGGGAAAGCAAGGGACCTTCCTCTGCCTTCTCCTCTTGAGAATAAGAATGATGATATGGATATTTTAGATGGTCCTTCTATGCCTAAATCTAAGATAGACATTGTTGATGATCCCATGGAGCCCATGGATCCCTTAGATCATCCTCCATGTGATCCTCCTACTAGGAGGAGGCCACTTTGGCTCCATGAAACATTACAGGATGATGAGATACACATTCTTGTTCGAAGATCATTTAGAGAAAGCAAGAAGACATGCATGTACCAGGGATATGTGGCAACCATGAGCACTATGATTCAAGCTGAACCTACCACCTTTGAAGAAGTTGGGAAAGAACAAGTTTGGAAGGATACTATGGCTGAAGAATATGAATCAATTATAAAGAATGATGTATGGGATGTTGTGCTGAGATTGAAAGGGAAATCTATGGTGATATCAAAGTGGTTATTCAATATAAAACATGGAGTTAATGGTATCATTGAGAAATATAAAGAAAATTCGGTGGCCTGAGGTTTCTCCCAGAAAGAGGGAGAAGATTATGATGATATATTTTTACCTGTGGCTCAATATACAACCATTCGTTCGATAGTTTCTCTTGCTGAAATACAAGGATGGACCCTTCATCATATGGACATGAAGACAACATTCCTCCATGGCATATTATAAGAAGAAGTGTAGGTTGAGCAGCCACGGGGATTTGAAGTAGAGGATCGAAAGACACATGTTTTTAGGTTGAAGAAGGAATTGTATGGTTTTAAGCAAGCCCCCATATCAGCATGGTATGCATACATAAACAACTATTTGGTGAAGTTGGGATTCACAAGAAGTAATTCTGATCCCAACCTCTACTGCAAAGTAGTCTAGGGTATGAAGTTGATTTTGGTTTTATATGTTGAAAATCTATTCTTGACAGGTAGTGAGCCCCTGATGATCAAGTGTAAGAGGGAGTTAGCCTCTAAATTTGAGATGAAATACCTTGGAATCATGCATTATTTTCTAGGCCTTGAGGTGTGACAAAGGCCTAGTTATATTTTCCTTTCACAAGGAAAATTTGTCATGAAGATGTTGGTGAGATTTGGAATGAAAAAATGCAAGTCATTTCCCACACCGATGTAAATTAATTTCAAGAAGTTATGTGGAGAAGTTGTTTGAACTGACTTAGAAAATCCATCTGAGTATACAGTTAATTGGGGCTCTGATTTTCGTAGTAAACACCCATCCGAACATATGCTATGTAGTGAACACACTGAGCCAATTCATAACCGAGCCTCTTCATGCACATTGGATTGCTGCCAAATGTATTTTGAGATATTTGCTTGGGGCGATCACCCTTGGTTTGAGATATTCTACCAGAGATGTTCAACTTCATGGATATATCAATGTTGTCTAGAAAAGAAACATTGTCAACAGTAAGATTACATCTAGATGTTGTTTTAGCCTTGGATCTGCCATGATATCTGAGATGAGCAGGAAGTAGATGTTTGTAACACTGGGTACCACCAGGCAGAGTACATTACTGCTAGCATGGCTAGCTACGAATCAATTTTCTTTTGGAGAGTAATTTTTACAGGTCCCAAAAACTATAATGATATATTATGATAAAAAAAGTTGGATCAATTTGGCAGAGAATTCTATATTTCATGACAATTTCAAGCACATATAGATTTAATATCATTACATTCAATACGTGGTGTAGAGAGGAGCAATTAGACTCCATCACATATCGACATATGAGCAGATTGCAGATATTCTCACCAAGTATTTATCGAAATGGAAGTTATTGGTCTTCAAAGAATAACTTGAACTGACAAATGTGACCCCTCTTGATAAGGGGCATCATTGATTGAGAACACTAATCCAAATCTTCCCCCTTTTCTGAACTCCCATGATATTGAATTGAGATGGAGGGCTCCTAGGGTTGAGGGATCTCTAGACAATAGGGTATCACCCATATCTATCACCCACAGGGTGTCTAGTCAATTTAACGTCTTAAATTGCTCTACATAAATTATCAATCCAGGTATCGTAAACTGTTGAAGTGTGGTGCACCATATGTGCTTAGTTAACCTTTTTCTTACTTCATTGTTTTATAGTTTATGTTGTTTTTGGGGTTTTGTTCTTTTTGGTTTCCTAAAGTGTTTAACGCAAATGGAAATCCTATTATAAGGTCTTAAGAATAATTTTAAAGGTCAAGTATGGATGTAGATTTCAAGACAAGGTTTATGTCCCTTATGGTAACTTCCAAAACTTAACACTTCAAAAGATCTCAAAACATGCTATTAATACTTGAACAAGAATGTAAATATGCAGCTACTTAAATCAAACAAAAGATGAAATAATGATCATGAAATCATTGTCTCTGCTACCCATCTAATTACAAAAATAAAATCTAAACTATTGCACTCAAACAAACCAAAAATTGCAGACTAACGAAAGCAAGATCAATTTACTTCACTTATAATCCGATAGCTCAACAAGTAGCTTTTCCGGGTTAAGCCATGGCTCCGGAGATAACGTCAATAAGATGAAGAATTGATATCTAAATTACCTACTTGCAAATGAAAGTAAAATCAAGTCACTTCACATATAATCCGATAGCTCACCAAGTAGCTTTTCGAGGTTAAGCCATGGCTCTGGAGATAATGTCAATAACATGAAGAACCTGATATCTAAATTACCTACTTGCAAATGAAATTAAAATCAAGTCACTTCACTTATAATCCGATAGCTCACCAAGTAGCTTTTCGAGGTTAAGCCATGGCTCTGGAGATAACGTTAATAACATGAAGAACCTGATATCTAATTGTGGATATGAAAGTAAAATCAAATCACTTCACTCATAATCCGATAGCTCGCCAAGTAGCTTTTCGGGGTTAAGCCATGGCTCTGGAGATAACGTCAAATGACATGAAGAATTTGATATCTAATCTAACTAACAACAACAAATAAATAAGACTGAAATCAAAGCATAACTGAAATTGAAAAGCTTAAGAAAAATTTCAGCAGAGAGGCAAATCTCATGTCACTATTTGATGCAAAAACATGTAAAGAAAAACTAATCTACAATCAACCGGTTGAACACACTTGCATGAATTAAAATTTCATGAATGGAAAATCTAAACTATCAAACTTGAAAGTAATAAAATGATATACATGAATGAAATCAAAGCAAAATTACAAAATAAAATCTACTCTACCTTACATTCTAATGTGCTCCATGAAATCTACTTCACATCTCCTTCCATGTTGAGAACATCAAAGCTTTATTCAAATTCTTCAAAATTACAAAGTACAACAAAGTTCTCCAAAGCTTTCCAAAGCCATCAAGGAAGAACTACAAAGCCAAGCTAAGCTAAGACTAATAAGCTAACAAGCTCTAAATTAACAAATGAAGGAGAGAGATCTCCTATTTATACAAAAAGATGAGAAGCCATCTCATTAATGAGTGTCCATGAATCTCTCCCTCTACCTCTAGAGTCCTAATCAAAATAGGAACTGATAAGACACATGTCTTCTTAGAGTTTCAATACAATTAGGAGATGTGACACATATCCTCATGGTCCCATGATTCTTTCCACTCAAATTCGAATTTGGCCTTAGAGTGCCACATAAGGGTCTTCTAGAAGTCTCCTTTTAACCTACACATGTCAACAATCTCAACCCACTTGTTAGGTATAAGCATATGCACATTATTTCTTAATTTTTAACCACAAATTAACTTAAAAAGGCTAAGAATTAATAAAGTTTGGAAAAACATAAATGTGGCCCAATGATAATGAAAGTGGGATGAATGTAGTGACATAGTAGTGAAATGGAGGTGATATAATGGACATAATAGTGAAAGTGTAATGGAAATGAATGACATTTTCAAGACCCAACACAGGGTGTGTCTGATCCTTGTCTATTTTGACAAGTTAGGTATCTCCCCCTATCAAGGTATAGCAAAGTATACCCCAGTTGGCATCATACCCACAAGTCGGCCTTGTTGGTATTATCCCTCCCCATCTGGCCAATAGATTGAGGAGGCTTGGGGGTGTGGGATCCTTACCTTTGGTAAGTCAGGTATCTCACCCAAGATTTTCTTATGATGAAAGTGTTTTACCACATGAATCTTGAAGGTCATTGATGGGAAGATCAACAGGAAATAGTATGGATGTGATCCTTACCTCTTAAATAACAAGTTGTATCTCACCCATTGATTACATCATTGGGATGGTTGTAATCCTTGCTAGGTATGTTGTATCTCGTCTATTTCTTTATGAGATGAGATGAGGTGAGAGTGTCCAATAGGACCTTCATCATTGTTTGAGAGGGTGGTGTTTTTATCTCCCCAATGATTCTTATTCTTTAGATTTGATAATGTTTAACCAGATAGCATTGAGCATAGATGGGACATGATATGAGAACAGGATACATGATGCATTTGGAAGTTCTCCCTAGTTGAGAGGGAGTGTTAATTTTATAGCTCAGTAACAAATTACAACCATGGGACTAGATTCCTCTTTTCTAGAGGACTAATTTTGACTATTTAAGTGCCCAATTTGGACAAGGGAAAGTGTACTTATGAAGAAAAGTCCACATATGCAAGGTAAGCCCTAACAGGAAATTGGCCACCTTTGGAAGCCTATAAACACAAGTTACCTCAAGCTCATTTGTTTATCACCAAGCATCATCTTATTCTCTTATTCATTTATTTGTTTACATAGTTATTAGGTTGGGTCGAGGAAAGTGGTTCGTACACGTCCAAAAATATAGGGTCTGAAGCTCACAAGTGTTCTAGAGTTTTGGGTCACAACTGCAGGCTCATCAAAACCAAATTTTGGTTGTAACCATAGGCTTTCAAGCACAAGGGTTCAGTTGGAATTTCTCAGCCATAAAAATCTTTCTTCCTTTGTGTAATTGAGCTTTAGGGTTGGATTTGACATTTGACCACAGTTGAATGAAGGTAGGACAAGTTGACTTTGATTTGGGTTGATGTTAGAACATATTTTTGAATGTTGTTGGGTTGATTTTGTTGGATGATTTTTCATTGGACTCATTGTACTCTCTGCTAAACATTTTATGACAATCTAATAGAAGAAAAATTTTCAAAAGGTTTCCCCCTTATGGGGTTTTTCCTTGGTATTTGACCAAATATGGTGTCTCTTATTGATGTATTGATTGTCTCATTTTTCATTTCATTTATTATACTATCCTTAATTACTATTGATGGTTGGAAATATTAATTGTTATTGAAATATTTCTAATACAATATTTGAATTGGGCTAAAGTAATTGAAACAACATAAAACAATCTAAAATTTAACACCTAGTAGTGATCTTGTTTCCATTGAAACATTGGTAGATGACTCAGCTTCTCCTGCTAATCCTCCTTTGACGATCCTTTGGAATCAAATTTGTTTCTTTTGAACCCAAACAGTTTAACACCTACTTACACATATGCACCTTTATTTGTATCTCCTATGGTGGATAGTAACTCTTATTTTCCTTCCGCATTAGCAGATTTAGCTGCCATGTCATCATTTCCACCTTTGAGTGTAGTTGGACCTAATCCTCCATCAACATCTCTCACCTCTTCTTGGTGCATACCACCTGTTTCTTCCATGGCTCTCACAAATTTCCCTATTGTTTCCATGTCTAGCACTGTGTCTACACCGACTATGGTTGTTAATCCTAGTCAACTGGTAGGATACAAAATATTTTCTCTTAGTTTTTCCCAACCTATAATTCCTATTCCTTAGGTGGGCATGGTAACTTCCATAAATATATGGGGGGATCATCTATTTATCCTATCCAGCCTAGGGGAAATATTTCTTCAAACATTTCACAAACCTAGTACAATTGATTCTTCGGAGAGACATCCAGTACCTTTCTTAGAGTGGCTAGTCTACTTGGGGGTAACCCTGCCACTAGCACCATCAATTCCATGATTTACCCTCCTTATGTTGGTGCTATTGCACAAGATAGTCTGTCTTTTCCCACCAGGTACAACCCCATGAGAAGTCATGCTCTCAGGGGTTCTACGCTCTCTAGGGGAATTTACCCTAGGGGGAAAATGCCTTTCACCAGTCATGCTAGCCCACATACTCTATTTGTCGGGATGAACCCATACCAGAATCAACAACCCTTATTCTATAATCCTTATATGAGGGGACCTCACAATTGGTCCAATAGTTCTCTTGCCTATGACCTGTTTAGTCAACTGCATAATCCATTCTCATCTTCTCTTGATTTACTAGGTTTAGCAAAGCTGACTAATGACCCCATCTGACATGATCCTTGGCAGACACCTATTCCCACAAAGACAATGTATGATATTCCAATGTTTGAAGGAAAACCCAGAGAGAATCCATCCACCCATATTACCACTTACCATTTGTGGTTTTCATCAAATTATTTAGTGGATGATTCCATCAATTGTGCCATTTCCAACATACATTAACTGGATATGCTACCAAATGATACATTAAATTGGATACTGCATCTTACAATGATTTTTCATCCCTGTCACAAATGTTCTTAAACCACTTCCAACATCAATTTTGACCTTTTGTCTAATTTTAAACAAGACAATGCTACCTTGATTTTTAATCATATCCATGAGTGGAAACATCACAAGAGGTTGGTTAGAACCATGATTTCTGATGATATATTACACAAATGGTTCATCTTATCATTAAGACCCCAAATTTCCAAAGATGTGTCGATGTTTAGAATTGTTACTGAGGAACAAATTATCTTAGTTTCCCAACAACTGGACTTGATTTATTCCTACTCAGGTATATTTTATGAAGTACTCCCAAATGTTCCACGACCTCCCATTGACCCACCTAAAATTGTTCCTATCCCACATGTTGATTGATAGGTCCCTATAATACTAGTGATTACCCCATTACTATTGTAGTTGTATCCCTTATTAACATTTTTGTGCCCCTATTGCCCCCATATTTTTATTACTGTGTCCCATAGAATCCCTCTATTGTTATTTTTGTGTCTTTATATTATTATTGTTAAGTCGGTTGCGTTATATTGTGACTCCTTAGACTCCTATATATAGAAAGGACGTTTTGTCATTTGAATCATCCAAGAATTATTCATTTATGTAATGTAAAGGATGTTTCCCCCTCGAAGAGACTGAATTCTAAGGCATGGATTTATCTTTTGTATCTTTTCTTGAGCTGGTTTCATAACATTTGGCATCAGAGCTTTGGATTCTAGGGTTTCGCTGCTCCCAACAAGTTATCGTGGAATTTTTGCTATAACTTTTTTTCTACGATGTTTCAGAAGCTAAACAAAAAACCCATTTGAGAAGACAATGCAATAAATCTCGGGTCCGAATTTCAGAACTTTTTGCGCTACTTTTGCAGAGATATGATCTGAGGAAGTTGGTCTTCTTGCAGACTCCTGAATTACATTCCAAACAGGTGACCTGGGGAAAATCGTCATAACTTTTTTTTTGAGCATCGGATTGAAATTTCATAAGAAGTTACAGAAAGAGGACGGACTATAGTTTCTTGTATATATTTTTTCAGAGCCAAAGGTTGAAACAGTGACTCGTGGCACGTCGTACAAGTTTTCTCTACTAAAATACTCTATAAGCAGGTCACTGTGGGAGATTTTGCATACCTCTTCCTTGGAGATTCCAATTTGGATCATACTGGTGGCATTGGAAAGAGGACACAGAAGGCTACTACAGGTCATAATTTCAGAACTGGATGATCCGAAATTACAGAGATACATCAGATTCAATATCAGGCTTCTACAAAGTGAAAAAAGGTGTGTAGTTTTTTTAAATTTTTGCGTAAGCTTGGTTTGAAGAAATTCAAAGGGCATAGTAAAGCATTATTATCGGTAACTGATGCCCTGAGGAAAGAAAACACAAACACCTAGTAAGGAACCTAAAAGCTCTAGCATGACTGATGAAGAAGAGGAAGAAATGCTACATGATATATCAAAATTACAAGAACAAGTGCAACAAATGTCACGCTCACAAAAGCTAATAGAAGCTAAGATAAATGGCGTGGAATCTAAGATAAATGGCATGGAATCTAAGATAAAGGGCATGGAAGATAAGATGGATGATTCGAAGACAGATTTGAAGAGAGACATGGCAGATTTGAAAACAGACATGGCAGATTTGACAAATTTTCTACAAGAAATACTTACTAATGGTGATAAGGTTGTAAAGGAAACTCATGATGCGAACAAAAGTAATGTTAATCATGATTCCATAGACTCTAATTTTGGATCGAAGACCCACCATATTCCAAAAATCGATATGAGGAAGTTTGATGGCAAGGATCCTGCAACATGGATATTACAGATGGAGCAATTTTTTGATCTCAATAATGTGCAAAACACACAAAATGTACGTATTGCAACTTTATATTTGGAACCAAATCAATTTGTATGGTATCAATGGCTTTGCTCTCATAAAAAAATTATCACTTGGGCAATTTTTACGGAAGAATTGACAACACATTATGAGGATACAAAAAGCAACACTTTCTTTAGCCAATTGATAAGTCTCAAACAAAAGGGTTCAATAATGGAGCACATTGAGGAGTTCCAAAAATTGAACATAAGGGTAAAAAATATTCCATAGGAGCATAGGATTGATGTGTTCATAGGGACTTTAAAGGAAAATATCCAACATGATGTTTGCCTTTGGGAACCTGATTCATTAGAGAAGGCATTTAGGTTAGCAAGAAAAATGGAAAGCAAAATTATGGCAACCAGGAAGCATACCAGTCACAACTATAAAGATGGAAGTGTTGTTACCCCTAGCCTTCCACAACCTATAAGGTTGACACCACAAAAATTGGAAGAAAAAAGAGCAAAAGAGCTTTGTTACAGTTGTGATAGCAAATACACTAAAGGTCATAAGTGTGCTGAGAAGAAATTATTCTACATAGATTGTGAAGAGGAACAAGAAAAGGAGCAAGAAAGGTCAAAGAAAGAGGATATACTCTAAGAAAAAAGCCTAGATAAAGAAGAAATGAATCCGACCATATCTTGTAATGCATTGGCTGGAATTACCACTCCTCAAACCATCAAGATAGAAGGACAAATCAAGAAGAAAAAGGTAATAGTGTTGATTGATTCAGAAAGTACCCACAATTTTATTCATTGTAAGGTAGCAAAAGAATTGAATTGCTTCCTATATCTAGCACCAGAGTGTCAAGTGATGATTTCAAATTGAGGAACGATAAATTGCTCTGGAAAGTGCCATAATATCAAGCTATCCATGGGAGAATATGTATTGACAAGCCCAATGCTTTCCATTCCAATGGGGGGTGCGATGTTGTACTAGGAGTCCAATGGCTACAATCCTTGGGTACAATAGCTTTTAATTTTCAAGAACTCTTCATGAAATTTTTTGCGAAAGGAAAGGAAGTTGAATTAAGGGGTATTATAGGGAAACTGGGAAAGATAATCAGCTCTAACGGTATGACAAAGCTTCTAAAAAAGGAACAAGGAGGTGTAATTGCACAATTATGTTCGCTAGATGTTTCCACATCGGAATCATCTATTTCTCCAGATCTCCAAAATGTCTTGGAAAATCATTCCAAGGTATTTGAGACTCCCAAATTTCTCCCACCTATTCGTGATCATGATCATGCTATTCATCTGATTCTAGGAAGTGTTCCTCCAAACATCAGGCCGTACAGATATCCCTATGCCCAAAAGAGTGAAATTGAACGTATGGTTGCAGAAATGCTAGAGGCTGGTATAATTCAACCTAGTCAAAGTTCTTTCTCTGCTCTAGTAGTATTGGTGCACAAGAAGGATGGATCATGGCGCATGTGTCCGGATTATAGGGAGCTCAACAAGCTCACTATTAAAGATAAGTTTCCCATTCCTGTCATTGATGAATTATTGGATGAATTGCATGGATCAATTTACTTCACCAAGTTGGACCTTTTTTTAGGATATCATCAAATCAGAATGAAGATCGAAGACATTCCAAAAACAACATTTAGAACTCATGAGGGTCATTATGATTTTTTGGTCATGCCTTTTGGCCTTACCAATGCACTTTCTACATTTCAAGGTTTGATGAATTCCATTTTCAAACCCTTCCTTAGAAAATTTGTGTTAGTATTTTTTGATGATATACCAATCTACAACAAGTCTTGGAAGGATCATGTTGAACATGTTGATAGGGTGCTACAACTGTTGGAGGAGAAACAATTATATGCAAAAAGATCCAAATGTTTCTTTGGAGTACAAGAGGTGGAATATCTAGGTCATATTGTATCTCATGAAGGAGTGAAGGTAGACCCTAGCAAAATTAAAGCCATTAAGGAATGGAAAATCCCCACATCCATAAAGCATCTGCGAGGATTTCTCGGGTTGACAGGGTATTATCGCAAGTTTGTTAAGAATTATGGGAGAATAGTAGCACCTCTAACAACATTATTGAAGAAAGATGCATTTTCATGGACTCCAGAAGCAACAAAGGCCTTCAAACATCTTAAAGACGCAATGTGCCAAGCACGGGTCT
This sequence comes from Pinus tabuliformis, assembly GCA_031772625.1. Classification (NCBI taxonomy): domain Eukaryota; kingdom Viridiplantae; phylum Streptophyta; class Pinopsida; order Pinales; family Pinaceae; genus Pinus; species Pinus tabuliformis. Next base: position 423,530,197 of record CM062820.1, on the reverse strand, counting down.
TAGCTACACCAGATTTCACAAAAACCTTTATTGTGGAATGTGATGCTTCAGGAAATGGAATTGGTGCTATTTTAATGCAAGATGAAAGACCCATTGCTTTTGAAAGTCATCCAATCAAGGGAAAGTTTTTACACAAAGCTATTTATGAGAAGTAAAAGTTGGCAATACTACATGCACTTAAGAAATGGCGACCCTACCTAATGGGAAGACACTTCAAGGTAAAAACAGATCATGATAGCCTTAAATACTTTTTAGAACAAATATTATCTTCTGAAGAGCAACAAAAGTGGGTCACAAAGATGTTGGGTTATGACTTTGAAATCATCTACAAAAAAGGGAAGCAAAATGTGGTGGCAGATGCACTCTCAAGAAAGGATGAGGATGTGGAAGCGTTGTTGTGCGCCATTTCTATTATCCAACTAGATTGGATAAATGAAGAAAGGGAGGAGTGGAAGAATGATGAAGAAGTGTGGGCACTTATTCGAAAGTTACAACAAGATTCCAGTACATCTGATACATTTAGCTGGAAAAATGATTCGTTATGGTACAAAGATTGCTTATACCTCTGTAATAATTCGCAACTCAAACAAAAGATTCTTATGGAATTGCACACTTCTCCCTTAGGAGGGTATTTAGGATTTTTAAAAACTTACCACAAGGTTAAGAAGGAATTTTTTTGGGATGGCCTTAAATCAGATATTCAAAAGTTTGTGGCAGAATGTTTGGTTTGCCAACAAAATAAAGTTGAAACAGTTAAGACCCCGGGTCTATTACAAGCTTTATCCATTCCAAGCCAACGTTGGGAGGAGGTTTCAATGGATTTTATCACAGGTTTACCCAAGTCTGAGGGAAAGAGTGTCATCATGGTGGTAGTTGACAGACTTACCAAGTATGCACACTTTTGTGCATTATCACATCCATTGAAAGCCAGTACAATTTCTATTGCATTTATGGAAACAATTCAAAAGCTACATGGAAACCCAAAGATTATTGTAAGTGACAGAGATCCCATTTTCATTGGAAAATTTTGGACAAAATTATTTTCTTGTCTTGGTACTCAGTTAGCTCATAGCTCATCTTATCATCCTCAATCTGATGGGCAAACTGAGATAGTAAACAAATGTTTGGAAGGATATCTTCATTGCTTTGTATCTGATAAATAGACTGTTAAAATTGGCAACTAGGGAAAAACTTCATGTGGGTCATCTTATTCATGGCTGATAATATTTTTATTAGATTCCTCTCGTCGAGAGGTGTAGGATTGATATAAATATCATCCAATTCCGATAAGTATTCATGGAGATATGAATTTATTTTGATTATGGAATTATTATCAAGCCGACCTACAACTCATGTAGGCTCAGAAGCCTAACAGTCGCATCTATTCACCCACCAACATTGTGTATAAATATAAGAGGAATTTTCCTCATTTAGACTCACTCATCTCATCACATCTCTCTCTCTACTGCGCAGATATGAGTCTCTTCTCTACTGCGCTGAAATGGGTCTCTCTCTCTCTCACATGTGAAGCCGGAAGCTGTTGAATTTGAAGCTGCAACTGCAGAAGTAAAGATTGACTTACGTGGCCTAGAATATCTCCTCTTTGGAACTGCGTTGTAGGTTCATCTGAACCTCATTTGAAAGCCGCAACTTTTGGTGGTGGAATGAAGTCAATCCGACGAACGGTTTGCAAGATATCGACTGCCCTAGTTTGAAGTCGGAAACTGCTGAAACTGAAGCTGCAACTGTAGAAGTAAAGATTGACTTGCGTAGCCTAGAAGATCTCCTCTTTGGAACTGCGCTATAGGTTCATCTAAACCTCCTTTGAAATCCGCAACTTTTGGTGGTGGAATGAAGTCAATCCGACGAATGGTTTGCAAGATATCGACTGCCCTAGTTTGAAGCCAGAAACTGCTGAAACTGAAGCTGCAACTGCAGAAGTAAAGATTGACTTGCGTGGCCTAGAAGATCTCCTCATCTGAACTACGCTGTAGGTTCATCTGAACCTCCTCTGGAAGCCGAAAATTTTGGTGGTGGAATGAAGTCAATCCGACGGTCGGTTTGTGAGATATGGTCTGCCCTAGTTTGATAATGAAGTCGCTAATGTTGATGCTACTGATCTAGGGTTTGCTACTGTTGATATGAATCAGATTTATTGTACTATTTCTCTCTACTGAATTATTGAAGATAAATGAAGATTTGATCAAAGGGTTTCCCCACACATTGTGGGGTTTGTCCCTGGCTAGCCGCCACATCTTGTGTCTCTTGTCTTGGCTTGTTTTCTGTCGATCGTTTAATGTTCTATCTGCACTTTATTTTATGTACGTGTGATTGCTAATCTTTGGAATATAATAAGGAAAAGAAGTAAATTGTTATAAGCATAGAACATACCATAACTTAACATGGTATCAGAGCTGAGGTGAAGACAAAGCCCGAGCAAGAGCAAGAGCAATCATCGAAGAGAACATTGGCAAGGCTATCCTAAAAGAACTATGGGGTCCTCAACACTCTTTCTTGTTGAAGACAAGCTCCGTGAGAAAGATGACTATCACGGATGGAAGATGTCTATCGATCTAACCCTTGAGAATCAAGGAGTAATATTGTTGAGCCTCCATCCAATGCATCCGCTGCTGCCTGGAACAAATGAAAAAATGGAGAAGTCAAAACAAAGAAGATCATCCAGGACTCTATCGACAAGCGCTTGGTGGCCTACATCTCTGATCTAGACACCTCCAAGGAAATCTACGACAGACTGGTGAGTTTATTTAAAGTTAATGATGCAAATCAAGTTTTGTTTCTTAGAAATAAGTTGAAGGAAATCAAGAACGATAAAGATGAAAGTATGCAAGCATACTTTTTAAGAATCACCGAGATCAAGAACGATCTCCTATCTATTGGGGAAACCATTACTGACAGAGAAATGGAACTCACAACTCTCGGAGGATTACCATCTGAATGGTATGTGTTCAGGACTACTCTTCTGAACAATAATGTAATTCCTAGTTTCTAGGAATTAATGGCTAGATGCATTCAAGAACAAACAAGGGTAGAAGAGCAGGAAATGCCCTTGCCTAAAGGTCCTCCTGCTGCTTTTTCTTCTCATGCTAAGAAAAGAAATAATTCTGGGTCTAAATCGAAAAGAAAGGATGGATTTAAGGGTGGAAGAAAAGGACGATGTTTCATTTGCAATAAAGCAGGTCACTATGCAAGGGAATGCCCTGATAGAAAGGACTCTCACTGTGATGATGATCAAAATCCCTCTGATGGAAAATCAAAGGAATGACAAATTCAACAGCAAAGGTATGAGGAGAGCTGGGGATCGAGGAAGAGGACAACCATTCAAGAAGGCTAGAAAGTCCAGGATGTATTAAATGCACCTGACCTCAAAAAGAACTTGGTATCCATCTCGGCAATGGAAGACAAAGGCTATAAGGTAACCTTCAGCGATGGTAAGGTACGCATATGGAAAAATAATGTTAAAGATGCTTTCACTCTTGTGTTTCGAGTTGATTCTTTATATCAAGTCGGTGGAAGTCCGCTAGGTGTCATGTCTTGTGACACAACGCTTCAATCTGAACTTTGGCATCAGAGGTTTTCCCACCTTCATTACAAAGCTCTACCCGATGTAAGATAGATGGTAACAGGGATGCCTGAATTCCAAGTAGAGAAAGAAGGTGTATGTCCGGGATGTGCCGAAGGAAAGCTCAAAAGGGGACCATTCCCCTCAAGCCAAATCAAGACCTCCGATATATTACAATTGGTTTACTCAGGCATACCTGAGGTTGGCATTAAGAGGGAGACTACTACACCACATACTCCTGAGCAGAATGGTGTGGTGGGAAGGAAGAACTACACGATGATGGAAGTTGTCCAGGCCATGCTACATGATCAAAGACTTCCAAAATTTCTATGGGCTGAAACTACAATCACCGCCGTATATGTACAAAATCGATGCCCTCATTAAGCATTGGATTCCTAGACTCCTGAAGAAAAATTCACCGGTAAGAAACTTGATGTTTCTCATTTTAAAATTTTTGGATGCCCTATATATTTTCATGTGCTGAAAGAGAAAAGAAATAAATTGGGTGCATCTGGAAAGAAGGGAATTTTCGTGGGCTATGGTGAAAATACTAAAGGCTATAGAATCGATGTAGCTGATGAAAGGAAAGTCGTAATTAGTCATGATGTCACCTTTGACGAAGATATGGCTCTCAGCAAGGTGAAAAATCTTCCGACTTTGAGTAGCTCTCAAGAAGCCGACACCAAGGAACCGAAAGAAAAGGATGATGAATCAATGCCTGATGTAGAAGAACCCATGGATCCGATTGATCCTCATCCACATGAGCCTTCCTCTTCTAGAAAGAGGCCTTCATGGCGTAGGGGGATACTTGATGATGCTGAAGGACATGCTGCACCCTGAGGAACCTTCCATCAAAGTAAGAAACTTAACAGGTATAAGGGATACCTGACCATCATGAGCACGATCATACAAAATGAACCTTCATCATTCTCAGATGTCATCAAGCATTAACTATGGAAGGATGCTATGACCATAGAATATGAGTATATTATGGAGAACGATGTCTGGGAAGTAGTTCCCAGACCCTGGACAAGACAATTGTTACTTCAAAATGGCTTTACAAGATAAAGCATGCAGCAAATAGAAGTATGGAAAAGTATAAGGTTCATTTTGTTGCTCGTGGTTTATCCCAGAAGGGAGGTATAGACTATGATATTTTCACCTGTTGCCAGATATACGACCATCCGCTCAATCATAGCCCTTGCCACTTCACAAGGATGGAACCTACATCAGATGGATGTCAAGACTGCATTCTTGCATGGCTCGATCAAAGAAGAGGTCTACATGGAGCAACGCAAAGGATTTGAGATTTATGATAAAAAATCTCATGTATGCAGGTTGAAGAAAGCTCTCTATGGGCTGAAGCAAGCTCCCCGAGCATGGTATGAGAGGATCGATAGCTACTTGATGAAGCTGGGATTCACTAGGAGTGAAGCTGATCCTAACCTTTAATTTAAGGTTGAAGATGACAAGCCTCTCATACTGGTGTTGTATGTGGATGACCTATTTCTAACAGGTGCAAACCCTCTCATTCACAAATGTTAGAGGGAGATGGCTTTTGAATTTGAAATGAAGGACCAAGGACTTGAAGTGTGGCAGAAGCCAAGGGAAATTTTCCTATCTCAAGGAAAATATGTGGTAAATATATTGGAAAGATTCGGTATGATGGACTGCAAGCCTGTGACTACCTCGAGGATCTTAACTTTTAGAAGTTATATGGTAGTGATGTCGGACCAGACTTGGGAAATGCCTCTGAGTTTCAAAAACTCATTCGCATTGATGTTCTTGGTGAACCTCCGTCCGAACATATGTTTTGCAGTTAGCATTGTGAGCTCATATTTGGTTGAGCCTCACTGGATTGATGGCAGGAATCTTCTAAGATGTCTTTAGGACACAATCTCTCATGGATTAAGATACACTGCCAGAGATGTGAGACTACTTGGATATACTGATGTTGATTGGGCAGGCAGTGTGGTGGACCGTAAGAGCACTTCCGGGTACTGTTTCACCTTGGGATCTGCTTCGATATCATGGATGAGCAGGAAGCAGAAGTCGGTGGCTTTGAGCACTGCCGAAGCAGGATATATTGTTGCTAGCATAACCTTGTGTGAGGCAGTCTGGTTACGAAAGCTCTTCAGTGAGCTGTTTGGATTTACATTGGATACCATTGTGATTCTCTGTAACAACCAGAGGTGGGATTCGATTATTGAGGAATCCCGTATTCGTCAATTTCTCCAGCAGATAGACATCATCTGTGATATGGTAAGTCGATGAGCAAGGAAGCTCCATCACATTAAGATGATGTACAGGTTGATACACCTTGTCAAAGCCTCGAGGAAAGATCTAATCTGTGATTTTCCCAAACGACTTGGAGTCGGCAAGAAACCCTTGTACAAGGGTCTTGCATGTTGCATACATTGAGCTCTGGGAGCTCTAAGGGCTTGCAGTTCCTACTGGAGCAACATATGACCATAGGGTGACTCACCCTCCCCTGGTGGTGCACACTAGAACAAGATGATTCGCTCTCTTGTGGGACAAGATGATTTGCTCTCTTGTGGAACATGATGATTCGCTCTCCTGTGTAGCAGGATGATTAGTTCTCCTGTGAGGCCTGGATTGATGTGTTCTCCATGGCACCCTGGATTGATGTGTTCTCCACGACGATTGTAGCAGGATTGATGTGTTCCCCATGGAAATTGTAGTAGGATTGATGTGTTCTCCTGTGAGGCCTGGATTGATGTGTTCTCCATGGCAATTGTAGCAGGATTGATTTGTTCTCCTGTGAGGACAGGATTGATCAGTTCTCCTGTCGAGGCATCCTACCCATGCAGTCTAGGAATCATGGGAAGTACCTCTCATCTGATCAATGAGCAGGGAAATGAAGTTAGGGACCATAGTAGTACCGATGGATGCATCGTTGTAACTACCGTACTCCCTACGCTAGGATGACCTCCATTGATTTGGGATCAATGATACTGGTCTGGGACCAGTGGTAGGAGTTGTACCATACTCTGACGCTGACTTCGGGTCGGTTGAGACTGGTTTGGGATCAGTGGTACATACTCTGAGACTAACTTTGAGTCAGTGGAGGATGATATTGGTCTGGGACCATTGGAGTTGTACTCACTATGACGCTGAATTTGGGTTGGTTGAGACTGGTCTGGGACCAGTGGTACATACTCTGAGACTGACTTTGAGTCAGTATGATACATCCTCGATCATTTCTTCTTCTTCATAATTCGGACAAAAGCAGAGCAGAACAGAACAATGCAAGAGTAGAGCAGAACAGAGCAAAATAGTACAGATCAGTGCAGGCAGAACAAGACAAAGTAGAACAGGTAGAATAGAGCAGATCAGGGCAAGGGTCAGGCTGTACAGGGCAGTGCATTTGATGGATGAATAGTAACGACCGATAGACAGATTGCAGATGAAGTTCTCCATGGTTGAGAGGGAGTGTTAAAATTGGCAACCAGGGTAAAACTTCATGTGGGTCATCTTATTCATGGCTGATAATATTTTTATTAGATTCCTCTCGTCGCGAGGTGTAGGATTGATATAAATATCATCCAATGCCGATAAGTATTCATGGAGATATGAATTTATTTTGATTATGGAATTATTATCAAGCCGACCTACAACTCATGTAGGCTCAGAAGCCCAACAGTTGCATATATTCACCCACCAACGTTGTGTATAAATATAAGAGGACTTTTCCTCATTTAGACTCACTCATCTCATCACATCTCTCTCTCTCTACTGCACAGATATGAGTCTCTTCTCTACTGCGCTGAAATGGGTCTCTCTCTCTCTCACACATGTGAAGCCGGAAGCTGTTGAATTTGAAGCTGCAACTGCAGAAGTAAAGATTGAATTGCGTAGCCTAGAAGATATCCTCTTTGGAACTACGCTGTAGGTTCATCTGAACCTCCTTTGAAAGCCGCAACTTTTGGTGGTGGAATGAAGTCAATTCGACGAACGGTTTGCAAGATATCGACTGCCCTAGTTTGAAGCTGGAAACTGCTGAAACTGAAGCTGCAACTGCAGAAGTAAAGATTGACTTGCATAGCCTAGAAGATCTCCTCTTTGGAACTACGCTGTAGGTTCATCTGAACCTCCTTTGAAAGCCGCAACTTTTGGTGGTGGAATGAAATCAATCCGACGAACGGTTTGCAAGATATCAACTGCCCTAGTTTGAAGCCGGAAACTACTGAAACTGAAGCTGCAACTGCAGAAGTAAAGATTGACTTGCGTGGCCTAGAAGATCTCCTCATCTGAACTGTGCTGTAGGTTCATCTGAACCTCCTCTGGAAGCCGAAACTTTTGGTGGTGGAATGAAGTCAATCCGACGGTCGGTTTGTGAGATATGGTCTGCCCTAGTTTGATAATGAAGTCGCTAATGCTGATGCTACTGATCTAGGGTTTGCTACTGCTGATATGAATCAGATTTATTGTACTATTTCTCTCTGTTGAATTATTGAAGATAAAAGAAAATTTGATCAAAGGGTTTCCCCACACATTGTGGGGTTTGTCCCTGGCTAGCCGCCACATCTTGTGTCTCTTGTCTTGGCTTGTTTTCTGTCGATCGTTTAATGTTCTATCTGCACTTTACTTTATGTATGTGTGATTGCTAATCTTTGGAATATAATAAGGAAAAGAAGTAAATTGTTATAAGCATAGAACATACCATAACTTAACATAGACACAATGGGTCAAATGGTTGCCTCTGGTTGAATGGTGGTATAACACTTCCTTCCATACAGAAACAAAAATGACCCCATTTATGGCACTTTATGGATATCAGCCACCATCCATCACATCATATTTAAGAGAAAATTCTAAGGTTCAAGCAGTGGAACATCACATTGAACATCAACAAAAGGTCCTCCAACTCTTAAAGGATAACCTCGTGTTGGCACAAAACAGAATGAAACAACAGGCAAATCAACATTGCAGCGAAAGAATTTTTGATGTAGGCGATTGGGTATTCCTACGGCTACAACCATATAAACAAATGTCCCTCAAGCAAGCTAAGAAGGATAATAAATTATCACCAAAGTATTATGGTCTGTACAAGGTGTTGGAAAATATTGGTACTATAGCATACAAATTGGAGCTTCCTGCAGTGTCTCGAGTGCAGCCAGTTTTCCATGTTTCATGTTTAAATAAGGTTATAGGCAACAAGCTCCCAGTTCAAACAATATTGCCAGAACTTGACGAGGAAGGAAAAATTATATTGGAACCAGAAGCAGTCACAGAAACAAGAACTTGATAGCTACGAAATCGATCAATTTCAGAGTATCTCATCAGGTGGAAGAACTTATCTGCTGAAGATTCCACATGTGAGGATGAGAATTTTATACAGAAGCATCCAAAACTACTCAAGCGTTGAGGACAACACTTTTTTTGAAGGAGACGGGCATGATAGGTCCCTATAATACTAGTGATTACCCCATTACTATTGTAGTTGTATCCCTTATTAACATTGTTGTGCCCCTATTGCCCCAATATTTTTATTACTGTGCCCCATAGAATCCCTCTATTGTTATTTTTGTGGCTTTATATTATTATTGTTAAGTCGGTTGGTTTATATTGTGACTCCTTAGACTCCTATATATAGAAAGGAGGTTTTGTCATTTGAATCATCCAAGAATTGTTCATTTATGTAATGTAAAGGAGGTTGCCCCCTTGAAGAGGCTGAATTCTAAGGCGTGGATTTATCTTTTCTATCTTTTCTTGAGCTGGTTTCATAACATTGATTATGTGATTGGGTTTGTTTTTTACTCCATGATCCAACTTGCTACCCAACTTGATTGTTACATCACAAGCCCTAGCAAGTGCATCAGGCTCTACAAAAGAACCTTCTTTTGAGAATTCCACCGATGTTCTGATGGTGAAGCCAACAAAACCAAAGAAAAATCATCAATCTGTGGTAAAAGGAACAATAATAATAAAAAAGGAATCAAATTGCTCAGGAAACTCAACCAAACCCATAGAATCAGGTAGGGGGCATGTTTAAACATCGTCGTAAGATTATGTTCCCTTGTAAGATTTGTCAAGGTGAACACTTAACTCACGAATGTGCTTGAATGGATGAATTTCATAGGCTTCTTGTACCACCTTAAGCTACCCAACAACCTACTATTTTAACTCATCCATTCCCTGCACAACTGCAACAACAAATGGTTGCACAATCTCCTCCACCTTCGCAATGGGGAAATGAGGGGCCATTTTTCAATCCTAAAAACAATTTGTTTGTATTTATGTGTAAAGAGAACATCAATGTGACCATATGATTTAAATCTTATGATTTTCTTGAGATGAGTTCTTCTTCTAAGGACTCGACCACTCCACCTCCTTCCACTAGACCTCTCACATTAGATAAGCCAGTGGAACATGTTTATTTCCCACCTAAGGGTATTGTTCATAAGACAACAAAATATGCATTTGTCTATGAATGAAAAGTTGTGCTAAAAGCTAACTCTTTCCACAAGCCTACAAACAACTCATTCCAAAACCTAGAAGTAACCTTCACATCTATATCTGATATAATCTTCTTGGGAACACCATGCAATCTCACTATCTCCCTGATGAAGATCTGAGCTACCTCACTAGCTGAATTAGTAGACTTCAATGCAATGAAATGAGCTACCTTACACAACCTATTAACCACAAGCATGATGGAATCCTATTTCTTTGATGTCCTTGACAAACCTGTAATGAGGTCCAAGGAAATGACCTCCCATTTCCATTATGGAATCAAAATCGACTGTAATAAACTGTTAACGGTGTTGGAATTCTGTTAAACAAGGGGGTATCCTCAATGTGAAGTCAGAATTAGACCTCACACTGTTTGGAATAGGAGCCCCATCTAGAGTATTGGTTGAACTTCCATATATTCTTATATATTTTCCTTGGCTTAAGCTGTCAAAAAGAAAGAGAAGCATGCATTTGCCTTTGTAAAATGCAAGTAAGTGTGCCTAGTGAATGTTCGGTTGCAGGTACATCAAGGTTCCTCTATTGTAGAGGGAGGGAAATTGAGCCTCTAAGAGAGATGTAATAGTTCCACCCTAGTAGAGGCCCACACAAGCGAAAATATAATTGCCTAACATCAAGAAAAATACTGCACATAGATGTGACTATTGTTACAACTATTACAACACATTTTCAGTAAGATAAGCACGAAAATAAACGAAATAGTTCAACTACTTTAGTGCAGGTGAAATAAAACATGAATCATAAACATTCATAGAAAAGTCTTACAAATATTCACAAACCACATATGAAAAATTGATGGCCATCAAGTTGCAAGTATTAAGTAAAAGTCCTAAGATACATGAACACAACGAATATCACTAGCTCCAATAGCATTAGAGCCATGACTTTCTCCTCGAAAGTACATGCTCTATCTCTATGATGCCTTATGGGATAAGCCAAGGTGGAAATTCCTCTACTTTTATAATGAGAATGTATACATTACAAATGGGGTGATCCTTCACCTCCCTTGTGACTCTTGGACTACCTTCCTGACTCTTTTACTTCTCTATGACTTTTCATCTCTTACATGACTCTTCATATTTTGTACATGCCTCTTAGACTTCCTATTTACAATGCATTTTTCTGTATTGAATTTACATAATCCACAAAATGGTGTGGCACATGATGACTCATGACATGACACGACACTACTGACATGGACTGCATGATGACAAGGCAATGTCAAGCCACTCTTTGCTACTACTTTCTTTGATAAAATATGTACCCAAACTTCATCTTCATAATATATATGATTTTCTCTTTATATCCAGCCTCCAAAGGATTGCGAATCAATATGGATTCTTCGTGCAATCTTCATCTTTGATATTCTATTATATTATGGTGTTCCTTTGTCTTCTCACTTAATGATCACCTTATCTCTTCAGCTCCATAGGTGTCTTCTAACATGGTCTCCTTATCCTTTTCCTCCATCATCATCCTGTCATGATAAGATTGAGTACTTGTAATTGAAAGCCATTCATGACAATATGACATTAGTCTAAAACCCCCTAATATAACATGCCTCATGAAATCACTTGTTAGCATTGGGATCGTGTGACTAATTAAGTGATTGACTCAGGGATTGCACAATTCTAGAGGCCAAGGTTTGCTACTGAGCCTAGATATTGTGCAATGCATAGTTCAATATGGCTAGGGTCAAACGATTATTACACAATTTAGGTGTTTAAGACCTCAAAGATGGGGCTCGAGGTTTGAGGTTTCCCAATGCACACTTCTAGAGGGACAAAAGCCAAGGGATTGTGTAGTTGCGCAGTTCAAGAGCTCAAGGTTGAGGCTTGATGCTTGAGACTATGCAATGCGTAGTTCTAGAATACCAAGGCTAATTGACTGCATATTTGAGGGGATCAGGATGTCAAGCTTAAGGATTGAGCACTTAGCTTGCCCACTACATAGTTCTAGGGATAGAAGGCCAATGATTGCACAATTTCATAGTTCAGGAGCTCAAAGCTAAGGCTTGAGGGCTGATATTTTGCAATGCACAGTGGAAGGCTATCTAGAGAGAAAAATTGTGCAGTTTTGGAGCTCAGGGGTTGGGTTTGAGCACTAAGATTTCATAGTGCGTAGTTCTCAGGGGAAGAGGCTGCACATTGTATAGTGCCAAGAGGCAAGGTTATTTATTAAGGGTTGAGACTATCCAGTGCGCAATTCAGGAGGGTTGGATGAGGATGAGTGGCTCGGTCGGGGAGTTTTCCCAGTTTTGACTAAGTGTGAAATCAGTGAAATGAAGTTGAACAAGAACAACACTCGAGCATGATCCCACACTGTGATCACTTAATGATACAAAATAGGACACTCTGAACACATGAACAACAAACTTTCCCCAATGTATTCTTATATACTTTTCCAATTTTAACTCATGCAATCATATATAAATTCTTCATGAAAACACACATTAATTCATTAGTAAATAAACATTTATCTTTAACAAAAGAAAATCAAAACAATCACATATTCATAAATAATGGACATAAAGATCTCTGGTGGAAAACCCCCTCTACTTCAAAAACAACCCTTTTTTGTTGCTCTGCTTCAAATTTTATTAATCAAACAAATCAATGTTACATCATCATATCTGTCTATGTCCAACAAGGAAGTTTCTCACTCTAAATTGACTTTTTGAACACCCATCCACTGGAAGCCTCTACCCCCAACAAGTCTCACCCAACACTCATTGGACTATGAGAATGTTACTTCCTCTACTAAAGCTACCAAACATCGTTGGCAAGGAACACCCATCCCTTCTTCACCAAGCTATCTCGATCTGTCGGTCATCTAGGGCCACATTTTAGAATGTTTCAAACTAGACCCTTGAACAAAACAACAACTTTATCTCTCTAATAAAATATCAATACATCAACATCAACTCAATAAAAAGACCCAAATACATCATCATCATATACTCTCAACAAATCAATATAGCATCATGCATAAACTACAACTCTCTCACTCAACTACACAAAGATATAAGTCAATAACAATATGCTCGAACAACTCTCAACAACAACAAGCAACAATCAATCATATCAACATATATTTCCTCACTCTCATGCAACTTTATTCATGATGTAAACACACATAAAAATTCTACAACAACATGTAGTTTCCAAACAAACATACAATACATGGATGTAATACTACTACCATGAAACATAAAATTTCCTTTTACAATCACAAATATCAGTCACATATAGATCTTCCATTTAATACACCATTAACCCTGCAATCACAAGTCGTAGCCATTGGTCACTACTCACACAAATGATCTTCTACCATTCTGCACTGCATACTCTATATTTTTGCAACTTCTGAATGGTCTGCTACAACTAAAAACTTGTGCACATCCTCTCCATGCACACTCACTCACTCACACTACTTCCTAACCAATCAAATGAACTTCCCACCTTCACATATTTGTAATTGCTTGAGATGGTTAAAACAATAATTGTTGGTGGTGGTGAGGTACTTAGAAATTGTATTCACATTATCAAATCTGTCTGGATCAATCCTCTTGACTTAATCTAGCCACTCACACCAGTTAATGATGGATATTTTCAATCTTAACCACTTTCTATAAGTTCCTCTACCTTTTTCTTACCTTTACATGGAAAATCCCAAACAAAAACCATTAGAAAAATAAATAAAATACATTAAATGGGCGAGGAATATGGAGAAAAACACTTCTAGGATGTATATGCATGTTTCCTTCACAATACTAGCATATGTACCCTGGTTTCCTTCACAAAATCATTGTATACCTATCAAAACTAAGTTTTCTCATTAGTTTTACAGTCCTGCTATAAGATGATACTTGATACACTGAGACAACCTTTCCCATGACTCTGTAACATCATGAAAACTCTTCTAGACCTCATCAAGATTCCAACCACAACTCATTAGGAAAAACAAGGAAATCTCAAGGAATACCGCAAGAATCGTATATATGGAGACTAAGTTGGCCAACCAACCATCAAATCCATAAGCCAATACCCTCAAGCAATTAAACATATGCATACCATGTACAACACAAGCCCAGGTTGACATTAATGCCGATCATTAATCACTGCAACACTCATCAATCTTCACACACTACTAGGTTGAAATCAATGCCAACCATCACCTCATCACAACATCAATGGCAACACCAAGTGTGACAGTAAAGATACACTTTGCACAATAGTGAAAACACTTGTGGGACAATGCTTAAAACTTTGGAAATGAGTACAAAACATATCAATATGATAAGGAAAATTCATTAACACAAATATTACCCCTTGACACTAACCAAAACTAGATTTATAAAATATGTGACACCTCACATGCCAAAACATGAGACTTGTGATACAAAAATAAACGTGTGAACGAAACTTACGATATGAAAATGAAAAATGAAAGCGACACATGCCTGGGTGAAGATAACATGAAAAAAAAATAATTAAATTGAAATAAAGAAAAAGCAACCATCGAAAACATGAAAGTGACACTCACGAAAGTGAAAGCACACAAAAGCGACAGTTTGAAAAACTCACCAAAATAAAGGTACAATCACAACCAAAAGTGAGACACGATCAACGAAAGTGTGCACTGATTTTCAACATAGGTTCATCATCGCACATACACTATCTTGATGGATTGTGCTATGTTTGTTCAAGCTTGCATAAAATAATGTGCTCATGGACTTCTTGTGGACTAAGCATGTGTGAGAAGGTTACTTTGTCAATTACAATTCAAGTAGGGAGCTCAAAGATTTAACAAAGCATCAACCAGCTAAGAAGTGATTACGAAATGAACGATCACAAGATCCACAATAGGCTCCAAAATTTGAGTGTAGGAAAATTTTTGGAGGGTGTTTGTAGTAGCAACAACATAAACCAACTGGATGCTTACAATCTAGTTTTACCCACTGACAGACCAAACATCTCACAACAAACTCAACCACATTTTTCTTCAATTTTGGCCGATGACAAATATTCTTAACTACTGTCTATGTCTTCTTATATCCCGGGTGACTTGAATACGTCTTGACATGAAAATCCCTCAAGATAAGCTTCTTGAACTCACTGCTATCTGGCACATAAAACCTATTCTTGAATATAACCAAGACATCTTGTTGGGAAAAATACTGAGAGGGGGGTGAATCAGTATTTACACTTTCATAATAATGATTTTCTTTTTCAAACTGTATACGCTATTTTATAGAATCCAACCAACATATGTCCACACCTTTAAACAATGAAACTAGTGTATATATAATAAACTTTGATAAACAACTAATTATTTATCTTAAATCAAAGTGTGATACATTTACTAAGCAGTAAACAGATGCAATAAGAATAAGATAAATCAACACACATAAGCAACACACGTGATCACCAGGATTTTTCAAGTGGAAACCCAATGTGGGAAAAAACCACTGATTTTGTCGTCTCAATATTCAATCTTATTATAATAAAAAGTGTTTACATTTTTTGTAATGGTGCATACTTTTCCAGTACACATGCATCTACATGCTGAAGGCTACAACCTTCACTCATTTTCCAGCTTCTACTGGAAGGGAGCTCCGACCCTCTAGCTCTTATACTGGTTGATATGTTTACCAGTACGTAGGCGCTGACCTACAGAAGGCTACTACCTTCATTCTTCCTCCAAGGACCACGTTTCATCAAATTTTCATATTGGACCCATTAATAACATTGAAGCTCAAAATCAGTCACCACTGCAATAACTACATCTATCAAAAATCAGTTAATATGAACAACCAGATCATTGTTACGAGAACACTAAGCTGAACCCAAAACACTACATCAACAACCAAAACCAACTGCAACCTCAAAAATCATATGTCATAATGTATATGCTACTTTAATGAAGCCAATTTGCATGTATACGCTACTTTCTTTAACCCAACCTACATATACCTATAAAGATACTGAATCATAAAACCTCTGAACCAAAAATTGTACCAACTAGTGACATTCTAAAGATCTACTGTCAAGTTATAGAGTTCTAAATAGATAGCAGCAAGGATCACCCTTCTTACTCAATCAACAAATCAACCAGACTCAATCTCCTTATACAATCAGTTTTACTTTCAGATCTAATGAAGAAATCATTGACAAACAATAGTAAAACAACATCACTGATGAGATAGATCAGTCATCTCTGAACAACAAGCTTTTCTTCTGCATACACTACTTGGAAGTGCCAAATCAGCGTGTATACGTGCCTTCACCAAGGCGAACCAGCGTATAGATCTGCAAATAATAATTTATAACGCAACTATTCCAGACTTCAGACATTCCCAGGTCACAACATTTAAAGGATTAAACATGTGTTAGCATTTGGATCTAGCCCATTCATTATTAGATCTTACAATGATAAGTCATTTCAGGTCTCATGATCCTGATCCAACATTGTATCCAATGGTGCACAAGATATTTTAGATCATACCATAACCATAGCCTTTACAACATAAAATATACTTCAGATAGATGTATTCATGAAAAACCCTTTCACTTTCACACTTGATCCTTTTATCTTCTCCTCCTTTTATAGTTTTATCCTTTTTCAATACCTCGGACCAAAACAACGCTTAGAACCTGTGGTATTCTTTGACAGGATCAAGTAACCATTATTCCACTCAATATTTTGGGATATTACCATGGTATGGACTCTTTGTATTCATTAATCTCAATTTTCTATACCATATGCGATTTTCCTCTTGTGAAAATGTGTGCATACGTATACGCTCCTTTTGTTCTATGAACCCGCTTATATATGCTATTTGTACTAGGTGAGCCAATGTATACAACTTAAAACATTCTTTTTCTTCAATTGCTTGATTATGATATGTAGTCCTTTATCCCATCATCTTGTTCTTCTGTACCATTACCCTATTACCTCTTAATTGACCTGTTATAATTTGAGTTGCCTTTCATCAAATCCGAATTGACCCATGAGTGGGTTTCATCAAGGAAAACACCTGTACTATAATGCCAACAATCTCCACCTTTGGACTTTATGGAAACCCTATTGGTGTTGATTACTTCATGTTGTAGAACCTATTAGATATACCAAGCAACACCAAGATAATCTCCCCCTTTGACATCAAGGGAAAAGGGTAGACCAAGATATTCTCCTTAGTACATGCTGAGATGCACAATATTGTGCATGCTCCCCCTGAGCACATGCAGAGTCTACAGAAATATTTTTCAAAAGAATAACATGACTCTATAACTCAATTATGTGAGCATGACCTTCCTATCGCCAATGACTCATACATACATCAATCACCCAACCGAGTGGAGATATACCAAATGTTCATACATGAATTGAAAATTTTCAATTATTACATCATCCTTCCCATGCATAGTGGGGGTACAAATTACATCATATGTCCAAAAGGACTCATTCATAATAGACTATGATAGAAAGACACATATTATTACACTATAGGTCTTTACATGACCTTTTCAACAAATGATATGAATATCTAAGACAATAGTTAAAATCAACAACCATAATGGCAACAATGCATAATGTTTTGAAGGCTAATGCTCCCCTAAACCTGTGCTACCTGTGCATTATCAACAATTTATTCATCAAGGCATCTTCATTAATCAAATAAACATCAATGAAAAAAATCAAATCATCAAACTATAACCATCAATATTAAACTGAACACCCATGTCAGAAATGGATTTTGAGTCCGACCCACTATTTTTCTATCAGAAAAACACATACACTACTGCAAGCACAAAAACTCACGGATATACGTGACTTTGCTTCATGAAATACACATATATGAAACATTCCTTTGAACACTGGTTTAACAACATGATGAGGAAGAAACAACTCCCAGCTCTTGTCTGAGATACTCAAATGCTTCTCTGGGAAGAGGTTTGGTAAATATATTAGCAACATGTTCTTTGGAGGGAACATACTCCAACTTAACCTTTTGTTCAAGCACTTGTTCCCGTAGAAAGTGGTATTTAATGGGTATGTGCTTGGTCTTGGAGTGCATGACTGGATTTTTTGAAATACTAATAGCACTTGTATTATCACATATAATGGAGATGAGTGGAAAACATGTGATTTGAATATCTTGTAATGTTTGCATCATCCAGAGTAGTTGTGTGCACCAAGATACAACAACCACATATTTTGCTTCAGCTATAGATAAGGCAATCAAACTTTGTTTCTTACTAAACCAAGATACGAATCGTGACCCCATATAGAATGCACCTCCACTAGTGCTTTTTCGGTCATCAACATTTCCAGCCAATCTGCATTTGTATATGCATGAAGAGTGAGATCTGTATCTTTAGGATACCATAGGCCAAAGTCTTGAGTTCCTTGGAGATATTTGAATATTATTTTTACAACCTGATGATGTGATTCCTTTGGATTGGCTTGGAATCTTCCATCAAATTCTACTGCATGCATGATATTTGGTCTGGTACCTGTTAGATAAAGTAGACTTCCAATCACAGATTTGTACACTGATTAATTCACTGTAGGAGATTCATCATTAGAACTGAGACTACATCCTGTTACCAGTGGAGTACATAGTGGTTTGGAATCTTCCATTGCATACTTCTTCAGAATCTGCTTGATATATTTAGTTTGTGAAAGAAAGATGCCATTTTTTGTTTGTTGTACTTGTAGACCAAGAAAATAAGTTAGTTCTCCAAGTAAAGACATTTCAAATTCTTGTTTCATAACAGAAGAAACGTTTTGACTCATAAATTCTTCATTACTTCCAAAGATGATATCATCAACATAAACAATAATAATTAGCAGTTTATCATTTTGATTTTTTGTATATAAGTTGTTGTCTGCAGATCCTTTTGTGAAACCTTGTTGTTGAAGATATTTGTCAAGCCAATAATACCATGCCCTTGGAGCTTGTTTCAGTCCATATAAAGCCTTTTTGAGTTTGCATACAAGCTTTGCATCATTTCCCAGAATGAATCCTTCTAGTTGTTCAACATATACTTCTTCTTCTAAATATCCATTAAGAAATGCAGATTTTACATCCATTTGATACACTTTGAATTTTCGAAAACTTGAAAGAGAAAGAAACATTCTTATGGCTTCAAGTCTAGCAACAAGTGCAAAAGTTTCTTCAAAGTCTATACCTTCTTGTTGAGCATACCCTTTACAAACAAGCCTTGCTTTATTTCTAATAACCTCTCCATTTTCATTCAACTTATTCTTGAATATCCATTTTGTTCCTATAACATTTTTATCATGAGGTCTAGGAACTAATTCCCAAGTATCATTATTTTCAATTTGGTCTAGTTCTTGATCCATGGCCTTAACCAAAAATTCATTTCTGCTAGCTTCATTGACATTTTGTGGTTCTATGGAGGATAATAATGCTAGATAACTAGAAGCTCCTACAAGAGTTCTTCTTTCCCGCACTCCAGACCCTTTTTCTCCTAGAATTTGAGATTCTGGATGATTATTTTGAACATGCCTGGATGGAGTTTTTTTCTTATCAGATGTATCTTCTTCTAATGCCCCATTGGTTTCTTCACCTATATCATTTCGATTTGATATGGGAAAGCATTCACCGCCTTCATCATTATCATCTTCCTTTGCTGATGTCACCTGTTTCAGATTTTTGTATGCTTCATCGATTCCAACATCAATGCATTCAACAATTTTTCAAAGTCTCTCATTATAACATTTGTATCCTTTACTTCTAGATGAATAACCAAGAAATATTCCTTCATCTGCTCTGCATTCAAACTTACCAAGTTTTTCCTCAGTATTTTTGATGAAACATTTGCTTCCAAAAATTCTGAAGTGTTTTACAGTAGAAGGCTTACCATACCAAATTTCATATGGAGTTTGATCACTATTTACATGAACATGAGCTTTGTTGAGGATATTTACTACAGTATGTGCAAATTCACCCTAGAAGGTGTCAAGAGTTCCAGACTCATCAAGCATAGCTCGAGCCATTTGTTGAATTATTCTATTCATTCTTTCCACCACGCCATTTTGTTGAGGAGTTCTGGCAATAGAGAATTGTCTCTTTATTCCATGTTGTTCACAAAATTCAAAAAATTCATCTTATATGAATTCTCCTCCCTGATCAAATCTAAGACATTTGATTTTTAGATCTAATTCATTTTCAAATAAAGCTTTGAAGACTTTAAACTTTTCAAATGCTTCATCATTATGCTTTAGTAAACCAATCCAGCACATTCTAGAAAAATCATCAATGAATAAAATGTAGCATTCTTCTCCACGAGGTGACTTTTTCCTTGTTGGCCCACACAAATTAGTATGAATGAGTTCAAGAGTCTTACTTTTTGATCCTTCTTTGGAATTGAATTGAACTCTAGTTTTCTTACTAAATTGACATGGTTTGTAGATGGTATTTTTTGGGATGATGATATCTATAAGATCATGAACCGCCTTGAGCCTGCATGGTTTTCTTATTTGAGAAAATCTTAGATGCCCCAATCTTTTGTGCCATAATCAGTTCTCTTCTGTTTTTCTTAGATAACATTTTTCTTGACCTCCTTTTAGTATATATAGATTGCTTGGAGTTCTTGTACCTTTGATTATGGTATTTCTTGTGTCAAGCTCATGAAACACACATTCTTTTGATCAAAACACAACTTCATTTCCTTGATCACACATTTGACTAACACTCAACAAGTTATGATTTAAACCATCAACATACATAACTTTTCCATATTTAGCCTTTTCTTTTAAATAAATAGAACCTTTACATTTAATTACAACTGGTGTGTCATTTCCAAAAGAGACATTCTTTTCCTTTTCTAAACCTGTGTATGAAAGGAGTTTATCTTTATCACATGTCATGTGTTTAGAGCATCCTCTATCAATGTACCACTGATTTTCTTGTCCTTCTGCAAACAGAGCTATGCCACATCTTTTTGATTGAAATTCCTTCCTTTTCCATACCTTGGAATTTGATGATGTTTGTTCCTTTTGAATTGTTTGCCAAGTTTTTCTCCTGCATTCAGATTCTTCATGACCAAAGTTATTGAAAAATGAAAATTCGATTTCATCTTTAAGAGGAGAAAATTTATTATAATATATTTTCTTGATTCTTGCCACGCTCCTTTGTTTTCTTGCTTCTCTAGTCATGATATTTTTGTAATAAACGCATTGAGCAACCTTATGACCAAAGTTATGGCATGAAAAACATTGTCCATTAAAGAAGAAGTTTTTTTTATCATAAAATATTTTGGTATTGTTCACCTTTTGGGTGGTGCTTCTATTGATTTTCACCCTTGGAATAAAATGAGCATGATTTACCTAGGGAGTACCTTTAGGCTTTTGCTGAGGATTGATGAATTGTTCACTGGTTTTTGCTGCATCAGGATAGCTTTTGGTGATGGTTGACAACTTTTCCGGTTGGGATGTTTCTCTTGTATTTCCAAGACCAGTCTTTATAAGAGGAGAATGCTAAACCTTGATGATTTCATCTAAGGTTTTTGATCCCTTAGTAAATCTAAGATTTAGAGATTTTGTCTTCTCAAGTTCTTTTCTTAGACCCACTATTTCACATTCTAATTTTTCATTGTGTTTTTCTCTTTCAGTGAGTTAATGTGTCAAAGTGTCTATGACCATATTATTTTCTTCCAAACAGATTTTAAGTTGAGTGATTTATTCAAGAAAATCTTCTTCTTCTAAGGCATCCATAAAATCATCATTTTCATAAGCCATGAGTAGTTTAATATCTTGTTCAGATTCATCTTCATCACTATTAGACAAGCCATCACTATCTTCATGAGTCTAATAACTTCTTCTATTAATAAATTGTTTTCTATTACCTTTTGTAGAATACTTTCCTTTGTCATGATTATCTTTATGAGGACATTTAGCAGCATAATGGCCAACTCTACCACAAGCAAAACATTTTAAAGGAAGCTTACCTTTGAATCTTTCAGAACCCCGTTGAAGTTCCTTTATAAAGTTTACTTCATATTTTTTTAATATATATCATGATTCCTTGAAATCTTCCTTTTCTTTTCCCTTTGCCGAGGCTTTGAAAGCGGCTCCTCTGATATCTGATGGAACTCCTTTCCTCATTTCAAAGGTAGTTAAAATTCCATGAAGTTGAACAGTAGTAATAGATTGTAGATCCTACTTTTGTTCAATGACTAATACTTTTGAATAAAATTTAGAAGATAGAGATATCAAAATTTTCTCTACTAAAGTAGCCTCCTTTATTTCTTCACCCAGATTCTTCATACAATTTAAAATCTCATCTACTTGTAAAAAGTAACTAGCAATACTTTCATCGCTATGCATCTTAAGAGTTTGGAGCTTAGAACATTTTACCTGTGAGTCTCCTTCGTAGCTCTGAATGATTTTGTCCCATACTGCTTTGGCTATGTTGAGCTGAATGAATTTTCCGAATTCTGATTCTAATAGACTTCCCAATAATGCATTGATGACTTTGGCATTGTTTTCATATGCTTTCTTTTCTGCTGGAATTGTGGGGACTACTGCTGGATATTGGTATCCTCCTTCCACAATTGCCCAAACATCAGCTCCAAGTGACTAAAGATAGGCTCTCATTCTTTTTTTCCAATATGATAAGTTATTTCCATTGAAGATTGGTGGTCTGATAGATCCAATTCCTTCATGATTATTCATATTGAGAGATCTCCCTTCAAGAAATCAAGATTCTTTTGAAGGACCTCCTCTGATACCAATTGTTGGGAAAAATACTGGGGGGGTGAATCATTATTTACACAATCATAATAATGATTTTCTTTTTCAAACTGTATACGCTATTTTTCAGAAGCCAACTAGCGTATGTCTGCACCTGTAAAGAATGAAACCAACGTATATATAATAAACTTTGATAAACAACTAATTCTTTGTCATAAATCAGAGTGTGATACATTTACTAAGCAGTAAACAGACACAGTAAGAATAGGATAAATCAACACACATAAGCAACACACATGAACACCAGTATTTTTTAGGTGGAAAACCAGTATGGGAAAAATCCACCGATGTTGTCGTCTCAATCTTCAATCTTGTTATAATAAAAAGTGTTTACAAGTTTTGTACGGGTGCAGACTTTTCTAGTACGCAGGCATCTACTTGTTGAAGGCTACAACCTTCACTCATTTTCGAGCTTCTACTGGAAGGGAGATCCATCCCCTAGGTCTTGTACTCGCTAATATGTTTACCAGTATGTAAGCATCAACCTACAGAAGGCTACTACCTTCACTCTTCCTCCAGGGACCACGTTTCATAAATTTTCAGACTGGATACTCCTGGTACACAACAATATAATATGTAGGCCACGTTTCATCAAATTTTCGTATTGGACCCATCAATAACATTGAAGCTCAAAATCAATCACCACTGCAATAAATGCATCTATCAACAATCAATCAATCTGAACAGTCAAAACACTGAGCTGAACCTAGAACACTGCATCAACAACTAGAACCAACTGCAACCTCAAAAATCATATGTCAGAATGTATACACTACTTTAATGAAGCCAACCTGCATGTATACGCTACTTTCTTTAACCCAACCTGCGTATACCTATAAAGATACTGAATCATAAAACATTTGAACCAAAAACTGTACCAACTAGTGACATTTTGAAGATCCACTGTCAAGTTACAGAGCTCTAAACAGATAGCAACAAGGATCACCCCTTCTTACTCAATCAATCAATCAACCAGACTCAATCTCCTTATACAATCAGTTTTACTTTCATATCTAATGAATACATCATTGACAAACAACAATAAAACAATAGCATTAATCAGATAGATCAGTCATATCTGAACAACAAGATTTTCTTCTGCATATGCTACTTGGAAGTGCTAAATCAACGTGTATATGCGCCTTCACCAAGGGGAACCAGCGTATAGATCTGAAAATAATAATTTATAACTTTGTAGCTATTCCAGACTTTAGACATTCCCGGATCAAAACATTTAAAGGATAAAACATGTGTTAGCATTCAGATCTAGCCCATCCATTATCAAATCTTACAATGATAAGTCATTTCAGGTCTCATGATCCTGATCCAAAATTGTATCCAATGGTGCACAAGATATTTCAGATCATATCGTAGCCATAGCCTTTATAACATAAAATATACTTCAGATAGACGCATTCATGAAAAACCCTTTCACTTGCACACTTAGCCCTTTGATCTTCTCCTCCTTATATAGTTTTAGCCTTTCTCAATACCTCAAACCAAAACAACACTTAGAACCTGTGGTATTCTTGGATGGGTTCAAGTAACCATTATTCCACTCAATATTGTGGGCTATTAACATGGTATGGACCCTTGGTATTCATTAATCTTAATTTTCCATCCCATACACGCTTTTTCTCTTGCAAAAGTGCGTGCATACGTATACACACCTTTTGTTCTGTGAACCCGCTTGTATACACTATTTGTACTAGGTGAACCAACGTATAAAACTTAAAACATTCTTTTTCTTCAATTTCTTGATTCTAATTTGTAGTCCTTTGTCCCATCATCTTTTTCTTCTGTACCACTAACCTGTTACCTCTCAATTGACCTCTTATAATGTGAGTTTCCCTTTATCAAATCTGAACTGACCTATGAGTGGGTTGCCATCAAGGACAACACCTCTACCATAATGCGAACACATCTACTGTGAGGCGGTACTCCTCATCCCTATCACCTTAACCATGCTACTATAACATGTGCATTAACTACTAGTACCTATCATCATGTGTCCATACATGTAAGATCTGCTCCTGTAAATCTATCCCATAAGAACTCAGAACTAAAATATGATTTACCTGCACTCTCCTACTAAGAGAATATGCAACCCTATTCTCCTTGCCCTTGATGTATATGATCTCAAAGCAAAACTCACTAAGGGTATCCAACCATCTAGATTTCCTAGCATTCATATTGGATTAGTCAAACAAGTACCTCAACCCACAATGATCACTCATAAGAACAAACCTCCTGCCAAGGAGATAATGTCTCCACATATTCATTGCATGAATGATAGCTTCCAACTAAATATTATGAGTCACATAGTTGTGATCATGATCATTCAAATTCCTTGACTCATAGCATACCACCTACCCTTCCTACATTGGAATCCACCAAGTCCTTCCTTGCAAGCATCTGTACAAACTACAAACTCCTTATCTGGATTTACAATCTTCAAAACTCAAAAATTTGTAAGAAAAATCTTCAATTTCTCAAAACTAGTTGCGCACTCCTCATTCCATTTAAACTTATTTCCTTTTCTCTGCAATAATGTAATAGGATAACCAATCCATGAGAAGTTCTTGATGAACAACCTGTAATAACTTGCTAGTCCCATTAATGATCTAACCTCATCCAAATTCTTAGGAGTTGGACACTCCATGATAGCTTTAATATTTTTTAGGTCCACTGCTATCCCTTCCTTGGAAACAACATGTCCCTAGTAATGAAATTCAGTCTAAAAGAAACTACACTTGTCGATCTTGGAATACAATTGATGCTCTCTCAAATAGATACCAGGTTCTCTGCATGCTCTTCCTTATTCTTATAATATATTAATATATCATCAATAAACACTATCAAAAACTTCTCCATATAAGGATGCAACACACTATTAATCAAACACATGAAATTGGTTGGAGCATTAGTAAGACCAAACAGAACCAAAAGAAACTCATAATTCCCATACTTGGTATGAAGTGTGGTCTTATAAATGTCTTCTTCTTTGATGCGCACCTGATGATATCCCAATCTCAAGTCAATCTTTGAGAACATTGTTGCTCCTTTCAATTGATCAAACAAATAATCAATCTATGACAAAGGATACCTATTCTGAATAGCCACTTTATTCAACAACATGTAATTAATGCACAATTTGAGAGTACCATCCTTCTTCTTTACAAACAATACTAGTGCACCCCAAGGTCACACACTTGGCCTTATGTATCCCTTGTCAAGCATCTACTTAAGCCGAAACTTCAACTACACCAACTCTGGAGTACTCATTCTTTAAGGTTCCCTTGATGCTAGTGCTTCTCATAGTACCAACTGAATAGAGAAGTCCACCTCTCTATGAGGAGGAAACTTTGAAATATCCATAGGAAACACATCCTAAAAATGTTGCAAAATCAGATACCTCTTCGAAACTTCATCCTGAACATCCTTCCCTTTTTCACTAGAAATATGAACTATAAACAAACACATCCTTTCCTGTAACTGCACTTTCCTCGCATAGTTGTAACCATTCTCACTAATGTAGGATTCTTATTTATATACAAGAATCTTGTTTCCCCATCATCACCTAGGCACTTAATAGCCTTATCATAGAAGTCCACTTTAGTCCTATGAATGAACAACTAATCCATGCCCAAAATCATACTATATGATCCCAACATAAGTAAATTTAGATGTGTCGATGTAGGCATACCATTAAGATCAAATGCACAAGATCTCACCCAATGATGAACTCTTCTCTTGGTCCCTGTAGCCAACTGCACCAAACAAGATTCTGCATGCAGTTATTTATTAGCAACACGTATCCACCAATTCAAGGCTTACATAACTATTGTTAGATCCAGGGTCAATCAAAATGCAAACATCATGATAAAAAACCTTACCTTCCATCTCGATAATGGATGTCTGATGATCAGCCTGCATATTATCCACTGTTGCATATATGGGAATACTCTCACCAAACGATTATGCATTAGACAATGCTAACATGGACTTGTGCTTCTCGTACCATCGAGTATATATTAGGAGACCCCACTAGGTTACTATCTTTTAGACACAAGTAATCGAGTTTGCAACCTTGTAAATGTGATACACCGAATGCAGCATTCGAGGAGATTGGTTGTCGTACGTTAAGTCCTTGTTCACGGATACTTGCTAAACCCTTTTTCCTAGATTACCCCTTTTTGATTTTTTTTTTTTTTGTAAGTTCTAAAATCAATTAATTGACCACAGAAAAACATCCTTCCGGTGGAAATACTCCTTAGTAGATCTTAGGTTGATACCAATGGCAACATTTCCCAAGTCTACCAACCAATTAAACCCCCCTGACAGGAATCCTAGTCCTTTTCATTCTTTTGGAAATGTTGGTGCTCCCTATATGGAAATGTTGTCCCTTCCTAGATTGACCATTAGTCTACCAGTTTGGTTATTTTCGACCTCAGTGACTCTGAGTGTCCAAACTAATTTTCAACCAAGTTCTTCTCCACCTGAACAACATCAACCTCAGGTTGATCCTAAAGTTGAACCCTCACCTTCTTCACCTATTTCTTCTCCCCATTCTTCCTCTTCACCCGGTGAAAGTCTAGATTCTACTAACCAGGAAGCTAAGAAGAAGAAGACGAGGGCGAAGAATAAGAATCCAAATAAAGAACGGGGCAATAAAAAAACCATTGTTATGGATGCAATTGATGTAGAAAAATATTCCAACCAGCACCAGAAAGTAAAATTCCCTTGCATGTTATGTAAGAGTGACCACCTTCTTCGAAATTGTCCTGGTATTCCCAAGGTCTTAGAAGTGTGGTGCACAGGTTCACATCAACCTTTGTCATCAACCTATGGAGTTCATGTTGGTGATAAACCTTCAACTAATGATAGTAAAGCCCATGGGAAAAATGGAAAATTCAAATTTCCCTGTAAGTTGTGTGAAGGTAATCATCCCATTCACCTTTGTCCTCTTATGGATGAAGCTTCCAAAGAGTTGGAAAACCTTACAACTTCTCAACCTTTTCTTCCTTTTGGCTATCAGAATATTTCCCTTAATCCTTTGCTAATTGATCGAAATCCATCTTTGGTCAACCCTGCTCTCTCTAAAAGTGAGTCTCGTGAGTCCATTCTCAACCAACCATTGGTTGAGAAAATGGTAGAATTGGTTTCGCCTTCAGTTAACCATACCTTTCCGGTAGAAAGTGAACCTCGTACTGATCAAGTTCTTTTGGTTTTTTCAGTTTCGAATGAACTGGAGGGAAATCCTCTCATTCCTGAGGTGCATGAGAGCAATTCTCCTATTCCCATAGAGCACGAGGGCAGCTCTCACGTTCCTATGACACCCCCTTTAGGTAGTTTAGTCACTTCTTTTGATTGGATTCGACTAGCAAGATATCATCTTTTGTCTTATGTGCCTTTCAAGATTACAGTACATGCTTACCATATGGTCGTACCTAGCACAATCATAGACAAGGGCACATCTGTTAGCATTCTATCCTCAACTTCTTGGAATGCTTTAGGTTCTCCTCATCTTGTTCCCATCACCTAGAATTTGTTAGCTTTTAACAAAGGAACCATTCAACCATTAGGGATCCTTCCTAAGTTGCCTATTACTTTGGGAGGAAAGGCTGTCTATATAGATGTGATTTTTGTCCAAGGCTCGTTGGATTTTAATCTACTGCTTAGTTATGACTATGTTTACATCATGGGAGCTATTGTTTCTTCCCTATTTTAAGTGATTTGTTTCATGCATGAAGGAAGCATTGTGATCATTGATCAGCTTACATTCATCGGTCATGAATCAACTCCCACTCAACCATCATCCCTAAATGGTTCTCATATGCAAGAGGTATCACCCCCACCACAAGTTAATTATGTGGCCATCTATTCCATGCCCACATCTACTGATGATATAGTATGTGATGTAGTACACCATGTACTGGGGGCATTAGAGCCCGATTTTTCATTTGGATCCCTGGACATGTATCCATTCCAGAGCATTATTCTCCCATCTGATGAGAACCTCTTAGAAGCCATGGCCTCTTTTGGGTTTTGATAATGGTTCTGGAGCAGAGTTCCTTGTCTTGTGTCAAGCTTGTTAAAAAATGAAATAGGTCCCATGAGAAATTTTCCTTTACTTGTGTTAAGCTTGTTAAAAAATGAAAGAAGGTATCATGAGCATATTTCCTTTACTTGTGTTAATATTGTTAAAAAATGAAACAAATCCCCTTTCGATTTGAGTCTTTGATTAGATATCTTAAAATCCCAATCGAGTCTTTCACTTGATCTTGTAAGTGAACCTTCATTACATCCACTTAGGTGAATGAAATGAAGCTTGGGGGGCATGTTCTTCAAATTGAGTCTTTATGCTGGGGGCATGCAAACTTAACTCAAGCATAGTTTATCTCTATTTCAAGCTTGTGTAAAATTTGAAATATTATCACTTTACATCTCGTGATTGTCATTTTTATTAGCTGATTTTTTCCATATGAGCCTTGGTTTTTTCATTCCATTGTCACCATCTCTTTGGCCAATCATATGCTTTCACTTGGTTGTTTTACCCTTGCCTGCAGAACATCTGCGATGAGTGATATTCTTAGCCAGCCTCTTGACCTTTACGTGTTTTGAGTAGTTCCATCATCACCAGAACCAGTTGCGATCCTTTTTATACCACTTGTTCCTCTAGGTAGAGTCATATTTAAGCTCTTTTTTGACTCTCGAAATATGAAAAGATAGTCGAGTACTTATCTTTTCGAAATCGTTAAATTAAATGAATTGACATTATCTCAATATATGTTTACCCTTTTTTTGGGCTAAGATCAACTATTTATGAAAAAGGCACACCTTGGTCGATATGGTTAAGAGGTTCTCTCGAATATTATTTTCTACCCTTTTGGGTTCGAGAGACAAATTACGAAAAGGGACATGGTGGAGTTTTCTTTTTCATCTCTTTTTCAAACTCTCTAAATATGAAAAATATACTGAGTTACCATTCCATCGGACTCGTTAATAATTAAACAGTGAAAGACTCGTCACCATGATGAGACCGATTTTCTCTTTCCTAGGACTCGTAAAACTTACTAGGATGGATTCATTTGAAGAATGAACTTATATGACAAGCATATGATATCCCCTTCAAACTTGTGATTAAAAATAATTGGGGTACTCGCTAGAAATAGTGGGGGAAAATGAAATTAAACATCCCTTGTATAGGCAACATGTTGCTCTTAGACATGGCACTCATCTATTTCTCATGTTGAGTTTGGGATATCCTCATTCTGTCACTTGTCTTTCCAGGTTTGGGTGATCCATTTTTCCTCTCATCTAACTGTTTCATTTCGTCATCATGACCCTTGGTCTTATGTTGAGTCAAATGTTGCCACACTCTGGAGTCGTGTCGTCGATGTTCAAGAGAAGTCCTATCTTTAGTTTATTACCTATACATTATCTGACCTTTTACTACAGCCTTGATCATACTCATTCATTTAACTTTATTCCTTGTTTCGTGTCAATGATGGGGAAATCATCATGACCCTCCTTCAATTGGTCACTTCCCATCGAATTTAGCTCATTATATAGGAAGATGACTTAGAGACTCCCTTTCAGTACCTTAGAGCTTACATTCCTTAATGGAAAGTTCTTCGCATCTGACGATAGGGTTTTATCATTGGCCTTCAATTGGGTGATTCCACGAGTGTTCGAATTTAACTTCATTTTGACTTTCACAGATTGTACTATCATACCTTGAGAGTTATTTTCATTATTCATAGTTCCTCTCGTGCTTGTTAAATGGTCCACATCATTAGTTGGTAATTAGGTTCTTTTCTAGCATGTTCGACTTCGACACATTCATTCGCATGTTCAAATTTGTACTTTGATCGGGATGGGATGGAATACAAGACCTTGAGTCTTGTCTGATATGACTCATGCTACGTGGAGTTATGTATTGTTCATGATTGTACACATGTTTCTATTATACAAATGGTTGTGACTATACCGTGGGAGTTTATATTTATGATGATGATCATTCTACATTGGATGGTTGCGGCCATGCCTTGGATCTTAGATTTACAGATGATCCTTTTGATTTGGATGGTTGTGCCCATACCATGGATCTTTTCACATATTCCTTTCTATCTGGATGGCTGTGTCCATATCATGGATCCATGTTTTGATATCAGATATGTATATGTATATGCGTCCTTGATTTGTAGGTCTCCTAATAGTGTTTGTTCTCGTCCTTGCAAAAGCACATAAAGCATCTCAACCATCACTCCCTATTTTGCCTTCATGCTTTAGGGGGAATCTGTTACACAGTATTTTTTCACATCTCCTACTCTTTCCTATGTCATTCCCTGAAGTTATCGAATCTTGGTAATCATGCAGTGTACCCATCCTGATATGCAGCTCAGATCCTCCCTGAAACACTGATGGAAAAATGCCTTGATCCTTCCCTAAAGAAAAGGGCTCTAAAACCATAATTTTAGCATCATCGCGACCCTGACACTGGGAACTCTTGCTAATCGCTAGTTGCACTACACTAGCCTCACGCTGCCAACACGATTTTGGATTAGATACCCACGATGATCCCTAAAAGGAAATTTTTCCCAAAGAGGACAAGAATCTTCGTGATCTAGAGGCTTCCAGAATGATGATCTGGAGGTTGTTTAGCGTGGATGAGGTCTAGTTCTCTCAACTTGGCCCTTTGGTCTTATCCCTATGATCTGCCTCCTTGAGATGAGGACCTTCTCATATCTTTGGAGAGATCCTAACTCCCTTTCCTTGCCTATATATTCATCTTTTCACATTCCCAAATGGTTGGTATCTGATTATTTGCACCCTTATGCTGAGATAGTGCCTACATGCTACTCATTTGGCTTGGAGAAGGAGTGCTTGGAGAGCTTGATCTTGGACTTGGACATTCACTCAAGAAGGGATTTTTGACATCAAGGTTTGGTTGTATGATTTATCCTTTATTTCATTAATATATACAATTGTTGGTTCACTTTCCATAAATGTTTGTGTTAATGCATCATTTATGTTAATGCTCCTTGATCTGTTAAGTGGATTGCTTTTGATTATGCTTATTTCACTTGTATGCTTTCTTGTGTCTTTGATCTCTTATGTAGGTATTCAATTGTTGTGAGTAGGAGAGGTTAACCTGAGGAGCAAGTGATTTGAGATCTTCAACAAAGGAGTGTGTTATAGCATCAGAACGAGGTAGGCCATCTTGCTCTTTTCTCATTTCGATTGTAATTTAGGAAAGTGTCTTGTAGATTGTCACATAGGTTGCTAGTCCCACTCATTGGGATATAGGGATCGTCTCTGTCAGCAGAGAGGATTTACCTAGACAATAGGGAGTTGTAAGCAAGTATATGAACAATCTAGGAAAATAGAATTGGATGGCACTGAAGTGGATTCTCAGGTATTTGAGAGGTACCACAAATCAAGCATTATGCTTTGGTGATTAACTCATTTCACTACAGGGATATGTTGATGAAGATATGGAAAGTGATAGAGATAACATGAGGAACACCATAGGGTATGTGTTTATTATAGGTGGAACAACTGTTAGTTGGGTATCAAAATTGTAGAACATTGTTGCACTTTCACAACGGAAGCAAAGTATGTTGCTGCTACAAAGGCTAGTAAAGAAATGATTTGGTTACAAAGGTTTATGGATGAATTGGGAAAGAAGTAG
Source organism: Pinus tabuliformis (assembly GCA_031772625.1). Lineage (NCBI taxonomy): Eukaryota > Viridiplantae > Streptophyta > Pinopsida > Pinales > Pinaceae > Pinus > Pinus tabuliformis. The sequence continues at coordinate 423,497,639 of CM062820.1, read as the reverse complement.
GAGATGGGAAAGTTATACAGTGACAACAAAAGTTCCATTCATATTACAGAGAACTCATCATTTCATTCCAAGACTAAACATATACAACTCAATTACCATTTCATATGGCCAGTGTTGGAAAATGGATAGTTGAAGTTGGAAAAGATACACACTAGCCAGAATCATGTAGATATGTTAGCAAAAGTTATAACTAGGGAGAAACTGAGGTTCTACTCAATTTCAATTGGTCTTCAAGTGTGATGATGAATATGAGAAATAACCAAGTCCAAAGTGGAAGCATTTTCTAGCAATTGAAGAAATGGTGGAGTTGCTATAATCAATCTCTAAGTGGGATATTTTTCAGTGTGGAGCTTGATTATCTTCTTGATTGTTTAGAGTTTTGTGTTTCAGTCGCGTTAGATCCATGTTCTTAACCGGGGAGACAATTCCACCCATTTAATCTCCATTAGGGAGGTCCAGGGGGGAGGGTGACGATGACTTTTATGACCCCCCACCTGGCAAGGGTTTAGGAGTAGCACCCTTGAATTTGAAAATAGATGAAAATTTGCCTTGTAAAATATTATAATTTCATATTCAATCTACGTTGTTCATTATGTGGATGATCTGATGGTAGAAGTTATGTTAATTTAGGGTTTTTTTCCCTACGAGGAAACCCTCAGTTTATATGAGGGAATTGTATTGCGACTGTGTATGATTATTTTGAGAGGGAGAGAGAGAGAGGAGGTTGTGTGAGAGCGAAGAGGAAATTACAATAGATCTCCTCTAGGTTGTATCTCTTCATTTTTCTAGATAATAAAAGGAAATACTGGATGTTTCTCTGTCGACGTAGCCTAAATTGGGTGAACCATGTATGTTTCTCTCTCTCTTGTTTTATGCATTTCTGTATTTGTGTTTTTATAGTATTTTATGTATTTTATTGTTCCATTAATTAATTTATAACGCCAGTAAGCTAGGAAGAAGAAGAAACAAAAGTAGAAGAAGAAGAAGAAGAAACATAAGCAAAGGGGCAACCAAGAAAAAATTTCTATTAATGCAACTAGTATGGATAAACCTTCCAACCAGCCCTAAAAAATCAAATTCCCTTGCAAGTTATGTAAGGGCGACCACTTTCTTAGAGATTTTCTTGGTATTGCACAAGTATTAGAAGTGTGTTCCTTAGGCTCACATCAACCCTTTTCATCAACCTCTAGAGATCATGCTGGTTATAAACCATCAACTAGTGACAGTAAGGTCCATGAGAAGAAGGGTAAAGTTAAGTACCCTTGTAGGTTATGTGAATGGAATCATCATATTCACCTTTATCCTTATATGAAGAAGCCTCAAAAGTGTTGGAAAACCTTACAACTTCTCAGCCTCGTCTTCTGGCTGGTTATCGAAAGCTTTGTCCCAATCCTCCACTGATTGACGAAGTGTTAGATCAGAATCCAAATCTAATCAATCCCACTCTCTCTGAATGTGAATCCCATGAGTTCATTCCCAACTAACCATTGGTTGAGAAAATGGTTGACTCAATTCCACCTTTTGTTGATTGTACTTTTCCCATAGAGAGTGAGTCCCATATCACTCAGGGTCTTTTTGATTCTTCAAGTTCCAATGAAATCAGGGGCAATCCTCTCATTCCAACGACATAGGGGGAAAATTCTCCTATTCCCATGGCCTAGAGGGAAATCCTCCCATTGCCACAACACAAGGGAGCAGTTCTCCCATTCCCATTGCACAATGGGGCAGTTCTCCCATTCCCATGACACCCCCTCCAAGTAGTATGGTCACTTCCTTTGATTGGAGTTGACTGGAAGGATATCATCTTCCTCGTTGCGTGCCTTTCCAAATCATAGTACATGCCTATAATATGCCCATACCTAGAAAAATGATAGATGAAGGCACATCTGTTAGTATTTTATCCTCGACTACTTGGAAATATTTCTATTCTTTGCATCTTATGCCCACTACCTAGAATTTGTTGTCCTTTAACAAAGGAATCAGTCAAACATTAGGTATCCTTCGTCAGTTACTTTGGATCTTAATTCACTCCTTGGGTGTGACTATGTTTATGACATGGGAGCTCTTGTATCTTCACTCTTTCATGTAATGTGTTTCCTACATGAAGGAAGAATCATGACCAATGACCAACTTTCATTCATTGGTCCTAATTTGACTCCCAATAAACTGACTTCCCTAAATGGTTCTTATATGCAAGTGGTATCTTCCAAATTAATTATGTGGCATCCTGTTCCATGCCCATTTATGCTGATGATATAGTAGGTGATGTAGTGCATCATGTACTAGGAGCACTAGCACCTGATATTTCCATTGGATCCTTTGATATGTATCCCTTCCAGAGAATTGTTCTCCCATATGATGAGAGCTTCTTGGAAGGCATAGACCCCCTTCTAATTCGAGTCTTTGAGTAGATCTTGTAAATTCCCAGTTGAGTATTTCACTTGATCTCATAAATGAACCTTCATTTCATCCACCTATTAGCAACCACTAGTCTACTTAGGTGAATGAAACTAATCTTGGGGCGCATGTGCCTAGAATTGTGTCATTCTCTTGGGGGCATGCAAACTTATTTCAAGCATAGTTTTCCCCTATTTCAAGCATGTGTAAAAATGAAACCATTTTCATCCTACCTCTCATGATTTCCATTTCTATCAACCTATTTCTACCATATGAGCCTTGGTTTTCTCATTCCATCATAACCATCTGCTTTGCTGATCATATGCTTTCACTTGGTTGTTTTTCCTTTTCCTGAGGAACGTTGTGATAAGTGGTCTTATTAGCCAACCTCTTGAACTCTACATGTTTTAAGCAGTTCCATCACAACCAAAACCAATTTCTACCCTTTATACCACTCATTCCTCTATGAGGAGTCCTCTTTTATCTCTTTTCAGACTCCCTAAACATGAAAATATTGCCAAGCACTTGTCTTTTCAATCTTGTTAAATTAAATGAAAATACGTCTACTTAGTATATGTTTAACCCTTTTCCAGACTAAGATAGACTATTTATGAAAAAGGAATACCTTAGTTGAACATGTTTAAGAGGTTCTCCTGAGTATCGTTTTCTTCCTTTTTAGACTTAAGAGACAAATTTTTGGAAAGGAACTTTCAGAGTTTTCTTTTTCGCCTCTTTTTCAAACTCTCTAAACATGAAAAAGAAGTTGAGTTACACCTTCACTGGACTTATAAAAGCATAAAACAACGATGGAATCATCGAACATGACAGGACTGTTACAGGTCTATTTGGGCACATACTCCTGACATTCAGAGCAGTGCAATTAGGGCTCATCAAACCCTAATTTAGTTGTTACAAGCCCTAGAAAAGTCACCTCATTGAATGCTTCCATCCTTGAAAGTTTCCTAGCCTTAAGCCTTGTTGAAATGCCTCCTTGGGACACCAGCGTAGCCTTGGTCAAGGGTAAATGCACTGCAGAGTAGGCATGCCCATTCTGGCCTACACTGTAGTGCACTTAGGCCCTCTTTGACCTATGCTGGGTGAGATTGAGCGAAATTTGCATAGGGTTCTGGGAATATTCCTTGATTCTAGATCATTCTAGAAGGAACCCATCTCTTATCTCCTCTTATGAGCTCGAAATTAGATAGGCTAAAGATCCATTAACCTCCTATCCTCTCATCCCTTGCTCCATGGAAACTAACTCCAAGTTTGGGAGGCCATTCAATACCCTCATTTTTGACAAAACCACCTCCATTTTCTATAAATTGAACACTCATCATAGTGATCAAGAGGCTAGAATCTGAATTTTGTAAGGAAATTCTATTGGTTTGAGAATTGAGTTCATGTCAAGCAACGTTATGCTGCTAGATTGGTGTGCTTTTAATGTGGCGAGGGTTGGACTGAAACTGGAGGAGTGGCACAGGATCAAACTGTATTGGGTAAAACTCTTCCTTCTACATTAATAAAGAGTTTATTATTTTTATCATATTATTTTTCATATCTATGATGATTATTTGTTTCAATGTCTTCGATTCCATTGGTTTATAGTATATAGATCATGTATGATTTTATCATTTGTTGTTTTTGTTTCTGTTGATACAGGTACCAATAGAGCGGATTTAGTTCAAGTGGGAGCTATGGGAGCAATTCAAAGGGGATCAAGGAAGCGAAAGACTACAAGTAAGTTCCTTCATCTCATCTATCTACTATAGGAAGAGGTTAAACTACTTTCTTTCTATTGTTCTAGGTGTAGCTACCCACCTAGGGAAAATGTGTTTATCCGTAGATACAAATTCCATATAACAAATTGGCGACCATACTAGGGAACAAATTTCATTCCTGGTGGCTTACCCTTATCATATTACACCCTATTAGACTTTGATTGACTTCATTGATCTTATTTCAGTCTTTTTGAAGTGTTTTTAGTCAAAAATGTGTGCTTGAATGTCTCTTGTTTGGCTTCTCTGGCACCAACGTAGTCTTGGTCAGGGGACAATGCACTGTAGAGCACCCTTGGCTTAAATAAAATGCTCTGCAGTGCAGTCTCTCCCACTTAGATCTATGTTGATCCCCTCAAGTCAAAAAACCCATCTTTGGCTTGGTTTTTTCCAAATTTGCTTCTGAAGTGGTTTGCTGAGGATGGATAACAAACATAGCATTATCCCAAACACCAAACACAACATTCAGGGATATTTCCTACACGTATGTTAAGTCCTTGGTTTACTGAGGCAGTATATTGTAGTTCACAGTTACTTGGTAATCCTTTTGCCTAGATTATCCCTCTTTTGTTTTGTTATGTTATTTTGATTAAAATAAATTAATTGACCACAGATAACATCCTCCACGTCACTCCTTAGTTGATCTTAGGTTGAAACATATGGAAACAACTCCGGAGTCCACCGATCAAGGAATTCCTTTTGATGGGAATCCTAGTCCTTTTCCTCCTTTCGGAAATATTGGTGCTCCTTATATGGCTACAAATTCCCTTCCAGGACTTACCATTGGCTTGTCAGTATGGTTTTTCTCAACCTCCTCGGCCCCGCAATTGAATATTCCTACAACTAGAAAAAATCAACCTCCAGTTGATCCTTAAGTTGACCCTTTACCTTCTTCGTAGGTTGTTTCTTCCTCCCCTTCTTCCTCTTCGCCTAGTGAAAGTATTGACACTAGTAACTGGGTGGATAAGAAGAAGAAGAAAGGGAAGAAGAAGAAGAAGAATAAAATTCAGCAGGGGGACAACCAAGTAATCATTGGTTTGAATGCCACTTCTGATGATAAATCGTCTGATAAACCTCACAAACTTTGATATACATGCAAACTTTGTATAGGATACCATCTTCTTCGAAACTATTCTGGTATTCCTCAAATATTAGAAGAATGGTCTTCTCGTTGACATCATCTTGTGTCATCAACTTCTGGAGATCATGTTCGTGACACACCATCAACTAGTGGTCGTAAAGTTCATGGAAAGAAGGGTAAAGTTAAGTTTCCCTGTAGGTTATGTGAAGGTAATCACCCCATTCACATTTGTGTGGATCTAGGGCGGATAGTATGGGGTACAGAGGGAGGTACCCAAGGGAATAATGTAATAATGAGATGGGCCATAGTAATAAATAAAGTGGTTAACCAATATCATGTAAGGGACCACAAGTAATTAGAAATAATGAAATAAGCCCATTGTATTAGATAGATGGTATTGAGGCAACCATGGTAATGACCCATGGTATTGTATGTATGAGGCCTATATAGAGGCTAGAGACTCCCCATGGAGGGATGTGAAGGAATATTGTATGGACAAGCATATGGCCTGTGGAGTGTTCTCTTTCTTTGAGGAGTGAATGTATGGTGTTGCCCTACCTTAAGGGTTTTGATATCAATAAAGAAGCATTTCTATCTATATTCAAATCTTTTTATTTCTTGGGTATATTTCTATTTTTATATATTTGTAGGTCAAATCTATGACAAGTGGTATCAGAGCATTTTCTTGGGCAAAACAGATAAAAAAAAATTTTGCACGATTTTTTTGGGCAATGAGTTTTCAGATCAGATTTTTATGTTCTGGTGCAAAATTTGTAGAATCTAATTGCATATCTGGGTTCTTTGTAATAAAATACCCAATTTGAAAAAAAAAAATCAGCTGAATCAGAGTCCTGATGAGGGAGATATCGTTGATTTAAAAATCAGCGGTGTTGTAGAAATTTTTCGGGGTGGAGAGTTTGCAGCTCAGATCTATACATTATGGTGAAAAATTTGTAGATTTGGTTTATTTACAAAAAAATATGCAATTTAACAAAAAATTCGGTTGAATTGGAGTCCGGATGAGGGAGATATTGCTTATTTAAAATCAGCTCCTTTTTTAGAAATTTTTGTGACGACGGTACAGTTGCAACGCGAATCTAAAATTTTAGTGCCTAGATCGGGATTTCTATCACATGGGAAGCTGCAGAATGGTCTTTTCATTTCTGAAAATAGGTCATAATAAAGATTCTTAGCAATATTGACCAAACTGTGGCCACTTTAAATTTTCGCCAAGTACGTGATTTTTTTTTCAAAACCCTCTTCATGGCTTCTAGCAAGCAATTTTTTACAGGGAAAGATAATGGTCCTACTATTGAAGAATTCATAAAAGATCTTAAGAAAAACCATCTAAAATATTGGAAAAGTTTCCTATGGCTTAATTTGAAAGAAGAGGCTGCCATATCGTGGAACTCACTTGGCATCTAGCAGTTCAAATTTTCAGATGAAGAATTTTAAAAACTCCTTATGGACAAATTGTCTCATGCTAGAAAACAGGGGAATGAGACATGTAAGGGGTTATTTTCTACTAGTATCTCCTTATTACAGGTTCATGGATGTATTTAGAAGGACAAGATCATTGTGTCTATAAATCCTAGTTGCAAGCAAAATTTTATAAATGTTAATTTGGCAAAAAAATTGCCAATCCCAGCTAAACAAAGGGAGCACACACAGGTTAATAATGAGTAGGTGCAATTTTATAAAGATTTGAAGATTTCTATGGACAAGTATGTATTTCATTTTGATTTTTATGCTTCATATTTGACTAATGTGGATGTTGTTTTGGATACCCTTGGATAGAATCTGTTGGTACTACCAATATTAATGTGCAGAAGAAATTCCTGAAGCTCTGTTATAAAAAGAAGAAAATTACATTACAGGATATTTCCATCAATAAATAGGTAGAGTCCAAGGAGGTTGAAGCAGAAGATGTTCTAAGAACTGACACATGAGATGATGAACCCTCAATGGTCGACAACCAAACACAAACATCAAACTAGGTGCCAGAAAAACAGGTAGAGTCAAGGAGGCTAAAGTAAAAATGTTACAGGTACGGATACATCAGATGAGGAATCCATGGTTGAAGTAATATTGGAAGATAAGCAACAACAACAGATGCCACAACATGTACTAGATACCAATCAGGCTCCATTAGGTGGTGAATTAAAGAAAGATACGATGTTGGTTAAAACTTCAGCATATCACCACCCACATCACCCCGCAAGAAAACAACCAAAACGATGGCAACAAATTAGCCACAAGGACAAAAACCCCCACATGAAAAATAGAGAGGGGCGATGATCCACCTACTACACATCAACACAGAAGAGCCACCATGATCAACTTCCATCTCAAGCGAGCGAGACACCAGCTAGATCGAGGGTTCACCTTTCTCTTGGATGGCTAGATGCACGTGCATGGTACCAGTGCAATACCCTTTTGAGGTATTTGTGTTCTTCTTATGTTTCGGGGGCGAAACATGTTTAAGGGGGGTGGAATGTAGTATACCTAGCAGGGATAGTATGGGGTATAGAGGGAGGTACTCAAGGGAATAATGTAATAATGGGACGGGTCATAGTAATAAATAAAGTGGTTAACCCGTATCATGTAAGGGACCACAAGTAGTTAGAAATAATGTAATAAGCCCATTGTATTAGATAGATGGTATTAAGGTAACCATGGTAATGACCCATGATATTGTATGTATGAGGCCTATATAGAGGCTAGAGAGTCCCCATTGAGAGATGTGAAGGATTATTGTATTGACAAGAATATGGCTTGTGGATTGTTCTCCTTCCTTAAGGAGTGAATTTATGGTGTTGCCCTACCTTAAGCATTTGATCAATAAAGAAGCATTTTTATATATATTCAGATCTTGTTATTTCTTGGGTATATTTCTATTTTCATATATTTGCAGGTCAGATCTATAACAATACCATCTTCTTCGAAACTGTTTTGGTATTCATCAGATCTTAGAAAAATGGTCTTCTCGTTCACAGCATCTTGTGTCATCAATTTATGGAGATCATGTTGGTAACACACCATCAACTAGTGGTAGTAAAGTTCATGGAAATAAGGGTACATGATTTGAAAATGGGGCACTTAGGCTTCTTGTCTAACTTACAAGAACCTCTCCCACTCCCAAAGCTTTAAATATTCCCAAGTCTTATTCATTAACCAATGCAGAAATGATAATATGCTAGAAATTATAGGTGTATGCTTATATTTATTGTTGGTAGTTTATGTGCTTTAAAATCTATTGTGTATGCTGATATGTAAATACATACAATAAATACTAATGCAACAGTAAACAAAACACACAGAACAAAAATTTAATTTGGAGTTCACCCAAAACTCTTGGGCTACGTCTCCTTGAGCTCTAGTCAACTCAACTAGGCTCTCTAGGATTATGGTATAAGTCCTTTTTTACAAGATCTTAGCTCAAATCCTACTGTTTTCCATGAAAATAGTGGGTTCAGCTACCATTTTTATCCCCGGCTCTTGAAGCTCTCGGCTCTCGCTCTAGCTCTCCGGCTCTGGCTTTGGCTCTTGGCTCTAGCTCTTGGATCTGGCTCTGGCTCTGGCTCTAGCTCTTCAGCTCTGGCTTCTTGGACCTCTGCAACCTTCAGCTCTTTGGATTTTCACTTGAACTTCAAGTGACCCCAAAGGCTCTCTCCGCTGCTCTGCGTAGTAGCTCTTCGGCTCTCCCTACTTTCTCAGCTCTACTACTACTTTTAGCATTCATCTTGATCTTAATTGGGCTCTCTACCTCCTTTGAGGTGAGCTTCTGACTTTTTGGCTACCACAGGTATTTATCTATGTGTAATCATCCTTATGTGGCTCTTTGGCTTCCCTGCACTTTGTTTGTTCGACTGCCATCCGGCTCTCAACCTCTACCCACTCAAATCCTTCTTCTAGCATTAAATAATCATTGCATAATGCATTCAGGGGAGGAGGCCACCTAATCTATGACGAATGAGGGCATCGGGCCTTTGAAATCCCTAAAACGACCATTCTCTGGTTACACAGAGAAATGCCTTCAAACTCGAGAAAATCCGCCACAACACAGTCTTTCAGACTTCAAACATCCTGAATTCCGCCTTATATTTCTATCGAGTCCGCCTGAAATCGCTATCGCAAGTCACCATGCTCCTCCTTATGGCTTCCCTTTGTATTTCGTTTAATAAATGAAATACATGGAAATACATTAAAAAGGTCAATTGACGGATCTCAAATCTTATGAAATAGTGTTTAGATTTCCATCGGGTCCGACTAATTGCATCACGCATATATATATGTCTATATCCGCTCCTCTAGTATCACCGATTGTGATCCGCCGATATTGGTAGTCACGATAATGCATCGCCCGAGGTCCCATCTTTTCCTTGTGGTATTGCCAATTGCGATCTGCCGATTTCGGCGATCGCACCATTGCATCGGCCTAGGACCTTTGCCTTGGGTATACATTTCCTGCCTTCGATCCGACTCGTCAATCTGATCATCGGAGGTCGCTGATCGGGGGTGCCTTCCACCTGACTTTAAGTCCTCCTCTTGGCCTCATATGATGCGATTTTCCCTTATAAGGGTCTTTTTCCCATTTTTAAAGGATTTTTGCCTATTTTGCAAAGAACAAATGGGAACTTCTTTTTGTGATAACTTCTCCATCTGAAGTCTGTTTTCACCCATTCAAGTTGCACTGGATTCAGAATAAAGGGATCTATGCAAAGAGACTATTTCTAAGAGCAGCTTGCAACTTTTATTTTCCTCTAATTTACAAAGGATTTGTGCCATTTAGCACCTTTACCTCTTATATGAAGTCTTTTAGACTTAGAGGTTTATCCAGGATCCATTTTTGGATCACGCCTTCCCACTAAGAGAACTTTTGGTCTCCAAAAGACTAATATACTGATCTGAGCAGTAAATGAGAATGACTCACCCTATTCTTTCAGCCTCCCTACACTTGCATTTGCATAGTGCCTCTAAACCAAGGTTTCCGACCACTTCCCTTCTTGGATGGGCTAGTCTTCCTGGGAAGAATTGTCTTCCTCCTTGCCTTTCTATAGAACTTCTATTGAACTGGTCATAGAAGGTGGTTTGAACTTCTTTGCCTTGATCATTGATCCAAGGTGGCTCAAGCAAATGTGAAGTACATCTGCTCCACAAAACTTTCATTTGTACCAGTTTAAAAAGCTTCCAACAACAACTGTTAACAACAACAGGCATACAAACAACAACTGGATGGAATAAACTCCTTCTTCAACAAGGAAACAAATTTCACATCTTGTGAACACCTCCATGTCTTACATCTGCATACAAATGATGGACTAGACAAAAATCCCAGAAAACATGCCTTTAAACAAATGACTCTTCAAGTCAAGCATGTAGAAAATACCATTAGGACTCTTTTTCAAAAGATGAAACACTTCATCATTATCTCCCTTTAGAGACCAAGTTAACTTCTTCCAAGTCAACATGGCACCACATGCATGTCAAATCAATCAACCTTGCAAGTTAATTACACATACATGTTCAAAAACAAGGAAATCGTCAACATCCCTGTGTTCATGCATATCATGCTCATGCATGCATTTCATCCTTCAACTTTCACTTAAGCACACTGTACTTTCGAAGCTGAAATGAAATATAATGTAGATGCATCAATAGACATGCAATCTTAATCGGATAAGAAATCTACCCATTTCTTACCAATCCCTTTCAAAGGTACTACCTTTGTTTGCACTGTAGGAATTTACAGGGTAAGTTCCTCAGAAAGAACACCAAAAGGACACCGCTCACAACCAGATCTCAAATCAATACACCAGTATTTTTGACGTGGTTAAAACCCTCAAAGAGGGAAACAGTCCACGGCCTGTCCCAACGTGGGTACTACAGGTAATTTATTAATCAAAGAATGAAAATTTACATAAGCTTCTCTCATGCACAGATTACCCGAACAATGACCCTCCATGCGCTTTAAATAGAACTCATGGACCAATCGGGTGTCAAGCCACGGATCAAGTGTCGGTAATACCGAGGTGAGAGTGAACCGTCGGATCACTACATATCGTGACCGTCGGATTGTAAGTTACAAAATGTACAACGGTAAAGAAAGGCACTTTACCTAACTCTATACCTAACTCTATACTAGACCAAGTTGAACTTAACTATATCCTATGTGTCAGAATATCCTAACATCCCCCCTTAAGAACAACTTGGGATAGGATTAAAGGATTTACAAATATGACACAATAGGAGAAGGAAGGAGGCACTAGAGCCTATCCCCCCTTAGTGACAACTTCCTGAACTCCAAGCATATATCGAAGTTTAGTGAACTTCGCCTCTGTGAGAGCCTTTGTGAAGATGTCTGCAACCTGATCATCTGTTGAACAATATTGCATTTCAAGAACATGATCATGAATGAGCTTTTTGATGAAGTGCATGTGTAGTTCAATGTGTTTGCTGCGCTGATGCTGGACTGGATCTTTGCATAGCTGAATGGCACTTTGATTATCACACCAAAGTGTGGTTGGATGCTGCTGCTCAAAGCCAAACTCTGATAGGATCTGACGAAGCCACAAGGCTTCCTTACTAGCTTCCACGACACCACGATACTCTGCTTCTGCTGACGAAAGAGAAATGGCAGCCTGTTTCTTACAATCCCATGTAATAGGTCCTGAACCAAGAGTGAAGACATAACTGGCAGTGGACTTCCGATCATCAGGGTCACCAGCCCAATCAGAATCAGTGAAACCAACTAATAGAGGAGCTGCTTTGGCACTGTAATGAATCCCAAACTGTACTGTACCTCGATCATAACGAAGTATTCTTTTAGCTGCTTTCCAATGACTTTCACGGGGGTTTTGCATAAAACAAGCAACAAGGCCAACAGCAAAGGAAAGATCAGGACAAGTATGGGTTAAGTACAAGAGTTTTCCTACAAGTTGACGGTATAAGGTAGCATCAACTTCAGGAGAAGTACAAGAGACTGAAAGTTTGACTCCAGACTGAAAGGGAGAAGGGGCTGGCTTACAGTCTTCCATGTGAAAATGACGAAGAATATCACAAGCATACTTGGACTGGGAAAGGGAAATACCCTCCTTGGATTGGAAGACTTGAAGACCGAGAAAATAGTGTAAGTGTCCTAAGTCTGTCATTTCAAATTTCTTTTTGAGGCTAGACTTCACATGGTTTATAAGGTTGGGATCACTACCAGTAAGGATAAGATCATCAACATAAAGAACAAGGATGATAAGAGAGTTGCCCACTTTCTTGGTGTAGACAGTATTGTCAGAATGACACCTAGAAAAGCCAGATTCTAAAAGAAAGCTATCCATTTTGGCATACCAAGCCCGAGGAGCTTGCTTGAGACCATAAAGGGATTTCTTGACACATCAGCATCATCATGTGAATCATTCTAAGACACATCATTCATGGAATCTTCACTTCCAATTCTCCCATATTCTCTTTCCACTTTCTTCAGATTTTGTGGAAGCATTGCTGGATTCAAAGTCCAACATTTTGAAGCAAGATGTCCTTGCTTATGGCAGTAAGTACACTGCATGTGCATCCTCTTGACAGCATGATTTTCCTTGTCCAATGGACCTTTGGCTTCTTGCTTCTTTTCCTTCAAAAGTTTCTTGTATGTGGCCATTCTCTTCCAACATCTAGAAACATTATGGTTATCCAACCCACAAAAGGAACATGCAATTCTTTTTCCATACATATGTGGAAATTTATCATGCTTTGCACAATCAAAAGGAAAATGTTTGGAACCAGATTTATACCTACCTCTTTCACCTTTATTTCCTTCATGAGGAGGTGAAGCAAATGAGGAAGTGGCTCCCTTTGGAATACCATCAATCTCTTCAAGGTTGTTGGAGTCTCCCCAACTCTCTGGTTCAAGTGTATGCTTCTGAACACTTGCATCTTGCAAATGATGTTTCAAGCTATTGCATTCCTCCTGAATACAATCTCCACACTATGTAATGCAACCCCTCCTTGGATCTGTTTCAATGGCCTTCATGGCAGCCTTGGAACTTTCTCAATAAGCTTGTCCATAGCCAAGACCCAAATACTTAGGCCTTTCCTCAATCATTATTGGCTCAACAATACCTTGTGCATTCTTTCCCAAGCCTCTTCCTTCACAACCCATCTTGGACATTAGCTTGGAACCTATGCCTCTAGTATGTTTTTCAAAAGAGCCAATATAAGCAGCCTTAGAGGAATTTGAAGACAAACTGGAATGGTTTACCTCTTCTTCAAGCTGATATTTGACTAGGGCTTCTTGGGCAACAAAGAGCTGTGACTCCAACTCATGCATCCTCTTCAGGTTCATATTTGCAATATGAAGTTGCCTCTCCATTTCCTACAATTTGTTAGAAATCAACTGCTTCTCTTCCTTCATGGAATTCAACTGCTCTCTAAGCATGTTGCTCTTCCTTCCATCCTCAAACATTTCTCTCAGCATATCCATCATGGTGGACAATTCTTGCTTCATCTCTTCATCAAAGAATCTTGTGAAGAAAGTAGTATTCGAGGACTCACTTGTAGAAGTTGTCATTATGCCAATGACTTCTTCTTTCTTCTTGTCCTTGCTGGACTGAGCTATCTATGGCTTTCTCTTCACCTTTGCAAACTCAGAAAATAGTCATTCTGCAACAAGCATACATCAATCAGACAATCAATCCTTGACTGCTCAAACACCTTTCAGACAAGCAATCTTTGCTCTATCAATCAAGCATTCTGATATAACCTTCTTTGAAGGTGAGGTCAATCAATCTCAAGCTCTGATACCACCTTATTTGAAAATGGGGCACTTAGGCTTCTTTCCTAACTTACAAGAACCTCTCCCACTCCCAAAGCTTTAAATATTCCAAAGTCTTATTGATTAACCAATGCGGAAATGATAATATGCTTGAAATTATAGGTGTATGCTTATATTTATTGTTGGCTATTTATGTGCTTTAAAATCTGTTGTGTATGTTGATATGTAAATACATACAATAAATACTAATGCAGCAATAAACAAAACACACAGAACAACAATTTAATTTGGAGTTCACCCAAAACTCTTGGGCTACATCTCCTTGAGCTCTAGTCAACTCGACTAGGCTCTCTAGGATTATGGTATAAGTCCTTTTTACAAGCTCTTGGCTCAACTCCTACCATTTTACACAAAAGCAGTGGGTTCAAATACCATTTTTATCCCTAGCTCTTGAAGCTCTTGGCTTTCTAGCTCTCGGCTCTAGCTCTGGCTCATTGGCTTTGGCTCTGGCTCTTCAACTTTGGCTTCTTGGTCCTCTACAATCTTTAGCTCTTTGGCTTTTCACTTAAACTTCAAGTGACCCAAAGGCTCCCTCAACTGCTCTACACAGTAGCTCTTCGAGTCTTCCTACTTTCTTGACTCTGCTACTACTTTCAGCATTAAACTTGCTCTTAATTGAGCTCTCTGCCACCTTTGAGGTGAGCTTTTGGCTTTTTTTCTACCCCAACCGTTTCTCTATGTGCAATCATCCTTCTGTGGCTCTTTGGCTTCCCTGCGCTTTGTCTGTTCGACTGTCATCTGTCTCTCAGCCTCTACCCACTAAAATCCTTCTTCTAGCATTAAATAATCATTTCATAATGCATTTAGGTAAGGTGGCCACCTAATCTGCGATGTATGAGGGCATCAGGCCTTTGAAATCCCTGAAATGGCCATTCTCTAGTTACACAGAGAAATGCCTTCAAACTCAAGAAAATCCACCACAACACAATCTTTCGGACTTCAAACATCCTAAATTTCGCCTTATATTTCTATCGGGTCTGCCTGAAATTGCTATCACAAGTCGCCATGCCCCTCTCTATGGCTTCCCTTTGTATTTCATTTAATAAACGAAATACATGGAAATACATTAAAAAGGCCAATTGACGGATCTCAAATCTTATGAAATAGCATTTAGATTTCCATCGAGTCTAGCTAATTGCATTGCGCATATATATATATATATATATATATATATATATATGTATGTATGTATGTATGTATGTATGTATGTATGTATGTATGTATGTATGTATCCGCTCCTCTGATATCATTGATTGTGATTTGTCGATATCGGCGGTTGCGATATCACATCGCTGAGGTCCTACCTTTGCCTTGTGGTATTTTTGATTGCAATCCACCGATTTTAGCAATCACACTATCGCATCAGCATGGGACCTTTGCCTTGGGTATACACTGCCTGCCTCCGATCCGACCCGCCAATCTGATCATTGGAGGTCGCTGATCGAGGGTGCCTGCCACCCGACTTTAAGTCCTCCTCTTGGCCTC
This sequence comes from Pinus tabuliformis, assembly GCA_031772625.1. NCBI lineage: Eukaryota > Viridiplantae > Streptophyta > Pinopsida > Pinales > Pinaceae > Pinus > Pinus tabuliformis. The sequence continues at coordinate 423,482,080 of CM062820.1, read as the reverse complement.
ATGCGATGTGATTTTACCTTATAGGGGTCTTTTGCCCATTTTTAAAGGATTTTTTCCTCTTTCCCAAAGAACAAAGGGGAACTTTTTTTTGTGATAACTTCTCCATATAAAGTCCGTTTTTTCCCATTCAAGTTGCGTTGGATTCAAAATGAAGGGATCTCTATAAAGAGAATATTTCTAAGAGTAGCCCGCAACTTTAATTTTCCTCTGATTTACAAAGTTTGTGCCATTTGGCACCTTTTACCTCTTATATGAAGTCTTTTAGACTTAGAGGTTTATCCAGGATCCATTTTTGGATCAGTAAAGTTAAGTTTCCTTGTAGGTTATGTGAAGGGAATCACCCCATTCACCTTTGTCCCTATCTAGATGAAGCCCAAAAAGTGTTGGATAACCGTCCTGCTTCTTCGCAGTGACTTCCATCTAGTTACAGGAGACTCTCCCTTAATCCTTCACTACTTGATGAAGTCACTAACCCAAATCAATTATCGATCAAACCCACTCTCTCTGAATGTGAATCCCATGAGTCTATACTTGACCAATAAAAGGTCGAGGAAATAGTTGAACGGATTTCACCTTCAGTTAATCGTACCTTTCCTGTAGAGAGCAAGTATGATGACACTCAGGTTATTTTTGTTTCTTCAGATTCCAATGAGCTTGGATGAAACCCTCTTGTTCCATCAAGACAAGAGGAAAATTCTCTCGTTCTCATAACTCAAGGTGGTAATTCTCTTGTTCTTATGGTACCCCCTCCAAGTAGTCTGTTCACTTCCTTTGATTGGAATCGAACGACAGGATGTCGTCTTCCTTCTTATGTGCCTTTCCAGATCATAGTACAGGTTTATAGTATGATTGTATCTGGCACTATTATAGATGAAGGTGCATCAGTGAGTATCCTTTCCTCCACTGCTTAGCAGGTGCTTGTTTTGCTGCCACTTGTGCCTGTTACCCCGAATCTGTTGGCTTTTAATAGAGGAACCAGTCAACTATTATGGATCCTTCCTTAGTTGCCTATTACTTTGGGAGGAAAAATTATTTACCTCAATGTGATGGTAGTCCCAGTCTCTTTAGATTATAATTTATTTCTTGGGTGTGACTATGTTTATGACATGGGAGCTATTGTTTCAACACTCTTTTGAGTGATTTGTTTCCCGCATGAAGGCCGAATTGTCACCATTGACCAGATTTCATTTCCTGGTCCAAATATGGATTCCAATCAACCATATTCCCTAAATGGTCCTTTTGTCCCAATGGTATCTTCCCCGCCATGGGTCAATTATGTGGTAACCCATTCCATGCCTACACCAACTGACGATCAATTCCATGATGTTGTGCATTATGCACTGAAGGCATGGGAACCAGATCTCTCTAATGGATTCCTTGCTATGTATCCCTTCCAAAGCATTGTTATCCCATCTAATGAGAACCTCTTGGAAGTCATGACCTCTTATCGGTCATGATCAAGGAATATGACGATAGTTCCTGGTCTTGTGACAACCTCGTTAAAAAATGAAACAAGGAATATGAGGATAGTTCCTGGTCTTATGACAACCTCGTTAAAAAATGAAACAAGGAATATGAGGATATTTTTAGGTCTTGTGTCAAGATCTTTAAAAAATGAAATGAGGAATATGAGGATAGTTCTTTTACTGTGTCAACCTCATTAAAAAAAATGAAACAAGGAAACAGAGCATAGTTCCTTATCTTGTGTCAAGCTCATTAAAAAATAAAACAAGGAATATGAGGATAGTTCTTTTACTATGTCAACCTCATTAAAAAATGAAACGGGTCCCAAAGCATAGTTCCTTGTCTTGTGTCAAGCTCGTTAAAAAATGTCGCCAATATGGTCGCTAATTTGTTATATGGAATTTGCATCTACGGATAAACACATTTCCCTAGGTGGGTAGCTACACCTAGAACAACAGAAAGAAAGTAGTTTAACCTTTTCCTAAAGCTCATCAACAAGGAATCTGAGAAGAGTTCCTTGTCTTGTGTAAAGCTCATTAAAAAATGAAACAAGGTCCCCTGGAGCAAAGTTCCAATTCAGGTCCTTGATTAGATCTCATAAAATCCCAGTTGAGTCTTTCACTTGATATCGTACATGAACCTTCATTCCATCCTCCTGATAGCTGTGAGTAGTCTACTTATGTGAATGCAATGAAGCTTGGGGGGCATGCACCTAGAATCGATTCATCATGCTAGGGGCATGTAAACTGAATTCAAGCATAGTTTTTCGTTTCAAGCTTGTGTAAACATGAAATTGAATCAAAGCATAGATCCCTATGGTTCAAGCTTGTGTAAAAATGAACCCATCTCCATTTTAACCCTTGTGATTTCCATTCTGTCAGCCTCTCTCATTAGATGAGCCTTGGTTTTTCTCCTTCCATCGTCACTATCTACTTGGCGGATCATATGCTTTCACTTGGTTCTTTTACCCTTTTTGAGGAACAATTGCAATGAGTGGTCTTATTAGCCAACCTCTTCACATAAATCAACATGTTTTGAGAAGTTCCAACATCACCAAAGCCAGTTGCTATCCTAGAACACCACTCGTTCCTCTAAGATGAGTCACCTTTAAACTCTTTTCTGACTCGTAAAAAATGAAAATATCGTCGAGTATTTTCCTTTTTTAACTCGTTAAAAGAAAATAAAAATGGGGGTCTACTTTCAAGCTCTTTTCTGACTCTTTAAACACGAAAATATTTCTAGGCACTTGTCCTTTTCAGCTCGTAAATGGATTGGAAACGACATCTACTAAGTATAAGTTTAACCCTTTTCCAAACTAAGATAGATTACTTACGAAAAAGGAATACGTTGATTGAACATGGTCAATAGGTTCTCTCTTGTATTATTTTACACTTTGTTGGACTTGAGAGACAAATTTACGAAAAAGAACTTGTGGAGTTTTATTTTTGTCCCTTTTGAAACTCTCTAAACATGAAAAGGATCAAGTTCTCATTGTCGTTAAACTCATTAAAACATCAAATAGCAACAAACTTGTCCATCATGACAAGGCTAAGTTTCATCTTCGCTAGACTTGTTAAAACATCACATAGCGATGGATTCACCTAAAGGATGGAATTATACTACAAGCATATGTTATCCTCCTCAATCTTGTTAAAAAATAAAGAGGTACTGGTCAGCAATGACTAGGGAAAATGGGAAAAGGGGTAAATCACTTTACGGTAGCAAGTCGCTCTTAAAAATGACACTTTCACTTCATCTATGTGACTATTTAGGTTGGGTTATCTGCTTGATGGTTATCATACCCATGGTCTATCACACCATCCATCACATTGGTTTTGTTTCAATGCTACCAATTCATTAAGTGTCATCGACATGTTCAAGAGAAGTCACTCAGTAAAAATCATCCTTTGCAATACTCATAAACCTTCATTTTCATGATCGGAATTCATGAACATTGTGTCGTCAGTAACATTCCATCTCCAAAATCACTACACACGTTTCGTGTCAGTGATGGGGGGTATACATCAAGGCCCTCCTGCGACAAGTCACTTCTCGTCGACATCAACACATTATCCAAGAAGTTGACTTAGAAACACCCTTCTAGTACCTTGAGGCTTGCATACATCAATGGAAAGTTTCTCACTTCCGGTGACAGGTTGACATCACTAGCGTTTGACCGAAAGACTTTGTATGGTGTTCAACATCAAAAAATTTATTCACACCATGCAGAATGTACTGCAATATCTTGAGAATCATTATCATTATCAATGATCTCTCTCACATTTGTTAGTGGCTTACATCATTGGCTAGTAATGATACGATGTCTTCCCATGTTCAAATTTAGATCACATATTCACGTGGTTAGACTCATACTTGAGCAAATGATTGGATCAGATAGAAGACTTCGGATCTAGTTTCATCCATTCGGGATAGAGTACTAATCATTTGTACGATGGCTTTACATGGATGGTCATCCTATCATGGGTCTATATCTGTAGATGACTATCCATGTAGATGTAATGAAAAGTTTATATGCTAAGTATGGGTATGCCTTCCCTCAACAATTCATGAAAAATTCAAAATATCATGATGTTATGTATTGTAATCGATGCAGGTCACTGTCCACTTCGGATCCTCTCCGTCACATCGTAAAGCATATCACTCTACATTATCATTTTTGACTTCATGCTTTAGGGGGAAACTATTATAGTTCTATTTGGGCACATCACTCCCGACATTTAGATCAGTACAAAATAGGGCTCATCAAACACTAATTCAGTTGTTACATGCCCTAGACAAGTCATCTCATTGAATGCTTCCATCCATGAAATTTTCCTAGCTTGAAGCCTTGCTGAAATGCCTCCTTGGGACACCAACATAGCCTTGGTCAGGGGTAAATGCACTACAGAGCAGGCAGGCCCATTCTGGCCTGCACTGCAGTGCACTTAAGTCCTCTTTGACCTGCGCTAGGCGAGATTGAGCAAAAAATTGCATAGGGTTTTGGGAATATTCCTTGATTCTAGATCATTCTAGAAGGATCCCATCTCTTATCTCTTATGAGCTCGAAATTGGATAGGCTAAGGATCCATTAACCTCCTATCCTCTCATCCCTTGCTCCATGGAAACTAACTCCAAGTTTGGGAGGCCATTCAATACTCTCATTTATGACAAAACCACCTCCATTTCCTATAAATTGAACACTCATCATAGTGATCAAGGGGCTAGAATCTGAAGTTTGTAAGGAAATTCTATTGGTTTGAGAATTGAGTTCATGTCAAACAATGTTATGATGTTGGATTGGTGTGATTTTGATATGGTGAGGGTTGGACTAAAGCTGGAGGAGTGGCACAGGATTGAACTGTATTGGGTGAAACTCTTCCTTCTACATTAATAAAGAGATTATTCCTTTTCTCATATTATTTTTCATATCTATGATTATTATGTGTTTCAATGTCTTCGATTCCATTGGTTTATAGTAGATAGATCATGTATGCTTTGATCATTTATTGTTTCTGTTTCTGTTGATACAGGTACCAATTGAGAGGATTTAGTTCAAGTGGGAGCTGCGGGAGAAATTCAAAGGGGATCAAGGAAGCAAAAGACTACAAGTAAGTTCTGTCATCTCATCTATCTACTATAGGAAAATGTTAAACTACTTTCTTTCTATTTTTCTAGGTGTAACTACCCACCTAGGGAAAATGTGTTTATCCGTAGATACACATTCCATATAATAGGAACCGAACCACTCCTTCTCATGGTTTGTTAAAAATACTCAGAGAGATTCATCTAAAGGATGAACTTATAGATCGAGCATATGTTATCATTCTCAATCTTGTCAAAAATAAAGAGGTACTGACCATAAATGGTTGGGGAAATTGCGAAAATGGGATACTCCACCTATTATTGGTAGTGAGTTTCTCTTGAACATGACACTCTTTCACTTCATCTCCATGATTGTTGGGTTGGGAAATATTCTTATCTTTTTGGTTCATCACACCATATCAAAGCCATCGTATTCAGTTTTGGGTCAATGTTGCAAACTCCATAAAATGTCGTCAATCTGTTCGAGAGAAGTCCCTTAGTTGATATCTGATGCAATACTCTTAAGCCTTCATTCATGTCTATCATACCTGAACCAGTTCCACATCAACATCATTTTATCTCAAATCTTGATACACGTTTCATGTTGTTGATTGGGGATACATCAAGGCCCTCCTACGATGGGTCACTTCTTGTCCACATTAACTCATTAGCCAAGAAATTTACTTAGAAAATCACTTTTGTACCTTGGACTTTCATACATCAATGGTAAGTTTCCTCACTCTTGACGACAATTTTTCATCATTAACCTTCGACCGAAACATTTTGTGTGGTGTTCGACTTCAACTCATTCATTCGCACCATATAGATTATACTATGGTACCTTGAGAGCCATTAACATCATCGGTGGTTTCTCTTGCACCTGTTAATGACTTACATCATTGGATGATAATCATATGGTGTCAACCATGTTCAACTTCAGCTCATTTATTCGCATAGTTGGACTTGTAATTTGGACGATCGAGTGAACGAGATAGAAGACCCAAAATCTAGTTTCATCCATCTGGGCTACAATTTCAAGATTAATGCAAGGTTACAAAGCATGATGGCCATGATCATTCAGAAAATCGTCCAAGAATTGATCCACTCTCTATCATCAGTGGATGAGACTTCTTGATAATTTTAGATGTAATTTTAGATTATGTGTTGTCCATGGTTATGCCTCCCTCAACAAAAATATCATGATGAAAATGTATTTTAACAGATGACAATCTCAACCAATTGTTTTTTATTTGGACTTGTAACAAGGTAAAGCACTTCAGTCATCTTCTTCCACTTCTGACTTTCTACTTTAGGGGGCAATCTGTTATAGGCCATTTATTCAATTAACATCCATGAACATGTTGTCATCATCCCTTCACAAATCCCTCAGCATGAACTTTCCAAAAAATATGAATTTCTAGGATTAATTTCTCAAAATCAATATTTTTATCCCTAACACACCCTACCCCTTTAGCCACCTACGTTCAATTCTAGATTCTCCCTTCTGTACTAGTGCTAGCTAACACTAGTTTCTCCTTTCTGTAGGTGTGTTGATTCTAGAAATTCAGGAACATTAAAAATAATTATGAAGCACCCTATTCTAGAATTTTCTAAGGGTTTTTTTTAACTATTTACCATGGATAAAGAGCTTGAATCCTATCTAATCCTATCTTGTAGACTTCACCTCTTATCCATTGATTTCATCCTCCCATCATATGTGGATCTCAATCCCATAATGGTAAATCCTAAACCACCACACTTCTCCTATAAATTTATTGTCATCCATAACATCAGGGTTGGATTTTGGATATTGATAGCACCCTTATGCTACTACTTTGAGCCTAAAGGAGTCACCATATTCATGCATTAGGGTTGATCTTGAGGTGTGATTTGTGACAAGGAAGGACAAGTCAACTTGGGGAGACATCTACAAAGTCAGCTACTATTTATGGTTATAAACTCTCTCCTATTTCTATTAATACAAAGAGTATCTTGTTTTCCTATATTTGTTGTGTTATGTTTACACTCATGTATTTCAATGCATGCTGATTCATTGAATAGATATGTTAGATTATGCTACATAGATGTTGTGGATCCTTTGCTTGTTTTAGTCGTGTGTGTAGGTTCTAATTATAGCACTTAGAGCTACAATTGGAGCTTACAAGTGAGGAGGAAAGGGAAGTTTTCTACATATTTGAGGTAGGCTTCATTTCCATATTCTAATCTCTCTAAGGAAAACTTTATGTTATTTTCCTTCTATTGTTCTAGACTAGGCCACTAGGTCTAGGGAAATAAACTTTATCCATAATCGTAAATTCCGCATAACATCCACCACAAGTCCAACACTACAAAGGTTTCTTGTCATCACCCTTATTCTGCTCCTGAGACTTAAATCCATGTCCTCTATCAATTGCATTAAACTTATTATAAGGTGCCACATTCTCCTTGTCACCTACATCCTAAGGTCTTCCTCACTTCTTAGCCCACTTTTCTTTAGTCTTATCATTTCCTTTCCAATCAGCTTAGGCTTAGGCTTGCACTTTGATTGTTCATAACAGTGCTTCAACTTCCCAATGACTTCCTCTAATGATCGAGGATCATCAAACTCAATCCGATATTTAAATGCTAAAGGAAATCCAATGATGAAACTTTGGACCTTTGTATTTGTATCTTGACTTTCATATTCTTTGAATAATCATGCAACTCAAAGAACTTCTTCATCACAAGCAACCATGCTTTTGCATCTTCTGGTTTCTTCACATCCCCATCCAAAGTAGAAGGCTTGTCTTTCTTGAACTCCTATGAAAAGTACTACTTCTCACTTCTCCTATAAGGATGCTAGAAGTAATGAAGATGATGATCTCTCTCTGAACCAGAACTAGAATGGAACCCACAAGCACCACCTCTCCTGTCAAGTGCATCCAACCATCCGTCACCTCTAACTGTATCATCCTTGTCCAACTTGTATCCTGATTGAAACCTGCTACCATATTCCCTATTAGTCCTTTCCTCCTATCCATGACTAATTCTTGGTCATCCTTGTCTCTGGAACTCTGATAAGCTATGAAGGATCACTGCATTAGCCTCTACTTTCTTTTCTTGAGCTCTAGTAAGCCTTTCTTGTGACTTAATTAGTATGTTATTGTCTGCCTTGCAACTTATGGTATTTGCCTTCAAAATTATTAGTGTATCTTCTATATTAGGAGAGTACTCATCTCCTTGTTGCTCAATTGATCTATAAGGAGAGTCACGTGAATTGTAATCCACCATTATACTCGTCATCTCTAATCTTCTATCTCCTGAAAACATGTCATGTTAGATAAACCAAATATAAACATAATAAAAATCATACCTTAGTGAAGTTTAGGGGACGTTATCTCATCTACACAAATAATCAAGATTAGCACAATATACATATATAATGACATCAAAATTTCAATCATCTCAACAACATCATGATGACACAATAATGCAACAATGACCATCACAATGCATGCATAGAAAACATATCAACAACTAACATGCATGCACAACAATCACATCTTGACCATCCAGTACAAGTGTTTGAACTTGGAAGCTCTGATACCACCTTGTGGTATCAGATATCATCTAAAGAGAATGGAAACCTAATATGATACAACCCTGCAACCTCCTCCTCCCACATAAACCCACCTTTACCAGCTCGCCAGGGTAAATATGAGACGAGTGTCACTATGGCATGACCCAACCTCCAAATTATAGTTATGGAAGTGGGGACGATACACCGAAAACTTACAAACATCCCTTAGGAACACTAGATCACCCAGAAGTTAGTCCACAACCTCTAATGACTAGATCCTAAGCTGCAACTATTTTTTCACAAGATTAACCCCCGACTGCATGCACAACACAACGTGATTTCCATTATGAGCTTCCAACCGCACCCATAATCCTATTTCCATGCAGTTATGACCCAAAAAATCCAGTTTTGAGCATGTGGTTCTAGGATTTGTGCGACCTTTTTAGGCTAGCCTCCATACCACTACTATTTCATGTAATTTCCCAAAATTCAATCAAAGGTGATGACAATGCTATTCAATCAAAAATCAAGCAATAAATTGACCTAATCATGCAAAATCCATGATAGACATTTCTTCAAACATATGGAAAACATATAAGCTACAGGTCATGAATGTATATTTGATCATAAATGGATAATATTCATATGAGAATCACCAAAAAGGCTCCAAGCCCTTTCTAGCTTGTTGCAATAACACTAGTTAGGCCATACATTCATTAACCATTCAAATACTTATCAAAACATGTTAAGATCCATAGATAGAATACATGATATAACTAGCATATAACCATCGTATAACTAGAAGAAAAACCATGGAAAACTATCTGTAACATCACCATCATAATTAATACAAAAACTCATAGATCACAATAGGAAAATATCTCATATTAACATATGAAAATGGAAACCAATTCAAGTACTTCTACATACCACCCAACCATATACTAGACTGAATCAAATCTCTCTTTCAACCAATCACCCCAGTGCCATATTCCAAGCATGAATGTGGGATCTCATGGAATAAACCAAGACAAAACCAACTAGGTCTTACAGAGGTCAAACCACCTCAAACCTCAACCACAATGATTCAACCTCTATGGTTTTAAAATCGCTAACATCAACTAGATTGATCTCTACCCAAGTTATCCAAGGTTCCAGGAACTAGTAACTCAACCCACAACTAACTCAGGGCTCCATAGCGGTTGTTCCAACCATGGCCCCAAGAACTAGTAGCTCAACCCACCAAGGGCTCTAGAGCATTTGTCGCAACCTACAACTCTAGGAACTAATAACTTAACCCAAGTTATTCCAGGGATTATAGAGCGTTTGATCCAACCACAAACATAACAAACCCGAGCATCAATAAAAAAAAAAAAAGTGGGAAACCCACAACACCATGCTTATATGAGAAATGGCACATCACAAATAAAACCACTATCAATCCAGAAAAATATCCATGCCAATGACAACACATAACCAGAAAATTACATGCATATACCATGCATCCAAAAATCTATAAGGAAAACACACATGCAACCTATTTCCTGGAAAGTATCCTTATTGTAGTTGTTGATCCAACTATCTCTTTGTGCTTCTCTACTTTCCTTTGTTTTATTTCTCCAATACAAGTGAATTCTAGAGTGCTCCAAGCATGCTCCAAGAATTCTCTAAGCATGCAAGAATAAGAGAGAATGAGAGAATGAACTGGATATCCACCAAAAAACTGTCAAAAAGGTAGCAAGTGTTTCTCTAAAGTATTATTATTGTTGATGCCTCTATTTTCTTCATTTTCCTTCATTTTTCCTCTAATTTTCCTTGCATGAAAATCAATGTTTCTTTACCTTCCTTTTCTCCTGTTTTCCTTTATTTTCATAATTAAATGCTAATTATTACTTCTTTTCCTTTACCAATGCCTTTTCCAATTTCCATAGCCATTATTAATCCAAAAGTAATGCCCACTATAATGTTTTTCCCAACATTTAGCTTGGAATACGTGTCCCATGAGCTTGGTTTTATTTTATTTACATAGAAAATCAACCAGGGGTTGTTACAACGTATATATACATGTCGAAGCATTCATAATACCCAATCCAATAACCCTATATTAGAACATGACCATAGTTCCCTTGACCAGATCTACAAAATACCATGGGCAGAAAACCATGATGCCCAAAACCATGTACAAAAACCTTGCATGGAACCATGGGTAGGTCCACCCACCATCTTTGGGTCCTCCCAACTATTATTGGGTCCACAAAAAAAAAATCCTAGGTGCTACCTCATATCCTATGCAGGGGGCTGCCGCCACCCTGCAAACCCCTTAATAAGCAGGGGGGATACCACCCCCCCTGTGACCCCCCGCTGCACTTGATACAATGTACAACGTGTGTCCCTAGTCATGGAAAAAATATAACACATACCTAAAAAATAATTATTATTGGTGCTAAGTATTCTTTACTTTGTGAAGGAATTTGTTAAATTCTCACAATATTGATTCACCCACCCCCAATATTGTCCTAGTTTCTAATAGCATGTTCATGGTGAATGAGTTGTCTCATATGTATTTATGGATATGTTGAACCTATGGTACTATGTGATGGTTATTATTTTCATGAACTGCATGGTTGTTATCATTAGAGAAATTTTGTGGTCTAAAATGGGCCTCCTAAGGAAATAATTGTGGAAATAATAAAATAACATTAGATTACATCAACAATTTTTAGAGGGAAACAATAAAAAATTACTTTTTCCAACTTGTATTTTCAACTTATTTCCCTATTATTTTATTCAAATTTTGAGTGGGAGCACTAATTAGATGCATAATTTAATTCCTCATCCAATCATTATCCACATTGCATACTATCGATGGACCCTGTTACACTAAAAATGAGAAATACATGAAAAAACGTGATTGCAATCATGTTTTTCATGTATTTTTTATTTTTTGTTTACTAGGGTCCATCAAAAGTATGTAACATGGGTACTACTTGGATGAGGAATTAAATTTCACATCCAGCAAGTGCTCTCGCTCTAAATTTGAGTAAAATCATAGAGAGATAAGTTGAAAATACGAGTTGAAAAAGTAGTTTTTTTCTATTATCTTTTTATATTTTAATCTTTTTTTTTTTTTTTTAACTTCAAAAATGGTGAATCATCCCTAATGGTTGACATCATTAGCTTGAAGCATATTGGTTCTTATAAAGTTAATTTTGGTTGCACATTTTTGTTTTAAGGCTCATTTTAGACCTAAAAATTTCTCTAATGATGGTTATGTCTAGTTGTATGAGGTCTCTCCGTGAGCTCGTTATTACATGTATTTTCCTAGCCATATGATATGTTTATGAATTGATTGGCTCATTTCCATACTTAATATTATCTCACATTATGAGAAGGTAACTTAAGTGCCAAATTTTAAATGATAATCCAACTTGTGTTGATAGTCACTTGGTTTAGGAGTGATGCAACAATTTTATAGTTTATGCACACTTATGTATTGTTGAGAGATCTTGATATTCTTTGATAAAAGCTTGGTTTGAAGCTTTCTTGTGAAATATGGCCTTTGGATCCATTTATTTATTTTTCTTATAATCCATTATAATTTGAAATATATTGGTTCCTTGTAGTTCTTGTGGAAATGACATAGAAAATTTGAAGGTTGTTCCCCAAAATTTGGCCATTGTTCCAAATATCTAGTGCTTTAGTAGAAACATTTGTTCTTTAAGGAATTTTGTTAAATTACTTTGAGTTTTCTATTCTCCAATTCCTAACATAAATCCATAGTCTAGCTAGGTTATATGTTCCTTTAAAAGGACTTTGTATCTTGACCAGAGATTATCTTATTTTCCAAGAGTCATTTATATCCGAATATTGGAGGGGAATATTCCCAAATTGTTTCATGGATAAATTCGATGACAGGGGAATTTAAATGGGTAGGGCATGCAAATAATTGGAAATGAACCAGATATGATTTGATTTGGATTTTTGGACATGTTCCATCCATAACCAAAGGTCTGGAATGAGGCCCAACAACAGTTGTTCATAAGCACAAGGCCATATTCACTTTCTTTCTTAAGAAGTTGAAACTATATATGAGATCTAGGGAATTTGGACATGTATGAGTTTTCTCACATGTGAAGAGCCTCAGATTAATATAGGACTGGATATAGCATAAAATCCTTACATAATCATGAAGTGAGGAACTGGTGGTTCCCATACTAATTCCACATGACAGTGGCCATGTAGATCCCTAACATCACTCAACACCTCTTCTCCTTATGCAAATGTGAATGCTGCAATGATGGTGAGCTTGGGTGGCATGACCGATACTTTGGGGTGGGCCCCCTTTTTAATGACTTTTCAGGTGACATGGAGGCCATTTGGTTATTGTGTGACCTTACCACCACCCACTTCCCATTGTTGGAGGTTTGAGTGTGTAGCATGGGCATGTTGGTGAAGAACAGGCTGACCTAGCCATAGTTCTGGTGTGGAACTTTGTCACATTGGGCATGGAATCCCCCCAAGACATGTTTTGGGGCTTAAAGCCCAAATTTTGAGCAAGTATTTTGTAAAAGCTTCGCGAATTGTGGGCATGACACACAAAAGTATAATAGAGTTATAGGGTTGTCCACCCTAGTTTTGTAATGTAATGTTAGCTGGATAGACCTACCCATGGTCCGTGGACCATGGGATTGTATAAATAGGGCGAGGCTCTAGGTGTAAAAGAGAAGGAAGGAGGGATGAGTAGAGGAGAAGTCTAAGTGATCAAATCGAAGTATAAGGTGTGTCTATGGGTCGTAGAGTAGGAGAAGGCTCTACAACTGTGTGCGCAGAGGCCTCATAGTTCATGGCTGAGTGCACGAACCCCTACAATTGAGTGCGCAGGGCAGGTCGAGTCTGTAATCATTGGAAGAATCAATAAAGAGAAGTTTTGCTATAATTATGTGTATATTTCTTTGGTTTAATGCATGATTGAATATAATTTACGAGTATACTGTTTATTTACTGCGCGAACCTGTATGAATGTTTTATATTGTTAAGTATAACTTAAGACATTTGAGTAGGTGAAGGTGCTTAATTGATACTGGAAAATAAATAAGATCTCAGGTAATATTGTAAAACACGGCACAACCCCATGGTTAGGGTTGCACGAAGGCAGGGTATCAGGCTGCGAGGAATGGAATGTGCATGAAGCTACCTGCGTGTAGGGACAAACAATGGACCAGTGAAACTCATCAAACATATCCAGGGTGTAGAAACTTGGTTCTAGCACCCTCCCATACTACTTCAGGTGGGACCTCAGTCCACGCTTCGCGGACTGTTGCCGAAAGGGCTAGTAGTACAGGGATTTGTTTGGCTAATTAACTACGAACCTAGGTCAGGCCCCAACAAGCCAACAAATGGTTTGTTGCTGGGACCGAGATCTGCATAGAGATGTCTGATGTCATATCACTGGAATCCGATAAAGAAAGGAATTGAAGAATAGATGGATAGAAAGATTCACGAGTTCGCAGTGCAAGAAAACAAGAATCTGCGATTATCAAAGGAAGAGTGGTTAGATTGCTACTTGTATATAGAGATCCATGAAATTTTCATTGCATCATTCCATACTGAGTTGTACAAGTGGATCACGAAGCTAGCAGATAGCCAAGGAAGGTGTAAACTTGACAAACCTATTGTGTGGACTCCAGAATTGGTGTGCAGACTCGAAGCATCAGAAGATCAGATCGCGCGTGCTATCAATCACTGGATCGATCAAATCATAGGAGGATTTATCACCAAATTCACGGTAGATACTTCAGTCAGCTATAGCGAGGCAGAATGACGCTTCCTCAAGGGACCGCGAGGTAAGTACATTAAATATTTGAACACATGGATTAAAATGCTACTGTGTGAAAAGCGGGTTATGCGAATAAATGGATGTTTGGGGCTACATAAAGTGGGAGAATCTACAGAAACGAAGGTAGCATAGAACTAGAGACTAGCCCCTTGATTTCACCTCAGCAAGGAGGTGAAGAAGAGCTCGCGAAGGTCTCACCAAGAAGTGCAATCAATCTGATAAGGCAGATAATTCCGCACATACCACCCCCACACACTCCACCACCAGTTTCATCGTCTTCACCCTCAAATTCGCCCATCCCACCTCCACCACCACCGTGAAGCAGTATGGCTAGTGCAATAAAGCTACCAGTGTTCAAGGGAGTAGGGAATGAAGATTCGGACCAATTTTGGTTCGTGGTAAAAGCTGTATGAGAAGCACAGGGTGTCATGGATGACAATATAAAGAAGGCAACATTGGTCAGCACTTTGTAGGATCATGCATTGACCTGGTACATTAAGCATTCCAATGACAATCTGAATCCGAGGATAACGAATATCCAAGCTATGCTAAACAAGGAATTTAGCAGGCCAAAAATCGGAGGCACAGTCAATCATTGGATTCAAGGAAATCACAATGCTACCAGGCGAAACCCCATGGGACTTGGATCAAATACTAAAGTGCACAATTCACGAAGCAAACATGACATTAACAGATGGACAACACTGCAAATGGTTTGTATTTACGCTTCATCTACGGAATGCACTATCACAACAAAGACTAACCACTCAGGTTGAGGCTTTGGAGGCCGCGATGAGATTGCATGAGACTCCGATACAAGATCCTAACCTGGGAGTCCAGCAGATTCACGCGTAGTTGAAAAAATTGTGCCTTGAGATGCAGAGTTTGAAACAAGACAGGATAGCTCGTCCAGAAGTGCGCGACGAGGTTTGGTGCGTAAAGTGTAAGGGCTAGGGGCACGATAAGGACCACTGCCTGGTGTTTGCGAATTACCTCACGAGAGGAGCACTAATTCCATTGAGACCAAAGGCACAAGTAGGACTAAGCGCGATGCCTTCATTATGGTGCGCGATTTGTTAGATAGGATGAAAGCATGCTACAGATAACTACCATCAATTACAGAAGTATACACAGAATTCTCAGTAGTTGTTCTGTAATTTCTGCAGGTCAATAGGACATGATGAGCGCACCTGTAGAAGTTATGAACTGTTGATGGATCAAACTCGTACCTACAGAGTTCATGCCAAAACACGGTCCCTTGATCAAAAATATAGGAATGGCGTTCACTGGATTTCAGGGGCGTGGATGAGGCCGAGGAGGAATGGGACCAGGAAGAGGTCGGAGACAGCTAATATGTTATAATTGCGGAGGGCCAGGGCATTATTCCTGTGATTGTACAAATCCACTGAGACCATCATGCTTATATTGTATGCAGTTTGATCATGAGACGGAGGACTGTCCCACACTAATAGCGAGGTTACACGGTAAAGGAGTACTCCAGCCTCCCCTGACTCAGAACCTACAAATGATGAGGTCTAAGCTACGCGAGGAAGACCCTAATGTAAATATCATGCTCTAGAGTGGTATTACAATAGGGGATGACAAAGGCAAGTAGCCTGAAGAAAGTACCTGGGTTCGCAAGGCTCCAATGAAGGAACCAGAATTTGATTTGGAGTGTGCTAAGGAGATCTTCATGGAAGCTAATAGGAGCTTCATGGATGCCTCCTGTTAGCTATGCTACATGTCTTGAGATTTGGAGGACCAAATACCAGCTTGGCTGTGTGTTTATGCTAAAAGGGAGCTCGCGGCAGTCTGTTTTATTCTTCCCCTTCATTTTCCTTACACTCTCTTAACTCCCGCTGTCTCTATTTTCCTCCAAAATCCTCTATAGACCCATATTCCCTTAGGTCCCCAGGCGCAAATTTTAAACCCATATAACCCGCGTTCACACTTCTATATGCGCTCCCATAATCCATCACCACCTTTTGATCCCAGCCGTTGATCACCACAACTTGATCTAACAGTCCCTGCTGCAATCAATGAACGAACCACCCATTTATTTCCTCCACCATCCGATCATCTACCGTGCAATCCAACGGTATCCGCTTCTCCCGTGACCATAAACTAACCATTCGTTAACTTGTGATAAAGTGGTTTCCATCACGTCCCGTCCACCACGCGTCGCCCGTTGATAGGTATCATGCACCTACGTACGATTACCGCCGACCCCCGATAGCGGTGCAAGGAATACCGCTTACCACTCAAACTCGCTCTCCCACCCGATAAACCCCGTGCAGCTTCCACGCCTGATAACCTTTGGATCTTCTTGCCTGAGATCCAACGGCCTGTGTCCATCCTGATCTCATATCCCCCGATTCCTCCTGCAAAACGATCCCCGCTGTCCATCTGCACGATCTAACGGCTAGATCTTCCTTCTCCCTCCATCCGTCATGCAGTCCTCTTGTCCTTGACCTGTCTCATGCCTCCGAAGGACGAAGATGGCCAGTGTTCAGTACTCTGTTCATTTACTCCTCAACCACTGTCTTCAACAAACAATATGGCCTGGAGAGAAAAAGACTAGCATCGAGTAGATACATGTATTTAAAAAGCATGGCATTTTATCTCATTTAACACTCTACCTGCTTGAGAAGGACAACAGAGTACTAGAGAACATCAAATTCATTCATTGAAGCAAGTAGATAGCACCAGAGACTCCATCAGACAGTTAAAGCGGTTGGTGGTCCATTATGACCCCTCCACGCATAGAACAACAGAACAATTTTGTAATCAAACTCTATATATCCCAAAAAAATAGTTGTAATCAGGGTTGATGGTTGTTGTTTTGATGTAAGCTTCAACTTCTAGAGACTATAATTGCTTTGATACTTGTAGCGTCTCGTCAAAATTTTCAGCTAATACAAGCTTCTTTTGCTGTTAATTGCTCACTTTCCACTTCTTTTCTGTTCTAGGCTGTGCTTCATTTGAATTTTTTCTTGAAATCTTAATGTGTGGCATTAGAGGGGCTGTCATCCTACCTCTGTGTTATAATCTTGCATATATCATTGAATGTATTAATCAGGTTTCTTTTCACTTAGTGACAGAGAGCTATCATCCTGTTTGTTCATTAGGGAATTAGATTTACAGACCTTTTTACTGGTTGCAGCCGGCCATCACAGAGTCCTGTGCATCTGCTGGTGTGGTCAGTATTCTCCATATTCACCTAATCCCTTAACTGTGAGTAATTGGTGGTCTAAAGCCTTGTAGTCTGGGGGTGTTCACGCATGTATGGAGTCAAGCAAAGTAGCAGTGGTTATTTGGCTTGAATATGCATCATTCCTTCCATTCATCCATTTACAACATTTAGTTCAGTTTGTGATGTCCCGAGCATCTCTGAGCTACAACCTAGCAGAGTTTCATGGGGAGATAACATCGATTAGTGCCGCTACCGGGGAGAGGAGATTGAAGCTCAACTTCCCTGGGAGAATGACACAGTTCCAGATTTTGATGATAGACAAAGTCTGGGCACATTTCTGGTTGTAATCATCTATCTGGCAACTCTACTAGAGAACCTACCTAGTGGCGACTCCACGTTTCAGTTCTGGCTCAGTTTGTGAGACATACCTGGACAAATCCTCAGAAATCACTAGCTGACCTAGTGCCTAACCCTGAGAAGATTGCTAAGCAGAAGAAAACATCACAGAAAGGAGCATCAGGATCAGGTAAGCCCAAGAAATCTTATGTATCTTTGAAGGAGAAGGTTATAGCTGAGGATATACAGTTTGAAGATTTAGAGCCCAACATTGTTAGTAAGGAAATTCTTTCAGAGATTAATAGAGCTCCTTGTTCAATCAGTTCCCCTTTGGATCTCAGTCCAAAGAAAGCCTCCCATAAAATCCATCAATTTCCCTCATTTTTATCATCTATTTCATCACTTCCTACCATTCAATCTACCAGTATCCTTCCACATATCCCAATCATGGCAAGCCAGCAAGCTCCTACGAAGATGGAAAGAATTATCGCCGCTAGGTATGGACCCCTGGTCCTACCTATTCCTTTGAATGCTATGCCTGCATGAGAATATCAGAAATATATGCCCAAATGCACTGGTACAAAGGGAGTAACAACTGAAGAACACCTTGAATCTTTCTATAGTTATGCTGATAACCTGGATATCAGTGAAGATGATGTGTGGATGAGAGTTTTTGTTTAGAGCCTTGATGGAGAGGCTAGGAAATGGTTTAGAGACTTTCCCCATATGTCCATAATAGACATTGAGGCATTGGATGATGCATTCCTGAAGCAATGGGGAGATATAAAAGACCTGCTCTACTCCCACACAGAGTTTGGAAACCTAAGGAGGGAGAATGGGGAGTCTTTACCTGATTTCAATAAAAGATTTAACCGTATGTATAGTAAGATACCAGCTAAAGTAAAGCCTATCCCCACCTCTGCCAAACTCACCTATGCTAATGCTTTTGACTCTGATTTCTGCCTGCTTTTGAGAGAAAGAAGATGTGCCACTCTAGCTGATATGCAGGATGCAGCACTAGAGGTGGAATCAAATATTATGGCTACAGAAAAGCTTAAAAGTCACACTGACAGAAGAAGGCAGAGAGGAGAGGCTTCTTCTTCCTCTGCTTCATATTTGGAACCTAAATTGGATAATATGACTAAGATGATAGAGTCATTGGTTGCTGAGATATCTAAGCCGAAAGTTGAGCAGAATTCTGGGAGAACAAGGTTTCAAAACACATTTGCTCCGAAAAATTCAAGTCCATTCATAAGAGTAAATGAACAATTACAAGTCCTTCAAAGGGGTAAAGAAGCAAATGAAGAACAGAAAGTTAAGGCTCCTTTCCAAAATGTAGTCATGGAGGAGGAACAGTTTGAAGAGGAGGATGAAATTCACTGCATGGAAGATAAAGGTAGTGCTACCTTTTTGACATTGGCTGCATATGAAGAATCATTACTACAAGACCAAACCAGTCAAGAGTGGGACAGAGAGGCTGTTCTGCAGACTGGTGAACAACAAAGATATAATCTGAGGTCAAAAGAAAACAATGCCAAGGAGAGTCCTGCCCAAAGAGCTGCTGTCCAAACAGAGCAACAAAATATCAGACTGAAAAGACCAGCAGCTGATTCAGTCATCCTCAAAGCACCAACTTAACTTATAATTTGATCAAAATATATTTATCTATTCTTAGGTTTCTTTTATAAGTAACTAATTTTTATATATTATAACTTTATTTATTTAAAATCATTTTATTTTTAATTTAATATTTATTAATTTAAAAATTTAAATTAATTTATTTGAATATATATTTATAAATATAGGTCCTTTTAACTTATATTTTGATTAAAATAAAATTTAACTATTTATAGATTATATTTAACTAACTAATATTTATAAATTTATAACTAACCAATTTAGATTAATTTAATTAAAATTATTTTATTTTATTTTTAATATATATTAATTTATTTTTTCAATATATATTTTTAAATATGTCTTTTTAACTTATATTTTAATTAAAAATATAATTTAACTATTTATAGATTACTCTATTACTAACTAATATTTATAATAACCGTCATAATTAACAATTTTTGATTAATTTATTTTTTACTTATTCAAATTTATTTTTTCTAATATATATTTATAATTATAAAATGATCTATTTAGTATTTTAATAAGAATATTAACTTATTTAATAAAGTTTTTAACCCTTATCTAAGTCAACTACCCGTTTCCTGGTCAATTCTAGCCATTGTCATTATAGTTGTTACCTGGTCTAGAATGTTTTGCTATCTATTTAAGATGAAAAGTGTGATCTGTTCATTCAACTTGTCCTAAAGATGAACCACACTAGTTGGTTCGAAATGCGTCGACAAAGGTTTTCTTCATGTGATTTATGTCGAAACTCTACTTAATAAATGTTATGGATCACAGAAGTCTCAATTCAACAATTGATTCCCTGCATGGAAAAGCGATTGCATCTAAGGTTTATCATTTTGAACAGGCAGCTTGCGAAGTTGAAGTCAGATCTTGCTTTTCTAAAAAGATGCAGAGATTCCACCATTATCCCAGTCTTTACTCAGATCAACCACCACCTCCACACTCCTTCTAACCATGGGGTGTTCCTGAAGCAGTTTGGCGTTAATAAGATCTAAAATTAATAGGGTCAGGAGAAACCTGAGTCGGCTCTCTCAGAATCTTCTGAGTTTGCACTTAGATCTTTCAAACTTGATCTCCGCCTCCCTATGGGCCAAAATAGATGCATGCTCTGCATTAAAATCTATGTGTTTGGAGGATATCAGGAAACAGAAGCAAGCTTCGAAGCTTAAAAAATTGACTCATAAGTCTGCAGGGTTCGGATTTGTAGTTGGTTTTCCCTTAGCCGTGTTTCTGCTAATCAAAATCATCCCTCCGCTCATGGATGTCTTCCGCTCCTGCAGTTTGTTCGGACTCCTCACACCCGCTAGCAAGTAGAGGGATCTCGATGGACTCGTACTCGGAAGCCATCACCTCTTTGGTTTCTAGTTCCTGCGTTCAAGGAGACTGTTCATCCACTCATGCAGCTGGTTTTCCACCCCACGTGGCCTTGGTTCCTGATCCAGCCAGTTCTTCATCGGTTTACCCTTATCAGCATGTCGGCCAGTCTCGTGCTCATCCGGGCATCTCTGTTCAGCTGATTTACCTGCACAGCGTGGCCTTCACCTCTCCTCGTCACCGGATCATCCAATCTCCCGCAACGTTGATGCTGCCAGCCGAAGTTTCTATCGAAGGATCTCTCATTCTTCTCGCAGATGTAGACTTGCCCCTTCATCGGTGTGTGCAGCAGATGATTCAAGTGGTTCTCACGTGGCTTCTCAGTCGATTTCTCCTGGTCAACCTATCAACCAGCGAGCTGACTCCTCGGAGCTGCATCTTTCATCTGATCAGGTTTCGGTGGCAGCTGACCTGAATATCTGCGCTTTTAATCCTGGGTTATCTTCTTCGATTTTGCAAGTATATAGTCGCTCGAATCCTCCTGTTCCCCGCAACGTTGGTGCTACGGACCTGAGGGATGATGCGGTCTCCCTTTACGTGTTCATAGTTTTTTAAAAAACTCCTCACGTATTTTGCCCAAACGTGATTCTAAGTCTTCACATGATATTAATAATGACTTTTTATATATTAATAATAATAATAATTATTATTATTATTAATTTATATAATTTTAATTATATTAATTATAATGATAACCTATGTAATTTTAATAATAGTTATAATAATAAGTTTGGTAATAATTTTTATAATAATTATAATAATAAGAATAATAATAATTATTTAGGTGACAAATTTAATAACCATGATAGTATTAGTAATAATATTAATAATAATAATAATGACAAAAAATCTGTTAATAACAACATTAATATTAGCTACGATATTGTTATTGATAATAATTATAACAAAACAATGAGGTAATGAATCTAAACCAGAATATTCTTCCCCCTCCCTCCCGGAATAATAGGGTTGTTAACTTATCTAGTTTTTCCTTTTCCCCTTCTGTTTTTAAACTTTTAGGCAAAGGTTTAAACTTTTCCCTTGCTCCTAGAAAAATCCCGGTGGATGACATTATATGCGACGTAGAATATGGGATTAGAGATCTTCCGGATAATATCAAGGACACTATTAGGCAGGATTGTGCTGTTGTCCTTAGAAAGGCTAAGCCCCCTCGAAAGAACCTCAACAATGAGGAACTCATCACCCTTAAATCCTTAAACCAGAACAAAGATATCGTCATTCTGAAGGCTGACAAAGGAGGGGCTGTGGTCATCCTTAACAGGTATGATTACTGCATGAAGATGTTAGATCATCTTTACAATAGTGGTAGTTACAAAAAACTACCTAAGAAACCTCTTAAGAAAATTTCTAGGGCGCTGGCTCTCGCCATCAAGTCCAGTAGCTCTGTGAGTTCCCTATGTCATAAACTCATTGAGAGCGGTCCCATTACTCCTAGGATCAATGGGTTGCCAAAGATTCACAAATAAGGGGCTCCTTTGAGGCCTATCGTCAACACCATTGGTGGTCTGACCTACCTTCTAGCTAAGTTTCTTGCCCTTAAGCTCAAGCCCCTAGTTGGCCATACAGAGTCCTTTGTGAAAGACTCTGCTTCCTTCATTAAAGAGCTTAAGGACATAAAACTTAACCCTGATGACATTCTTGTCAGCTTTGATGTGGTTTCCCTTTATACTTGTATCCCTATAAAGGAGGCCTTAGAAGTGATCTATCGCTTGACAGATCCCGATACCGCGCATCTAGTTGAGATCTGTCTCACTTCCACTTTTTTCTATTTTGAGGGTGAGTTCTTTGAACAGACCTGTGGCGTTGCCATGGGCTCCCCCCTATACCCTATTGTTTTGAATCTTTTTATGGAAGATTTCGAAGCCAAAGCTTTAGCCTCAGCCCGTCTCCTACCCAGGCTGTGGAAAAAGTATGTAGATGACACTAATGTCATCTGGTCCCATGGCCATGAGGAGTTGGATCTCTTCTTCAATCACCTCAACTGTCAGTCCTCTGCCATCAAGTTCACCATGGAAAAAGAGGTCAATAGTTGCCTCCCTTTCCTGGATATTCTTATACCTAAGAATAAGGATGGTTCAATCTCCCACTCAGTGTTTCGGAAGAAAACTCATACTGAGCAGTATCCTCATGCCGATTTCCATCATTTCCCTGCTCAAAAGTTGGGTGTTCTTAACACCCTCGCTACTCGTGCCCTTAGGATTTCTGATAATGAGAGCTTCGATAAGGAGAAATCCCATCTCCTTAATGTCTTTGTGGAGATGGCTATAGTAGGCGCCTAGGTTAGAAGGCTTTCCTTAAAGCCTCTAAAAATTCGTTAATTAAAAAAGAACCTAAAGAACACCTTCTAGGTGTCAATCTTCCCTATGTCCAGGGAACCATGGACAAGATTGCTCAAATCCTTAGAAAGTATGACATTCCCTTAACCTTTAGGCCCTTCAACACCATTCGTAAATCCCTCTGGTCGGTGAAAGATCCCATTGACCCTAAAGACATGAAGGGAGTCTACTTGATCCCTTGTTCTTGTGGGACCCCCTATATCGGGGAAACAAGGCACTCCATCCACCAGAGGATCAACGAACATGCAACTGACCTAAGACATGGGAGAACCAAGTCCTCAGCATTAGCAGAGCATGCGGAAAAGACCAAGCATCATGTTTGTATAGAGGAGGCCAAGGTTATTGCCAAGGTTGCACAGTTCCATCACCGTAAATTCAGGGAAGCTATTGAAATTGAAAGAAGGCCTAACAATCTCAATAGAGATGATGGCTGGAAGATCAGTAGTTGCTGGATCCCTGCCCTTTCTTCTTAATCTTGCTTTCCTTTCCCTCCCTCCCCCCCCTTCTTTTTTTTTTAACCTTTTATAGCTTTCAAAGTTCTCCCTTATTTCCCTTATCCTTCTCGTTTGAGACTTATCTTTTCTTTCCTCCTAGGGTTCTCCTTTGGCTCAGTGTTTTTCTAATGGTCCTGTTCTTGACCTTCTTGTTTTTTAAAATGTTGTTAGTTAATTTAACAACCATAGAATAATATTTAATAAAAATAAAATAGAATAGCATTCTTGTCCCTATGGAATTAAATAAATTAATAACCAAATAAAATTTTTCCAGAAAACCCCCTTTACTTATCCTTGAGAATTTTAATTGAAAAAAATAAAATAAATAAATAAATAAATAAAATTATTAATTTTTCTAACCCTTGAATTCTCTAATATTAAAAACTTTCTAACTATTAATTAAAATTGATTGTTAATATATATTTATATGTCCCTTTAACTTATACTTTGATCAAAATATATTTATCTATTCTTAGGTTTCTTTTATAACTAATTTTTATATATTATAACTTTATTTATTTAAACTCATTTTATTTTTAAAAGAATATTTATTAATTTAAATTAATTTATTTCAATATATATTTATAAATATAGGTCCTTCTAACTTATATTTCGATTAAAATAAAATTTAACTATTTATAGATTATATTTAACTAACTAATATTTATAACTTTATAACTAACAAATTTAGATTAATTTAATTAAAATTAATTTATTTTATTCTAATATATATTAATTTAAAATTAATGTAAGTTAATTAATTAATTAATTACTTTTTTTTTCAATATAAATTTTTAAATATATGTCTTTTTAACTTATATTTTAATTAAAAATATAATTTAACTATTTATAGATTACTCTATAACTAACTAATATTTATAATAACTGTGATAACTAACAATTTTAGATTAATTTATTTTTTACTTATTCAAATTTATTTTTTCTAATATATATTTATAATTATAAAATGATCCATTTCGTATTTTAATAAGAATATTAACTTATTTAATAAAGTTTTTAACCCTTATCTAAGTCAACTAGCCGTTTCCTAGTCAATTCTAGTCGTTGTCATTATAGTCGTTACCTGGTCTAGAATGTTCTGCTATCTATTTAAGATGAAAAGTGTGATTTGTTCATTCAACTTGTCCTGACGATGAACCACACTAGTTGGTTCGAAACGCATTGACAAAGGTTTTCTTCATGTGATTTATGCCGAAGCTCTACTTAATAAATGCTATGGATCACAAAAGCCTCAATTCAACTATTTGTACCTCTGTTAGAACTTGTAAAGAGTGAAGTTTTTAGAAAGCCTATCCTTGAGGCTCTTGAGCTGAAAGTCACACAAACCTCCACTGACTATGTCAATTTGCAAGATGACAAACCTGCAGTTGTGCTTAGCCCTATGATCGAACCTGCTGATAATAATTCTCCATCATTTTATGTCTCCTTGACCATTCATGACAAAATCCTCCACAGTTGCCTACTAGACACAGGGGCCAGCCACAATTTGATGCCTAAATATGTCATGGAAGAGTTAGGCCTTGACATCACCAGACCATACCATGATTTATTCTCATTTGATTCAAGAAAGGTGAAAAGTCTGGGGTTGATTAAAGATCTGGCCATCACCCTAACTCAACTGCCCACGAAGAGTATGATGATGGATATTGTGGTAGCAGATGTCCCTCCTAAGTTTGGTATGCTGCTGTCTAGAGGGTGGATTAAGAGACTAGGTGGGACACTATAAAGTGATTTATCTTATGCCACCATCCCAATTTTTGGAGGGGAAAGCAGGAGATTGTACATAGAAGCACAACTGGCATACATCATCAGTGATGAGAAGAATCCTTCTAATCATCTCATATATGCCGTGGACACTGACTTTGGAGCATGTATCCTTCAAATTGAAGAATCCCAGAAGGCCTCAATGCAGATCAAGAAACCAGTCAGTCAGGCTGAGGGGAAGCAAGGAAGTCAGGTTTGGGAGTTGTTCTTTGATGGAGCATGTTCGAGGGAGACTGAAAGAGTAGGGGTGGTGCTGATATCTCCAGAACAAGAAAGCACCCATCTATCTTTCAAGCTGGATTTTCAAGTCACAAACAATATAGTAGAGTATGAGGCTCTGCTATTGGGCCTTAATGCAGCTAAAGACAGAGGAATTAGAAACATAAAGGTGTTTGGAGATGCTAAGATTATCATCCAACAAGTAAATAAAACATTTCAAGCAAAGCACCCAAGGCTGAAAGCATACAGAGATGAGGTATGGAGACTCAGAGATTCCTTTGATAGTTTTTGTATCTCATATATCCCTAAAGCCAAAAATCAGCTTGCTGATTCCCTTGCTGTGTCTGCCAGCATGTTTATTCCTCCCTTGCCTCCCAGACTAGTTTATGAAGTCCAAATGAAATATAGACCATCCTTTCCTGATAATGTCCAGCATTGGAAATTTTTTGAGGATGATGCTGAAGTGAATATATTTCTACAAGTCATTGATGAATTTTCTGAAATGAAAATTGACCAAGAGAATGAAGCCTTGGAAGAAAATCCCCAATCCCAATTTAGAAGCAAAATTGGTAAAGATAACATTGTCCAACTGCCCAGAAATCATATACCTAGGGGTCTGGTTCCATTAGAAAAGTTGTTTGACCAAAATGATGTGCCTTATAAGGCTACCCAAAAAGAAGACCAATCTACAGTCTGTAAGCTCAATATAGGGAGTTCAGGTCAGCCAAGATATATAAATCTGTCTACTCGCCTGTCTGCTGCCCAAAGTGCTGAATACTGTAATTTAATGAAGCAGTTTGCTGATGTCTTTGCCTGGGAATATAGTGACCTAAAAACGTATGAAAAAAATATTATCCAACATAAAATCCCTTTAGAGAAAGACACCATCCCTTTCAAGCAGAAGCTGAGACCAATAAATCCTTTGCTCATTCCTCTGATTAGAAAGGAAATAAAAAAGTTACTGGCTGCCAAAATCATAGTCCCCCTTAGATATTCCAAATGGGTAGCCAACTTAGTGGTAGTGAGGAAGAAAAGTGAAGAAATCAGACTCTGTGTTGATTTCAGAAACTTAAACAAATGCTCTAAGAAAGACAACTATCCTCTACCAAAGATGGAGCATCTACTAGAAAAAGTCTCAGGAGCCAAAGTGATGCCTTTCCTGGATGGATTTTTAGGCTATAACCAGGCTGTTGTACATCTAGATGACCAAGAGAAGACTGCATTCACCACTCCTTGGGGCACTTTTATGTATTCCAAGATGCCTTTTGGACTGATGAATGCTGGAGCCACCTTTCAGAGAGCTATGGATATAGCATTCATAGGAGAGAAGGATAAGTTTGTCCTTATCTACCTTGATGATATAACAGTATACTCCAGCAACCATCAGGACCATTTTCAGCATTTGAAGAAAGTGTTCTTGAAGTGCCGAAGATTTTGAATTTCAGTCAATCCCAAAAAATCATAGTTTGCTTTAGAAGAGGGAAAGCTGTTAGGACATTTTGTTTCTACTGCAGGTGTCAAAATTAACCCAAAAAGAGTGAAGGCAATACAAAATTTGTCTATCCCGAGATCAAAGAAAGATATCCAGTCCTTTCTGGGCAAAATAAATTTTGTAAGGAGATTTATCCCAAATTTTGCAGAACTGGTAAAACATATTACCTCCATGTTGAGAAAGGGGTCAGAGATCAAATGGACTGACATAGCAAGAAGATCCTTTGATTCCATTAAGAAAGCTATCATGGAAGCTCCCACTTTAATGAGTCCAAATTACAGCAAGGAGTTCCACATATTTTCTGTTGCCTTTGAAGACACCCTTGCAATAGTTTTATTACAAGTAGATGAAGAAGGTTCGGAACATCCAGTGGCATTTTTTAGCAAAACCTTAAGGGATGCTGAGTTGAGGTATGATATTGTGGAAAAACACGCATATGCTCTCATCAAGTCTTTGAAAGCTTTCAGAGTTTATATTCTGCATTCCAAGATAATTGAATATGTACCCTCTGCTGCAATTAAAGATGTCTTAACACAGCCTGATACTGATGGGAGAAGGGCTAAATGGATTGTAAAGCTGATTGAATTTAATATATAACTAAAGCCTACTAAGTTGGTTAGAGGTCAGGGCCTTGCCAGACTATTGGCTGAAGAAAATTGCAGATCACTGGACTTAAATCTCATAAGCACGGTTGCAAAAAATGGTCAAACAAAAGAAGAAGATGTAGCTGAACCAGGGAAAGAATAGTCATTGGCAGAAAATCTAGCTTCTTGTGATTGGTACTCTGCGGTAGCTAAATTCTTGCTAAAGTTAGAAATCCCTCTAGGCCTTACTCAAAGTCAAGCCAAAACTATTTTTTTTTTTCTAGGCTAAGACTAAACTAAGTACCCACGGGGAATTGAACCAGTGACCTATCGCAAGGAGTGCCTTAACAGCGCACCCATTCACCGTCAATCCAAAGCCCCGTGGGCAAGTCAAGCCAAAACTATTAAGCTTAGGGCAAAAAAGTATTGTATCCATGAAAATATGCTCTATTGGAGGGACCCCTCTGGAATGCTTTTGAGGTGTCTGGACAAAGAACAATCTATTGAGGTTATGCAGAATTTTCATTCTAGCATGTGTGGAGGGCATCATTATTTGAAAACTACATCCCACAAAATTCTCAGAGCTGGGTACTATTAGCCCACCTTTTTTTCTAATGTCTTTTCATTTGTTAAATCTTGTGACAGGTGCCAAAGATTTGAAGGAAAGCAACAATTGAAGTCCTTGCCCTTGAAACCAATACATGCAAATGGTCCTTTTCAGCAATGGGGCTTGGATTTCATTGGAGAGATCAATCCACATTCTAGTGGCCAGCATAGATGGATTCTAGTTGCCACTGGCTACTTCACTAAGTGGATTGAAGCAAACCCTATCAGGAAGGCTGATCAGCATGTGGTCATCAAGTTATTAACAGAGAATATCTTCACCAGATTTGGGTGTCCACATAAAATAATCACATATAATGCAGCAGCCTTCAAGGCAAAAGATTTGGTGGATGTGTGTGATTCAATAGGCATTAAATTGGTTCATTCCACCTCATATTACACTCAAGGCAATGGCCTAGCAGAGTCTTCCAACAAAAGCTTGATAAGGATAATTAAAAAGCTGTTGGAAGATAACACAAAGAACTGGGATTCAAAGCTCAAATATGCACTATGGACTGACAGAGTGACCATCAAGAAATCCACAGGGAATTCTCCATTTAGGCTAGTATATGGCACCGAAGCTGTATTCCCAATTCAGTTAACTCTCACTGTGGCAAAGTTCCTACAAGAAGAGTTGAATGAGGAAGAAGACATGGCAAAAAGGATCACTGATTTAGTAGAGATACATCAGATTAGGGAACAACTGGTAGAAACGTCTGTAGCTCATCAAAAGAAAATCAAGGAAGCTTTTGACAAAAAGACAAAATCAGATAATTTTCAGGTTGGAGCTCTAGTTCTGAAATGAGATGCATTGAAAGAAAGGAAAGGCAACCATGGGAAGTTTGATGCCTTCTGGACAGGGCCTTTTGTTATTTCTCAAATCCAAGGGAACAATACCTTCATGCTGAAAAGTATGGGAGGAGAAGCAGTTTTTTATGGCCCAATTAATAGGCGTTTTCTGAAAATTTATGTCATTTAGGGGCTCTTGGCCTTGAAGCTGTAAATATGATTTTTAATCAGTTTTTAGTTTAAGCTCATTTAGACTCCATGCCTAATGGAACACTAGGAAATTTTTCCAATTCATTTTTACAGGAAAGGCATTGATCTGCAAGTTCTTGAGACCTCGCAGGGAGGATCTCATACCCAGAAGGAGCTAGTGTTAGCTCTGCTACATGTCTTGAGATTTGGAGGACCAAATACCAGCTTGGCCGTGTGTTTATGCTAAAAGGGAGCTCGCGGCAATCTATTTTATTCTTCTCCTTCATTTTCCTTACTCTCTCTTAACTCCCGTTGTCTCTGTTTTCCTCCAAAATCCTCTATAGACCCATATTCCCTCAGGTCCCCAGGCGTAAAGTTTAAACCCATATAACCCGCGCTCACACTTCTATACGCGCTCCCATAGTCCATCACCACCTTTTGATCCCAGCCGTTGATCACCACAACTTGATCTAATGGTCCCCGCTGTAATCAATGAACGATCCACACATTTATTTCCTCCACCGTCCGATCATATACTGTGCAATCCAACGGTATCCGCTTCTCCTATCACCATAAACTAACCACCCATTAACTCGCGATAAAGTGGTTTCCGTCACGTCCCGTCCGCCACACGTCGCCCGTTGATAGGTATCACGCACCCGTGTATGATTACCGCCCAACCCCCGATAGCGGTGCAGGGAATATCGCTTACCGCTCAAACTCGCTCTCCCGCTCGATAAACCCCGTGCAGCTTCCGCGCCCAATAACCGTTGGATCTTCTTACCTAAGATCCAATGACCTGTGTCCATCCCGTTCTCATATCCCTTGACTCCTCCTGCAAAATGATCCCTGTCGTCCATCTGCATGATCTAACAGTCAGATCTTCCTTCTCCCTCCATCCGTCATGCAGTCCTCTTGTCCTTGACCCGTCTCATGCCTCCGAAGGATGAAGATGGCCAGTGTTCAGTACTCTGTGTAGTTACTCCTCAACCACCATCTTCAACAAACAATATGGCCTAGAGAGAAAAGGACCAGCATTGAGCAGATAAATGTATTTAACAAGCATGGCATTTTATCTCATACAACACTCTACCTGCTCGAGAAGGACAACAAAGTACCAGAGAACATCAAATTCATTCATTGAAGCAAGCAGATAGCGCCAGAGACTCCATCAGACAGTTAAAGCGGTTGGTGGTCCATTATGACCCCTCCACGCATAGAACAACAGAACATTTTTGTAATCAAACTCTATATATCCCTAAAAAACAGTTGTAATCAGGGTGGATGGTTGTTGATTTGATGTAAGGTTCAACTTCTGGAGACTGTAACTGCTTTGATACTTGCAGCATCTTGTTAGCATTTTCAGCTAGTACAAGCTTCTTTTGTTGTTAATTGCTCACTTTCCACTTCTTTTCTGTTCTAGGCTGTGCTTTATTTGTATTTTTTCTTGAACTCTTGATGTGTGGCATTAGATGGGCTATCATCCCACCTCTGTGTTATAATCTTGCATGTATCAGTGAATGTATTAATCAGGTTTATTTTCACTTAGTGACAGAGAGCTGTCATCTTGTCTGTTCATTAGGGAATTAGACTTGCAGACCTTTTTACTGGTTGCAGCCGGCCATCACAGGGTCCTGTGCATCTGCTGGTGTGGTCAGTATTCTCCATATTCACCTAATCCCTTAACTGTGAGTAATTGGTGGTCTAAAGCCTTGTAGTCTGGGGGTATTCATGCATGTCTAGAGTCAAGCAAAGTAGGAGTGGCTATCTGGCTTGAATATGCATCATTCCTTCCATTCATCCATTTCCAACATTTAGTTGAGTTTGTGATGTCTCGAGAATCTCCAAGCTACAACCTAGGAGAGTTTCTTATGGAGATAACACCTCCACTTCAGGAAGTAAAGATAGACTAGAGCCATAAATGGACCCATCGATGCTCACTACGTTCTCAGAGACCTACATGAATTTGCTGCACGATAGCAAGGCTATGAGGGGGCTGCAAGAACTCATAACTAGATGCAATGGGACCACACCAGGAGAACCGCGTGTTGTTCGGAAGCTCGAAAAGCACACAACATGAACAGGAAGGGAGATTAGATTGACCACGAAGATCAGGGAATATGAGATGGATCAAATGATTCTGGATCTAGGATCGGATGCAAACGTCCTGCCAAAATAGACATGGGAGCGCATGGGTAGGCCTGCATTGCAATGGTCTCCTATCCAACTCCAAATGGAAAACCAACAAAAGACCCTACATATGGGGAGACTGCAGGGAATCACATTAGATATCGAAGGAGAAAGCGCGCTAGCAAATTTCAAAGTGATAGATATTGTTGATGACAACAATCCCTACCCCATGCTACTAGGAATAGATTGGGCCATTGACATGAATGGAGTGATAAATTTAAAGAAGCGCAAGATGATTTTTGAGAAAAAGTCACTGCGTGTAGTGGTACCTTTAGACCCTGTGAAAGGATCATGCTACACGGAGACCGCACACAACTATGACAACGATGACAATCTAGACTGCATCTACAAGCTAACTGTGTCTGAACAAGACTGGGTAAATCCAACCACGGATGGCCAAATCTTGTGGGAGCATGAAAGCTCCTGCACCTTAGATTCTGATGAGGAGATAGAGTGATGGTAGAACTGGTTACACGAGGTAACCACTCTCAACTGTAACATGATGAAAAGGTTGTTGCGCTGCGTAGCAACAATGATAAGGGATCTGCCTACATACGATGAGTTAGGTGAAGTGGAAGAGTTCCTGAGAAATTTTGAAAGAGAAGTACTGGAACAACAACATTTCGATGCTCTGAAATGGGTACTACGTGCTATGCCCACAAGGTGGTGGGATACGCACCAGAAGAGTTTTGAGGACTGGCACAACTGCCGAAGGATGACACGCCTATGATTTGGGAAGCCTTGGATGCGGTTAAAAGACAAGTATGACGGATGAAATAGCCCACCCCACCTTTCCAGGTGGATATAAGCATATGGTGCAAAATTGCTGGAATGCACATAGTACTCATGGTAGGAGACATGATCGGTAAGCAGGTGTGGGAAAGACAATGGCACGAGCAACCCCTCCAGCTTGGATTGCAAAGTATGGAAAGACCAGGTGCATATAAGGATATCCACATGGAAGCCTTTAACCAAGTATGCGAAGCAATGAACAAAGTCCATAATATGAAGTGAACTGACTGGGACTTACACGCACCAACGATCCTATGGGCTTATAGGACCGCGTGCAAGTACCTGACCTCAGCGGCACCCCCACAGCTCAAGTATCAAGGAACCACTGTAAATCCTATAATACAGGGAAATGTTGGACCACACATACTAGCATTGGTAGATACGGTGGTTTGTGGAACCCTGGAAGAAGAAATCCAACTGGGAAACTCTAGGCTCCAAGAACTTGAAAAAGAAAGGGTACGATTAAGAAAGAAAAGTGCTCTGGTGGATGTGGAAGTCAAGAAGCTGGAGGACGAAATAAGGGACAATTTTCTCGATAAGAAGACTAGGGTGATAAAACATGGTGCACACGATCATGCTGACAAGTTTCAGGACTAACGCAACAAATTGATCAGTCTGATGCCTTGGCTTGAACCGCATATTACTAAGAGAATTAACTAGGGAGATGTGCTGCAGATGATAAGGTGCGCGATGCCACTAGTAACAGTAAAAGGTGGGTATTTCCCAGGAAGAATGATGGATGACTGGAGGAAACACAGAGGTGGTGTATCCACCTGACTAGCCGAGGGAATAATAGTCTTAGAGCTCCATGTAGTTGAAAGGAAGTGCAAGACTATAAACTATTATGCCTGGGAACTGCACAATGTTGGAGCTGCGTGCAAAAGAGAAGAGTCACAAGGTCCACGACCGCACACAGGGGGTAGCGCTATCACGTGGGTTGACTAGAAAGTGACCATTGAAGTTACTATTCATGATGGGATGCTCAACTTGAGGCCAAATGGAGTAGGCGACAAGCATTTAAGACGCGATTTATGGGAAAGATTTGGAAAACTCTGCCGCCAAGGGGGCATTAATGAACCAGATTTGGAGGGAGTGGTCGAATTCAAATTCAAAAAGTGCTATAAAATACAAAGGGTTTCCCAACAAACAACACTTGGTCATTTGTGAATTGAGCCATTGAGCAGAGCCTTGATTGTTGTGAGCTGGGTGTTAATTGAGCCCCTGAGTTCAAGAGTGCTAGATTCCTAGACAAACATGATGGCAACAACTGCAGACATTATGGACATAACTGAAATGATCACCGAAGAGGTTGTGTAGGCCCTGACTATGGGAAATGCTCCGAAAGGCACCGGGATTGTGGCAGAAATTCTGAAATCACCGCGCACGCCAAGACCCAAGAAGGACAAACAAAGAATGGTCCCCGCAAAACCCGCTACGCACCAAGCTGACAATGAAGGACAAGGGGAAAGCCGTCACCATCATGACCAATGAAGAAGAAGAAGACCTAGAGGACCTAATTATCACATAAGACGAGGACGAAGGCATGGAGGCGGAAGCTGAGCCTGTGACACCCCCCACCCCCGACAAAGTTGCCCGCCTATGTCCCTCGTTGGAAAGGAAAGGCTAGAGTGCCCAAGGACTTTGACGAGACCAAGAGCTCGCTCTAGACCCCA
Source organism: Pinus tabuliformis (assembly GCA_031772625.1). Classification (NCBI taxonomy): domain Eukaryota; kingdom Viridiplantae; phylum Streptophyta; class Pinopsida; order Pinales; family Pinaceae; genus Pinus; species Pinus tabuliformis. Next base: position 423,447,922 of record CM062820.1, on the reverse strand, counting down.
CTCCTCCCAAACAACAGTACTTTTTAGGGCACACACCTGGGGTGGGTGCCGAGCTTAAAATTTGAAGATTGGGACCTCACTGACCACAAGAAATTCCCTCACCTTGCGAACTCAAACCTCATGAAGCCTAAGCAGAACACTGCGATGGGGGTTATAGAATTAGAGTCGCGGAAGTGGTTGCGCGGAGTGGAAAAGGCCAGGCTACTTAACCTACTCTAGGTGTCGTATTTCCACCGTGCCCTGATAACCATTTTCGTCATCAGTCAGCTGCTCTACCTCATGGATGATGGGTGTTTGTGGCTGGAGGAGCCCATCCCCATCATGACATACTTGATCCACGGAATTTCTCGGTTGCCATGTAAAGGAGAAGACCCCATAATCATATCGGAAGAGAAGAGTAGTGACGGGGCCGTCGTGGAGGCCACGAAGAAAAAGTACAAGCTGGAAAAGAAGAAGAGGGGCTACACCATCTCCAACATCAAGGACAAAGCAGTATGCATGGCGACCTAAATCCTGGCTGGTAAGGTTATGCGAAAGTGCTGCGCAGACGAAGTACTCACGCCAGTGGTCGCACTAGTTGAGTAGTACGTGGAGGGGGTCCAGTTTAACTGGTCCAAGTTCCTCTACATAGAATTTTTAGATAATTTCTGCAAAGCCCAAGAACAAGGAAAAACGTTCCACTACGCATGGCTTCTGCTGTCCATAGTGCTCGTGGCAGGGGAATTACCAGAGGATAGCCAATTCCCCATAATTGACAGGAACTTACCTGAGGCTGCGAAGTACACTTCGCTCTAGGCCACAAAGGATGCCACTAGGATCCGTGACAACAAAATATTCTGGTTGTTCATGTAGATGAACCTCATAATGGGGATCAACTATAAGCTGTGGTTGTTGCCCACTGTCTACAATAGTCTTCAGAGTTTTGCAAAATGCAAAGTAGACATGCATAACATTTACATCAGAGCATGCAAGGACCCAACTAAACAATGGAGGAAGCTACCCTTTGTAACCACAAATGATGTCATCTTTAACGTTCTTGAGACATGGCTGCTGGAGTGGCACGCCCCATACATCACAGAGATAGAAAACTCGGTGGCGCAAAGGAAGAAAAACGACGCCAAGCTGCGCATCACACAGTTGGCAGAAAAGATAAGGGAGGAAGAAACGACATCAGAAGTGCAGGCAGCGTGGGACACTGCACAGAAAGAAACTGAGTAGGAAAAGGCCGCTGTAGTAGCAGTAGCACAGGAGGCAGCTATGAAGGAGGGTGGGGGCCAAACGGCACCTTCGTAGGGATAGGAAGTAGAGGAAGCAGAGACAGAAGAGGGAGGCGCGGACCCACAAACCGCGTCGATGTAGTTGAAGTGTCAGCAACCAATAGAGTGGGCAGGGTCGCATAAGAAGGTCAAGGCATCGTGTTATGAAACCAGCTCACAAAAAGATAGAAAATTTAGATGACCGTCGTAGAAATAAGCCTCTTCAAGGGGAAACCTTATTTACATTACACAAATGAACAATTCTTGGATGATTCAAATGAAAAACCCTCCTTTTTATATATAGCAGTCTAAGGGGTCAAAATATAACCAAGCCGACCTAACAATAATAATAGAAAGGCACAAAAATAACAATAGAGGGATTCTATGGGGCACAATAATAACAATATGGGGACAATAGGGGCACAACAATAACAATAAGGGATACAACAACAATAGTAATGGGGGAAACACTAGTATTATAGGGACCTAACATGCCCCTCTCCTTCAAAAAAGTGTTGTCCTCAATGCTTGAGTAGTTCTCGATTCTTCTGTATAAAATTCTCATCCTCCCATGTGGAATATTCAACGGGTAAGTTCTTCCACTTGATGAGATACTCTGAAATTGATCAATTTTGTAGCTACTAAGTTCTTGTTTCTTTGACAGCTTCAGGTTCCAATATTATTTTTTCCTTCCTCATCAATTTCTGGAAATATTGTTTGAATTGGAAGCTTGTCACCTATGACCTTCTTTAAGCATGAAACATGGAAAACTGGGTGCACTCAAGAAGCTGCAGGAAGATCCAATTTGTATTCCATAGTACCTATCTTTTGCAACACCTTGTACGGACCATAATACTTTGGTGATAATTTATTATCCTTCTTAGCTTGCTTGAGGGAAATTTGTTTATATGGTTGTAGCTGTAGGAATACCCAATCACCTACATCAAAACTTCTTTTGCTGTGATGTTGATCTTCCTGTTGTTTCATTCTATTCTACACCAAGGTGAGGTTATCCTTTAAGAGTTGGAGAACTTGTTGCTGATGCTCGATGTGATCTTCCACTGCTTGAACCTTCGAATTTTCTCTTAAATATGTTGTGATGGATGGTGGATGATATCCATAAAGTGCCATAAATGGGGTCCTTTTTGTTGCAGTATGGAAGGAAGTGTTATACCACCATTCAGCCAAAGGCAACCATTTAACCCATTGTGCCTATTTATCAGATACAAAGTAATGAAGATACCCTTCCAAACATTTGTTTACTATCTCAGTTTGCCCATCAGATTGAGGATGATAAGATGAGCTATGAGCTAACTGAGTACCAAGACAAGAAAATAATTTTATCCAAAAATTTCTAGTGAAAATGGGATCTCTGTCACTTACAATAATCTTTGGGTTTCCATGTAGCTTTTGAATTGTTTCCATAAATGCAGTAGAAAATGTACTTGCTTTAAATGGATGAGATAATGCACAAAAGTGTGCATACTTGGTAAGTCTGTCAACTGCCACCATGATAACACTCTTTCCTTCAAACTTGGGTAAACCTGTGATAAAATTCATTTAAACCACTCCCAAAGTTGGCTTGGAATGGATAAAGGTTGTAATAGTTCTGGGGTCTTAATTGTTTCAACTTTATTTGTTGGCAAACCAAACATTCCTCCACAAAATTTTGAATATCCAATTTAAGGCCATCCCAAAAAAAAAATCCTTCTTAACCCTGTGGTAGGTTTTTAGAAATCCTGAGTGCCCTCCTAAGGGAGAGGTGTGCAATTCCCTAATAATCTTTTGTTTGAGTTGGGAATTCTTACATAGGTATAACCGATCCTTGTACCATAACAAATCATTTTTCCAGCTAAATGTATCAGATGTACTGGGATCTTGTTGTATCTTTTGAATGGGTGCCCACACTTCCTCATCATTCTTCCATTCATCCCTTTCTTCGTTTATCTAATCTGGTTGGATAATAGAAATGGCGCAAAGAAATGCTTCCACATCCTCATCCTTTCTTGAGACTGCATCTGCCACAACATTTTGCTTCCCTTTTTTGCTGCTCTTCTGAAGATAATATTTGTTCTGAAAAGTATTTAAGACTATCATGATCTATTTTTACCTTGAAGTGTCTTCCCATTAGGTAGGGTTGCCATTTCTTAAATGCATGTAGTATTGCCAACATTTCCTTCTCATAAATAGCTTTGTGTAAATAATTTCCTTTGAATGGACAACTTTTGAAAGAAATGGGTCTTTCTTCTTGCATTAAAATAGCACCGATTCCATTTCTTGAGGCATCACATTCCACAATAAAGGTTTTTGTGAAGTCCGATGTAGCTAAGACTGGTGCTTGGCACATTTCCTCTTTAAGATGTTCAAAGGCCTTCGGCGCTTCTAGAGTCCATGAAAATGCATCTTTCTTCAATAATGTTGTTAGAGGTGCTGCTATTCTCGCATAATTCTTAACAAACTTGAGATAATACCCTGTCAACTCAAGAAATCCTCGTAGATGCTTTATGGATGCGGGGATTTCCATTCTTTAACGGTTTTAATTTTGCTAGCGTTTACCTTAACACCTTCATGAGATACAATATGACCCAGATATTCCACTTCCTATACTCCAAAGAAACATTTGGAGATTTTTGCATATAATTGTTTCTCCTCCAATAGTTTGAGCACCATGTCAACATGTTGGACATGATCCTTCCAAGACTTGTTGTAGATTAGTACATCATTAGAAAATACTAACACAAATTTTCTAAGGGTTTGAAAATGGAATTCATCAAACCTTGAAATGTAGAAGGTGCATTAGTAGGGCCAAAAGGCATGACCAAAAATTCATAATGACCCTTATGAGTTCTAAATGTTGTTTTTGGAACTTCTTCAGTCTTCATTCTGATTTGATGATATCTTGAACGAAGATCCAACTTGGTGAAGTAAATTGATCCATGCAATTCATCCAATAATTCATCAATGACAGGAATGGGAAATTTATCTTTAATATTGAGCTTGTTGAGCTCCCTATAATCTGAACACATGCACCATGATCCATCCTTCTTGTGAACCAATACTACTGGAGTAGAGAAAGAACGTTAACTAGGTTGAATTATACCAACCTCTAGCATTTCTGCAACCATACGTTCAATTTCACTCTTTTGGCCATAGGGATATCTATAAGGCCTAACGTTTGGAGGAACACTTCCTGGAATCAAATTAATAGCATGATCATGATCATGAATAGGTGGGAGGCCTTTGGGAGTCTCAAATACCTTGGAATGATTGTCCAACACTTTTTGGAGATCTAGAGAAATGGATGATTTCGATATGGAAACCTCTAGTGAACATAATTGTGCAATTATGCCTCGTTGTTCTCTCTTTAGAAGCTTTGTCATTCCGTTAGAGCTCATTATCTTTCCCAGTTTCCCTGCAGTACCCCTTAATTCAACTTCCTTTCCTTCTGACGATAATTTCATGAAAATTTCTTGAAAATTAAAAGCTATTGTACCCAAGGATTGTAGTCATTGGACTCCTAGTACAACATCAACACCACCCATTGGAATGGAAAGCATTGGGCTATTCAATACATATTCTCCCATGGATATCTTGATATTATGGCACTTTCCTAAGCAATTTATGGTTCCTCCACTTGAAACCATCACTTGACACTCTGGTGCTGGATATAGGAAGAAATTCAATTCCTTAGCTATCTTACAATGAATAAAATTATGGGTACTTCCTGAATCAATCAACAGTATTACCTTTTTCTTCTTGATATGCCCTCCTACATTGATAGTTTGAGGGTGGTAATTCTAGCCAAAGAATTACAAGATATGGTCGGATTCATTTCTTCTTTTTCTAGGGTTTGTTCCTAGTGTATATCTTCTTCTTTTGACATTTCTTGTTCCTTTTCTTCCTCCTCTTCACAATCTATGTAAAATAATTTCTTCTCTGCACACTTATGACCTTTAGTGTATTTGCTATCACAACTGTAACAAAGCCCTTTTTCTCTTTTTTTTTCCAATTGTTGTGGTTTCAACCTTGTAGGTTGTGAATGGCTATGGGAAGTAACACTTCCATCTTTATGATTGTGAGTGGTAGGCTTCCTTGTTGCCATAATTTTGATTTCCATTTTTCTTGTCAATCTAAATGCCTTCTCCAATGAATCTGGTTCCCAAAGGCAAACCTCATGTTGGATGTTATATTTTAAAGTCCCTATGAACACATCAATCATATGCTCCTCTAGAATATCTTTTACCCTTATATTCAATTTTTGGAAGTCCTCAATGTGGTCCATCATTGAACCCTTTTGTTTGAGATTTATCAATTGGCTAAAAAAAGTGTTGCCTTTTGTATCCTCATAATGTGCTATCATTTCATCTATAAAAATAGTCCAAGTGACAATTTGTTTATGAGAGCAAAGCCATTGATACCATAAAAACTGATTTGGTTCCAAATATAAAGTTGCAATGCGTACCTTTTGTGTGTTTTTCACATTATGGAGATCGAAAAATTGCTTCATCTATAGTATCCATGTTCCAGGATCCTTGCCATCAAACTTCCTCATATCGATCTTTGGAACATGGTGGTTCTTCAATCAACGTTAGAGTCTATGAAATCATGATTAACATTTATTTTGTTCTCATCATGAGTTCCCTTTCCTACCCTTTCGCCATTAGTAAGCATTTCTTGTAGAAAATTTGTCAAATATGTCTTCAAATTTGTCTGAAAATCTTCCATGCCTTTCTTTAAATCATCCATCTTAGCTTCCATGCCATCCATCTTAGCTTCCACACCATCCATCTTAGCTTCCATGTCATTCATCTTAGCTTCTACGCCTTTCTTTAAACCATCCATCTTAGCTTCTATGCCTTTCTTTAAACCATCCATCTTGGCTTCTACACCTTTCTTTAAACCATCCATCTTAGTTTCTATGTCTTTATTTAAACCATCCATCTTATTTTCCATTACCTTTTGTGCAAGTTAAATTTATTGCACTTGGTCTCGTAATTTTGATATATCATGTTACATTTCTTCCTCTTCTTCATGAGTCATGTTAGAGCTTTCAGGTTGCTTACTAGGTGTTTCCATTTTCTTTCTTTGGGGCATCAGTTACCAATAATAATTCTTCACTATGCCCTTTGAATTCCTTCAAACTAATTTTTCAAACCAAGACTATGCAAAAATTTAAAAAAACTACACACCTTTTTTCACTTTGTAGGAGCTCGATATTGAATCTGATGTATCTCTATAATTTTGGATCTCCCAGGTCTGAAATTTCTTCCTATGGTAACTCTCTGAGTAGTCTTTCTAACCTCGCAAGTCTGATCAAGATTGGATTCTCCAATGAAGAGTTATGCCAAATCTCCCACGATGACCTAAGTATAGACTGGTTCAGTAGAGAAAACTTGTATGACATGCTGCAGATCACTAGTTCAACCTTAGGTTTTTAAAATTATACCCAAAAAAGCTACAATCCGTCCTCTTTCTGTAACTTATTATGAAAATTCAATCTAATGCTCAGAGAGAAAGTTATGACGATTTCACCAAGGTGACCTGTTTGAAATGTAATTTGGGGGTTTGCAAAAACCCTAACTTCCTCAGATTATATCTCCGAAAATAAAGAGAGACGGGATCTAAAATTTGGAGCCGAGATTCAGAAAAATTTCTTCTCAAATGGGACATTTTTTAGCTTCTGAAACTTTGTATCAAAATAGTTATAGTGAAAATTCCACGGTAACCTGTTTTAGATGAAATTGTGGAGCTTGCAAAAACCCTAAATTCCTCAAATAATATCTCTGAAAATGTAGGGAGAAAAAATCTAAAATTCAGAAAGGAGGTTCAGCATGCTTTCTTATAAAATGGGTTTATTTTTTAGCTTATGCAATGTCTCAGAAAAAAGTTATAACAAAAATGTCACGATGACTTGTTTGGAGTAGCAAAACCCTAGAATCCAAAGCTCTGATACCAAATGTTATGAAATCAGCTCACAAAAAGATAGAAAAGATAGGTGAACACCTTAGAGATAAGCCTCTTCTAGAGGGCAACCTCCTTTACATTACACAAATGAACAATTCTTGGATGATTCAAATGAAAAAACCTCCTTTCTATATATAGGAGTCTAAGGGGTCACAATATAACCAAACCGACCTAACAATAATAATATAAAGGCACAAAAATAACAATAGAGGGATTCTATGGAGCACAATAATGACAATATGGGGAAAATAGGGGAACAAATAAGGGATACAACGACAATAGTAATGGGGGAATCACTAGTATTATAGGGACCTAACACATCGAAGTTGTCTATTGACCTGATCACCCTAACTGAGGGTGATCTGCATGACATCGATGAGACAGTACGCGATGTCACCTCTGAGGCTCTCCAAGATTTCACGCAGGAGAACCAAATTGTGTTGGGGACCCTCAGAGCGCAGTTGCAGGAAATATAAGCGCGCCCTCCTCAAGTTGGTACCCTTTTGACCAGCCTTGCAGTCGGCTCAACAGCAGCAGAGAAGATGTTGAGCGTGCAAATGACGAATACCATAGTGCTGTCGGAAGGGGCACTGCTGACATCAAATGAGGCCGACAGGCCTATGGTTAGCGCGTTGAAAGGTATCGGTCTCAATGTGGCTGCACTCTCGCGAGATACATTATATGTTTTGTAGGATGGGATAAATGCAGAGCTGCGCGCTAGGGAGAGTCGTGCACTGCAAGTCCTCAGTGAGTAGAAAATCAATATGGAACAACTGAGCTTGCAGCACGATGAAGTGGTGTCGCAGAATCAACAACTGGTATAGGTAATAGACAACACTTGCCAAAGCGTCTTGAATCTGGCCATCCTAACAGACATGCCAGCAGAGGTGCAGATCCACAAGTCAGTAGCAGGGGTATGTGAGGCGAGGGAAGAAATGACAAAGGTTCAGTTGGAGCTGAACCTTCAGATCACCGAGCTGTGATTGAAGGCGCAGCCGTCCACCCCCCCCCCGAAATTCAGAGAACAGTGCACTAGCACTATCACATCGAGACTGGAAGAAAATGGCAGTGCAATGTGAGACTAAACCAGTATGTTGGAAGAATCACTTGAGGTCCTCACAAATCTGCAGGAGGACCCCAACATCTAGCGCTTAGAGATAGAGGCGCGAGAACTCCAACAACAGTATGACAACGTCCGAGGAACTACACAGATGGTGGTCCTCACTCAAAGGCTCGTGCGTGCAATAGGCTAAAACGCTAAAGGAGCAGATGGACGTGGAACGACACAAGGAAGCAGTCCTGAAGGTGCGCATTCAGCCTTGGATCGACGAGGCCTTCACTATCACAACAGAAATTGAAGGCAAGCTTGCACACATGTAGGGGATGCACGTCCTGATGCAGAGAAGCACTCCTGATATAGAGGTCTTGGAGCAATGTATGCAACAGATTCAACAAGCAACAGCTCAGTGCGCTACTAACCTTGCAGCAGTTCGGATCTAGTTGGAGGGGCTCCATGCAAAGATCTCCGCACCGATAGAGTGACTCGAGGGTGAGTCATAATGTTTGTGTTGGGGGCCTGTTTGGCATGGAATCACGCCAAGGCATGTTTTGGGGCTTAAAGCCCAAATTTTGAGCAAGTCTTTTGTAAAAACTCCACAAATTGAGGGCGTGGGGCGCAAAAGTATAATAGAGTCTCAGGGTTGTCTGCCCTAGTTTTGTAATGTAATGTCAGCTGGATAGACCTACCCATGGTCCACAGACCATGGGATTGTATAAATAGAGCGAGGCTCTAAGTGTAAAAGAGAAGGAAGAAGGGATGGGTAGAGGAGAAGTCTAAGTGATCGAGTCAAATTGTAAGGTGTGTTTGTGGGTCGTAGAGTAGGAGAAGGCTCTGCAGCTGTGTGCACAGAGGCCTAGTAGTCCGTAGCTAAGTGCACGGACCCTTGCAGATGAATATGAAGGGCAAATTGAGTTTGTAATTGTTGGAAGAATCATAAAGAGAAGTTTTTCTATAATTCTGTGTATTTTTCTTTGGTTTAATGCATGATTGAATATAATTTACGAGTATACTATTTATTTACTTCACGAACCTGTATGAATGTTTTACATTGTTAAGTATAACTTAAGACATTTGAGTAGGCGAAGGTTCTTAATTGATACTGGAAGATAAATAAGATCTCGGGTAATAGAGAAAGATGCGGCACAACCCCCTAGTTAGGGCTACGCGAGGGAGTCGCTTTTTGACATTTAACATGTCAAAAGTGAGCACTAAAGAGTTAGATGGATCGACTACTCCAATCGCGGAGAGTAAAACACTTCTCTGAGCCAGACGCGACTGGAGAACCTCTAAAGCAGACATGGTGCACAACTCTGAGCCAGATCCTCCACAATGGAGTAATTCTGGGCAGCCCTAGCATTAGGATTAATTGTCGCGCATTTAGCGGAACCTTTCGGTATCCGTGGTATAGTCTCGACAGGGGGTCGCTCAATATGAAGGTCAGTACTTCCGGGAACAGTCTTGTCCTTGGAAGTTTTGGCTTCACCATAATCACGTGACTGAGTAGCCACATGGATGTTAGAACCCATCATGAAAACATTTGATGATTTTTCCCCTTCCTGGTTGCCCCCAGCGGAGGTTCCAGGGTTTGAATTCGCGCCAGCAAGAAGTTGCTGCCCTTGGGGAAATGGGTTGGTTAACACAGCTTGAGAACTAGAAGTCCCTTGCTGTCCTAACAAGCGCTGAGCATCTTCAATCTTAGGGCAGAGATGAGTTAGATGGTCTCCACTGCACAATTTGCATGGAAACTTGACTTTCTTTCTCGACTCATTTCTACCACCACCAGCGTTGTTGCCGGATTTATTTGCATCAGGCTTCCCATCCTGGTTCTTTTTCTTACCTCGTCCTTTCTTTTTCCCATTGGAATTTTGATTTCCTTTGGGGTTATCAGATTGGACGACATTTATTGAAGAAGTTTGGGAAGCGGGGGAATTAGACGATGTGACTTGGTTGTTAGAAGCAGTTTGCAAGGACAACTGCTGCAATTGATTCAACAAGTTCACGGTAGTTGTGTCTACTGACCCAACGATACCATCCGCGTGCGGACCTGGCTTCGACTTAGCTATGTCAACCTTAGATCCAGGAGCATATGGCAAGTATTTTTGTAGGATCCCGGACTGAGAGTAGATCAATTCTAATTGATGTGCCCTAAAAATTGCTTGCTCCTTAGAATAGACCCCAAACATGGAGACATCCTTGGAGATCTCGGGTTGTAAAGACTTCAAAAACCACTCGAGATGGTACTCCGGAGGGATTTCGGCTTTAATGAGCCTCTTTCTCCATCTCCATTCCTGAATATGGTCAAAAATGTGGGTTGCCTTATCCTGACGAAAGGTGGCCAGAAGTTCAGTTCCGGCGTCATAGTGGACAGGCAACTGGAAATGATTTAAGAAAATGTTGGCTAAGTCAGCGAACGATGTAAAGCTACCCCCTGGCAACTCTATATACCATTTGGCCGCATTACCAATCAAGGTGCGCTGAAAGAGTCTCAACCTAATCGAGTCATCGATAAGGGAGTTAGATGAGCACCACAAATGGAATGTGGTTACATGGTCACCTGGGTCCTCACCACTCTTCCCTTCGAATTTTGGAATGTTTGAAGGGAGTTTGGTTGGGACTGTAGGCCAGGCCGGATTGTACTTGATTGGGTCATTTGTTAACTTAGTGAGATCTGGCAAGTTTAATGTTGCCAGAAACGGAAGCCTAGGAGGACCTTGGTGATTCCACTCAGACTGGGCAGAATTCCCAAAGTTCTGAAAAGATTGTCCTGGAATTTGGGAGGCACCAGGCTGCCCGAAGTAACCAGTAGAATCGACTGAACCAAAAGGTAAGCCTTGTGATCCAGCAAAATTCGGAGTTTGACCAACTCCGGCTGTATAGCCTCCATAACCAGCAAAGTTTCCTCCTAAAGGATTGTAAGGAGTTGATAACCCCTGATACGGATTCCAAGCCGAAGCAAGGGGAGGAATACTTTGAAACAAACTAACCGTGGAGTACGACCTATTCCCTTGTTGTTGATAAATGGATTCCCAGTTCCCGCGCTACTAACCCCAGGGTTATTCCAACCTTGGAAAGGATTGTTGCTTTGTCCTACAGAAGAAAAAGGCATGGATCCTATCGTCGGGTTGGAATGTGGTATATGACCACTTCCGAAAGGAAAACCCTGGAATGAAGCCGATCCGCCCATCATGGACGTAGCGGCACTAAACGGAACCGATGGAATACCCTGTGAGTGGGTGCCAAATGGGAAGAATCGAGTACCAAAAGCATTGGTTTTGGCATTTCCACTCATGGACGGAATGGAGGTAGACCCAACTAAAGATGTGCTAACAAAAGATCCAAACAAGGAAGCAGAGGAGATGGAAATGGTTCCTCCCCCTTGCACCGATGTTGGGGTTTGCATAGTCGTAGCACTTGTAGAAGCCATGCTTCCTGTAGTGGTCATCGATGGTAAGCGCGTAGCGTAACCTGGACTAGACGATCTATGCGTCGGAGTCCCAACGTATTGCAGTACGTCTGGATGACTAGATGGTAGTGGAGAATTTGGAACCGCTAATGACTCTGAAAGTTCTTCTACCTCTATGTTATTCTCCACTTGAAAGAGAACTCGAGAAAGGACTGGAGTGTCCCTCTCTTGTTCAGAAGTGCCAGGCCTTGCTTGGCCGCTAATGCCCCTGAGAGGAGGATCAATCCCCGATGCGTCAACTGGCGTGGGACGGAACCCACCGGTAGTATTGCCTCTGCGCCTTCTAGGAGAAGGCTCTAAACTTGGTGGCGAAAGACCACGAAGTCTTCGAGACCGTCTAGGAGATCGGTCAGCCACTTTGAATTTTTTGTTATGATCTAACTAAAGACTCAAAAAATTGAAAGCTAGGCCAACTAGGAGCACAGAGCACACACTATAAAGTCCCTAAAGACACAACCAGTCAAACAAATTCCAAGTATTTCCACTCTGGGTGATTAAGACTGGACACCAAAATACGAGAAAGTGATTTAAGGGGCCTTTCGAAGATAGTTTGGGATGATGAGGGCCCAGTCCTATCAGCGAAGGTATCAGAGGAAGTTATGCTGACCTCCTAACAATAGCCTATGCCGGTGCAAGCCCCCAAGCTTCGCAAGGGTGCCCTCCAGTAGTACTGTCGAGAGTGATGCAACGTCAACCTTAGGTGCCACGGGATTCCCCTCTGCAGCCACCTATGTAGTTCCCTAGGAGCAGCAACTATGGATACCAACTCGTCGTAGAAGCCAGGCGGAACAGTCGTGAGGTAAGTTCGGACAAGTAGGAGAGGGGGTATCTCTCTTCCCTGTCTTCACAGACCCTCGTGCTTAACTCCCAGATCCGGAGCTTTCCTGGTCTTCCTAACGCTATTGGATTTTCTCTCGTTATTCAGACTCCTACGTTTGACGTTTATATGGCCTTGGAGAGTTAACTCTCCACTCGCCTAATCCAAGGCCCTAAAATCCTAATCTTGTTGGTGTAACTGACTAAAACAAAAAGTTCTAGTGAATTTTAGTTAGCGCTTGATTTTATTAGGCTGTTCTTTAAGTCACAAGGTAACGGAAGTGAAACTAGTGGTGTTTTTTGACATAAAAGAAATTAATAAAAACTTAACTACATGCACATGCACTTTTTCGTTTTTCGATGAAGAGAATTTTCTACAGGGTTTAGAGGTACTTCTAATAAAACAAATTTTTCTTTTCTTTTCGTTAATACACACTTCACACTCACAAAAGCTAACAAAGCTATGTATGCCTAAAAAGGGGATGCAAATCTATCCTAATGCAACAACTATATGTGGATGCAAGATTCAAAACTACTCTGAAAACAAAAAATGAAAGTTGCTTGCTTATCAATCTTTATCTTGCCACTTAAAATGCCTAGATGGAATATGAAATGTTACCATTCATTTTGTCTAAACACTAAAAACAAGTTCTAAGACAAACATAAAGCACTTTCACTTACTAAAAGGAAACCAAATGAAAAGAAAGTTCAAGAAAGCAAAACTAAGATTTTCAAAAGATTTTCTTCAAAGCAACAAACAAAAAAGTCTTTTCAAAAAATGCTCTCAACAACACTGAAACTAGTGATTGAAGAATAGGCAATTAAACACTTTTGCGAATTGACACCACACAATGGATGAAGACTCAAAAAAAATAAATGTGTTTGAAATCGCTCTTAACAATCAAAAGCAGCAATGAAAGCTTTGGCAATGAAAACCAAAAGATCAAAAAGACAAATTCCAAGAAAGTGTCAATCAACAACTTTCATGAAACAAAGAAGTGGATGGTCACAAAGTGGTTTTGTCAAGCAAACAAAAAGTCACCCAAAAGCAAGATTAACACAAAGATTGAATTCAATCTTCCTACCCTGATGAAACAGAGCAGCCAAGATTCCTAGCAAGAAATCTTGCATGCTTTAGCAAAAAACGATGACGCTTGCAATCAACAAAAAACAAGACCAATACTCCTTATAATCAGAGAGAATTCAGAACGAGATGCTCGCTGTAAAAAAAATAACTGATACTGGAAAATAACTGTTTCAGATTGACTCAAACCACCAGACAAACCTTCAGAGACTAAAAAGATTTATAAACCTTGAAAATTGCAATATATACGCGACTGTACTGCAGTACAGATTGCGTGTATACGCGACTGTATCTGAGGAAACCTGCGTATACGCGGGTTCACTCAAAGAAACAAGCATATATACGCCTCTGTATCTAATAAAAACATCGTATATAAAAAGCTTCAAGAAAAATAAAAAAAACAAACTGAAGAAACTGGCAAAGCTTAAAGTTCAAGAACAGACCAGACAGTAACAGCAAGCAGACAAGGCAGCTGAGCCCTGATTGGCTTGAAAAACACCCAAACTAGGAACAACAAGACTGTTGTCCCCAGAGGGAAATGTTCCCCTAGGGCTTTTTGGGTTGAAACCCTAGCAGACTGAAAGTTATCTATTCAAAGAAACATACATTCATACAACCATTATGCTATTATAAGCAAATTCTATGATAAGGGTACGTACCTTTAGTCCTATGTTTGAGAAGGCCTTTAGGGTCCAAACCCTTCTTGGAGTTCCCTTCTTCTCTTTTGTCCTGCAAAACAACCAATTCAAAGAATACAACAGTACATGGACAAAAACTTATAAAGAAACCATCTTCATGTTATAAAGAAAGGTAGTTAGTTATGAAATCCAAACAACCATTTACATATGAATTCTAAACATGAATATCATTAACATAAAGAAGATTCATTTCGGGAACCAAGACATGTGTTTCTTTTATTATAGACAAATAAAGTACATAAAAAGGAATATTTTCACCTGAGTCACCTTCAGCAGGCTCCAAGCAAAGCTTCCTTCCGGATCTGTTCCAGCCTCAAGCCTCTAACAAAACTCCTTCCATGACTCTCTCCATGATGTCATAAATGGTGGATGAACATCAACACACAAGGAAACAAAGGTTTCCTGTACAAAATGGGGGAAGTGTAGAAGGCACAAGGGACTTCAGACCTGGTCAAGGGAAAAATCTCAGCATAATAATCTTTCTCTCTCTTCTCTCCTCCCTCTTCCCCTAGGCCTTCCCTTTGAGGTCTTTTTATACCATCTCCAAAGTAGTTTTTTAGTTAGGAGTTGGTTGGGAACAGTTGGGCCACGGGCACTAATAGGTGATCAGCAGGTAAAACCCGTGATCTCCACCCAAAAATAAGGAGTTTTATATTTTTAAGTGTTTTAATACATACACGTGGGTTGGCTATACACATACCCGCATATACACGTGTTTAACTCAGGGCAATGTCACGTATAAGGGATAAAACACTGTTTTTTAAATTTTAGGACCAGGTCTGGAAGGAGGGGTTGCCCTAGGCCATGAGTACAACATCACAAACCATAAAAGTGAGATTTGGAGCTATAACAATCAGGCTCTGAGGAATGGAAGGTGTGCAAAGATACCTGTGTGCAAGGACAAACAATGGACCATTCGAACTCATCAAACATCTCCAGGGTGCAGAAACTTGGTTGTAGCACCCTCCCATACTACTTCGGGTCAGACCTCAGTCCGCGCTCTGCAGACTGTTTCCGAAAGGGCCAGTAGTACAAGGATTTGTTTGGCTTATTAACTTTGAACCTAGGTCAGGACCCAACAAGCCAACACAACCCACTGTCCACCGCCCATCACCATAACTAATGTGTAGTGTAATATGGAATAGGTGGTGGTGGTGAGGAGACAATGGAAAATGTTGTGAACTTTTTTGTTTGTCAAGGCCATCAACTAGTAGGCCCATCCACTTCACATCAGATCACCCTTTGATTGGAGCATGACCACATCAATGACCCTTATTCACTTTGGGTGCCCCCTTGTTCATCATGAGTTAATAGGGGGGCGAGGAGTCCAACATGGGGATTCTCACCGAGGGTACCATATTTAAGAGGATTCCACCTCTTGGCCGTGTGATTTCAATTAGGGATAATTAAAAACCTATTTTCACCTCGCCCATCCCACCACCCTACCCCCCTCACTGCACTTGGTCCATTATGAGATAAAAGGGGAGGGGGGTTTAAAATAAAAACATGCTTGTGTAAACCCACTATGGTATTTAAGAATTTAGAAATTGTCATAACAAGGAAACATCATGAAGCACGATGGGGAAGGGATACGTGGGCCCCACACTTGAACTAACTTGGTAGTATGACATGGATTCCATGTGGAAACTCAATACTGACATGGCCTAATATTATTGGCTAAACTTTAAATGTGCATATATTTCAATTAGAGATTCAGATTGAGATCAATTTATATCGTCGAAAATTTATTGATGAGTTGAATATGATGGTGGTGTTAGAATTCAATTTCACAAAATTTGTAAAAGGAGGATTTTTGTAATCCCATCTTCATAACAAACCTTGGAGTTCAGATTAAGTCAATAAGTAATACCTCCCACAACCCAAGATAGTACATGGGGGTGGGAGGGAGTGTTACATATACTGTCACCATTTTTTTATTACATGTAAAATTTCTTCCATTTCTTTTTCATATGTTGATTCTCACAAGGTATTTTCCCTTGAATTGTTTACATTCAAAAGCCAATGGTCTCCCTTTTGTGTTAATAATTCTCCAATTTCTTGTCCTAATGCATCACATTCAAATATGAATGCTTCACCAAAATCATGTGTCACTAGTATTGGTCTAGAAGACATGGCATCCTTTAAGAGGGAGAATTCCAAGGTAGCATCATCATTCCATATATATGATTTTTTCTTCAAGAGATATGTGTTGGGCCTACAATGCATGCATAATTCTTATCAAATCTCTAACAATATCTTATATGTCCCAAAATTCCTTTAAGACTCTTGATTTTATTAGGAATAGGTCATTTTGTAATAGCTTAGGTCTTTTGAGGGTCCATCTTAACTCCTTCATTTGAAACAATATGACCCAAATACTCTAATTCTTGTTTCTGAAAAGAAAATTTGGAACCTTTTACATACAATTGGTTGTTCTTATAAATTTGTAGAATTTTCGACTTGTTTATTATGGTATTCCCGTGATTTTCCCTAAATAAGTATATCATCAAAGAGAACCAACACAAATTTTCTAGGATGGAGTTGCAATTTTTTTTATTATAATTCTTTGAAAAGTAGAAGGAACACTAGTCAACCTATATGCATGACTGAGAACTTAGATTTCCCTTCCTATGTTATAAAATATTATGGGAATGCCTTCTTTTCTTAATTTGATTTGTTGATGTCTTGATTTAAGATATAGCTTTGTAAAAAAATCCACTCAGCGAAGCTCATTTAATAGCTCATCAATATTCGAAATCGGGAATTCATCCTTATTGGTGATTTTTTTTATATCTCTATAATTAGGAAACATCCTCCAAGAATTATCTTTTTTTTTTTTCACCATCACTAGCAGAGATGAAAATGAACTCTAACTAGGTTGACTAATACCTAAATCCAACATGTCTTGTACCTTTTTCTCAATCTCCTCCTTCTGCTGATAAGGATATCTATAAGGAATTTTGATGTTCATGATCTCCATATGGAGGTGTGCCTTTAGGAATTTCTTAGAAGAATTTATAATGCTTTTTCATGGTGCATTTTAATTCCTCTAGAATATTTTCATCTTCATGCTTTACTTCCATAGATTAAATTCCAACCACAACTCCACTGCTACCATTCTTAGGAGACTTTCCATTCTATGAAATTTGATGATTTGAGAAAGTGTAAATTTTAAACCTTTGAGTTCATATTGAATTCATTCCGGTTCAAATATCATGACTAATTCCTTATAGTTTGTAGAAACTATATTTTCAACCATGGAATCCCCAAAACAACATCTACACGTTCAGTGGGAATGGCATACAATGAGATTTATAAGTCATATTCTCCCATAATTAGTTTAATGTTGTGAAATCTTCTCACACAATCAATACTCCCCTCATTAGCAACTAAAACTTGAAAACATGTTAATGGATATACAAAACAATTTAGGCACTATGCTAATTTTTTATCAATGAATTTATGGGTGCTACTTGGGTCAATAATCACTATGACCTTTTTTCTTAATGTATCCTACAATATTAAGGGTTTGAGGTGTTGAAAAACCTGCCAATGCATGAACATATATTCCACACATGTCTAAATCAATTTTGTGCACAATTTCAACATCTATTTCTTGCTCTTTTAGGTAGACAATTTCTTCCTCATCCCTTTGTGAAAATTCCTCCATTTCCTCTTCACCATTATTTTCCACAATGAACATCTACATTTATGCCCTTTTGACATTTTTTTTGTTACATCCAAAGTATAGTCCTTTTTCTCTTCTTTCCTCCATTTTCTTCTATCATATTTGAGTAGTGTTAAAAATATGCAACTACGGTCAAATTCCACTTTGGACAGCTCACTTGATGGAGATAATAATTGCATTGAGTTCCTCTTTTCGAGAGGATGAAAATCAACCTAAATATCACTCAAATAAAATAAGGGAAAGTGTAGTTATGGAAAAAGCCCACATGTGCATATTTGATAAGGTCAAACCTAAAGCAAAGTGGACAACCTTGGAAAGCTATAAATACAAGTGACCCCTACCTCATTTAGACACTAAAATGAGACACTATTTTATCTTGGTTTTCTGCTCCATGGGTTTGAGGCTCATCCGCGAATAAATGGGTTCACTCTAAGGTAAAACTGTAGGGTTTGAAGCTCACATCTCTGATTTAGGCTTTGGGCCTCAGTCACAAACATAACATAGGAAGACTTTGACCATAGTCTGATCCAGATTTAAGCAGGAACGCAATAGATTACAGAGATAACCATAAATACAGAGATGCGATAACCATAAAAACAGAGATGCAGTGGAAATAATACTTCATTTCATTAATGGAGAATACTGAAATATGCTTACAAATTGAAATAACCCAGCTAGGGCGATGGTAGCTTATCTCTGACAAGAGATGTGTCGGCTACATGCCTCTGAACTGTTTTGAACTGTCTTTACAATGAGGCTCGAAGGCCTATTTATTATTGAGAAACAATGGAAAACCCTTAACATTCCAAAACCTAACCCTAGAAGATGAAACGCCAAACTATGGGCCCCGTTTGGGTAAATTGGTACATCAACTTCCCGGGGTCTTAACTTTGGCATATGATCTCCGTTTGACGTGCATGATAGCCCGTTGGAAAGATCTCTCCGAGGACTACAACGGAAAAGACACTTTTTACCTAAAAATTGCGGAGGTAGATTTCCCAAAAAACGTCGTTTAGGGCCTCAAAACGGCTCCGGAAGTTTAGGACCCGAAAAACTGCTAAAAATAGTAAACTGCGCTATAATTAAGGAAACTGAAAAACTGAAAGAGACAGTTGTGGGGGTCCAAATGGGATAGGTGGGTGGCCACCAACATCCACTTGGATCATTCCTCCCCCCTTAGGAAGCAATGGTCCCCATTGCGTTGAGTTCCTCCTTGAGATGAGGAAGCTTCTGCTGAGCTGGGTCTCCAGTGAGCTGTTCTGCAATCTCTGGTGTGTCCAGAAATGGTGGGAAGCATGGTTGGCGATGGTCCACATTGAAAAATCGGTGCAAGCGAAGGAATGGAGGAATGTTGTGCTTCAAAGCATTGTTTCCCACAACCTTGTTACCGGTGTAAGGACCATGTCAAAGCGGTCTGAGTTTCTGATGGGTTCTGGTAAGGCGTTCTCTCTGCAGATGTAACCAAAATTTTTCACCCACCTGAAACTTTTGTGGTACCCCTCTGGGTAAGGAGAAGTTGTTCCTATGTTCTGTCATGACTGTATCCCTATGTTGCTGCTACTGTGTGGAGGAACCTTTTGCGGGGGTCATGGATGTAGCAACGATCTTCCCCTTACTTTGGGAGAGAACCAGACAGAAAATAAATTTCCTAGTCTGTGAGATGAGCTTGCTGCCTTTCTTTGCAGTGATCAAAGAGGTGGTGGTATGTGGAGCTACCTCTGGTATCCTGTATAATGAATTATCCAAAGAAATAATGACAACGCGAGGCCTTTACTCATACACAGCATGTCGCCTCCACAAGTATGGATGGCCTAATAGTACATCACAAACATCCAGAGGTGTAACATCACACAATACCTAATCTGTGAAGGGCTTGATGCTGTAGGGAAGGTGGCATTGCTGGTGAACTTTGAGATCTCATCCTTCGTGAAGCCACCCGATACTGTACGGTTGTGGGTGTGGCGTAGTTGGTAGGCCCAACCGCTTCACGACCTCTACTGAAACGAGGTTCTTTTGGCTGCCACTATCGACAATGAATTGCAGCAGCGAACCCTTCACCCACATCTGTGAGTGGAAAAGACGTTCCCCCTCCTCTGGCTCTTCGGGCTCATTCTTCTGGATCTTGGCAATGGCAACAGTGGCACTAGGATCTGCATCAATGATTTGCTTCCCTTTGCTATCCCCCTTGTCGGGTTCCGGCTCAGAGTCAGAACATGCATCTGATTCGGAAGCCTTCAACTCGGCCACCAGCGACTACTTGGTCCGACACTCACTTGTGTTATGAGTGGGACTCTTGTGGAACTCACACCACTTTCCTGTGTCCTTCTTCGGCTTCGTGGTGTTGTTCTTTTCTTGCAGCTTAGAGGGGTTGTCTTGGGTCACCCCACCTTGGCTTTGTCCTTTGGGCTTCAGATTTGCAGATCCAAAGTCTCGCTTCTTCTGTTTGAACTTTTGCTCGATTTTGACATCGTATCGGTATGTTGTGCCGAGTGAGGAGATGTTCAAGAACTCCATCTCTTCCTGGATGTATCTGTGTAGGCAGCCGCGGTATTTGAGTACCAGATGCAGCTCGGAATCTTTGATACCCAACTATGTGCAAAGGGTATGAAAAATATTTGTGAACTCTGGTACATCTTGGTCTCGTCCCTACCGCAGTGTGGTCCATTTGATGTATTTGTCCTCATAGCTTTTGACAGGGTAGTACTGCTCCTTGATGGCATCCCGGAAGTCATTCCAAGTGGGGGTGGCTGAAAACAGTGAGCCTGTACTTTCATCCTTTTGCTCGAAGTATGTTTCCCACCAGTCCTTGATGTGGGGGGCTGCTTTGAGAAGAGCGAAAACAATCTTTTCCCGACTTGAAAATTCATGAACAGAAAAATACCCATATAGCAGATTTAACCATTTATCTACGGCATCTGCGTCTATTTGACCCTCGAAGATGGGGATTCCAAAATTAACTTGTACCTTAAACGGTGTGTCGTTTCCATAGTAGCTGTTGGAAGCCGATGCGTCGCCTCTGGGTAGCCGCTGAAGGATCTGCGCAAAGCTATCCATCATTGCGTTCCTTTGCCGCTCGAGGGCTTCTTCGAGCAAGATTCTGATAGGATCTCCTGCCCCCTCGTCTTTCTTCTCATCCGCCATGGGAGGTTGTCGAGATTTGCGAGGCTGGTCTTGCAAAGGTTCGACCAATTCAAGCCCTAACTCCTTATATCCCGACCTCGTTGGGGACATGCAAAGAAAAACAGAGAAAAAGCAGACCGCTCTGATACCACTAATTCGGATTTAAGCAGGAATGCAATAGATTACAGAGATAACCATAAATACAGAGATGAGATAACCATAAAAATAGAGATGCAGCGGAAATAATACTTCATTTCATTAATGGAGAATACTGAAATATGCTTACAAATAGAAATAACCTAGCTAGGGCGATGGTAGCTTATCTCTGAGAAGAGATGTGTCGGCTACATGCCTCTGAATTGTTTCGAACTGTCTTTACAATGAGGCTCGAAGGACTATTTATTATTGAGAAACAATGGAAAACCCTTAACATTCCAAAACCTAACCCTAGAAGATGAAACGCCAAACTATGGGCCCCGTTTGGGTAAATTGGTACATCAACTTCCACAGGTTGTAACTTTGGCATACGATCTCCATTTGACGTGCATGATAGCCCATTGGAAAGATCTCTCTGAGGAATATGACGGAAAAGATGATTTTTTACCTAAAAATTAACGGAGGTAGATTTCCCAAAAAACATCGTTTAGGGCCTCAAAACGGCTCCGGAAGTTTAGGACCCCAAAAACTGCTAAAAATAGTAAACTGCGCTATAATTAAGGAAACTGAAAAACTGAAAGAGACACTTGTGGGGGTCCAAATGGGATAGGTGGGTGGCCACCAGCATCCACCTGGATCATAGTCGCTGGCACAAAAGCTCATCCATGCTAATAGAGCCTTCCAATCACACCAACAACTCTCCATCCATGCAACTATGGTGTTAGGCTTTCTGCAGTCTAGATCTGACCCCAGTCGCTAGCATACCAAGCTTAAGAGAGTGACTCAATAGTTATAATCGCTTACATGTCTCCTCCTCCATGTGATTGAGAACTAAAAGATGAAATCTCAGTATTATGAAGATTTCACTTAGTGACTACAAGGTTCCACACTTGACTGTAGACACTGACAGTTCATTACAGACTTCATAATCAATTTTCTGAGTATAATCCTTGTTGGGTTCATTTATGGATGTTGTAGTTGTTTTTGCTGGTTAGTTACATAGATGAAGATGTGGATCATTGTACTCTCTTTTGTTGAATCATTTGATGATTATCTAATAAGAAGAAGAATTTGAAAGGGTTTTCCCCATAGTGGGTTTTGCCATGGTCTCTGACCAATCATGATGTCTATATGTGTGAATGTTTTTCTTCTATTGTTCATTTATGTTCCCCTGCATTGATGATGATGATTTGTTTTTCTACATAGTTTCACGTGATGTTGAATAATGTTGTAAATATGAATAACGTTATGATGTTATGAGATGAATGTAATGTGTTAATGAAGAAATGAAATTGTCAAAGAAAAGAGCAATATCTCCCTGAAAAAAAAAAGAAAAAAATATATATATATATATATATAATAACAATAACAACAATAATAATAATAATAATAATAATTAACACGTAATCAAAGTTGTGATGAAGAAACTTCATGGATATCACCCCTAAGATGACACCATTGATGGAATCAAGAAGAGGATGGTGGAGACCTAAAATAATTCTAAGGTTTGGAGAAAACCTTAGGCAATTTGTGTATTAGGGTTTGATGGATATTATGAAGTTAGGGTTTGAGAGAACCCCTGTTTTATGGAAAAATTTTGAGATATGAAACCTAGCATGGTCAATAAGAAGATGCTCAAGCACTTGTGACAGATTTGATGAAGCCCTAGATGGGATAGTCTCTAGTAGACATGATTGTTGATAAAAGTTGATGAATGGACTATGGTGGCTCTTGAAGGCTAGTTCAAGAGGGAGATGATCACCTCATCGAAGATAAGTACTTTTCGATTTATGATGCTTCTTTATGTCTTTAATTTTGTTTAGACTTATGGATCTATTATTGTTTTGATCTTTACCTATGCTTCCTACATATATATTTTAGTATTTGGATGCTTCTAAGTTCTTTATGAGATATGATAAGTGGATCCTTCTTGAATATCATGTCTAGTGCATGAAGAGAAGATCTAGCATTAGAAAAGAGGCATATGATGAAAAGGTGACAATGTGCTACAAGTTTCCTATGAAAAATAAGAAGGTACACAGGTATCTAATCACTACAAGGTATGTATGGTGGTATGTTTCAGCTACAAATTGGATGGCAAGGTAAGCCATAAGGTATGGTGAGAATGTCTCTTTCACAAATGGCTCATACATATGAAAGTAATTTGGATTCATGGTTCTTATTATGAAATGGTTCACTTGGTATTGAATAAGTATCTTACTTCTTGATCATGATGAACTTCTTGATTCTATGAGGCTACTTCATTTTGATCTTTGATATAGTGGTATACTTGATTTTTGGCTAACATCTATCACTTTGGATATATTGGTCCCACAAAGAAGGATAGAACCTTGATTCTAGTAGATGGTAACTTGAAACTATTTATTTGTGAAAAGCATGGTAGCCATGATAACAATGAGATTGATATTCAGGATCTTTTGCTGATCATGGTTATGCTTTGATGCACTTAGTAATTATGGCATATGGTAAAATTGAATGCTCTGACTTGATGGATTGAGTTACATGACAAAGAAGTAATGTTGTGATCATAATTCTTGAAGTATGATCCTATTAACTATTTGAAACTAACCCTTGATGAAAGATTGATGTAATGATGAAGTAGATGATGATAACATAATATAACCATGACAAATATGTGATATAGTCTGACTTTATGATCTAACAGATCTGCTGATGCATAATAGAATTATAGACATGTTGATTGCATGAATGAAGATGACTAAAGTGGCTTCCTATTCAAAGGGAGAATCTCTCCATAAGATCCCTTCTCCTATTATCATTTTCATTATATGTATATTATTTACAGTTGAAGTATGATTTATGGACATGAATAGACAAACTTCTAACCTTGTTGGTCTGTAGAAAAATTCTAATTTGAGGAGAGAGAGTTTTGACTTACCATAAGCCCCAATCGCACAGAAGAAAGCCTACAGGTGCGACTGTAGCCTCTCAATTGCACAAAAGTAAGGTCAAGGGTGCAAGCGTAGTTTCCCAACCACACGCAGGAAGGCATATGGGTGCAACTATGCCTGTTGGACACAAAAATGAAGTTGTGTGCATAAACTCAAATGTTAACTTGAAGGATGTTAGTCCTATAGATGTGGAGCTGGCAATAGAAAGATATGTGAGCAAGAATGTTTACTATAATATGACTATATAGATTGAACTTGTGTTTGTAGGTGATTGGGACATGCATATAGATATGTCATTATGTTTGATTTTTTTCTACAAGAGTTTGACATGATTTGGTTGTCTAGTATAGATAAGCAGTGTTTGGAGTTTTGACATGATGATGACTTAGAACTTTGACCTAATGTTGAAAAATATTTTGGGGCTATAGATCTCTCTATGATAAAAAAATTGGATTTGACCGAATGACTAATGATTTGACTTGATGATTGATGATTTTCCTTGATAAAAATTCTATATGGGCATAATGACCTTCAGTGACTAATATTGATAATGGTTTTGTATTGATCTCATTGTTCTCAGCAAAATGATTGAAGCATTGACAATTTTGATTCAGTATAGAGTAATACCACGATAAATGGACGGAACCTACATGACTTATTCTTGGTGTATACAATGACTTATATTATGATCATGAGGATAAATTGATGAAGTTTGGTTTGATATTTCTTATGGAAACTTGTTAGCATGACAATAGATGAAGGAATGACTTGATGAGAGCTCTAACTGTCACCTGGTCTAAAGAATCTGATACTGTAATATTGTGATGATTTTGATATTGGTTTTGATCTGGCATATAAACTTTGATAAATTGACTTATTTAATTTGATTGTACAATATTGAGCATATTGGTTTGGAAAAATGGTATGTTTGTAGAGAGAATTGTATGAAGTAAGCTCCTTGATCTTGATGTGTCTGCATTGACATTTATCTGATAAAGTTATGATCATATGTTGATCCAAACCTCTACTCCATAAGTGTTCCAAGGTATTATTTTAATATTGGTTTTGGTTTTATATGTTGATGGTCTACTATTGACAGGTAATGAGCCTCTAATGATATAAGTAAGAGGGATATGTTTTTTGAATCTCAAAATAATGAATCGTGGCATGATGAATCAATTTTTGAATTTGGGAAAAGATAACATATATTGTGAAGCTTTTAAATAAGTATTGGAAAGTGGATATGAAAATCCCTGAACACTTCGATTGAATTTCAAGATTTTGTGAAGAGATATTGTTGAACTCAACTTGGAAACTGACAGTTGATTGAAGCATTGATGTTTCGTTTTGAACACCTATTCGTATACATATATGATGTGCATAGAACCATAATGAATTCATGATTGAGACACTTCACTCACATAGAGTTTCCATCAAGAACCATTCAAAATATTTGCATGGGATGATCAATTTTTGAACTGAGATATTATTCCTATGATATGTGACTACATGGATGCATTGCGATGACAAAGTGTGGGATCCAATTTGACGAGAATCTTATATATGAGAGAGAGAGAGAGAGAGAGAGAGAGAGAGAGAGAGAGTTGAGACTAAATTATCTTCATATATTGAGACAATGTTTTTGTATGAGACAAGCTTAAGCTTGTGGTTGGCTCCTCCTTGAGAGGGAAGATGAATATGGTATCCTTTTTGTGATTTATATGATTATTTATGTTTAATATGATATTTGATTTAATGACCTGCATGAACAGGAGAGAGCTTCTATTATTACATGATGATTAAGCTAATACCATATATGAGTATGATGAGATGAGCGTTGATCGAGGAAACTGAGCCAAATATTCCTCCCTGTCTCAACTCCTGAGGTGTGGAATTGAGATAGAAGGCTCTTGGGGTTTGTTATCACTCAAAATTTCCTTGAAGTTGTTAGAAGAAGGAAAGGGGTCTGAGGTAACCACAAACCAACCTTTTAAGTACAGAATCTAGCCAATCTGTACTCAGAGAGGGCTCTCTCTTTATGATTTAGCTTTGTTTATGGGATATTAGGCTAGTTATGAAAGCTTGGGGGGTTTTGATTTTGTTTGATGGTGGAATTTAAGAGTAGATGGATAGAACGAGGTATTCTAGGCCATTGGGATATGGAGTCAACTGAGGATGGCTTAACTGGATCAGGTTGATTTAACAAAGGAGGGTTTCACAGGGCAAGATAGCTAAAAAAAAGACAAATGATAGCTTAAAAGGATGAAATGGTCTTGAAAATGAGGAAGGGCAATTAAGAATCCTTCAACAAAGTTCAAGATGAGGGAAAGTGGGTGCTCATTAACAAAAAGCAATTAAGAATTCTTTGTTAAATGGTCACAATGATAAACTATGAAAGCAGGGAGCAATTAAGAATTTCCTACCTATAATAGCTTGGAAGAAAACGTTAAGAAAATAAACGATTTTAAAGATAGAATGCAGTAAAACTCTTTCTGAAATATACCTTTTCGTTTATCATTCAGATATGAAACACATATGAATAAAACCAGAAAAGCTGTAAAAGCATAAGATATAGAATACTTATTTATTTCTCGTTTGACACAGGAATCCTGTAAAAGTCCTTTGCTTTATTACTTTGTCCAGCCAACCATACAATAGTTGTTCAACAACACTTCTATTCCAAAATAAAGTGTCTACAGAAATGTCTAAGAATCCACCCATAGTACTTCGAATAAGGAAGTACTTATACAAAATTTACATCAAAATATCTCCTAACTAAGAGAGATATATTCTAGGAAAACTAAATATCTTTTACATGAATGTAGAGACAGATGGTCTCGAAAGTAGAAACTGAATGTGAACTGCTTGTTTGTTGTCCCTATTTTTGTTGAAGGAGCTGGAGGCAGGTCTTATGAATATGCATCTTGCTGTCTTTCTCGTGATTCTGTGCTGGCTGATTAACTTTGGCTTTTCACTGATACTCTTTTACCTGTGACTGATACTCTTTGCCTGTTTGACCATCATTCATCCTTTTTTACCAAATTTGACTATGGTAAATACTTCAATTTACTTCACTTTTTACCATGGTAAATCATAAGATGTTTGTCATGTTGGTCAACCAATCATCTCTTGGTATTCTTATCCTTGTCAGTTTTCTGTAGATTTCATCTGCTTCTATGCATTTTAAAAAAATTGGTTGTACTAGAAACAAATGCCTCACTTCATGCTCAATGTAAAAAAGGTTCTCCAAACTATCATAGAGAACTCTCCCTGTGGGCAATGCTTTGGTTGTAGATGAACTGGCTTGATTGTTAGCTTGCTGATATAGTTTGTTGACATAATCATCCTGATACATTAGCTTGTCATTGATGACTAAAGGTTGGAAGTCCTTTACATTGCAATATGCCAAATTTTTCCATAAACTAATCTATGTCTTCCTGCATATTTTGACATTTACATTTCAGGCCTAGCATTAGACTCCTTTTAGTCAATACTTTCTTTATTTCAAGGATAGTAGCAATCCTATCCTCAATGTTTAACTGTTCCAACTGATGCCTGTTTCTACTGTTTGGAAATTTTATCACTCTGATAGCTTCTTCAGGCTTCCCTCCTAGTTCTTCCTTGGTTTTTTCAATCTCTTGAAGAGCAACTTTCACTAAGTCAATCTGTTCAAAAATGATTTGAATTGATGACCAAACATCATTGATTGAATTGATGATATTGGTCCATAATATCTTTTTGATATCAGTCAAAGGCTTTTCAAATGTAAGATCTTTTTCCAGTGCTTTAACCTGTTGAGTCAAGCCTTTGTTTTTTCTCACCTCTTCAGCAAAATTGAATTTTGATACATCATATTTTTGCTCTAAAGTAATGAATTTCTCCTTTAATTTTTGCAATTCAATGACTTGGAGCTTCATTTCCTCCATGGACTTGATCAACTCTTCTGTGCTCTGATTGGATGTTCCTGCCTGTGATGTACTTGTACCTATTACTTCTATAGTTGCATCTGTTTCCAAAGGGACATTTGGTGCTAAAGCAGTTGCCAATGTAGAAGGGACTGCTATAGAAACCACTAGCACTACACTTTGAGGCTGAGTGGTCGACTCACTCTGCCTACTTTGTAGTGTTTTCTCTAATTCTTGCTCTGTCTCTTTTAGTTGTTCATTTAGCTTAAGGACCAAGTCCATAAGCTCCTCTTCATTTTTCTTCTCAATCACTTTAGCAGTCTGAGGGTGAATGAGTGGTGGCAATTTCAACTGCTTTCTTAGTGCAGCTATATCTTCATTCTTTTTCTTTATTAGGCTCTCTGCAGCCTTGATATCCTTTGGGTTGTGGCCCAACTCAATAATCAAATCCTCCAATGATTTGATTATGTTGTCCTTCACCTGTGAGGAGGCCTTTTCTAGTGGCAATTGGGCAGTAGTGTTGTTCAGTGAATTTTGCAACCTGTGTGCCATCATTGCCTTGCTTGTCAGTGTAGAATAAACCATTTCCCCTGTTTGTTTGTGTAGTTCTATCTGATCTATGGGGTGGATATCTTTAGCTAAGACCTCAAAATTAGTCTTGAGGTAGTCTGCAAGTGACTTAGGCTGTTGTATTGTGGGCTTTAGAAAGCTCATCTGCATTTTGACTTCTTTGATGTAGAAATTTGAATAATATAACACTTATTCACAGAGATTATCCTGATTATACACTATTTGCGGAATGGATGCATAATACATAACCTCCTCTACCATTGA
This sequence comes from Pinus tabuliformis, assembly GCA_031772625.1. NCBI lineage: Eukaryota > Viridiplantae > Streptophyta > Pinopsida > Pinales > Pinaceae > Pinus > Pinus tabuliformis. Next base: position 423,418,945 of record CM062820.1, on the reverse strand, counting down.
TCATTAATTTGCGGAATTACAAAACAATTGCATGCGCACATTGAAACATCAATCACACATATCAACACAGTATGTAATGGGGAAAGCATACAGCTGAAAACCCCCAACTATCTGTATATTATAATGATAGAGAACATGTAACAATACATAGTACAATACTCCTCACAAGTACTCAGTACTATCTCCACATGCTACACACAAAACTAGCTCAAATCTGAACAAATCATGGGTTCAAATCTCCTCCATTGTTTGCCTGCCTCTACTGCGCAATCCAAGTTGAGAATAGATCAGATCCAAGTTCGAATTCCCTTGGTTTGTACTGCGCAATCCTCATTGGAAATCTCAATCAATGATTGTGCAAATCTCATGCACAGCTATAGTCACAACTGATAGTAGTCTCACCCTTTCACCCACCTCTAACACTTGTCTCCACTGAACTGTCCATGCACTGAGTTAACTGATGTATTCTTTAGTTGATTTATGAGTTAATAATTAGTGAATTAATTAATAATTAATTCACATCACTCATCACTAGTGTATTTGGCAGTTAGACTAAATACAACTAGTTCAACTAAGTCAAACTGAACACAACTCCATCAACTCCTCAATCAACTCCACCAAACTCAATCACTTGAGTTCTAACTGAAGTCCATCATGCAATAGCTCAACTAACCCATAGGAAAAGCGTATTTCCTTCTGGAAGTTGCATGTGCCACATCCGTAGCTCGAATTGAAGTGTTGCAAGAGGATAAGATAATGTTTATAGTCCAAATATTATTAAGAGCTAATAATATTCGACTGTTCTATTTTTTGACTGGCAGTCTAAAAATAGACTCTGCCCATATGTCTAAAAATAGAGGTCCATCTATTTTTACCAACATGACCAATCATCCATAAATAGCATCCTGCAACTCATAGACCATGATCCATATGTCTAAAAATAGACTTTGCGCCAAAAATAGCCTGCGGGCCCACTTAGTGAAGGCAACTTCTTTTCACTAAGATCCATCATCTTGTTGCATTTTCAACGCTCCCTCTCAACAAGATATGGATTATCTGCAACCCCTATCCTGCCTCTGTGGTATTCAAATTTTCTCTTGGTGAGCGCCTTCGTCAAGACATCAGCATCCTGATCCTCTGTGGGAATGTATGAAAGTAACATGATTCTCCGCTGCACACAATCTCTGATATGATGGTACCTGATGCCGATGTGCTTGGATCTATCATGGAATACTGGATTAGCTGAGCGTTTAATGCAACTCTGGTTATCACAATAAATCACAATAGGCTCCAAGTGTGACCCGAACAACCCGACCAGGATCTTCCTCATCCATATAGCCTCGCATGCAGCCAAACTTGCTGCCATATACTCGGCCTCTGCTGAAATGAGTGCCATGGATCTCTGCTTCTTGCTGTACTAAGAAACTGTTGTCAACCCGATACTAAAGACCCCTCCAGATGTCCTCTTTCTGTCCATTGGGCTCCTTGCCCAATCTGCATCCGTGAAGCCACATAACTTCACCTCATCCTCCTGTCTGTACCACAATCCATATCCCGATGTGCCTGTGAGATAACACAATACATGCTTGTTGAACTTCTCCAGTATCTCCCGGGCATACTTACCCTGAGAAACAAATAGTCCATCACTGCACTGCCAAATTTCCAATCCTAGGAAATAATGAAGGAGGCCCAAGTCCTTCATCTCAAACTCTCTAGCAAGATCCTCCTTGCATGAAAGTATCAACAGCTCATCTCCCGTCAAAATCAAATCATCTACATAAAGTACAATGATCAGCAACTTACCCTCCACCACAATCTGGTATAGGTTAGGATCCGCCTCACTCTTGGAGAATCCAAGTTCGGTGAAATAACTGTCTATCTATGTGTACCAAGCACGAGGTGCTTGTTTCAACCCATACAACGCTCCTTGAGCCTGCACACATACGACTCGCTGCTGAAGATCTCAAAACCTTCGGGCTGCTCTATGTACACCTCCTCCTCAATGAATCCGTTGAGGAACACAGTCTTCAGATCCATATAATGAATGTGCCACCCCATCTGCGCTAAGAGAGCAAGAATCGTCCATATGGAAGAATACCTTGCGACAGGTGCAAAGGTGTCCTCATAATCGATCCCCTCTATCTGTGAGAAGCCTCGGGCAACAAATCTTGCCTTCTACTTCTCCACACTCCCGTCAGGTGCCTGCTTCACTTTGTAGATCCATCTCGAACCCACCACTGATTTCCCCTCCGTTCTTGGGACAATCTCCCATGCACTGTTTCTGACAATCGAATCATACTCTTCCACCATGGCATCTACCCATGCAGGATCCTCCACAGCTTCCTCGAAAGAGGATGGCTCAGTCACGACACATTTGCTCACAAGAGCCATCTATCCAGTGTACTGATCAGGTGACTGTCTCTATCTGTGCTGTGCTGTAGGTGGTCCTACAACCTTCTCTACATCTTGAGCCAGTCGCTCAGCTTCTGTAGTGCGCTTTCGCCCTCTAATGGTTGGCGCTGCATGAGTGGTCTCTTCCACTCCATGAACTTCATCTTGTGGCTAATCCACATCCTGAAGCTCATCCTTAGGAACTAATAGCTCCTCATCTGCATGCAAGTGTGGCTCCCTCTCAAGCAAACACTTCATGGCTTTCTCCTCCTGAAATTTGATATCCCGTCGCACAACAGTCTTGCGACTGTCTGGCAAATACACATGATAGTTGTGGGGTGTATCAGTGTACCCCACAAATATCCCAACCTCTGCAGTTGGCTCCAGTTTCTTCCTGGCATCCTTCGTCACATGCATGTAAACAGGAGAACCAAAAATCCTCAAATGGGAAATATCAGGCCTCTTACTAGAATAAGCCACCTCGGGTGTACTCATGCCAAGTATCTTGTGAGGACAACGGTTCTGCACATATATTGTAGTATTGCATGCCTCCGCCCACAAGTGAAGGGGTAGGCCCTAATCATGCAACATCACCCATGCAACACCCACAATCGCTCTGTTCTTCCGCTCTGCAACCCCGTTTTGCTGTGGTTTATGGGGAGCTACGAGCTCTCTTTGAATCCCTTCTGCACTACAGAAGTCCTTGAACTCGCCAGAGATGAATTCACCACCATTGTCACTCCTAAGAGCCTTCACCTTCTTCCTCGATTCCTTCTCGGCTAGTGCTTTGAACTCACAGAACTTTGAGTATGTCTTGCTCTTCTTTTGCATGAAGAAGATCCAACACTTTCGAGAGAAATCATCAACAAAGATCTCATAGTACTTGTGCTTTGTTGTCGAAGCTACTGAGAAAGGTCCACACACATCTGTGTGAATTCTCTCAAGGATCGTCGTGGCACGACTATCCTTCTCGTGAAAGGTGGCTTTCACAAATTTTTCCATACTACACCCCTTGCACTGATCTGACTGTGCAAGACTGCCTTTAGGAAGCCCAATAGAAATCTGTTGTAGTATCTTCAAGGCTCCATGGTGAAGGTGGCCCGATCTCCGGTGCCACAGCTCGCCATCATCCCGGCTCACCAATCCTACTACCTTGCATGCCATTATTGCGCAACCATCTACATGCAATTGATAAAGGTTCTTGACTCAAACCCCTATCTTCCAGGTTTCTCCAGTTGTCTTACTATGCAGGAAAGCCTTTCCCTCGTTGAAGACAACATCATATCCCCTGTCTTCTAACATCGCCATAGAGATAAGATTCTTCTTCAATCCTGGAATATGCATCACTTCCTTCAATATGAAGGGTTTACCAGACTCCCTCTCAAAGGAAATGGTACTGATACCGGTCGCACCGTATCTACCATCATCACCCATCTCGATGTGCACTCCAAGATCTTTCTCATCCGGATCAGAAAACAAATCTCGATCTCCTGTCATGTGAAGAGACGCACCACTATCCAAGAACCATACTAATCCCATCACACTTGATACCAAGCATGTGATCAGTGAAAAATCCAGCTCAAACTATGAGGTTAAGGCCTCTCCCACTGCAGATCTAGTAGCTTGCTTATTTTTCTTCTTCTGCAGACAGTTTGTGCCATAATGTCCATGCTGGTGATAGTGAAAGCACTTCACCTTGGACATGTCCTACTTCTTGCCTTTCACACCAGAATGAGAAGCTTTCTTGTTCTTCCCTTTCTTTGCTTTGGCAACCAAAGAAATTTTTTTTTCATTAGATGCCTTTGATGAAGATCTGTCCCTGGTATTCCGCCTGATCTCCTCTTGCACAAGATCAGACCAAAGTCTCTCCCATCCTGGCAATTTCTCCCGACCATTGATAGAGTCCTGATAGGAATGCCAACTCTTCAGAAGACCAAGGAGAGCCAAGCTCACCAAGTCCTCATCATCGACAGTCACCCTCACACTTCCCAGCTCATCCTAGCATTGGGTGAACTTCGTGAGATACTTGGGCATACTATCTCCTTTCTCACACTTAATGTTTCTGAGTTTAGCCTTGAGCACCAACTTCCTCTGGTCGCTCTTGATTTGGAATAAATCTGTCAACGCTTTCCACATCAAGTATGGAGAAGCCTTTCCATGTAGGCTGGATACAATTTGATCATTCACGCCCTCCAACAGAATCCTTCGACACTTTGTTGTCTTATTTTGCCAAGCCTCAACTTGAGTAGCATCAGTAGGCTTTGGGACCCGTTGAAAGACATTTCAACTTCGACACTAAGAAAACATTGCTGCAAATTCAAATTCCACTAGCTCAAAACTAAACCGCTTCTGATCTAAAATTCGTGAGAACAAAGTAATTCTCGTACAGAGATTGACTGTATGGGCATTTACCGGATATCTCACCTTCCAAAAGAAGGATGAATACAGAGGCTACTTGGCCCGATTACAGACTCTGCCTGAAGAAATAAAATGTAATCACTTTCTGAATAATAGATCTGATGATCAACTTCGCTCCGATACCATGTAGAAATTTGAATCATATAACACTTATTCACAAAGATTATCCTGATTATACAGTATTTGCGGAATGCATGCATAATACATAACCTCCTCTACCATTAATCATTAATTGTGGAATTACAAAACAATCACATGCGCACATTGAAACATCAATCACACATATCAACACAGTATGTAATGGGGAAAGCATACAGCTGAAAACCCCCAACTATCTGTATATTATAATGATAGAGAACATGTAACAATACATAGTACAATACTCCTCACAAGTACTCAGTACTATCTCCACATGCTACACACAAAACTAGCTCAGATCTGAACAAGTCACGGGTTCAAATCTCCTCCACTATTTTCCTGCCTCTACTGCGCAATCCAAGTTGAGAATAGATCAGATCCAAGTATGAATTCCCTTGGCTTGTACTGTGCAATCCTCATTGGCAATCTCAATCAATGATTGTGCAAATCTCATGCACAACTATAGTCACAACTGATAGTAGTCTCACCTTTCACCCACCTCTAACACTTGTCTCCACTGAACTTTCCGTGCACTGAGTTAACTGATGTATTCTTTAGTTGATTTATGAGTTAATAATTAGTGAATTAATTAATAATTAATTCACATCACTCATCACTAGTGTATTTGGCAGTTAGACTAAATACAACTAGTTCAACTAAGTCAAACTGAACACAACTCCATCAACTCCTCAATCAACTCCTCAATCAACTCCACCAAACTCAATTACTTGAGTTCTAATTGAAGTCCATCATGCAATAGCTCAACTAACCCATTGGAAAAGTGTATTTCCTTTTGGCAGTTGCATGTGCCACATCCGTAGCTCGAACTGAAGAGCTGCAAGAGGATAAGATAATGTTTATAGTCCAAATATTATTAAGAGCTAATAATATTCGACTGTTCTATTTTTTGATTGGCAGTCTAAAAATAGACTTTGTGCCAAAAATAGCCTATGGGCCCACTTAGTGAAGGCAACTTCTTTTCACTAAGCTCCATCATCTTGTTGCATTTTCAACATTTGATGTCATAAGCTGACATCAATCTGGTTTGATTTGTAGGGGCCATATTCAAGTATTGAGTATAGGCTTGGGCCTTCAGCTACTCGTTCATGGCCTTTATCTCCTTGAATTTTCCTTTTATGTCTATGAATTTTTCAGATGAAGGTCTGAAAGATGAAACTTAGGCACTTTGCTGTCTTTCAAGCTCTTGTCTTTGTGACATGGAAGGTGTCCCACCTGTCAGGAATGTATGTAGACTGTCTCCACCTTCTTTCCTCAAACTCCCTGTTGTTCCCTCAAATAATTCTTTCTCTCAATATGGATTTAGCCTGTGCCTCTTAGCACCAGGCTGGTTTGAAGTGCCATTGGCAGGGGTAGCTAATTCCCTATCTCTTTTCAAGTTATTTTACTTATTCAGAGGAGTTTTCACAATTGGGGGATTTCCCATATTAACCTGAGCTAGATGAGGCTATGATGGAGCTTGTTCTTCAGAGATTTTAGGCTGCTTTGTCATCTTTGGTAGTTCTAATGCTGGAGTAATTTTTCCCTGGTCTTGTTCCTGTGGTGGTACTGCCGGGGGTGCACTAGTTTCTTGTGTGTGCTTTTGAGGAGTCTTTGTTGTAGAGGCACTAGGCTCTGGTGTTGGCCTTTGATTGGATCTGGCCTGTTCACAAGATTCTAGGTCAAGTCTCTTTTCTAAGTCTTTCATCACATTTTCTACCTCAACTTGATCACTATCCATTTCAACTAGAGTTCCTTACCTCCATTCATCCATATTTGCATACTGCTCTATTTCAGGGATTCTGTGATGGATATATGGTGACAGCTTATGTTTCATTCTCCTATCACAAATGAAACCTTATGGATCATATCTCCAAGCAAAGCTCTTCTTTAGTCTCATTTTTTCTAGGATTTCTTCTACTCTTTTCCCTGCTTCCCTATTATTGTAGACAAATGGGCCTAAGTGGTCTTCAATCCTTAATTGTGCTTCTTTTTTTCCTTGGTAAAATGAATTTGATCAGAGTTTAACATTTGCCTATAATATTCCAGGGCAAACAATCTCATAGGAACATACTTAGGCAATTTGAACGGAGGGAGTTCACAACCATAAATTCAGATTTTTGTGTGATTCTGGTATAATTACCAGTCACCATCTTGTATTGCTTTGATAGTTGAAGGATTGTTTTGATTTCATCACTAATCCTGGGAGGAGGACTTCCTGTTAGTGTGGTGGTCACTGGGTGGACAAACTGGTCATTGAATTCATTATATGAATAGGGACAAGTATGTGAATAGTGAAAGATGGAAGTCCAAAAAATGACTGATCTAGGATTGCCCTTTGTATCAAGTTTATTTATAGAGAATGGAAACTTGTTAGACTGATAGTAAAGGAAAAGATGATATATGACTATAGAATATTTGAACACCTTTCCATTTTCTAGCCTCATGAATTGGTTATGGATTTTATCAGCAACGAAAGCAGCATAGTTATATTTGATAGCAGGAGGCTGACCAGGGGTAAAGATGGACATTAAAACTAGAGTCAATTCATCCACATATTCACTAGTGTTGAAACCCATGACTACAGCTATCATATTGACTATATTTTTGCCTATCCCTATGAAAAAAGATGCCACATAGGGAGGAGGATCTTTGGGTTGATGTTGTTTATCCATAAAAGTCTGGCAAAGGCAACTGAGTTCAGACTAGGACATTTTAGATGATTTCTCTGGAAATTCTCCAATGGAAATGGGGGTGAGGTCTTGACTGGGCTGAAATTGTAGCATTTCATTGATTGAATCTGCAGTAATTATGAAGAGGACAGTTTTATTGGGGGACATTATTGCTCTGAGGGTGGGAGTATAATTGGCATGACATTGATGGATAATGTCAGGGAAAATGCGCATAGAGGGGAGCATGTACCTTGGGAGATTTGATTCCCAAAGTCCTATGGTATCAGAGCCATTCATGTAATTGTCTCGGCATTGAAAAAATACTTTCAAGGAGCTTTCTTCAGTTACAAGGTCTTTTATTTGAAAATCTTTATCTGCTAAGGGCAGATAATCCAAATCTCTATGGGGGGTAGTGATAGGAGTTATATTGAGGGCCACGGGGTTTCCATTTCTGGTTCTTGTGGATTCAGATAGGAAAATGGGGTTTTCAAGTAGAATTGGTGAAAACAGAGGGTCCTGGGAGTCTTCAATTCTAAATTCAGCAACTGAATTATAATGAATTTTGGGTTTTTCAAAGTAATCATGGAGGAAATCAAGTATTTATAAGGTTTCTGGAAGGAAATTGGTAAATACCTATTTTTAAGTGACGAGCAATGAAGTGCAGTTTCACTGGGTGCAAATGGTGGACTGGAGCAGCATCGAATTGCAAGTATCAGGGTCGCTGATGGTTGGTGTACGAGCTAGTCGATTTCAACGTTCAAGTTGCATGCATGCGTTTTCAGAATAAGGAAGAAAAATGTTTTAACTTTGTTTTTATGTAAAGTCAAAGATTTTGGCGGGTTCGTGATATGGACAGATGGCATCAGTAAGGAGGTGACTTGACATTTTGTCTTTTAGCGGGAGGCGGTAAGCGGGTTTCATCGCACCGCTAGTGGAGGGTAAGTGGTATTTGGGGTGAGACCGCGCGATTCCATATGCTATTTGACAGGTAGCATAGGTACTATTCATGAAACTGCTCACCATCGCGTGTTAAAAGTTGACCACAGAGGCCCGTGCAATATGCGTGATGAGCATTGGATCTGCAGGATCCGATCGGACGGTCATCGAGGAGCTGAAATGACTGGCAGATACGGAGGGCGGGCCCGATATAAATTAAAGAGATTAATAATATCGAGGGTGATTCAATTGGTTATAGAGTTATTAATTAGTCCAAATGACATAATTAATCCTCATTAAATGGTGGTAGGTTGGGTTCTTAATTAACTACGGATTATCTAAGTAATCCCATTTGTTGTTTGATTTATGGTTATATTTAACCATCGGGGCGGGATATATAATAATTTGGGGTTTTTGTATAATAATACGGGCACAGGTAGTGTATTTTCGGGAAATAAATAATAATATTAATTAGTGGTTAATATGACTTTATGGAATGTGAAATGCGCACTAAGTTTAAAACATTTTCATCATACACATTTAAAACTTAGGCTAAGTGAATATGAGGGTTTATATGGAGAGTGTTTTATTTTCCCTAAATAAAATAAAATTTTACTTGGGAAAAGCTTTATTAGGGAAATGAATAACTTATGAAGGGGGGTGAATATTGATGAAGGGGCTTAAGCACTTAGGCATTATAAATTATTGGGCCGAGGGTTTGATCCCTCCAAAAGTTAGAGAAATGCTTTGAACCCCTCTAACTTTGGTAATTACCTTTAGTACTTAGGGAATTAGTGAATATTTTTAGGGGAATGAGTAGGGAAGTTAATTATTTTGACTTTGAATGTTGAAGTGCCTTTCCATGTGATACATGCCTTTGCTTAGTGATGAAAGTAAAAGATTTAAACATTTAAACTTATAATCCACCACACATTTATTCTGCAACCATCATCTACTTACCCTACCTACTTTACCCTAGCATTTTCACTTCTTTATTAGGGTGCATTGACTAGAAAACCCTTATCAAACTTTATTTTTCTTTTACATAGTGGTACCTATCTAAATCTACACTGATTACATCCAAGGGCTCAGATTAAATTGTTGAGCTCCTTTTATTCACTCTACCTATCTACTTATCTGCCAAGATTAAACTGTTTGGTCAGATCTTTATTCTCTATTTCTACAACATGAAATTGAAAATATGAACTAGTCAAGCTTAAACTATTTGACTAATCATGAATTGTGGCATAGGTGACAAGTTTCACACAATCTTTTATTATACAAAAGTAAAAAAGTAGTGGCATTTTAGACTTGCAAACTTCCTAGTCTTTTCTTTTTGTTGGAGTTCATTTTCTTTCATTTTTTGACCTCTTTTTAATTCTTTTCACCCTTTTATTTTTTCTAGGGTATACCCTCTTTACATTTTTAAATTTTTTTATTTTTTTACAAATGTGGAAAACCTTTGCGACAAGTAAAGGTATGAACATATTTCAGAGTTAAACCAAGTCAATCATGATATATGACACCTATTGGTATAGGGGCATAACAGGGTTGAGGGAACTCTAGACAATAGGGTATCACCCCTATCTATTACCCACATGGTTGAAGGTGTTGCTTCCCTATCTTCATAGGGTAAGAGATGTTGTTCCCCTATCTGGTCTATGTATAATACACCCTAGTTGGCATCATACCCGTAAGTTGGGCTTGTTGGGAATACCACTCCCCATTTGGCCAACGGGTTGAGAGTGTACTTGGGGTGTACAACCCAAGTCGATTATGATGCAGGTGTTTTTCCACATGACTACTTAGAGTCATTTGTGGGAAGATTAGTAGGCAATAGGATTGGGTTGAGAGTTTCTCCCCTATATGGTTTCAGGTTGAGATTGAGCTCCTCGATGTGATTCTAGGGTTGAGATGTGCACTCCTGTGTGTTTGGATATCCTATTGTTCGATATGGGGTCGTAGTAGTAGCTCCCCCATGAGATTTCAAGTCGAGATGTTCTCCTCGATGTGGTTCTAGGTTGAGATATTCTCCTTGATGATATGCTCTCCGATGATTATGCAAATTGACTCTTCAATGTGATTTGGGGTAATAGCCCAATGGAGAGAGGGTGGTAGATTGAGCTCACCTCCGATGTCAAAATTATTCTTCTTTTAGATTTGATAATGTTCAACATATGAGCAAGCACGATCAGGAGATAAGAAGGAATAAGCAAGAGATGAATTGATATGATCAGTGATGATATGTGATAATGAGATACTTTATATTGGATATGATTTAAAGATAGGATACGCATGACATGATGTAGGTGGAATTATCCCTAGGTTATAGGGAGTGTTAAAATATGCAACTGTGATTAAATTCCACTTTGGATAGGTCACTTTATGGAGATAATAATTTCATTGAATTCCTCTTTTCAAGAGGACCAAAATCGACCTAAATATCAGTCAAATCAGATAAGCGAAAGTGTACTTATAAAGAAAAGCCCACATTTGGTATTTGATAAGGTCAGCCCTAAAGCAAAGTGGACCACCCTAGAAGGCTAAAAATACAAGTGACCTCTACCTCATTTATACACTTTGATGAAACACTCTTCTTTCTTGGTTGTTTGGCTCGCAAATGTTTGAGGATCGTCTGCAATTTTTTTTTTTCTATGAGGTGAAACTACAGGGTCTGAAGCTCACATAAATAATTTAGGGTTTTGGGCCTCATTTGTAGGCACATCACAAGAAGAAGTCAACAACAATGGCTCACACATAATTTCATCCATGTGTCTGGAGCCTTCCAGTCGCATAGAAAACTCTCCATCCATGTGACTATGGTGTTAGGTTATCCGTAGTCCAGATCTAACCCCACTCACTGCATACTAAGCTTAAGAGAGTGAATGGGAAACTATAGTCACTGAAATGTCTCCTCCTCCATGTGACCAGGAACTAAAATATGAAATCTTAGTCTTCCAAATATTTTTCTCAGTGACCGCAGGGTTCGGAAGTTGACTACAGACAATGATAGTTCATTACATACTTCAGAATCATATTTTTGAGTATAACCCTTATTAGGTTCATTTATGTATGTTGTAGTTGTTTTTGCTGGTTATTTACATAGATGAAGATATGGATCATTGTACTCTCTTTTGTTGAATCATTTGATGACAATCTAACAAGAAGAATAATTTGAAAAGGTTTTCCCCATAATGGGTTTTGCCCTGGTCTCCGACCAATCCTGGTGTCTCTATGTGTGAATTATTTTCTTCCATTATTCCTTTATGTTCCGCTGCATTCATGATGATGTATTGTTATTTCTACATAGTTACATGTGTTGTTGAATATTGTTGTAAATATGAATAATGTTATGATGTTATGGGGTGAATGAAATGTGTTAATGAAGAAATGAAATTATCAAAGCAAAGAACAATATAGCCCTGAGAAAAAAAATAAAAAAAATTAACAGGTTGAGGTAGGGTTGTTTTATGAACCCCAAACAATCTCTTCTTCCTACATATGTTAAAACAATAGAATTTTCTGTAGCCCTACTTTTGTCTTGAATATGACGAGTAAATTACATAACTTCCATAATATCTTTTAGGATAAAATCTCATGTTTAATGTCTTCTTTTAATACAACCATGTAAGATTCCAATAGTTGTTCATCACTTATGTTATCCACCCTTGTGGCCAATACCTAAAATTTTGAATTATAACATTCAATATATCATATGTTCTTTATTCTTGCCAATTGAATGAAGTCATCTTGTTCCTAAGCATTCCCAACTTGTGTTATTTCCAAGTGACAGTGAAAAAAAACAAAAGAGACATCACACCAAATAAATCGAGGGTAAACCCTTTTAGGAGGGATAATTTCTCTTGTTGTAAGAAAAATGAAAAGACTGACAAAGTTGAGAAACTAAATTATGGATGGCTTGGGTTGTAAAATCATAAAGGCTTGTATGAGAATGGGTCAATTGAGTGTGAAGTATCACAAGCTTTGTCATATAAGAACTAGGTAAATATCTATTGATTAAGATTGTTTCAATGCTTGGAAGGAAATTGAGTTAGGGTGAACATCCGTAAACCATGAAAAAAATCCCAATAGGGGTTGGAAGGTGGACCCATACCCGTATATAGTTGAAGTAGACTAACTAAGGAAATAATATGGGTCCAACGGAAGGAGGTTAATACACGGTGATGAGATCTATAGGTTTATTGATCTATAATCTCAAATATAAGGTCACCATTATCTACAATGGATTGAGAATGAAATGAAAGAGAACAATATTGTAGAAAAACACAATAAAGTAATGAAAAAAATATCAGTGTGAAAACTAAATTTTATTAATAATGAATGGTGAAATACTACAATGTGCATGAAAATGCATACTGTCTAGAATCTAGTAGCTCACCTCTGAAAATGGATGTGATTGATATGATTATTCTCAAAAATACCTTAACAAATGTTGAAACTAAATTTTATAATAATGCCAATAATCCTAAGAAATATAACCCCTAATATGAAACTTAAGTTGGACATGAAATTAGGACAAAGTGTGCATTTTGAGATAGATGAAGTTGAAAGGTGTATTAAACAATAGGGTTTTTGTTAGGAACATCATTTTTTACCCATTTATTTGTTTTAGGTCTTTGTTAGCTAGTTAGGAAGATAATTTACAAGTTGAGATATATGTTATTCCACTTGGGATAAAAACATCAAAAAATGCATGAGAATATCATAAAAAAGTGTAGGAAGTTCATGACCCATTTTCAAAAAATATTAGGGATATTATTGAAATGAATCTAGATAACCACATGGATCATGACTTCCTCTTTAGTAACAATGGTGTCCATTGTGAGAAGTTGTTGTAGAAGGTGGTGGAACTTCTATTTGATCTCATTCCCAACAAACTATGTTATTTTATGGATAATATTCCCTACTTTCAAAAAATCAAAGGGTTGTATGTTTCACCAAGAGGAAACCCTCAGTTTGTTGTTCATGATATAATAATCCAATATATATGTTTCTAAATGAAGTAAATATTTATCTTTGCAGTGGCTATGAAATTTTCCACTTTTGAGGTTTCCAATAGAGGACAAATGTATACTCAAAGAAACTACATGTTAAAGAGACAATGTAATATAATGAAGGGTGGAGGATTTAGTTCAAAATTATTCTCATGTGTAGCCTTGGTGATAGTGTAAGGCCCATACTATTGTAGTATGATCTTCATGTGTGGGCATGTAACTCACTCTTTTTGTAAATGAATCCATATCTTGTCACAATCTAAGACTTGTGTGGTACTTGATGTTGGTCATGTTAATTCTTGTACTTGTCATTGTCTTCTAGTGGAATATCTTGAACTTATTGCTTGATGTGTTGAATCCAATCAATAAATTTGGATATTGCGCCTTATTTTGAACATGGGAGGAATATTCTTGTGTCGATACAAAGGGAAACTAAACAAAAATCAAGGACAATGGTTGAAACCCTAGGCACACCAAAAAGGGTAATGGTTGATGGAATTACAAAGAGTCTTATTGTAGTTGTGTTGAACATAAGAAAGGATTTCCTCCCATGTATATGGATTCTTGGAGTTGTGCATAATTAAGATATTAATCATTCCATTGACCAACTTCATTTTTCCATCACTCTAGGGATGGTAGGTAGGGGATTTGGAAAACTTAGTGTCTAGCATGGACCAAAGGATAAACCAAAATATACTTAGGAATATGTTATTCCTATAGAGACCATTGTAGTTTCTGTTGAGACGCTCACCCTATAGGATTCCAAAATTTTCATTTTACATATTCAATCGACAAATATCAAAAAATAATCATGATAATTCTTGGTTGAGGGAGAATATGACATAAAATAAATGGAGATTAACTCTTAATATTACTTAAGTGCAAGAAGAGTCTACAAACCATTTTTTTCTATTGTAGGTTTAGTGATGACATAGGTAGTGCACGATTTGATATATTTGCTATTGTCTTATTGTATCTTTATCTAATACAAGTGAGTTTTCATCATTACCATTATCTTCTTCACATTGAAGTACCTTTCCTCTTGATAATGCTATGCCTCCCAAATCATATTCTCACACTTTCCCTTAGGGAACATAGATATTACCTAAATGGAACAAAAGTCCATGCTATAGGTGAAAGCATTACACATTTTTTATCTATTGCTAGCCTCTAAACCCTATAAATAAATCAAGATCATTATAATATATATTATGTCACTCTAAGGTATTGTGTCCACATAATTATTAAGAACCGTGTTTAGTGACAACTAGATATCAACTAAGGTAGTGTGAAACTTAATTGGTTTTTCTCGTATTGCACATTATTTTTAGGTGGAAGAAGCTATGTAAATCACTTTCGAAGGAGATAATTGTGACATTTACCTTGAGTTTACATAAATTGTAGAGGAATGTGGTTAGCATGGATTATTGTTCCTTTTATCATAACATAATTTTTCCACTACTTGTTAGCACCCAGAAAGCTTACTAAGGTAACCTTTTCAAACCAATCTTCTAGATTGAAGGCTAACTCCCAAAAATCCATAGAGGGCTCTCTCTGACAACCTAATCACTAAGCTTAATAACTGGTTGTGTCTTCAAACAATGGATAGATCTTCAGAAGGGTTATGCTGGAAATAGGGTTTGGTTGGGATGAAGCAATTAATCCATTGGGAAATGGAGTCAAATAAAGTTTTTAGATACAACTACCAATATATTTACTATATGTATCAGAGGGACAGAGGAAGGATAGATGGAAATTTGTAGACATATCAAACATCATCTCAATGGTAGTAGAAGGAGAAAAAAATCCACTATAATAGGGCATGAAACATGAATCCTGCAAGTTTTAGGATAAAGGAGTGTAGATGTCTAAACCATATGAACCATAGCATTAACTAATTAATTCTATGACATAATATCATTTAAACATCAAAAGATAAATGATATCACATAGAAAGGAAACTATCACAAAAGGAAACTGACTGAGCATACCATCACAAGAATCTTTGTATCATGAAAAAAATATCCTAGTCATGTTGGCACTTGAAAAGATAAATATTTTTATCATAGAAAACAAAAGAGACTACCTTGTTTTAGAACCCAACCTCTTGCCCTCCTTTTACATTTAATTTATAGAAATACTACATAAGTTTCAGATCCACAATTTGTGGAAAGTATTAATTACATAATCCTCAAGATACAAAAGAAATGGATCTGAAAATCTATTCATTAATGTTAGAAATAATCAAGGAGGAGATAATATCTAATCCCCAATTCGAATTGATGGGGTGGCCTTCAGCTATTGACTTGCCATTTTTATAGGAAACAGAATTCCGAAAAATCTAGAAAAATAAACCTCAAAGATACATATGAATCTCTCGCCCATGGGGTTTTGGATTGACGGTGAATGGGTGCACTGTTAAGGCACTCCTTGTGATAGGTCGTTAGTTCAAATCCCTGTGGGTGCTTACCTACAAAAAAAAAGAAGAGATACATATGAATCTCTAAACAAAGATAAATTTTAGAAAACTAAGGGAGGTTTTTGTGATTTGGTATGTTTCCTTAAAAAAAACTTTTTGTTCTCCAAAATTCATCTCTATCTATTTAGAAACTTCTTTTGAAAACAATGACTAAAACATGAAAAAGCAAAATTACAAAATCTAGTAAAATAAGCTTCAAAGATTCCTTTTTATTTTCCAAAACATGATAGTCGTGTAAAACCTAAAAGAGGTTTTTTTCATCTCGTTTCCAAAAAGGAAACTCTTTTGGATTTTTAAAATTCATTTTTAGTCGTTCGGAAATTGTGCTTTAAGATGGTGACTAAATCAGGGAAAAACTAAGTGTTGCTATTTTTCCTTCTTGTTGACTATTTAACCAAAACCATAGGAACTTGATATGAGTTCCTACAATCCACAAAAAATTTGATGATATATGCTTTGACTTTTCATTTTCTTGTACTGGTTTCCTTTTCCTTTTTTTTTTCTTTCATAATGTTAAGCAACCATCTCACAAAAATATATATCAACAACTTAAAAATTATCCTCTTCGAGCGGAAACCTCCTTTACATTACATAAATTAACAATTCTTGGATGATACAAATGAAAAGACCTCCTTTCTATATATAGGAGTCTAAGATGTCACAATACAATCAAATCCTAAATAAAAATAATAATATAAGGGCACAACAATAAAAATAGTGGACTTCTATGGGGCACAATAATAACAATATGTGGACTACATAGACACACCAATAACGATAAGGGGGCTACCCTAACAATAACAATAAGGGGCTACACTAGTAGTATAGGGACCTGACATACCCCTCTCCTTCAAAAAAATGTTATCCTCAATGCTTGAGTAGTTTTGGATGCTTTTGTATTAAATCCTCATCCTCCCATGTGGAATCTTCAATAGGTAAGTTCTTCCACTTGATGAGATACTCTGAAATTGATCAATTTCGTAGCTGCCAGATTCTTATTTCCGTGACTACTTCAGGTTCCAATATTATTTTTCCTTCCTCGTAAAGTTATGGAAATATTGTTTGAACTGGTAGCTTGTTGCCTATAACCTTCTTTAAGCATGAAACATGGAAAATTGGGTGCACTCGAGAAGAAGCAGGAAGCTCCAATTTGTATTCCATAGTACCAATATTTTGTAACACCTTGTAAGGACCATAGTACTTTGGTGATAATTTATTATCCTTCTTAGCTTGCTTAAGGGACATTTTTTTGTATGTTTGTAGTCGTAAAAATACATAGTCGCCTACATTAAAACTTCTTTCGATGCGATGTTGATCTGCTTGTTGTTTCATTCAATTCTACGTAAAAGTGAGGTTATCCTTTAATATTTGGAGAAATTGTAGTTGATGCTCGATGTGATCTTCCACTTCCTGAACCTTAGAATTTTTTCTTAAAGATGATGTGATGGATGGTGGATGATATCCATAAAGTGCCATCAATGGGGTCATTTTTGTTGTAGTATGGAAGGAATTGTTATACCACCATTCAGCCAGAGGTAACCACTTGACCCATTGTGTTTGTTTATCAGATACAAAGCAAAAAATATATCCTTCCAAACATTTGTTCACTATATTAGTTTGCCCATCAAATTGAGGATGAAAATTTGAGCTATGAGCTAATTGAGTAACAACTTTACTGGCTTTAAATGGAAGAGATAATGCACAAAAATGTGCATACTTGGTAAGTTTAGCAACTACCACCATGATGACACTCTTTCCTTCAAACTTGGGCAAACCTGTGATAAATTCCATTGAAACCTCCACCCAATGTTGACTTGGAATGGCTAAAGGTTGTAACATACTTGGGGTTTTAATTGTCTCAACATTTTTTTGTTGGCAAGACAAACATTCCACCATAAAATTAATATTAGATTTAAGGCCCTCCCAAAAAAATCCTTCTTGATCGTGTGAAAAGTTTTTAAAAATCTCGAGTGCTCTCCTGAGGGAGAGGTGTGTAATTCCAAAAGAATCTTTTATTTAGTTTGGAATTCTTACAAAGATATAAGCGATCTTTGTACCATAATGAATCATTTTTCCAACTGAATGTATCATATATACCGGTATCTTGTTGCAAATTTTGAATGAGCATCCACACTGCTTTGTCATTCTTCCATTCAACTCTTGATTTGGTTATCCAGTATGGTTGGATAATAGAAATGACACAAATAAATCCTTCCACATCCTCATCCTTTCTTGAGAGTGCATTTGCAACAATATTTTTCTTCCCTTTTTTGTATATGATTTCAAAGTCATAACCCAACTTCTTTGTGACTCATTTTTGCTTCTCTTCTGAAGATAATATTTGTTAAAAAAATTATTTAAGGCTATCATGATTTTTTTTTTTACCTTGAAGTGTCTTCCCATTAGGCAAGGTTGCCATTTCTTTAATGCATGTAGTATTGCCAACATTTCCTTGTCATAAATAGGTTTGTGTAAATACTTTCCTTTGATTGGACGAATTTCAAAAGCAATGGGTCTTCCTTCTTGAATTAAAACAATGACCAATTCCGTTTCCTTAGGCATCACATTCCACAATAAAGGTTTCTATGAAGTCTGGCATAGCTAACACTGGTGCTTGGCACATTGCCTCTTTAAGATGCTCAAAGGCCTTAGTTTCTTCTAGAGTCCAATAAAATGCATCTCTCTTCAGTAATGTTGTTAGAGGTGCTGCTATTATCCCATAATTCTTTACAAACTTGCAATAATAAAATGTCAATCCAAGAAATCCTCGAAGATGCTTTATGGTTGTAGGGATTTTCCATTCCTTAATGGATTTAATTTTGTTAGGGTCTACCTTAACACCCTCATGAGATACAATATTACCCAGATATTCCACTTCCTGTAATCCAAATAAACATTTGGAGGTTTTTTCATATAATTGTTTCTCCTCCAATAGTTTTAGCACCCTATCAACATGTTGAACATGATCCTTCCAAGACTTGTTGTAGATTAATATATCATCAAAAAATACTAACACAAATTTTCTAAGGGTTTGAAAATGGAATTCATCAAACCTTGAAATGTATAAGGTGCATTGGTAAGGCAAAAAGGCATGACCAAAAATTCATAATGACCCTTATGAGTTATAAATGTTGTTTTTAGAATGTCTTTAGTCTTCATTCTAATTTGATGATATCCTAAATGAAGATCCAACTTGGTGAAGTAAATTGCTCCATGTAATTCATCCAACAATTCATCAATGACAAGAATGGAAAATTTATTTTTAGTTGTGATCTTTTTGAACTATCTATAATTCAGACACATGCACCATGATCCATCCTTCTTATGCACCAATACTACTACAGTAGAGAAAGAACTTTGACTAGTTAATTATGCCAGCCTCTAGCATTTCTGCAACCATACATTAAATTTCACTCTTTGGGGCATAGGGATATTTGTAAGGCCTGATGTTTGGAGGAACACTTCCCGGAATCAAATGAATAGCATGATCATGACCATGAATAGGTGGGAGGCCTTTGGCAGTCTCAAATACGTTGGAATGATTGTCCAAGACTTTTTGGAGATCTTGAGAAATAGACGATTTAGATGTTTGAATCTCTAGTGAGCATAATTATCCAATTACGCCTCATTTTTCTTTATTTAGAAGCTTTTTCATGCCATTAGAATTGATTACCTTTCTTGGTTTCCTTGTGATACCAATTAATTCAACTTCCTTTCCTTCGCAAAAAAAATTCAAGAAATATTCTTGAAAATTAAAAGTTATCGTACCCAAAGATTTTAACCATTAGAGTCCTAGTACAACATCAACACCACCCATTGGAATGGAAAGAATTGGACTATTAAATACATATTCCCCCATGGTTAGCTTGATATTATGGAACTTTTAAGAGAAATTTATACTTCCTTCATTTTCAAACATCACTTGACACTCTGGTGCTAGATATAGGAAGCAATTCAATTCCTTAGCTATATTACAATGAATAAAATTATGGGTACTATCTGAATAAATCAACAATATTACCTTTTTCTTCTTGATATGTCCTTCTATCTTGAGATTTTTAGGAGTGGTAATTCCTACCTAAGCATTAAAAGATATGGTTGAATTCATTTCTTCTTTCTCTAGGGTTGGTTCCTAATGTATATCCTCTTCTTTTGACGTTTCTTGTTCCTTTTCTTCCTCCTCTTCACAATCTATGTAAAATCATTTCTTCTCAGCAAACTTATGACCTTTAGTGTATTTTTTATCACAACTGTAGCAAATTCTCTTTTTTGTTCCAATTTTTGTGGTGTCAACCTTGTAGGTTGTGTAAGGCTAGGAGAAACAACACTTCCATCTTTATAGTTGTGAGTGGCAGCCTTCCTTGTTGCCATAATTTTGCTTTCAACTTTTCTTGCCACCTTGAATGCCTTACCCAATGAATCATGTTCCCAAAGGCAAACCTCATGTTGGATTTTATCCTTTAAAGTCCTTAAGAAACATCAATCCTATGTTCCTCTGGAATATCATTTACCCTTATATTCAATTTTTGTAAGTCATTAATGTGATCCGCCATTGAACCCTTTTGTTTGAGATTTATCAATTAGCTAAACAAGGTGTTTCTCTGTGTATCCTCATAAGGTGCTATAATTTCCTTCGTAAAAATTAACCAAGTGAAAATTGGTTTACAAGAACAAATTCATTGATACCACACAAATTGATTGGGTCCTAAATATAAATTTGCAATGCGTACCTTTTGTGTGTGTTGCACATTATGGAGATCTAAATATTGCTCCATTTGTAGTATCCATGTTACTGAATCCTTGCCATCAAACTTACTCATGTTTATCTTTGGAATATGGCGGGTTTTAAATCCAACATTAGATTCTATGAAATCATGATTAACATTTATTTTTTTCTCATCATTATTTTCATCTAATATATTTTCGCCATTAGGAAACAATTCTTGTAGCAATTTTGTCAAATATTCTTTCAAACCTTCCATGTCTGCTTTTAAACCATCCTGCAAACCTTCCATGTTTGCTTTTAATCCATCCTTCAAACCTTCCATGTATTATTTTAAACCATTATTCAAACCATCCATCTTAGCTTCCATTTCATTTTTGGTTACTCTTTGTGAGAGCGAAATTTGTTGCACTTGGTCTCGTAATTTTGATATATCATGTTTCATTTCTTCCTCTTCTTCATGCATCATAGTAGAGCTTTCTGGGTTGCTTACTAGGTGTTTAAATTTTATTTATTCAATTCATTTTGGAATAAAAAATGATATTTATGCTTCATTATGCCCCTCGAATCACTTCAAACTAATTTTTCAAACAAAAGTTATACAAATTTAAAAAAAATACACACATTTTTCTTGCTTTGATGGAGTTTGATATTGAATCTATTGTATCTCTATGAATTCAAATCTCCAAGGTCTGAAATTAGATCTTGTGGTATCCCTCTAAGTCTTATTTCCAATGCCACAATTCAGACCAAATTTAGATTCTTCAAGGTAAGGTTATGTCCAATCTCCCACGATGACCTGATTATTGACTGGTTCAGTAGAGCGAACTTATACGACATGCCATGTGCCACTTGTTAGACCTTCGACCCTGAAAACAATACACAATATACTATAGTCCTTGTGATTCCAACCACCTTTTACTAAATTCAAATCCAATGCTCCTAGAGGGAGATATTATGATTTTCCCAAGGTTACGTATTTGAGACAAAATTCTGGAGCATGGAAAAACCCTAACGTCTTTGGACCATATCTCTAAAAATGTAGTGAACCAAGGTCTGAAATTTTTACACAAAGTTCATCAGGATTGCGAATCCTCATGGTAAAAAATTCGGCTTCTGAGACTTCGTAGAAAAAACATTAGAGAGAAAATTCCATGATGACATGTTTGTGGTAATGAAACCATAGAATCCAAAGCTCTGATACCAAATGTTAAGCAACCATCTCACAAAAAGATAGGTCAACGGCTTAAAAATTATCCTCTTCAAGGGGGAAACCTCATTTACATTACATAAATGAACAATTCTTGGATGATACAAATGAAAAGACCTCCTTTCTACATATAGGAGTCTAAGGGGTCACAATATAATCAGAGCCTTCATAACAATAATAATGTAAGGGCACAACAATAATAATAGTGGGCTTCTATGGGGCACAATAATAACAATATGGGGACTACATGGGAAAAAGACTAACAATAAGGGGGATAACCTAAGAATAATAATAAGGGGCTACACTAGTAGTATAGGGACCTAACACATAAACCCTAATTCTGTCTCTCTAACAAGATTTTTTGGGTTTGTTAAAAATGACCTTTTTACAAAAAACTATAGTTTTAGGGTTTAATTTTAAAACCTTCTCTAAGGCTTATAAATACCTCCAAATGTCACATAAATATTGAGCATGGGTGAAATTACCTCCAAAAACATATTAGACATTTGAAATGATGGAAAAGACATTTTAAAACTTTGTATTTTTGAAATTGCTTAGTGCGCTACGAAATATTTTCGTAGTGCCAGCTATAGGCATTCGATAGGCTCCAATTTGCTACAAAACTTAAGGAAATCTTAGATATAACTTAAGAAAACTCTTTTGAAATACTTCTAAGATTTATGTCACCCTTCCATATTTTTTTTTTAACATATCTCACTACCTAACCCTTCAATGTTTCAAAATGAAGTTGTCAACTGATCATCAAAACATTTTGGTCTCTTGGAAATATACAAACCTAGTGCTAACAACTGGCTCCAATGGGGATATTGTTTCCCTAGGAGGAAGTAAATAACACGTTTACCATGTGTCTAATCCATTGGGCAACTCCCAACTCTTTCCCAAAACTTGTAATATGATTCTTGCTCTGAAACTGAAACCACTATACACACTGAAAATCACAATTGCACACTACAAACTCAAAACTGAATGTTGAAATTGAAGTTGAAGACTGAAAAACCAAACTAAAACAAATTCTTGTCCCAACAATCTTATTGCAAACTACTTCCTACTCTATCTTGCTGAGACCAACTGCTGAATCAAGTAATTACATATTTCCAATATAGCCAATCAAGCAAATGACTATTTGATTTCTTTTTGCTCTCACTTGCTTGAAAAAGAAAGAAAAAATCTAAAAAAAATATATCAAACTAAAATCTGAATCTAATCTGGATGTTGACAAAATTAAAAAATTTGAGTTTTCTTTCTGACTCCAAACATGTTGCAAAAGGATCCTCACAAGAATCAACACTAATATTATATTGTTTCCAAATCTTGTCACTCTGATATGAAACTCCTCCATCTACATTTTCTTTCTCATACACCTCCATCTGATGGCTATCATAATGCTGCAAAAACAAAATTATGGACAAGAGAACGTTGTTGATTGCAACACTAATTCTTGATCATTTTCATTTATTTTGGAGAAGGATTTTGTACATTCCTGAAAAACTACAAATGGAACAACCATGTCTTGTAAAACAGGAGTGACTAAGGATGATTCTTCACATGCTTCAACAAAAACATCATCTTGATTTTCTAAAATTTCTGACTTTGTGTTTTCAAGAGATGTAAGATCTTGAATGGTTTCTCCATTTTCCAAAGAGTTTAAAATAATATTCTCTTCTTCCATGACTAAAATAGAAACTATTGATTGATTATCATTATCCCTCTCTTGGTCACTTAAAATTTGAACCTCTTCATCATTTTCAAGGGAAGGACCATGATCTTGATCTATTTCATTTTTAGCCAAGGAAGAAACTAATGTTTTATGTTGAGATGAACATTCATAAAGGGCCTCTATGATTTCATCATTCATACACTCTTCATCACCAAAAGCATTTTCAAGATATTGAATGAAACCTTCACAAAATTCACAACAATCTTTGAACACCAAGAAGGAAGGATCAAATTCTCCATAATACTCAAAGAATGTTGTGTGGAAATATTTAAGAGAGTATAAGCTACTTGGTTTTAACCCTTCATACCATGATCTTGCTTTCCCTTCTAGGGTAGCCATAAAAATCTTCATCAAAAAATCCTCATGAAACTTAATCCCAAGCTTATGTATATGTCTATGAAACTTAATTAGATTCAAAATAACATCATCTCCTTCATGATCATTAAACTTTGGGAGATATGTTTTTCCAATCTATGAGAGACATATGTTTTGGAAAACCAGGAACATGTAAGTAGATCATAAGAGCATATTGTATTAATTTGTAAGCTTCCATGGAAGTCATATTTGTACTATGGAGTCACCAATGTTTCTTTTGATTCTAGATCTTACTGAGAATAGAGTCACCGGGAGAATGATGTATAACCTCTCTTTTGTGTCTAATTTCTATTCACCATCAAAAATCATATATAAATAGATTTTCCCCAGTGGAGTCACCAAGATGTTAACACTTAGAATTTTTCTTGGCTGTAACAGAAAGCTTCCTAAGGTAACATTTTCAAACCAATCTTGCAGATTAAATGCTAGCCCCTTTAATCCAGAGAGGGCTCTATCTGAACACCCAATGATGAAGCTTAGTAACTAGTTGTGTCTTTAAACAATGGCTAGATCTTTAGTAGGGTTGTGTTGGAAATAGGTTTTGGTTGGGATGAAGTAATTAATCCATTAGGAAACGGAGTCAAATCAAGATTTTAGATACAGCGACCAATATATTGACTATATGAATCAAGAGGGACATAGGCAAGATAGATGGAAAACTATAGATATATCAAACATCATTTGAATGGTAGTAGAAGGAGAAAGCAATCCATTATAGTAGGGAATGAAACAAGAATCCTGCAATTTTTAGGAGAAAGCGTGTAGATCTCTAAAACATACGAAACAGAGCATTAAATAATGAATTTGTTCATATAATATCATTTAAACATCAAAAGATAAAAGATAAATGATATCACATAGAAAGGAAACTATCACAGAGGAAAATTGACTGAGTATACCATCACATGAATCTTTGTATCATGAACATAATATCCTAATCTCCTTGGCACTTGAAAAGATAAATAATTTGATCACACAAAACAAAAGAGACTAATTTATTTCATAACCCAACCTTTTTTCCACCTTTTACATTTAATTTATAGAAATACTACATAAGTTTCAGATCCATAATTTATGGTAAGTATTAATTACAATAATACTCAAGATACAAAAGGAATGAATTTGAAAACATCTTCATTACTATTTGAGATAATCAAGGAGGAGATAATATCTGGTCCCCAAGTTGGATTGGTGAGGTGGCCTTTAGCTGTTGACTTGACATTTTTATAGGAAACAAAATTTCAAAAAATATGGAAAAATAGGCTTCAAAGATACATCTGAATCTCTCAAAAAATGATAGATTTTAGAAAATTGGAGTTTTTTGTCATTTGTTATGTTCCCTAAAAAAAAACTTTTTTTCTTCCAAAATTCATCCCTATATATTCGAAAACTACTTTTGAAAACAATGGCTAAAACGGGAAAATACAAAATTACAAAATCTAGTAAAATAGGCTTCAAAGGTTCCTTTATATTGTATAAACCATAACATATGGGTAAAAACTGAAAGAGGTTTTTTTAAATATTACTGTAAAAAAAAAAAAACAAACCTACCTTTTGTTTTTAAAAATTACTTTTCAATTGTTCTAAAAGTTTTCTTGAAGATGGTGACTAAAACAGGGAAAAATATAGTGCTGCTATTTCTCCTTCTTGTTGACTATTTGACCAAAACCATAGGAACTTGATATGCGTGCTTGTAATCTGGAAAAAACCTTGATGATATATGCTTTGATTTTTCATCTTCTTGTATTGGTTTGTGCTTCCTTTTTTTTTTCTTTCATAAACCCTAATTTTTGTCTCTCTAACATGATTTTCTAGGTTTGCTAGAAATGACCTTTTTACAAAAAACTGCAGTTTTAGGGTTTAGTTTTAAAACCTTCTTTAAGTCTTGGAAATCCCACCAAATGTTACATCAAGATTGAACACATGTTAAATTACCTCCAACAACATCTTAGTCATTTCAAATGATGGAAAATGTGTTTTAAAACCGTATTTTTAAAATTTTGTAGCGCGCTACGAAATATTTTCATAGCGCCAGCGATAGGAATATGATAGGCTTCAATTTGTTGCAAAAAATAGGGAAATATTATATATAACTAAAATAAATTATTATGAAATATTTATAATATTTATGTCACCCTTCCATAATTTTTTCTTAACATAGCTCAATACCTAACCCTTCACTATTTCTAAATGAAGTTGTCAATTGATCATCAAAACATTTGGACGTCTTGGAAAGGTACATACATAGTGATAACACTATTGATAATATATAAACATGAAAAATAAAGTAAATATCCTTGTCATAGGTGCAATATGCATGAACCATGTTACGTAGTGTCCAACTATGACTTGTCTTTAAATGTACACATTAATTTAGGACTACACCAAAAACATAACCAAAGGTGTTTATCTCAATTTCAAATGATTATTGTATATCTAGCATATAGGACTAGTATCATGTAAAGGAAACACTCATAAGGGTTAACTCAAGTGGTTAGCATATAGGACTAGTATCATGTAAAGGAAACACTCATAAGGGTTAACTCAAGTGGTTAGCATATAAGACTAGTATCATGTAAAGGAAACACTCATAAGGGTTAACTCAAGTGGTAAATATATAGAGTGTATGAGCGTTAACTCACGTAGAGTGTATGAGAGATTATATTCCTTCTCTTCTTAGTAATAATTAGAGATGCTACGATAGTTTGGAATAATTGTACTATCTTGTAGAAATGACCTGCCATTGTGTTAATGACACTACAAGACCTACACTAACAAACAAAGCGACAATTATAGATCGCCCTAATATAACATCAAAAATTAAAGTGAGGCAACCTCATATAGTACCTCAATGATATTTGAATGTATTTATGTCTTATTGTAAGAGGCATCCCTGACATATGCAAATATCGTATCCCTAGATCAATTAATAAATGTTGTATGGTTGGGGTGTGGAATTTTCGGCAACACTTCATTTCAGATCAATTCTTCTAGTTTCTATTAGAAATAATGAATGTAGTAATCCCCCTTTGACACACGTTTTATAATGTAAAAGATGATCACCTTACCCAAGTTCCTCAAATTCCTCTAATTGGACCTTTGTGGTGAAAATGGTAACACTAAATTGATGTCAAGGTCTCTTTCCTCTTATCCATGGCCTTTGGTGGTGTTAGGGATGGAGTATAAGATGAATATTTTAATGTGTCTAATAATAATTTTCAACCATGTATTTCATCTTCCTTGTGACAAGGTATTTTATGCGTGTCAAACCACTTCATTTTCCTTTGGATTCTTGTTCTTCTTCTTACTATTCCTTTCACTAGTTTTATCGAGGTTGTTTATCCTTACTTTGTCCTTTTTTTTATTAGAGAGAGGATGCTTTTACCATTATTTTTTTGTTGCTGATTTTAGCCCCAAATATTTCTTATACTTTTGTTAAAAATTTTGCTCAATCTTTATGACATTGTGATACATAGTTCCCATTGAAGACATGTCCAAAAATATTATTCTCTATTGGATGCATTGCATATATCATTGTATTTTTGGGAACCAAATTCCAGTAAAAAATCCTTGATACCCACGTAATATATGGAAGGTATTTTTGTAATAAAGCATAGTATGGACCTTGCCTTGGCACAATGTATCCCATCTCATGTACTAGTTTCGATAGCTCCCAACAAGATGATAATCCTCCATGGTATCACAACAAAATTTGCCAAGTGGACTTTGTATCATACATTTCAAAATCATCTCTAACAAGTTGCACATATTGTTGACGTTGTAGTATTGGAATTTATGTCAACATGGTCATGGTTCTAGCTTGCTAGTTGGGATGACATTGGGATGATTGTGTTGGCATTGATGTCAACATTGTGATGTGACTCATGTTAGTTTGTGTTGGCATTGATGTTGATTAGATGATGCCAATGATGGAGTTTGATGGTAGCATGATGGTCTTGGAGGAGTTGGCATGTGAATTGATAGACATGTCATGATGGTTTGTTGATGTTGCAAGATAGTTGGATGGTGCTCCTACAAGTAGAGGATGTTGCTACAAATTGATCATACAATCTACAAATGATGGTGATGGTTCATGGCACACTAGTTGAGTTGTCAACTAGGCCTTCATTAGATCTTCATGTCTATGCCTATGAGGATGAAGTGTTGTAGTGATGTGATGGCTTGAAGATGGTGCTATAGAGGTATTTGCATATCTATCATAGGTGTTGCATCTTGTTCATATGTTTGTTGGAGAGTGGAGGAATTGTTGGCACACTTGCCAACCTTGTTTGTTGGCTCTTATAGGTAAACTTGGTAGTGACACTTCGGTTGAATATTTGATATACTTGTAGTTGTGTTAGAGGAAATTTCAGAGGTATAGAGTCTAGTACAGATGCTAGAGAAGGTGATCCAACAGGTGGTAGAGGTTCTGAGGTGAAGGCATGATGTTTTCCCTCATATTTAGCCACAGTTGCATGGAGCCAAGCCTATGGGAGCATCTGGAAGGCTCCAATCACTGGAAGAGTAGCCTATGGGAGTATTTATAGGTCTTTGTCACATGGAGCTAGTGTTATGCATGTGATTGAGGGATTTCACAACATTTTCTCCACATTCCTCCCATTGTTTAGAAGGAAATTAACTTGGAATTTCCTAGAGGCTTCCAGAATTGTTTGAAAAGGTCAGAAATAGTTTGAAAAGGTCCTTTCATGATGCGAATGAATTTAGTGCACTAGTAGTGACCTTAGTGGATTGACTTGGTCTAATTTGTGCAACTTTGATCCTAGCCCCAAGCTCAATTTCACCCTACATGTTTTATATTCTTATCTTGTGAGATTTGTGGTTGTTGATTGTGAGTTGATGATGTATGTATGAGAGTGAGAAGCTATTAGAGAAATATATTATGCTTTAGACCTTGAGTAGAGCCTAAATGCTTTAGCCTATGAGTGTTATTTGTTACACAATGAGCAGATCTGAATCATGCTACAAAATAATTCATAATTGAAGCTACAGGAGTGGAATTTTTTGGAGAGTTTTGTATGATGCTGGAGTATATGTCGGTGATCCTCTCACACTTGTTTTGAAGGAGTTGTTGATGCATTTAGCACATATCCATAGTTTCTCATGATTTTAGTTGCATTATGCAACATCATATTGTTGTGAAGGCTTGATTGTATTCAGTTTTATTTTGGCCATAGGTTTTGCTATTAGAGAGAATATGTTTTGTGGAGTTTGTCTTCATTTTGATTTAATGATGAGATATTGATGTTGAGAACATGTATGCAGAGTTGATTTCTTGTTGAGCATACTGTCTTGGATCCAGTTGAAAATAAATGAAAGGAGTTCTGCATAGCAGAGAAGAGTAGTGACTTCATGAGAGAGGGGAAATGATAGAGAAGCTTCAAATAAAGGAACAAGTTTCTCATCCAATGGTAGTTGGATAGTATAATCGGAGTTGGGCGAGGATCGATTGATCATGGTGGATTTTAGCAGATGGTAGTTCGTATATCCATAAGAATATATTCTTTTGAGTTGACCAGTAGTATCAAGTCTCCTAGTTAATCAACGTTGAAATTTTGTATATGAGTTCGAGTCTCCATGCTGATGGGAGTGAGTAAGATATGTAAAATACCAATTTATTGACTAATAGAAATTCAGAGTTAAGTAGTAGCAAAAAGCGTGGTTTTTCTTTCGGAAGGGTTTCCACCAGAAATGTTGTGCCTCATGTGTGATTTATGTGAAGTGCCTTTGATGTGTTAATTATTGTTGCTCTCATGGTTATCTTGTTTTAGCTACTTATATGTTTATATGCATAGATAATCTAATGTGTTTCGGGTGCATACATGTGTGATTCAGTAAAAGTAATAATTGGAAAAAAACTTAAGAAGTCACACTACTGATTCACCCCCTTGTCTCTGTAGTGCTCAAAGGTTTCCAACAATTTGTGTCAGAGTGGGGATCTTGGTTGCAACTTGATTGCTAGAGAGTAGATATGGGGTTTGTTGGTGGAATTTTTTTTTTTTTTTGGAATGGTTGTCCTCACTGCTGCAAATTACAAGGTATGGAACACAAAATTATAATATAAATTATTATCTTGTGGATCTAACATTTGGAAAGAATTATGCGAAGGTTGTGGAAAAGATCCAATTGCAGATGAAGTTATGTAGCAAGATGCACAAGCACAATGCATAATATATAAGAATATTCATGATGATGATATGAAGAGATTAGTGGGCTTAAAATGTGCCAAAGAGATATGGGACAAGCTAAAATCCATATTTGGTTATGGTACCAACATCAATAAGAAAAATGAGAAGAAGAGAAATAAGAAGTAGAACATGAAGAAGAAATAAAAGAAGAGCCTCCAAAAACAAGAATCTCAACCACTAGAGTCTCATTCTTCCAGTGCACATGATTCAATAGATGATGAGAAGAGATCAAAAAATCATGAATCCAAAGGTATAAACATTAATGATTTTTTCTTGAGTTATAATTTTTATGATTCAAATTTAGATCATGTTGAAGCACATAGTGAATATGAGGAAAATGTTAAGAGTCTTAGAGCTGAGATTTCTAGACTAACAGTTGCATGCAAGAATCAAGAAAGAATGTTTTAGATTTGTAATGATAAGGAGGCGAAGCTCAAGGAAGATATTGTCAGCTTAAAGATTAAGTTGGTTGAATCATAAAAAATTGAGGAAGGTATGAGGAAAAAATACCAAGTGAAGGTAGAATAGGTTGAGAAGTTAGAAGAAAAATTGGTTTCCTTGAGAAAGTAGAGGAAGATGATGAAGAGTATTTTTATCTTGGATAGTTTGCTTGAGATCCAAAGATCAACATTGGATAAATTTGGTCTTGGATTTCAAAAGGATGAGTCTATTTTACTTTCAAGAAAAAATAACAAATAAGAACCCAAGAAACCTATAGCAAACAATACCAGCAGCAAAAGTGAGATCCAAGGAAACAAGAAGCAGATCCAACAACTAGTTAGCAAACAAAAGAACCAGCAACAGAAAAATAAGAATAACTAGCAACAGAGAATAAAATGTCAAGGAGAACCTACATTAAGAAGACATTTTTCTCCTAGAGATGATCATGACATATTTGTAAAGTTTCAAAGGAAAAAAATTCCTTTTGTGCATAATATAGAATGTTACAACTGTCACAAGTTTGGGAATATTGTAGAAAATTGTTGGAGCATAACGTATAGACCACATCAATAGAGATTCCAACAATATCGACAGCCAAGGAGAATGGCCAACATGTATACTTGTGATTTTTATGGTTATTTCTACTCATGTCACTTGTTTGGCCATAAAGAAATAAATTGTAGGTCTAACCATTGGAGGATAGACACATTTTATGCAAGGTTTAGATATGGCATGAGAAAAAGAAGAGTTTATCCTCTAGGCCATCTGGAGTTCTATATTTTCCAGACGTTTGGCCATATGGAAAGAGATTGTTTGTTGCCCCATTATTCAAGACAAAACCATCAAAAACAACAAAAACCAAGAGGATCTAGTACAAAGAAAGTGAAGCAAGAAAGGAAGAAAGAGAAGGAAGAGAAGAAGCAGTTGATCAAAGAGGATAAGGAACAAACCAAGACCATGTGGACGAAGAAGGAGCAGTAAATATTCAAGTAGTGAAGAGCATTACCTGCTGCAATCCATGATTATTGATGTATACTTTTAGAGGATTGCACAATTTATGAGACATGCATAACCTCAGGGGGAGTGTATGATAGTTGTTGCAACAACATTTGATTATTTCATTTCAACCTCATGCACATTCAGGTCCATAGGATCAACCTATATTTTGGAGGTATTTTGAGCTCAGGGGGAGCTATTCATGGTATGATATTTTCCTAGATTACTTGGCATTTTCTCATTATTTTTACTGAGTTATTTGTAGTAGATTTATATATGTTTTGATGAGTGAAATAGGATAACATTTTCCAGCTAGTATATGCATTTTGTTTCCACTAACAGTTGGTTGAAAAGATGTGTAACCATGCATATATTGTGACCATTACTTCAGGATGTATGGAGATGACTTGTGACATGGACCATTCATGTATGAGTTGTTGTATGATGATTACTACAACCATGTGTTTGATATTGTTTCATCTTCATGTATTGGTTGAGAGTCCAGTCTTTAGTATGTTGATTCATCTCGATGATAGGCTTGTTTTGGAGGAGTCTTATGGAGTCTTTTTGTAGCCACGTGTATGGGCTAATGATAATGTAATAGTCATGATTTATTATATTTTTGAGTCATTGTTCCATAGGAGATGATCATAGCAGCTATGTATTTCATTGAAAATCTATGTATAATTCTCATGGAGCCATGTACTTATATTTTATGTATCATTGGGTCACTTATCCATGAGTCATGAGGTCATGTTATGGTAATATGAGTTATATATGAGGTCTTATGTCACTACTATAACCATGTATTTATCATGTATATGTCACTTGGGTCATGGTCATGTGGATTCTCATTCCATATGGTGCTTCTATTTCTTAAAGGAAGCATTGTTTGCAATGGAAGGGGCCATTTCAACCCAACAATTGGTATTTTGACAACTTGGAGATGGCATGTGTTCAAGGGGAGCATTAATTTCTCTTATTATTTTAGTCATACATTGTTGGCATTATGACCCATTTGTAGGTTTTCATGCTATGCCTCATACTATGCTATGGTAGTTGCTACTATGTAGTTATGGGGGAGATTGTGTGTGGTTTCCTCATGTGGGTGTTGTTGCATCATATGCTGATGAATTTTATGATGTTGTTATGAGTATGAGTGATGGTTTGATGCTTATGTGCATATTGATGCATGTACTTGATGCTTCTCATAGTTCCTATTATGATTATGTTGCATATGTTGCTTATGGTTACCCTATGTTGGCATGCTTCTTCTTACTACTAGTAATTGTTGGTTGGTATTTTGCTCTAGATATTTCTTGGGTATATGTGTTGCTTATTGCTTCTGATTTATGGAGGGATAGAGGATATTTCTTGTTGCTTATATGGAGGCATGGATGATATTTGATGAATTATATTTCAACCATGTAGAGATGTGTTTCTCTAGTTCTTATGTTTCAGTTCTTACTTCCTATTCATATGTGTTTGACCCTTTTCCATTGATGTGAAAGAGGAGAGAGTTAGGATGGCTAGAGATCAACCTTAGGGTTGTAATTTTAGTGGAGATAAACCTCACATGTTGTTGAGGTTGACATCAATTCTAAAGGGGGAGTTTATTGGCATTGATGTCAGCATGGTCATGGTTCTAGATAGCCAATTGAGTTGACATTGGGATGATTTTGTTGGCATTGATGTGAATAATATGATGTGACTCATGTTAGTTTGTGTTGGCATTAATGTTGATCATATGATAACATTGATGGAGTTTGACGGTAGAATGATGGTCTTGATGGAGTTGGCATGTGCATTGATAGACATGTCATGATGGTTTGTTGATGTTGCAAGATAGTTGGATGGTGTTGCTATAGGTAAAGGATGCTGCTACAAATTGATCATACAATCTACATGTGATGGTGATGTTTCATGACACACTAGTTGAGTTGTCAACTAGGTCTTCATTAGGTTTTCATGTCTATGCCTATAACTATGACTTGTTGTAGTGATGTGATGGATTGATGATGGTGCAAAAGAGGTGTTTGCAGATCTTTTAGAGGTGTTGCAGCTTGTTCAGATGTTTGTTGGAGAGTGGAGGAATTATTGGCACACTTTCAACCTTGTTTGTTGGATCTTATAGGTCAACTTGGTAGTGACACATGGGAGGAATTTTTGATCTACTTGTATATGTATTAGAGGCCATATCATAGGTCTAGAGGCTAGTACAGATTTTGGAGAAGGTGATCCAATAGGTGGAAAAAGTTTTGAGCTGAAAGCATGATGTTTTCCCTCATCTTTAGCCACAATCGCATGGAACCAAGCCTATGGTAGCGGTTGGAAGACTCCAGTTGCTAGAAGAGCAGCTTACGGGAGTGTTTATAGGTCTCAGTCGCATGGATCTAGTGTTATGCATGCTATTAAGGGATTTCACAACGTTTTCTCTACATTCTGCTTGCTTTTCAGGAGGAAATTAACTTGGAAATTCCTAGAGGCTTCTAGAATTGTTTGAAAGGGTCATAAATGGTTTGAAAAGGCCCTCTCATAATTTGAATGCATTTAGTGCACTAGTAGTGACCTTAGCGAATTAATTTGGTCCAATTTTTTCACCTTTGATCCTAGCCACAAGCCCAAATTCGCCCTACATGTTTTATATTCTTGTCTTGTGAGATTTGTGGTTGTTGATTGTGAGTTGATGATGTATGTATGAGAGTGAGAAGGTATAAAAGAAGGATATTATGCTTCATACCTTGAGAAGATCCTAAATGCTTTAGCCTATGAGTATTATTTGTTGCATAATGAGTAGAACTAAAGCATCTTGCAGAATAAATCAGAATTGAAGTTGCTGGAGTAGAATTGTTTGGAGAGTTTTGCATACTTTTGGAGTATATGCTGGTGATACTCTCATACTTGTTTTATAGGAGTTTCTGATGCAGTTATCACATATACTTAGTGTCTCATGATGTTAGTTTTATTATGCAACATCATAATGCTGTGAGGGCTTGATTGTATTTAGTTTTATTGTGACCACAATTTTTGTATTGGAGAGCATATATTTTGTGGTGTTTGTTTTCATTTTTATTTGATGATGATATCTTGCTACTGAGAGCATGTATGCAAAGATGATTTCTTGTTGAGCATAGTATATTGGATCCAGTTTGAAAATAGATGAAAGGAGGTATGCATAGTGGAGAGGAGAAGTGATAGTGAAGCTTCAGTGAAAGGAACACATTTCTCATTCAATGGTGGTTGGATAGTCCAATTAGAGTTTGGAAACGATCAATTGATCATGGTGGATTTCAACAGATGGTAGTCTGGATATTTGCAGCGAACAAGATCTTCTGAGCTTATTAATAATATCGAGTCTCCTAGTTGATCAATGTTGGAATTTTGTCTATGAGGTCAAGTCTCCATGTTGATGGGAGTAAACAAGCTATTCAAAAGACCAATTGCTTGACTAATTGAAATTCATAGCAGAGAAACAACAACAAGGGTGGTTTTTCTCCTGAAAGGGTTTCCACTAGAAATATTGTGTCTCATGTGTGATTGATGTGATGTGCCTTTGATGTGTTGATTATTTTTGCTCTCATGGTTATCTTGTTTTAGCTTCTTATATGTTTATATGCATAGATAATCTAATGTGTTTTTCATGCCTATATGTGTGATTCAGTAAAATTAATAATTGGAAAAAATTGTTAAGTCGCACTACTAATTCACCCCCCCCCCCCCCCCCCCACCAGTAATTCTCAAAGGTTTCTAACAATTGGTATCAAAGAGGGGCTCTTGGTTTTAGCTTGATTGTTAGAGAGTACATCTAGGGTTTGTTGGAAGAAACTGATTTTTTTAATTTCTTTTTGTAGAATGGTTGTCCTCACTACTGCAAATTAAAAGGTATGGCATAAAAATGCAAAATCTTAATTATTATCTTGTGGATATAACATTGGAAAGTATTATGTGAGTTGTGGCATAGATCCAATTGCAGATGAATTTTTGTAGCAATATGCATAATATATAAGAATATTCAACCATGATATGAAGAGACTAGTGGGTTTGAAACATGCTAAAGATATGTGAGACAAGCTAGAATCCATATTTGGTGATGGTACCCCCTAATCAAATTACTAACTTCTACTGAAAGGAATCTCTTACTCCATTACAGAAGGCTACAACCCTTAACTTCTCATGGACTGTGTTTCATAATTTTCATATTGGATCCACCTATCCAGTCAAACAACAAAAATTAGGGGAATTTTGAGATCTAAAATGGGCCTCCTAAGGAAATCATAAAATAATAGCGGAAATAATAAAATAAGATTAGACTACATCATTAAATTTTAGAGGGAAAAAAGAAAAAACTATCTTTTCAATTTGTATTTTAAACTTATCTCCCTATGAGTTTACTTAAATTTTGGGTGGAAACACACTTTGGATGAAAAATTTGATTCATCATCTAAGGAGTACCCATGTTTCATACTTTCGATAGACCCATGCTACACAAAAAATTAGAACAACATAAAAAAACATGATTGCAATAATGTTTTTCATGTATTTCTCATTTTTCATGTAGCAGGGTCCATCAAAAGTATGTAACATGGGTACTCCTTGGGTGAGGAGTTAAATATTTTATCCAATGAGTACTTCCGCTCAAAATTTGAGTAAAACCTTGTTGTAACACCCTCCTCCCACATCTACCTAAGCAACTGGCTAGCCAGGGTAAACATCCAACGGGAGACCACTATGATATGATTCAACCTCCTAAGTCACATTAAGGAAGTGGAATCAATGAAAACACGCCATACAAACATCCAACATCATCAATAGAACCCTCAAAAGACAAGTCAACCACTCAAACAACCTATCCTTGTGTCCCACTAGATTTTTAGGTCTCTTGGGCCATAATCGCTCTCATGATATTGGCAAGGGAGCGATCAATAACCTAAAGTCGCTCTCATAGGCTTGTTTGCCAGGGACTGTGGACCAAAATTGTCAGTGATATGTTAATGACTCAAGTATTTAAGCCAATTTTTTAGGCCTAGAGCCCAGGTCACTTCCCATAACTGATCCATATCTTCAAATCAGTAAAGTAACATGGAAATGACTGATCCGTAAACCATTGTGGATATTCCACTGGATAGTTCATCACAACATATCTGATAATATTATATTAAAAATCTATGATTCTACACTATTACAGTTTTATTTAATTTCTAAATCTATAATATTAACTGTAATTAGTGCATGCATGTACAAGTAAATAAAGAAAAAAAGTAGATAATGAAAAAATTAGCCCACGCACACATAATACACAAGATATTCTCTCTGGGAAACCCTTTTGGGAGAAAACCCAGCTAGAAGGTGAGGTCGCTTCACTCTTTTTCTCTGTTTGGAAATATGGATGCAGGTACAAATAAGTAATGTCTATGTCTTGTGGGCTACTATAGTGCACAAATCCTCTCTGTGTACTCTACCTCCTATCTATCCTGGCTATCTTTGCTCAACTATGGAACAAAATGCTCTTGAATTCTTCCTCCTAGTGTCCCGATTATAACAAAACCTGATAACTTACTAGTGGTTACGTTTGACTACATCAACTCTTAAATAGAGTTACAAAATAGACTCTTCTAGAGTCTTTTACATCATAAAAACGTGGCTAGCCCCTTTTCCATGAATAATGGGGGCTGACATGGCATCCTCCCAAACTATAGGTGTTAAAACAAGAAGGTGAACTTCTGAGTGGCATAACTTTTGCATACAGACTCCAATTGATGTGATTCTTGTGCCGTTGGAAAGCATTCTATGTGTATAATAGCTTGAAAAGGTGTTTCACTTAATCAGAAAAAATTTACCCCAAAAAACGTCATTTGATTCCTCAAAACGCTCCCAAAAAGTTTCAGACCTTATTTCGCCAAACTGGATCCCGCCAATAAAAACGGTCCCGTGAGCTGATTCATCCATTTTTTCCACTCCAAACGAATCGAGATGGATGAAAAAAAATATAATGATCCAATTTGGATCAACGAAATTACTAAATCAAATGCTTGTTCAAGACCTTGACTAGACCCCTACTAGCCATGATAGGCATTTCGTCAAACATATCCTCGACATGTAATCTACAGGTGCAAATAACAGAGTTAAGGGTAGGGATCTCATACTTATCTTAGGATCACTATGAAACATTTTTACCTCATGCCATTTGCTGCATTATCATCTATTAGGTCATAGACACATTATCCATTCACATACAAGTAAAAACATGTTGAGAGCCATACATAACTTCTGCCATAAAATGTGCATATAACTAGCATAATAGGAATAGAAATACAATAAACATGACAACCATCAAATCCATAAATACATCAGTACCTTTACACATTAAAATCAAGGGAAAGGATTTATCATTAATGACTGCAATGAATCAACTAGAGATGTGACTACCACGTTCCACCCGACCGTAGAATGGCTAAGCCAAATCTCTCTTCATCCATTCACCCCCTTGCCATATTCCAAGCATGAATGTGGGATCTCATAAAATGAATCAATAAAAAATCATCCAGGGCTTCCAAAGGCCATCTACCTCAACCCATCAAACAATGATTCCATGTCACGATCAGACATCACCAAAACCATCATCGGATTGGTCTCCATCCAAGCCTTCCAGGGCTTCCAGAGTGTTTGTCCAACCAAGGCTTTTAGAACTAGTAACTCAACCCACAACTTATGCAAGGCTTCCAGAGTGTTTGTCCAACCGAGGCTTCTAGGACTATTAACTCAACCCATAGAGGGTTTCCAAAGCATTTTTCCAACCAGGGCTTCCAGGAATAGCAACTCAACCCAAGCTGTTACAGGGCTTCCAGAGCATTTGTTCAACCAGGGCTTCACTCAACCCAAGCTAAGGAAACATGTGAACCAACCAAAACAAAACAATGAAAGTAACTCCACAATCACCTTGGCTACCCAGGAAATGGAAAGGCTAGGCAATCTACTATCGATCCATGCCATCCTCCATGAAAATGATAGTTCACGACCAAGAATCCACATGCATATGCCATGCATGCCAAAACTAGTGAAGAAATCATACATGAAACTCGGTACCTGCAAGAAAATCTGATGTACCTACTGATGCCGATGCCTTCTTGTGCTTTCCTGCTCTTCCTTTTCCTTCTTTCTCCAAGAATCCAAGTATACCACACCCTCAGGGAATGCTCCAAGAAATATCTAAGTATCCACAAGTATGAGAGAGAGAATAATAAGAGAGAGCTCCAACACTGAATAGAAAAAAAGGGTTACCAACTGATCCTCATAAGCCTTTTTATGAATGAGGCCTATATTTTCTTCATTTTCCATTATTTTCTTTCATTTTCTTAATCACATGCAACCTGTGACCTTTCACCTCATTTTTCTCCTAATTTCCATTATTTCATAAATAAATGTGCCAAAATGCATTTTAATTCCTTTGCCCATTTCCTTAGCCATAAACAACCAAATGAACACCACCTAGGATGTCTTTCCCAACATTCATCTTGGAATAAGTGTCCTAGTCATTCATGGTTATTGTTTTTAACATTTATTACATGGAATTTTCACCAGGGTTGTTACACTTAGGGAGATAAGCTAAAAATACGAGTTGAAAAAGTAGTTTTATTATTTTATTATTTTATAATCTTTTTTATTTTTTTACTCAAAAAATGGTGAATCATCCCCCATGGTTGGAATCATCATCTTAAATCCTATTGGTTCTTATAAAGTTTATTTTGGTTGAACATTTTTCTTAGGAGGCCCGTTTTAGACCTCAAAATTCCCCTAATGTTTGTAGGCCACCTTTCATCATATTTCCAAACTGGACCCACACCAGCAATAAGCTCAAAATAAAGATACCAACTAAATTCCAAACTAAATCACTAAATAAAGAATCAATGAATATGAATAATGGAATATAACTAAATTATTGAAGCACTAAGAACCAACTCAGATACAAACCTATGATGAATCACTGAAGCACCAATATATTGAATACCAAAACCAATCATTGTATAACTAATATTGAATAACAACTAAATACATTATAGAATACCAATTGAATGAATCACTGAAGCAAACCAATTCTGTGACAAACTCAAACCAATGTACTAAGCCTCATACCACTATCAAGAACTGTCAAATTCCAAGTCATAAACTCTCAAGTACCACTAACTGTCCAAGATTGTCAAATACCATGCCAAAGCCAATACCCAAGTCAAGAAAATATCATTTTCATCATACTCTATAAATAATCTAGTCATAGATACATGTCAAAACTCTAACTACCTAGTAATCATAAAGACATCATCAATTATCCATTGTTCTCATAATCCATGTCTAGATAATCATAGACAAACTCTATCAAGTCACAATTTGTAAGCCAATGAATGAAACAAGAATAAGCAACAACATAATAACGTAATATTTTTTCACAAAATGTCAAGCCAATATGCAAAACTTTGTACTAAAAAAAGACCAACATCAAAGCCTTATCAATCAAGTCAATCCCTTGTAACCTTTATCATGCAAACCAAGTACTAACTATCAATACATGCTAAGTAAACCCTCTCATCAACATCATATCAAATATCCATAAAGCAACAAATAATGTAGTGCCAATCTACCCAAGTAATCATCCATTAATTCTCATCCATTAGTTGTTAACATAATATTTTAAGATTACATACTGAAAATATTAAGGCGTTTCTAGCACATCATATCACCATCCTGAGAAGAGAACTATATATAACATGTTTATAATTAAACAAAGTATTTCGATAGAAATCATATGAGAGAATTCATGAAACTTCTGCCACTAGATTCATTCTTTGAGTAATGTGCATTAACTTGCAGACCCTTCAATCAAACAAGATAAGAATTTTGATTCTTTTCCAAACAAATCTTTGTCCTACCAAGTCATGTAAGATGTGTCATGGTAGCAACAACAATACAATTTTTTATGCAACTCTATCATTGAATAAAAGGTCATTATTAGCATGAAAAACTTTAACTGTGATATTCAAGTGTGGTCTACAATTTTTTTTTTGGAAATCAAGAGACAAGTGTGACCTCTACAAATATAGTTCTTTGCAACATACATTGTCCAAGAATACCATCATACACATTCAAACTACTCAAGCAACTAACACATTGAGCAAACTCATCATTGTTACAATAACCTCTAAAGAATCAAGAAAGCTTGGCTATGGAGCCTCCACAATTTCTTCCATATAGATCTAGAAGAAATTCATCACTGTAAAACAAGGCATACTACAAATGAGGAGTTTTAAACATGTACCTCTACACATATTGAGTCATTCATTCAAAGAACTTTCTATAACTAGTCTCTGAATAGCAGGCAACATCAAGGGTCTCTACCATTATGCATACTGTATGAGTAGAACCCAGAATAGAACGAGACTATAATAATCAAGCTAGCATATGTCACTGCATCAAATAATAAGATGACCTTAATAATAAACAATGATATCCATTCATATACTCTAATGGATCTTTGTCTATCAAACAAGTTTATAAAACTTAGTGATCTAAAGTTTTATGCTCTTTTATTTCAACAAACAAAGTATCCATCAAATAGATTTAGCTTCATTTCTTCTTGTGTTAACTCCATATTCTCATATCTATAAACATTTCTTCAGGTATGAGCTTCTCATACGCTGGTGCGCACCTGCATAAAAAAATATATCACAAAATATTTTTGAATTCATTGCATAAACAAATGCTCTTGATCGACCTCCTTTATATAGAGATTCAATTTCTCAATTACCACAAGACAAATCCATTGTTGTTAAGATACCAAGGGCGAGTAAACCAAAGTAAACGTTGACCAAATCAATTCCACTTTCATTCACAAAATCCATGAGCAAAAACCCTGGTTTTGTGTGTATTTTTTTGTTTTTGCATCTATAGACCTAGTTGCACCCACAAGCCTTCCTTCATGCAGCTGGGAGGCCTTTTGATAGCACTCACAGACATTCTCCCATGTGGCTGGGGCTTTTTGGCCACACTCTTAAGTCTCATTCCCTGCAATTGAGGTTTGGACTAGGAAAAAACATCTTTTCTTGCACCAAAATTGTGAGTCATGCTTCCTCAAAATTTTCAATACTTGTTAAAACTTATTAATCACCATGTAAGACTTTGATTATTCCTATATTAAACACAAATAATTCACTAGACTCTCTAATCCTACACTCATATATCGAGTACATCAATCTTGCAATGACACATCAAACTTGCATTGCACACTTTTTAACAATCATCAACCTATGGTAATCCATACATGTAGACATATCATTGTGAACAAGAACACATGGATACACATTAATCATGTACTATAATTGTAGACATATGACACACTATGAAACTTTTTCGAAATTAGGCCACATCATCCATGAAGACATACAACGATCCATAGATAAGTTGACACATTCATCAGTGTAGGTTGTCATCAAGGACAACACTAGAGCCATAATGCCAACAATATCCCCCTTTGGACTTGATGGAAACCTTCTACAAAACACCAAGTCTCTCTCCCACTTTGACATCAAGTGCAAAGGGATGAACCAAACTAAGAGAAGAACTCCCCCTATCATATATAACTTTATAAGTATGATCTTTTGGTGTGAAATGAAGAAGTCAACTAGCCATGCTCCCCTTGAGCATATATTGGATCCTCTAGATATATGTGATAGATGTACAAGAATTAATGAAGAAAACATGAGTACAACCATTCATATCCTAAATAAATGAGACCATGTATCCATCAATCAAGTAGAACTTCATTATCATCATGGTAACATCAACAGTAGCTTGTGAAACAACATATGTGAAAAGCACACCAACCAATCATCAACCATGATATGCAATAATATAGCATAAATATTAATCAATAACCCATTTGTCAATCAATATGAAAGAAGAAAAATCAACAACAATAATCAATCATCAATGATAGTAACATTTCTCTTCCAATATGTTGATAGTGCTAAACACTGCCAACATACAAAGGGTCTCCTCAATGTGAAGTCCCAATTAGAACTCACACTGTTTGGAGTAGGAGCCCCATCTGGAGTATCAACTTGACCACCATAACTCTAAGTTTCACCTTGGATGCAATGTTTAACATAAGAGATTCCACATACATTCTTTGACATCAGCAAGTAAGTTGACACTTTGAAGCACCACTTGCAATGTGTAAGAGGAGACCTTCACGAAGGTGGAAAAAAGTGTCTCTAGGAGGAAGGTAATAGTACTATCCTATAAGAGAAACACAAGAGTGAGAAAATATTCGTTAGTTATATAGTGAAATATTTCAAATAGACACAATGGTCATTAAATCACATACAATACACATTCAACAAGATAAGTACCAAAGCCAATGAAGTAGT
Source organism: Pinus tabuliformis (assembly GCA_031772625.1). NCBI lineage: Eukaryota > Viridiplantae > Streptophyta > Pinopsida > Pinales > Pinaceae > Pinus > Pinus tabuliformis. The sequence continues at coordinate 423,375,793 of CM062820.1, read as the reverse complement.
TCAATTTCTTTAGTACATGTGAACAAAACACATACCACAAACATATAAAGAATAGTCTTACTACATTCATGATACATGCATGAAAATATGTTGTCTCATTGAGATTTTGATTATTAGGTGGAATATCCAAGTACACAGCTACAATGGTGAGCCACTAGCTCCAGTAGTGGAATATTAAGTCACTTCTTGCTTCTCCAAGGAATAGTTTTATCTCCTATGTCAAGTTAGAGAATCCAAGACTAGCTCTCCAAAGCCTAAGACTCCAAAATTCCTTTGCTTGAGTTATGAGTTGCTTTTATAACAAGGGGAATGGCCTTTCATATCTCCATGACTCTTGAATTACCCTCATGACTCTTATATTCCAATGTAACCTTTGAACTTCCATAAGACTTTTGGACTTTTCCTAATGACCCTTTTGTACACATCTTACTTTTCACATTCCACATGTGACACTTAGACTTCAACACATTTACATTCTATCATTTTCCTTTTGATAATTACATCATTACATTCACAAATGATGAGGCATGACACATTAACACATATGACATTGTAATGACACTTGCACAAGTCACAACTTGACAATGATGACATAGACTTCAAGATGAGGTGGAAATGCCAAGCTTTTCCTTGCCGGTATGTCTTGCATCTTGATAGTAGATCTGATCAGTACTTTATCTTTACCCTCCAAAGGGTCTTGAATCAACATCAAGACCTTCTGAGTTATCATGCAATGTTTTCATTCTATCATGGTCCAAGATCTATTCATGTATTCATGATGGTTCTTATTTGTGCTTCTTCTATACAAGTGCTTCTTTGTGCTTTCTCCCTAATGTCTTCATTGAGAAACACCTTTCCTTATTGATGAGGTACACCTGCCAATGGAGATCACTCTGGATAATGCAAATTTGTCTTGAAATCATATGTCCTATCCTTCTTATTCTCATGGAAGAAGTTTCTTGTGATAGGCCTATGAGAGGACTGAAAGAGGAAGGATTGATGAGGAGGGTGCAATTTGTTTCAACAAGGGATCACTCTCTGCTAAAAATGTGCCCCATGTTGGGAGAGGATAGACATGACAAAATGTGAGCATAGAGAGGGATCACAATAAGCAAGACTAAGCCTTATTACTATGACATGCACTAGGCTTAAGGGGAGGTCATTATGGCAGTGCAATTTTTGTCAACAGTGACTAATTGTTCATATAGAATGTGCTTTACCTCCTATGTTAGTGCATTTTTACCCAGGAGTGGTTGAATATTCATCTAGAATGTGCTATTCACTGAGGGAGACAACGGAAGGCTAGGTCACTTAACCTAGGAAGTGCTTCACTGCATTGTGGAGGGAGGAGGGAGTTTGCTTTGTGCAGTTTAATTTTTCAAGGGGATGGAAGAGGTCCTTGCTATCATCTAGAAGTACTCTATGTGCCATGTAAGGTAGAGGTGATCAAAACTTAGTGCAATGAGTCAATATAAGCAAGAAGGGTTATGTTACCATACTTGGAAGGCTTCTCAATGTGTAGCAATTGGAGATGGCCTTAAGAAGGAATTACTGCACAAGTATTGGTGAGAAAGGTTGCATTAATGAGGCTTGTGAATAGGATGTGCTCATCACCTAGTAAGAGGACTAATGCCTTTACGACTTGCACTGGGTAGGAGGACCCAGAAGAGCTCTAAAATGGCTAAGTGTGGGACTAGCAGAGTAAGAGAGCGAAATGAATATGAAAACGACCCAAACATGGATCACACACATGAATTCCATCAATACAATCTAGAAGAATTCACAAGACTCACAAAAAATAGTCGCACCTTGAAACAACAACAAAGTGACATTTATTTCTAAGTGCGACAGTTGAACCACCACATTGCGACACTTGGAATACAAGTTGCAACAGAAGTGTTGATTGTGATCTGAAAGTGTGCTAATTTATAGGAATGTATCTATAATATATGATATGTAGTACCATATAATGTATAAGAGTTCTCTAGAAATAACTCTAGTAATGTGTGAAGGTGTGACACATGCATGAGTGAAAACAGTTAACAACGATGCCCGTGACAGGAAGAAAACATGAAAATGACACTTACAAATGATAAAGAAATTGAAAGAAACACATGCCATAGAGAAGATAACATGAAAAAACCACTTTTTAAAGTGAAAGCAAGAACAAACGACAATCATGAACATGAAAGCGCAACTTGTGAAAGAAAATGTGTACAAAAGCGACAATTAGTAAAACTCACCGAAATAGTAGTACAATTGCAACCAAAGTGAGGGAGACTATCAATGAAAGTGTGCACTAATCATCAACATGCATTAGGGGAATTTTGAGGTCTAAAATGGTAAGTAAATTATAAAATAAGAGTGGAAATAATAAAATAATATTAGCTTACATCATCAAATTTTAGAGGGAAAAAGGAAAAAACTAATATTTCAACTTGCTTATCTCCCTACAGGTTTACTCAAATTTCTAGTGGAAGCACTCATTGGATGCAAAATTTTACTCCTCATCCAAGGAGTACCCATGTTTCATACTTTCAATGGACCCCACTACATGAAAACTGGAAAATACATGAAAAACATGATTTCAATCACGTTTTTTCATGTATTTATCATTTTTATTGTAGCAAGGTCCATCGAAACTATGCAACATGGGTACTCCTTGAATGAAGAATTAAATTTTTCATCCAACGAGTACTCCTGTTTGAAATTTGAGTAAAATCTTAGGGAGATAAGTTGAAAATATGAGTTGAAAAAGTAGTTTTATTATTTTATTATTTTTAATATTTTTTACTTTTTTACTCCAAAAATGGTGAATCATCCCCCAAGGTTGACATCATCATATTCAATCTTATTGGTTCTTATAAAGTTTATTTTGGTTGTACATTTTTCTTAGGAGGCCCATTTTAGACCTCAAAATTCCCCTAATGGGTTGAACATTGCACATGCACTATTTTTATCTTGCAAAATAAATAAGTGTGATCATGCATTGATAAAGGACTGAGCCTGTGTGAGCAAGTGATTTTGACACTTAAAATTTGAGAAGAATACTTAAATACTCAGCAAAACATCAATTGATGATGAAGTGACCATAGAACGATAGATCATAAGATCCTCAATAGGATCCAAAATTTTGTTGGGTGTGGAGCCTGATTATCTTTTGTATTCAAAGGTGTTGCCGCTTTGGACCCCAATTCATAATGCCTGTAAAATATTCACTATGGGGGGGGTCCAAGGGGGGCAGCTGCGACCTGTGGGAGCCCCCCCTAGCAGGGGGATCGGGGGTAGCGCCCCCGAAGCTAAGAATAGATGTAAAATTGCCTTGTAAAATGTTGTAATTTCGTAGTCAATCTGGGCTATTCATTAGGCGGAGATCTGATGTTAGAAGTTATGTTTAATTTAGGGTTTTTTTTCCCTAGAAGGCAACCCCTTGCTATATATGAGGGAATTGTATTGCGTCTATGCACATCTGTATTCTGAGTGAGGAAGAGAGTGGAGATTGAGAGCGAAGAGGGAATTACAGTGGATCTGTTGTCGGTTGTATCTCTTCAGTTTGCTGGATGATATAAAAAGAAGGATTGGTTGTTTCTCCGTAGACGTAGCCCAAACTGGGTGAACCACGTATATCTGTGTCTCTCTTGTTTTATGTGTTTTCTGTGTTTATATTTCCGCAATATTTTATGTGTTCCATTTCTCTATAATATATAATTCTCTAACAACTTTAAGTGTAGGAAAAATTTTCATTACAGAAATTTCGAGGTCTAAAATGGGCCTCCTAAGGATTATTATAAAATAATAATAGAAATAATAAAATAAGATTAGATTACATCATCAAATTTTAGAGGGAAAAAAGAAAAAAACTACTCAACTCTTTTTCAACTTATCTCCCAACGATTTTACTCAAATTTCGAGTGAAAGCACTTGTTGGATGAATAATTTAATTCCTCATCCAAGGAGTACCCATGATGCATACTTTTGATGGACCCTGCTACAAGGAAAGTGAGATATACATGGAAAAACGTGATTGCAATCACGTTTTTCATGTATTCTCATTTTTCGTGTAGCAAGGTCCATCAAAAGTATGCAACATGGGCACTCCTTGGATGAAAACTTAAATTATGCATCCAATGAGTGCTTCATCTTTAAATTTGAGTAAAAACTTAGGGATATAAATTGAAAATATGAGTTGAAAAAGTTATTTTTATATATTTTATATTTTTTAATCTTCTTACTTTTTAACTCTAAAAATGTTGAATCACCCCCCATGTTTTAAATCATCATCTTGAATCGCGACATCAACACATGGTAGAACTCCAACTTCTTTGTTCAGGTTTTACCCTTAAGTGCAAGGTCTCGTTCTTTCAGGAAGTATTGATTCATTGTGTGGATTACCTTGGCTTCACCATTTGACCTAATTAAATATATAATCACTTATTTCCTTGCTTGGCTTGAAACATATCACATAAGGCTAGTCATACCGCAATTGTTTTGACAGGGGAGAAGGATAAGAAATATACCAAGCTTTTGACAACCATAATCAACCAAATTCCCCAGATTTTCTCCACTACTAGCGAGCATGTTCAGTACCCCAACAGATTCACCTCAAAGGAAACACAAGCATAACTTTGCTACCAACAGGACTGTTTAGTACCTCGACAAAGTTTCTTGCTTCACATCTCTATGTAAGAAGCCTTTATCTTATTCACCCTTTTATTGATTTGAAATATATGCTTGAAGAATTTATTGAGTATTTGTTACATGGGTTGAAGAGGGATCCCATCTTATTTTCTTTGCAAGATAGGTTGTTCCTTTCTTAAGGTATTTGAAAGATAACTGAAGTTAATATGCTAGTTTTAAAGTTTTTCTCCTTTTCCTTCTCTACTTGATTGAGTCGATAGGTCGAAACACCATTTAATAAAAGGATGAGTTAGGAATGACTATCCTAATAAAGATATGGGCTTTTTCATTTTTCCAAAGGCCTTTTGTCCAAAATGAATAATATTTTCCATCCATACATCATTGACTTTAAATATATATAACCAAGAAAAAGAAGAGGATGACAGATTAGCCAAGCATTGTTCATCATCACATTTCCCTTTCAAGTTTTGCCACATTGTCTTTTGAGAAAAAAGAGCATATTTCATGTAAATTCTTATGAAAAAAAGCCAAGAAAAAATGATATGACAAAAGAAGGAAACAAGAGCGAAAGAACCAAGCATATGCAAAACTAAAATGTAAAGAAACATTCAACAATAAAAGAGAGCAAAGACTAAATGAAGAACATGTAGGGTCATGTAGTGCATAAGGAAACTATAATGCAATTAGACCTAATCCTAACCTAATTGGCTATAAAGTTAAGGCTAAGTGTAATGGAATTTCTAGTGTAACCATCATAACTGCTCCTAACCTGCAAACACAAAGATGTGAGAAATTAGAAGCAATATTAAGCATTGTGCAAAAGAAAAGATAACAACTCAAAAAACTTGCACATCGAACTAAATTTCTTGCTTATAATCAAACAAATGTGCCATATTGACTCGTTTGATCCTGTCTCAAACTTTATCTCATTGATTGAAATGTTGATCATACAAACATTGTAGGCTACTTGTGAATATACATTTGTCCATGTTTCTAGTTTTTGCAAACATCAAGAAAGATCAAAACTTATTATTTTCAATGGAGCTTGCCAAGTAAGATTTCTCTAACCATTCAACGATTAGATCATGCTATTTAAAGAAACCAATTTTAAGACCTTGAGACTCATGAGATAATTATTTTTCAGTCAACACATTGGAATGAAAAAGAGAATATCGAATATTATGATCATATGGGTTGATTATCATATAATATTCTTGATTCCCTATTCGTTCCCTTAGTATCCAATTACATTGAAACCAATAATATGAAATCTTAGAGAATTAAAGACAATTTCCGACATTGTAAATTTAGGAAACCAAATAGGATAATGAAATGTCAAAATATTATAATCATGTGTCAAATTGAACCCAATATTTGTATCAACACACGGGTTTTGGTTCGCTAAATTAGTCAAGCATTTTCTTTCACTCAAGGAGAGAAATTGTGCCAATAGGATGATTAAATTCATTACATACACGAAAGGGATGAGAAGATGATCAATCTTGAAAGATTTTGATAGGGATAAATCCTCCAACCCAAAATGACTTTTATTTTGATAATCAAAATGACAGGCTTGAAGGATATAAGGATCCATGAAAGATGTTCCCTCCAAACCTTAGTATAATACAAGGGATTCACATGAAAAGGGGATAACCAAACAAGAATCCTTTACCTGATCATAAAGTTTATCTTGAGGATAATAAAAATTAACTTGGAAACACTAAAAGTCCTTTAAGAATGAACCCAGAACCAATGGGTAGATGTTAAGGAAAGAATTATGCATGAAAATATGGATATAACTTATTCCAGAGATCTAGGTAGGATTATTAGAACTTGACATAACCATCAGTATGGGCTAAAGAGCCTCGATTTCCTGACAGGTATTTGAACTTTCTGACGATGGATCATCAAATTTTGGTGGCATAAAATAATTGATAAGTAGACATGCACCACTATCATTAGATGTATTAATGAAAACACTATTAGTGCCACTGGTTTGATAAAACTTAAGATTAGTCATATCAAACTCTTGATGGATAGGGATTTAAAATGCATCAATAGAAAAAATCCATTGCTCAGATAGAGTTGGAACATCTTCCTCCTGACTTATGAATGATTTACAATTAAACAAATCATGGATAACAGATTCAAACTTGTCATCCTTTGATGGTAAGATCACTCCATCCTTTACTTTATTGCAACCATGATCAAGAAGATAAAGATCTAAAGGTTTTAGAGGGGATTTTGATATAAAAAAATTATCAAACATATCTGGGTACAATGAATAGTGTTCTAGAGGAAGAATCAAAATACTTAGGAGGAGGAGTAACAATTGTAACTAAATCAGATTGAACTTGTAAGAATAAAATATCAATATCATTGTTATCATTGTAATGGTCAAAGATAGACATGTCAATGTTCCATTTAGATTGACCAACATATACCAAAGATTCAAAAAACTTACAACTTACTTCTTCATAGTCGACATCTCAAGATGTATGGATTAGAGGAATTTTAGGATCATATTGAATTGAAAGAGTATCCCTACCAATAAATGGAGATTGTACACTATAAGAAGCAGGTTCTAAATCGATAACTTTAAAATCCAAGTCCTATGAAGAAGGAAAGATATCATTTGATTCAATTGGGCGCTCATCACTATATGTATTAGCGAAAACATAAATGTCAATGTGATGGTTGTCCAAAGTCTCATCTTGAATGAAGGGCTTCGAATCATTTGGAAGGTTATCTGAGAAGATCGGTGATCAGCTAGAGATGCAATATCATCATCTTGAAAGAGGGAAGAAAGATAGTACATATCTCCAACACTTTTCTCCTCTACATGCGAAATACAACTACCTTGTTCTTGATTACCACTCGAAATAATTGGTTGAAAATAATTAAGATTTGAAGTAGGTGGATCGAATGGATCATGAAATAAGGAATCATGAAACATAAATGGTAGAGGTTTTAGAATATCCCTAGAGGAAACCAAATTTTCATTTGGATCGTATTCAATATTGAGCATTGGTGCATTAATATGATCTTGAAAAACCATGGGATCAACTTTCACTCTAGGCTCTATGTAATTACTAAACCATTCCAAGTTTTCTTTCAGAGAATCTAGGTCATGAGAAGTAGTTGAAGGTAGAGAAGAAAAAATAGTAATTTGATTACCATATTTCCCAACTTCAACATCATCACAAGGAGGCACCAAAACTGGTACTAGAAAAGGAGGAAGGAACAAAAGGAATAGTAGGTTCCTCCTCTAAAATTAGAGGTGTCTCATTGTTTACAAAACTTGGGGGAGGAGAATCATCCAGGGTTTCAAATTCAAAATATTTTAAGGTGAGTAGGATCAAAATTTGAAAATTTCCATGATGAAATCTAAATCAATCACTCCCTTGGGAAATTCATAGCAAAGGTGAAAAACTGATTAAGAAAATCCTCTTCATATTCACAAGTTTCATTCTAAGCTGATCAATTCTATCAGTACATCCTAATAATAATACCTGTCAAAGGCTTCACGAAGCTCCTTAACAAGTTTCTCAAATGAATGGATATAAGCAACATGTAATGTATGACACCATTTCTTGACTCGACCTTCAAAGTTTAGGGTGAACAATCTGGCCATGACATCCTTACAATGTATTCCATTTGAAATGAAAAATGAGAAAATTGAAACATATGATTAAGGACATTTAATCCACCCTCTCCATCAAACTTAAATTGAGACAAGTTATGAATTATTTCCTTGGGTTTTGTAAGATCAAGGTCTTTGGAAAAATATCTCGAGATTCTAATTTTAGAAAGAGCCATTTAATATAAGAGATTCAAAATAGACTTAATGGGTACAACATGTCATTTGTCCCTCCTTCGAGTGCCAAAATGTTGACGGTGCTTAATATTGCCAACATATAGGGGGTCTCCCCCATGTGAAGTCCTAATAAGACTTCACACCATTTGGAGTAGGAGCCTCATCCATAGTATCATCCCAACCACCATAAATATAAGTTTCACATTGGCTACAATGTCTAACATAAGAGATTCCATGCACATCCGTTGAAATCAACAAGTAAGTTGACATTGTGAAGCACCAATTGAAATGTGTAAGAGGATACCTTCACGAGGGAAGACAAAAGTGAGACTCTAGGAGGAAAGTAATAGTACTATCCTAGAAGAGACAAATGAGAGCGAGAAAATATTCGTTAGTTATCTATAGAAATAGTTCACATAGACACAACAGTCATTAAAACACACACAACACACATACAACAAGATAAGTACCAAATCCAATGTTGTTCACTGTCCTTAGTACATGTGAACAAAACACATGCCACAAACATATCAAGGATAGTCTCACTACATTCATGATACATGCATGAAAATGTGTTGGATCATTGAGTTTCTAATTATTAGGTGAAAGATTCAAGTACACAGTTACAATGGTGAGGCACTAGCTCCAATAGTGGAACATTAAGTCACTTATTGCTTCTCCAAGGAATAGTTTTCTCTCCTATGTCAAGTTAGAGAAGCCAAGGTTAGCTCTCCAAATACTAAGCCTCCAAAATTCCTTTGCTTGAGTTACGAGGTTGATTTTATGACAAGGTGAATGACCTTTCATATCTACATGAGTCTTGAATTACCCTCATGACCCTTAGACTTCCAATGTAACCTTTGAACTTATATAAGACTTTTGGACTTTTTCTAATGACCCTTTTTTCCACATCTAAATTTTCACATTCCACATGTGACTCTTGGACTTCCACACATTTAAATTTTTTCATTTTCCTTTTGATAATTACATCATTACATCCAAAAATTATGTGGCATGACACATTGACACATATGACATTGTAAAGACACTTGCAAAAGTAAAAAATTAACAATGATGACATTGACTTCATGATGAGGTGGCAATGCCAAGCTGCTCCCTTGCTGGTATGTCTTGCATCTTTGATAGTAGAGATGATAAGTACTTTATATTCACCATCCAAAGGCTCTTGGAACAACATCATGACCTTCTGATTTATCATGCAATGTATTCATTCTATCATGGTCCAGGATCTCTTCATGTCTTCATGATGGTTCTTCTTTGTGCTTCTTCTCTGCAAGTGCCTCTTTGTGTTTTCTCCTTAACATCTTCCATGAGAATCACCTTCCCTTGTTGAGGAGGTACACCTAACAATGGAGATCACTCATGAATATGAAAAACCAGCCTTGAAATAATCTATCCTATCCTTACTGTGCTCATGGAATAAGTTTCTTATGATAGGCCTCTGAGAGGAATGTAAGAGGAAGGCTTGATGAGGAGGGCATAGTTTGTTGCAACAGGGGCACATTGTCCACTGAAAATGCGCCCTACACTAGGATAGACTAGACAAGACACAACTTGAGTGTAGAGAGGGATCATTATCAATAGTGGAAGCAAGACTAAGCCTTGTTAATGTGCCTATTAGCTCTGCTACAGTTTGCAACATTTGATGGATTAAATCAGGTCAGACAGTGTTGGTTTGGGTTGCAAAGGGTTTGCAACTATTTATTTTATCCTTCCCCTTCATTTGCATTATTCCCTTATAGCTCCCACCACCTCCATTTCCTCCTTTCCCTTAAATTCCCCTTATTACCCTTTAAACCCCGTTAACCTATAAACCCCCGATAAACCTTTAAAACGACTTTAGGCATTTTTGTTTAAATTCTATTAAACCCCATATAAACCTATTATTCGTTTTACCCCGGCACTATAGTCCTAACCCTTATAACCGCACATATAATTAAAATCATTACCCGCCGAGACCGTTACCTGTCACATCAACCCAGGAGCATGTGCCTTTTACCGTGACCGTCCGATCATCCTGCGGAGATCCATCGATTGACGCTTCCCCCGCTCCGCGAACCTGCACGGTCGATAACTTGCGGGGAAGCGGTTTCCCACCTACCACATGTCGCAATTTAACTGGATTGCACCCGCCTGTACGTAAACCTCCATTCCCGAAGAGCGGTGCGGGGAAACCGCTTACCGCCCTTTCGGTATGGCTCCCCACCCATTAATCCATGTTCAAATCCGTCGCCCGTCAGCCGTCAGATCTCCCCGATCATGATCCGATGGTCCACGATCCTCCTTTCCAAATTTCTTCCTGATAACTGCTCAGATCGAATCTCAACCATCCATTTGTCAAATCCAATGGCTTATATTCAATCACGCCTATGTGTCTTCCCATCACCTCCCACCATCAAATCTCGA